>JAWRVZ010000285.1:0-602818 GCA_037043235.1 Rhodeus uyekii
TCCTGTTTTAACCTGCAGAAGGTTGTATGGTTATGTTAAGTGTTGCTGCAATTTTCTTTGTACGTTCCCCTCTAACACATCTGACAACTTTTAGCACATCTATTTACACATTGTAAAATGTGAATTACAACTTATGTGAAGTATTCCAGAACAGTGGCTACATTTGAGTCCAAGATGACGATAATAGTTGATAAAACATTATAATCTTAATGTCTAGCAACATTTTTGAAAATGCTTGTTTGTCAAGAGAGAAAGTTTAGTCATATAAGTTTCTTAAATGAACGGTCTATGTTCATCACACACGCTTTCCCAGATGAGTAAAAGCATGAACTTAGATTGCTTTAGTTGTCGTCTACAATGTCATCCAGTGGCGTAATAAAACGGTCATTTGTCAAACTGCACATTTACAGACATGTAGCAAACGCACTAATTGTTCATGCATGGGTTTTCTGTATTCCGTATGCATTATAACCGTTGCTTTTCGTGTATGGTGTGCCCCTTTTTTGTGATTCAGTTGTAATAGTTTTAAATCAGTTTGTCATTTGGTGATTACTTGTCTTTTGAATATTTGGGTATTGTGTTAAAAGGTGCTCCTCGCATTCTACTTTTAGTCATTTACAGGCCTCCAAAATACTCTCCAGCCTTTGTGGAGGACTTTACAGAACTGTTATCAGCAACTGAACTGTTATCAGAGTTTGACTGTTTTGCCATTACTGGGGACTTTAACATCCACATAGAAAATGCAGAATCCAAAATGGCAAAAGAAATTCTAACAGTTTTGAATACTTTTGATCTGACTCATTATGTACATAGACCCACACACAATCGAGGACATACACTAGATTTAATTATCAGTAAGGGTCTAAACATCTCATCCATTGTCATTAAGGATGTAGTTCTATCAGATCATTTCTGTATTTTCTTTGATATATTGATCTCTCCGACTGTTGAAGCTAGATCTATCTCGGTCAAAAAGCGATGCTTAAATGAGAATACTAGTGCTCTGTTTATGAAGGCTATATCTTTAACACCAAGCATATCTGCAGACTCTGTTGATTTTCTTCTTGATTCTTTTAACTCAAAAGTTCAGAATGTTATTGATAACATTGCTCCTGTGAAAGTCAGGAAGAAGAGTGGCAGACAAAAAGCACCGTGGAGAAACTCAACAGCAGTGCAAAATATGAAAAGACAATGCAGAAAAGCTGAGCGCATGTGGCGAAAGACAAATCTTGAAATCCACTATAACATCTATAAAGATAACCTTCATGCTTTCAATGTGGAACTAGGCAAAGCTAGACAGACCTTCTTCTCAAATATTATAAACAGAAACTTAAACAACACCCGCACTCTTTTTGCTACTGTAGAGAGACTAACAAATCCCCCAAGTCAGATTCCCAGTGAAATGCTCTCAGACAGCAAATGCTGTGAGTTTGCTTCCTTCTTCTCTGAGAAAATAAATAATATCAGAAAGGCGATCAGCACATCCTTGAGCTGTACTGGGGTAAAACAGATCAGACCACAATCTCAGAAAGTAGCTATTATGTCTGTTTTCGAAGCAATTGATGGTAAAATTTTGGAAGAAACAGTTCAGCACCTTAAAACATCAACCTGCGCCCTTGACATACTTCCCACATCTTTTTTCAAAAGCGTGTTTAACTGTTTAGAAGCAGATCTCCTAGAAGTGGTAAATGCCTCACTTCTTTCTGGGACTTTTCCAAAATCCCTAAAAACTGCAGTTGTTAAGTCCCTTCTGAAAAAGAGCAATCTGGATAACATCATATTGAGCAATTACAGACCAATCTCAAATCTTCCTTTCATAGGCAAGATCATTGAAAAAGTTGTTTTCAATCAGCTGAACAAGTTCTTAAGCTTGAATGGATACTTTGACAACTTTCAATCTGGTTTCCGACCACATCACAGCACAGAGACAGCACTCATAAAGATAATAAATGATATTCGTCTTAACACAGATTCAGGTAAATTATCAGTGCTGGTTTTACTCGACCTCAGTGCTGCGTTTGACACTATAGATCACAACATTCTCCTTGACAGGCTGGAAAACTGGGTTGGGCTTTCTGAGATGGTTCTTAAATGGTTCAGGTCATACTTAGAAGGGAGAGGTTATTATGTGAGTATCGGTGACCATAAGTCTGAGTGGACATCCATGACATGTGGAGTCCCTCAAGGTTCAATACTTGCACCCCTCCTGTTCAACTTATATATGCTGCCACTGAGCCAAATAATGAGAAAGAACCAAATTGCATATCACAGCTATGCAGATGACACCCAGATTTACCTCGCGTTATCACCTAATGATTACAGCCCCATTGACTCCCTGTGTCAATGCATTGATGAAATTAAAAACTGGATGTGCCTAAACTTCCTTCAGTTAAACAAAGACAAAACTGAAGTCATTGCATTTGGAAACAAAGATGAAGTTCTCAAAGTGAACGCATACCTTCACTCAAACAACTAAAACAACTAAAAATCAGGTCAGGAATCTTGGTGTGATTTTGGAGTCAGACCTGAGTTTCAGTAGCCATGTAAAAACAATAACTAAATCAGCATATTATCATCTCAAAAATATTGCAAGAATTAGATGCTTTGTCTCCAATCAAGACTTAGAGAAACTTGTTCATGCTTTCATCACCAGCAGGGTGGATTATTGTAATGGGCTCCTCACTGGCCTTCCCAAAAAGACCATAAGACAGCTGCAGCTCGTACAGAACGCTGCTGCCAGGATTCTGAACAGAACCAGAAAATATGAACACATCACACCAGTCCTCAGGTCCTTGCACTGGCTTCCAGTTACATTTAGAATTGATTTTAAAGTACTGTTACTTGTTTATAAATCACTCAATGGCCTAGGACCTCAATACATTGCAGATATGCTCATAGAATATAAACCTAACAGATCACTAAGATCATCAGGATCAAGTCACTTAGTAATACCCAGGGTTCACTCACAGCAAGGAGAGTCTGCTTTTAGCTGTTACGCCAGCCGCAGCTGGAACCAGCTTCCAGAAGAGATCAGGTGTGCTCAAACAGTAGCCACATTCAAATCAAGACTCAAAACACATCTTTTTACCTATGCATTTGCAGATTGAGCACTGTGCTATGTCCGAACTGTTTGCATTTTATTTTATACGTATTATCTTTTTATTCTTTTAATCATTTTTAATGTTTTATTTTTATCATTCTTCTTTATGTAAAGCACTTTGAATTACCATTGTGTATGAAATGTGCTATACAAATAAACTTGCCTTGCCTTGCCTTTAGTGATGTATACATATTTAAACAATGGGTGTTTTTATTTTTACTTCGAATTTGAAATTTAATTGAAACAAAAGCACAAACTCAAACAGACACACACATACAAGCAAACAGACATTCACACACATGCATGCACACAAACAAACAAATACACACACACACACGCATGCATGCAAACAAAACAGACACGAAAATGCAAACAGATACACGCACACCTTTTGGGACAAAAGCAAACAATTTATGCAAAAACTGTGTTCTTGTATAGTAATTCTACACAAACCTCATAGTCATATACACGTTAAACAACCCACAGATGTGAAAAATGTAAGACTCTACTCTATTATATCTTTTGCTTGTTAATGGTATAAAGTGTTGTAGAAGTAAAAGGTGATGACTTATATTCAGTATATTTTTTAAATCATAAACAGAAATGCTGTGTTTTGATTTCTAAGTGATCAAATTAGGTATGCTTAAGGATTAAAATAAAGTTTTTCTTCTTTCTGAAAACATTGTGTTAGCTGTATGCTATACGTTTGTAAACTTATAATGCGCGTGCGGTTTTGCAGATTTGGTCTAAAGATCCGGTATATGAGTGAATGTTTCACTGAGTGGGGCCTCGAAAACGTCTTGGGTTACGAATGTAACCCTGGTTCCCTGAGGGGAACGAGACGCTGCATTAAAGCGCTAGGGGAAATAGTCCCATGGGAGATTCCGGTCAGGAGGGACCTTCTGTCCCAGGCGGAGGGTTGCATTCTTTACCCTCGCCCAGAGCTAATGAAGCTGTGGGTCTGGCCCCTGAAGGGGTCCAGCTCATAGAATCTGGTCTCTCAGCTGAGGTTGTGGAGACCATCCTTCAGTCCAGAGCTCCCTCCACGAGGAAACTCTACGCCTTGAAGTGGAAACTCTTCACGTCTTGGTGTGGCGAAAGGCAGGTGAACCCAGTAACCTGTCAAGTCGGCAAAGTGCTGGAGTTCCTGCAAGAAAGATTTGCGGCAGGGTTGTCCCCCTCCACCTTGAAGGTTTATGTGGCTGCCAAATCAGCTTGCCATGTACCTCTGGGTGGGGTATCCTTGGGCAGGGACCTCCTAGTCACTCGTTTCCTCCGTGGCACACTAAGGCTGAGACCTGCGGCACTCCAAGGCCTGTCCCAAGCACCCTTTGAACCACTAGAGGAGCTCCCTATTAAGCTCCTCTCTCTTAAGACCCTTCTTTTGCTGGCCATTACCTCGCTTAAGAGGGTCGGGGATCTTCAGGCCCTCTCGGTGGCTCCCTCATGCCTCGAGTTCGCGCCCGGGATGGCGAAAGCCTTTCTCCACCCGAGGCCAGGCTATGTCCCCAAGGTTCCCACTAATGTGGCTCGGTCGATCACGCTGCAGGCCTTCTGCCCTCCCCCATTTGACGATCATGAGCAGGAGCACAAGAACAAGGTCTGTCCAGTGCGAGCACTGGACGCTTACGTTTTCAAGACTGCCACTTGGCGTAATTCGGACCAACTGTTCGTTTGCTTTGGGACCCCTAAGGGGGCTCCAGCTTCTAAGCAAACCCTAAGCAGGTGGATAGTCGAGGCTATCTGTCTAGCTTATGAGTCGGCCGGACATGCTTCTCCTTTGAGGGTCCGGGCCCACTCCACTCGGAGCATGGCGGCATCCAAGGCTCTCCTCTCCCGAGTTTCCTTGTCTGATGTTTGTGCTGCGGCTGGATGGTCCTCGCCGCACACATTCATGAGGTTTTACCAATTGGACCTCGATGCCGCCCCAGGAACCAGGGTGCTCTCTCAGTAGGCTGGGACACACCCGGATGCCGGCGTTGGTATAGCGTTCCTCTAGCGCTTTGACGCAGCTCGAGTTCCCTGAAAGGGAACGTCTCGGGTTACGAATGTAACCCTGGTTCCCTGAGGGGAACAAGACGCTGCGTCTTTGCCTCAGCTCCTTGCGCCTCTGTGCCCGCTTCAAACAATCTTTTGCTGGTGCTTCCAAGTTTTGCGCGTGCTTTATGCTCTTCCTCATGACGTCACCGGCATGTGCCGGCGGTGACGCATTCACACGCGTTCGTCTCTCATTGGTTGCACAGATCTTCACGTGACTGACGCAAGGCTATTTCCCCTAGCGCTTTAATGCAGCGTCTCGTTCCCCTCAGGGAACCAGGGTTACATTCGTAACCCAAGACGTTTTCGAGGCCCCACTCAGTGAAACATTCACTCATATACCGGATCTTTAGACCAAATCTGCAAAACCGCACGCGCATTATAAGTTTACAAACGTATAGCATACAGCTAACACAATGTTTTCAGAAAGAAGAAAAACTTTATTTTAATCCTTAAGCATACCTAATTTGATCACTTAGAAATCAAAACACAGCATTTCTGTTTATGATTTAAAAAATATACTGAATATAAGTCATCACCTTTTACTTCTACAACACTTTATACCATTAACAAGCAAAAGATATAATAGAGTAGAGTCTTACATTTTTCACATCTGTGGGTTGTTTAACGTGTATATGACTATGAGGTTTGTGTAGAATTACTATACAAGAACACAGTTTTTGCATAAATTGTTTGCTTTTGTCCCAAAAGGTGTGCGTGTATCTGTTTGCATTTTCGTGTCTGTTTTGTTTGCATGCATGCGTGTGTGTGTGTGTATTTGTTTGTTTGTGTGCATGCATGTGTGTGAATGTCTGTTTGCTTGTATGTGTGTGTCTGTTTGAGTTTGTGCTTTTGTTTCAATTAAATTTCAAATTCGAAGTAAAAATAAAAACACCCATTGTTTAAATATGTATACATCACTAAAGGCAAGGCAAGGCAAGTTTATTTGTATAGCACATTTCATACACAATGGTAATTCAAAGTGCTTTACATAAAGAAGAATGATAAAAATAAAACATTAAAAATGATTAAAAGAATAAAAAGATAATACGTATAAAATAAAATGCAAACAGTTCGGACATAGCACAGTGCTCAATCTGCAAATGCATAGGTAAAAAGATGTGTTTTGAGTCTTGATTTGAATGTGGCTACTGTTTGAGCACACCTGATCTCTTCTGGAAGCTGGTTCCAGCTGCGGCTGGCGTAACAGCTAAAAGCAGACTCTCCTTGCTGTGAGTGAACCCTGGGTATTACTAAGTGACTTGATCCTGATGATCTTAGTGATCTGTTAGGTTTATATTCTATGAGCATATCTGCAATGTATTGAGGTCCTAGGCCATTGAGTGATTTATAAACAAGTAACAGTACTTTAAAATCAATTCTAAATGTAACTGGAAGCCAGTGCAAGGACCTGAGGACTGGTGTGATGTGTTCATATTTTCTGGTTCTGTTCAGAATCCTGGCAGCAGCGTTCTGTACGAGCTGCAGCTGTCTTATGGTCTTTTTGGGAAGGCCAGTGAGGAGCCCATTACAATAATCCACCCTGCTGGTGATGAAAGCATGAACAAGTTTCTCTAAGTCTTGATTGGAGACAAAGCATCTAATTCTTGCAATATTTTTGAGATGATAATATGCTGATTTAGTTATTGTTTTTACATGGCTACTGAAACTCAGGTCTGACTCCAAAATCACACCAAGATTCCTGACCTGATTTTTAGTTGTTTTAGTTGTTTGAGTGAAGGTATGCGTTCACTTTGAGAACTTCATCTTTGTTTCCAAATGCAATGACTTCAGTTTTGTCTTTGTTTAACTGAAGGAAGTTTAGGCACATCCAGTTTTTAATTTCATCAATGCATTGACACAGGGAGTCAATGGGGCTGTAATCATTAGGTGATAACGCGAGGTAAATCTGGGTGTCATCTGCATAGCTGTGATATGCAATTTGGTTCTTTCTCATTATTTGGCTCAGTGGCAGCATATATAAGTTGAACAGGAGGGGTGCAAGTATTGAACCTTGAGGGACTCCACATGTCATGGATGTCCACTCAGACTTATGGTCACCGATACTCACATAATAACCTCTCCCTTCTAAGTATGACCTGAACCATTTAAGAACCATCTCAGAAAGCCCAACCCAGTTTTCCAGCCTGTCAAGGAGAATGTTGTGATCTATAGTGTCAAACGCAGCACTGAGGTCGAGTAAAACCAGCACTGATAATTTACCTGAATCTGTGTTAAGACGAATATCATTTATTATCTTTATGAGTGCTGTCTCTGTGCTGTGATGTGGTCGGAAACCAGATTGAAAGTTGTCAAAGTATCCATTCAAGCTTAAGAACTTGTTCAGCTGATTGAAAACAACTTTTTCAATGATCTTGCCTATGAAAGGAAGATTTGAGATTGGTCTGTAATTGCTCAATATGATGTTATCCAGATTGCTCTTTTTCAGAAGGGACTTAACAACTGCAGTTTTTAGGGATTTTGGAAAAGTCCCAGAAAGAAGTGAGGCATTTACCACTTCTAGGAGATCTGCTTCTAAACAGTTAAACACGCTTTTGAAAAAAGATGTGGGAAGTATGTCAAGGGCGCAGGTTGATGTTTTAAGGTGCTGAACTGTTTCTTCCAAAATTTTACCATCAATTGCTTCGAAAACAGACATAATAGCTACTTTCTGAGATTGTGGTCTGATCTGTTTTACCCCAGTACAGCTCAAGGATGTGCTGATCGCCTTTCTGATATTATTTATTTTCTCAGAGAAGAAGGAAGCAAACTCACAGCATTTGCTGTCTGAGAGCATTTCACTGGGAATCTGACTTGGGGGATTTGTTAGTCTCTCTACAGTAGCAAAAAGAGTGCGGGTGTTGTTTAAGTTTCTGTTTATAATATTTGAGAAGAAGGTCTGTCTAGCTTTGCCTAGTTCCACATTGAAAGCATGAAGGTTATCTTTATAGATGTTATAGTGGATTTCAAGATTTGTCTTTCGCCACATGCGCTCAGCTTTTCTGCATTGTCTTTTCATATTTTGCACTGCTGTTGAGTTTCTCCACGGTGCTTTTTGTCTGCCACTCTTCTTCCTGACTTTCACAGGAGCAATGTTATCAATAACATTCTGAACTTTTGAGTTAAAAGAATCAAGAAGAAAATCAACAGAGTCTGCAGATATGCTTGGTGTTAAAGATATAGCCTTCATAAACAGAGCACTAGTATTCTCATTTAAGCATCGCTTTTTGACCGAGATAGATCTAGCTTCAACAGTCGGAGAGATCAATATATCAAAGAAAATACAGAAATGATCTGATAGAACTACATCCTTAATGACAATGGATGAGATGTTTAGACCCTTACTGATAATTAAATCTAGTGTATGTCCTCGATTGTGTGTGGGTCTATGTACATAATGAGTCAGATCAAAAGTATTCAAAACTGTTAGAATTTCTTTTGCCATTTTGGATTCTGCATTTTCTATGTGGATGTTAAAGTCCCCAGTAATGGCAAAACAGTCAAACTCTGATAACAGTTCAGTTGCTGATAACAGTTCTGTAAAGTCCTCCACAAAGGCTGGAGAGTATTTTGGAGGCCTGTAAATGACTAAAAGTAGAATGCGAGGAGCACCTTTTAACACAATACCCAAATATTCAAAAGACAAGTAATCACCAAATGACAAACTGATTTAAAACTATTACAACTGAATCACAAAAAAGGGGCACACCATACACGAAAAGCAACGGTTATAATGCATACGGAATACAGAAAACCCATGCATGAACAATTAGTGCGTTTGCTACATGTCTGTAAATGTGCAGTTTGACAAATGACCGTTTTATTACGCCACTGGATGACATTGTAGACGACAACTAAAGCAATCTAAGTTCATGCTTTTACTCATCTGGGAAAGCGTGTGTGATGAACATAGACCGTTCATTTAAGAAACTTATATGACTAAACTTTCTCTCTTGACAAACAAGCATTTTCAAAAATGTTGCTAGACATTAAGATTATAATGTTTTATCAACTATTATCGTCATCTTGGACTCAAATGTAGCCACTGTTCTGGAATACTTCACATAAGTTGTAATTCACATTTTACAATGTGTAAATAGATGTGCTAAAAGTTGTCAGATGTGTTAGAGGGGAACGTACAAAGAAAATTGCAGCAACACTTAACATAACCATACAACCTTCTGCAGGTTAAAACAGGAAAAAAAGTGCAATGTGCACATATAGTTAGTACACACAGTGTACTATTAGACATACTTACGGTTAGTACTACACATTATACTCAGGTGTACAGTTAGCACCACGTTAAACACTATACACAGAACGTACACGTACACGGTCTACATTACTGACATTTGTACGCATACAATTATGATGATTGTACGTGAAATGGATACAGAATCTGAGCATCTGAATGAGCATCGGATGTACCCAGTGGTAGCAGGTAGGTAGTGCTGTATTAAATTAAGTGTATAGATATAGTCCAGTGTTGACTGTTAAAGTTAAGTGCGGTGTGTGGCATGGAATATTGTGGGAGTATGCTGTAGTGTATTAGTTTTGAACGTTCAGTAGTCTGATAGCCTGTGGGAAAAAGCTGTCCCTAAGTCTGCTAGTGCGGGATCAGATGCTGCGGAGACGTCTTCCTGAGAGCAGCAGAGAGAGCAGTCTTAGGGACGGTGGCTGATGGTCCTCAGTGAAGGACATGTGAAGTCCAATGGTGTGGCGGGATGTCATGACCAGGAAATAAATAAAGGTTGCTCAAACCAAACTACACTAATAGGATGAAGTAAGTATAAAAGAATGACGCAGTGTCACATTTCCTTTTCATGGAACCAAGTTTTAGAGTCATAACAGACGCTCCCCTGCCCATGAGAGAAGCATTTATTGTTAGTATTTTGCACAGGAACCAGGGTTTCTTCAACATAAACAAGGCATGTAGGCATACATGAGATCCGTCAGAGGACCGGTGAGCTCCAATTAATTAGGAATAAATCTCTTGCAATATCTCACCAGCCCCAGGGAACTGGCTCACCTCCTTTTTGGTCTTGGGACTTGGGCAGGGGTAAACTCTGTTTCACACCACTATATATATATATAAATGTGTGACAGCACATGAAAGAGTCTGGAGATGCCATGTGGAGCGTTAAGCTGTGTTCAACATCATCCAGCTTGACCGGTTTGGTAGTTGGTCAGTAATGGTCATGAGAGGAATATCCTTGAAGGGTCACACAGACCTACACGTGCCAGCCAATGGTTAGCTATTGTCAGAGCTTATGCTGGTGCAGTGGCTCTGGGTTCCTCCTTATACAGTCTCGGGTAAACTCACTACTCAAACAACCAACACTCTGTCCTGCAGTCGTTGAAAACTAAATACCAGTCTCTCTTTCTTTAGTCAAAAACATTTGTGCTCCTAATGGATCTAGACACTGCAAATCTCCTATGTATCAGAGATTCACTAAGTTACCCTAGACCATACTCTTGATGCGCTGTGATATTCATACAAATACTGGGCATCATGTGTAAAGAACACTGCTTGTGTTTTAGTGCGTTGTTATGGGAAGTGTGCAACTAATGAGGGACTACCAAGGTTGAATTCAGTTGGGCATTTAACATCCTGTTCTGACATGTTGTTAGTTTTGTTCATTGTGTTTGTTGTATTTATCTAGGTAATCTCATATAGGATGCTTTTGATTGAGTCATTCCGAAGCTAAATGCAAACTGTACATTGTCATATATAACACAATGAGAATACTATTGTATTGTAGTGAATTTATTGCTGTTTCGCCAAGTCTTGTATTAAAATCAACAATTTAAATTAGCAGCACTGTGCAGTTTTTGTGTGAATAAACATTAAATTCAATTTAGCTGTAAGCGGTAATTATAGGAGACAAGCACAAAAAGAACAAAAGAGAGACGCTGCAACAACAAGTAGTTAAAGACTATTCTACATTAATTTTTTCAAAAATATCACAAATACAAATATCTGAACAGAAGGGAGCGCTGTTCCAAAAAATGTGAGTACCTTCAAGGCATGGTCCTAATAATAGAGATTTTCATAATGATACACTAAAGCATTGGTTAAATATAACATTTTAGAAAATACTGTATAATAAAAAATACTGTTTTATAAAAACAGTATCTATAAAATACTGTTTTTGATCAATTATAGCAACACCAAATTCTGCAATCCCACCATTTTTTTGTTTTTTGGTTGTCCTCAGAGTGTGATCCTCAATTACTATAAAAATTTGGACATTTGGCTGTCTATATCTAGTGAACCTGATATGATTAAGATTTTTATACAATGGTTTTGTCTCAATTAAAATAACGGTTTCAAAAATAAAATTCAATAAATTTTGTCGACTAAATTTCAGCGACTAATAAAGTCAAATTTAAATGGCCCACTCGCATGAAAATTGACATCGATTTACTTAGTGTAAAAACAAGTGCCTACCAAATTTTGTGGAAATAATCTTTTTTTTCAACCTTTTGAGCTGATATATTTATTAAGGTGTTGACTACAGTTTAAGTACAAAAATTCAAAACATCTTTGAATCGCAGCTATATTTGATTGTTGGTGATGCCGTCGCATCATCCAGGTGGATGCTGCACTCTAGTGGTGGTTGAGGAGATCCCCCCCCGTCCATGTAAGCGCTTTGAGAGACTTTGATAAAGCGCTATATATATGTAATGAATAATAATAATAATACTTTTCTTTGTGGGCGTCATTCCATTTTCATTTTCAGTTCTCTTCTCCTCTTTCATTTATCCGTACTTAGTCTTTGCATTGTGTGCCACACTAAGTCATCTTCTCTCTTTTTCTAATCTGCTTTCAGTTGTGATTTTATATTGCCCACACCGGTTACGTGCCCCAAGTGAGTTTAAAGGAGCATCACATGCTTGAAACAATAATATTTATCCACATTTTTTAAAGGGTGCCAATCATTTTGTCCAGCCCATTTTTTGAAGTTTCGTGTGAAATTATGTGAAATTTGTTTTTTTCTTCCTTTTTGCTTTGTTTTATTCCAATAACAAAGGAAATAAACATGTGTATAGCAAAACGCGTTAATGCAATACTTTTCTGTGAGCAATACTTGATTTTCTGGAAAAATTTCAGGGGTGCCAACAATTTTGGCCATGACTATTTTTGTCTTTCCTATAGCTCAAACAATACAGTGTGACGCAATGCCAAGATCATGGGTTTGATTCCCAGAGAAGGCAAGAAACTATTAGAATCTCTTGAATATAATATAAGAAAGTGTCTTATGAGGTATGTACCATATTACAGTAAGATCACTGTGTGGTCAGTTGACACAAAAGATAAGCCATAATCTCCATTCATCTATTTAATCTTTTTTTTCCAATATTTCAGAAGTATTTTATAGATCTCTAACTATTACTGATCATTTACAAGGCAAGAAAGCATTGACATTATACATTAATTGTAAACTCAATCCAGTTTGACCTATAAATGTTGTACTACTATATGAACCTCAATGATGGTCGATTCTGAACTGATCAGTGCTAATTATCAATTATTTTGTCATTATTATTTTTGCTAATGTTTACCAGCATTTGTCTGCAAAGTCACCTGCTGCTGTTCAAATAATTTACTGATGGCTCACGACAGGCTTGAAGCCAGGAAATGTCTACGGACATCAGGATAATGCATGTGCTATCTGGAGTTTGTCGTTCTCATGGCAACCAGTGCAGCAGTGCCAATTTAAACAATGTGTAGCAAATATCTGTTTCAAAAGAGCCACACATATTCAGCTGAAATGTGAGGCTTACACATCCATTCAAAATTCTGCTAATGCAGACTCCTGCTTCTCTGTGAGCACACCATTTCATCTACTTTAAAAGTTCTTGCATTGTGGCCATGCTGGGTACTTCTGATGCCATCATGGGATTCTGGGTTTTGCAGTTCGATTTGCATCTTAAGATCCCTTACTGAGAAGGCCTTGTGTTTGTTAAATGCGTTCTGTGTCAGGTCATGCTGTTATTGCATAGGCATTGCGTGCTTATATGGTGACTAAATGGTTTCAGAGAAAAGGTTTCTTGAAGCTGTTGTCCTTCTCCATCCCAGGATTGAATCTGTGGTAGTAACATAGGCACTCTCAGCAGCTGTCAGAGCCACCAGGGGCCCCTAAATTCACATGAACCCCAAGAACAGCTTGATATGTATTCATTTATTTTCGTATATATTAGTCAACAGACTATGGTAATTGTAAAAAAACCTGTATTAAATAATACTTAATATCTGGAGTATGAAATATAATACAGTGGAGTTCACTTATCTCGACTCAAGGTTAACTCGCCAATCCTGTTATGTCGACGTTTTTTAGTGGAACCACCAAACTCCCTATTTGTCTCAGCATTTTCTCGAGAGTTATGTCGATTATTTTACGTCGCCAAAATCTAATATCTCGAGCACAAAAGAGGGACAACTTCGCCACTTCACATGGTTAACTCGTGACTGAGAGTTCACTGCGCATGCGCTGAGTTTGCGTTCCACGTGGATCGCGGTCCGCTCACTCCAATGACGGTTCACTCCCTGTCGTTGATCTCGTCTGAGGGGTAACACGCTGTAGCATCCCGCACGTTTTTTTGAGCAATCTTTGTGTTTGCATTGTTGGAGAATAAAATTAAAGGTTTGTATCAAGAATCGAAGGTGGTTTTATTGTGGTGCTTTTACATATGCCTTTTGTTGTTAGCAAACATAAACACAGTACAGTGTATGTGCATTTTTTAGATCGCTTCATCAAACAATTCGTGGCAACACTGTTGTGTAAAAAGACACCAGAAACACGAGCATGTACATTCTCATTTAATAACTCACATCATGTACATCAATAAATGTTCATTTTTCTTTCTTGCGAGGGTTGTTATCACTCTGAAAGCTGTGCTTCCACTATCAATCTGATTGGCTGTGCTGCCATGAGGGCGGGCTCTGTGTTGAAGTGGGAAGCATCGAGTGGATCGGGGACGGTTAAAGATCTGGCAAGTACATTTAATGTAAAGCCATGTGTGGCGAGCAGGACCGGCTCTCGTGACGCTCTCACGGTCCCTCGACCCCGCCCTGCTCGCCACACCATGTTTATAACAATCACTGGAAATTCATAAAACAGGCAAGGTAATATGTAACTATAAAGAAGAATCTTCATTAAATGAGCTGCATGGTGAATTGATGGGATTTAACCTCCACCAATAAAGAAACAATCTTTTATAATTAAAAAATGTCTTCCTGAAGCTACAACTGATGAGTCTAGAAATATTCTTTTTGATACCTTGTCCACAATATATAAATATATATAAAATTAGGGCTTGTCAATCCAGTGTGTTTATGGAAAAATAACATGATTAGAATGATGTAACAGTTGTCCTGCTCCAAACCTCCGTAGCTCATCTTACATCTTACAACATTTACATCTTACAACATGCAGAACAACAATTCACTATATCATGGCAAAAGTGCCTGCTTTTGTCTTTTTCTGAGTTTCTGTCTCATAATTATATCGTATGATACAGTTCAGTAATATTACATGAGTGCAGTTTTTGTTCTGAATAGCACGGGTGCAAATGTGTTTCAATAAACAAGAAGTTAATATTGTGTTATATATTACACACAAAACTGCATCTAATGTGTTTAGTTTCTCAATGAATCCGTGTTTTAAGTGAATCAATCGGTGAATCAATGATTCAATGACTCGTTCATAAAGAGAAACATTTACAGTAATACCTCAGTTTACAAGTGACTTAGTATACGAGCAAATCAGTGTACGAGCATTGTATCGGAGTGCGAGAAAAATTTTCCCTCACCCACACGCATTTTGGTGTTGAAAAAGTCCTAACACATCATCTTCGCATGCATTTTTACAGGAAATATACTAAACACAGCCTCTCATAAAACAGTCACGCGGTTCCAACCCCTTTATCACCCCTTAACTCGTTCATTCTCTCAGGCCACGTCCACACGAAACCGGTGCATTCCCTATCCGATCATAAACACGGCGTCGGCGCAAGAAATATTAGCGTCCACACGAGACCACTGAAACCGACTGATAACGGTGTAGTTTATATGCCAGACCAGTATGGGGCGCTGTAATTCTGCCACAGATAATAAACTATACACAGAGAAGAAGACTTTGAGCATGCGCTTTGTTGTTGCTGTTCAGTGTTGCCAGATTGCTAGTTACCTTTTGGTCACGTCCGAACAGTAAAAAATGCATTGGGCTGGTTGATCAAATTTGGGATGGTTTTTGATGCATAAAATCACTCAACATTTTTCATTATTTATAAGAGTACGCACTTTGGGCTGGTATTTTTTTAAATGGGAGGGTTTTAAGCTGTAGTTGGGCTGGAAATCTTCAGTCCAATCTGGCAACACTGTTGCTGTTACGTGTGACGCAGCGTAACATCACACGTGATGTGATGATATCATCGGTTCACAAAAAATATACGGATTGGCCGTCCACACGAGACCGCAAGGGTGTCGGATTCAGATCCGCTTTAGGACCCGGTATCAAAAAACCACCGGATCCGTGAGGACGGAACGCCAATCCGATAACAAATGTATACCGATACAGTGATCCGTGTCTCTGTGTGGACGGGCCCTCAGCTTCGTCCGGTTTGGCTGCATCATTCACCACAGTGATACTTTTATAAGTGATTAACAGCGGTTTTACCTCCTGTTGTTAACATTAATTAATTGAGATCGCTATTGTTCACGTAGTGAAATATATACGTGGCTCAATAATTCATTTTCTCCTAGTTCTGCCTGTGTGTGTGTGTGTGTGGGCGTGGTCACTGACTATGCAGTTCACTTCTCTCCACAAGTGCTCCTTGTGCTCTATTATAATAAATTCATTCATTTGCACTTAAATCCGGGTTTTGTGTTTTCCCCCTCCCTCCTCTGTCTCTCGTCTCCTTCATGCCAGCAGCAATGCTGCTCAAAGCTGAATTGTCAAGTATTTTTAGAGTTTAATTGTCAATTATTAATTAGTATTCATATGAGATATTAATGGTTATAATTTTAACTGTAATTACTAGGGTACAACAAAACAAAAAAAATTAAATGGGCATTTATGATCGTGTGGAACGAATTAATTGATTTTTAGTGCATTCTAATGGGTGGAATTGATTTGGTGTACGAGCATTTTGGGTTACGAGCTCGCTTTTTGGAACGAATTAAACTCGTAAACCGAGGTATTACTGTACTTCATTCTTGAATTATTCATCTGTTTGAATGAATCAAACCTATATGACTTTTTTATTTTATGAAACATTAAATAGTATATTCGTGGATATCTTGTTTACTTCATAGTTCCTCATGTGCTCTCCCAGTGGCATCGGAATCACCTGTTTTCTCATCAATCACATTGTTAGTTGTGTCCATTGTCTAGTCATCCCTTGTGTATTTAATCCCTGTGTTTCTCTCAGTCCGTGTCTGTTTTCGTCGATACAGCGTTGAGTATCTTTGAGTTTTGTTAAAAGTAAACGGTTTATCTCATCTTCGCTTTCATTCCTCATTGACGTTTTGTTTCCTGTACTTGCTGTTGAGGAGTTCACATTGATTCAAGTTTAATTTATGTTCCAAGTCAAGCTCTCTAAGTCTTTTGTTTATTTTGTTTTATGAATAAACTACACAAGGGTTCACACTACAACCCGTCTTCAGTGGATTTGATTAAATTCTCCTAACTTAATCTCCAATGATTGTTTAAAAAAAAAGTGATTTACGCCATTTATTCTTTGTTTCTCAAACATACTTAGTTCAATGAAACATCCCTGAGAACAAAGAGTGGCAGAAGTACTTAAACATAAAGGCAGTGTATTTATTTGCAATAAGACAAGAGAAAGACCGTATAAAACTGGTCATTGCTTGCATTGCATTCTGTACATTCATAAAATGAATCTGTAAATACTGTCAATTTGCCCAAAATGTAAACATAGTGTTGGTACAGCCGTCTCTACACATGTCTATTAATCATGAATCTGGAAAAAAGTCCAAACGAAATTAGAGAATATATTTGGTTCCCCAATATCTCAAGACCTTTGGTTCCTCATTCTTGGCAAGATCTTGACGTGTATTTTACATAATTGAATTAAAGAAAAAACATCAAATATTCCCATAAGGCTTGTGTGACAATATATATAAATTATTTTAAACATAGCAAATTAATAGCAATGCTTCCCACAGACTTGTAGAACAATTCGTTGTGTAATGTTTGCAGCTTCACTTCATTGCCTGTAGGAGTCGCCAACGGACATGCATGAGTACAACACTCCACCCAGTCTCCTCCCCTAATTAAACTGATTTAAATATGGTAATGAGTGCACTTGGGCAAAAGAAAGCATTAAGAAAATGGCTAAAGCAAGCGGCACAAAAACGAAAGTGAAAGTACAGAAAGTGAATTAGAGGTGCTACTATCGGAGGTAGAAATTATAAGAAAATATATTTGGAACTTTGTGCTCTGGAATTAATAACAAAAGGAAAAAATATGAGTGGGAGAGTTTGGCTGATGCCGTCAATGCGGTTGGATCTGAAAGTCGCACTGTAAATGATCTTAAAAATAAATGGTCTGATAATTGTCTTTAGTGGATAACCGCGGTCTCCTGAAGGGTTGTTGTATTATTAAATGCAAATAAATAAAAATAAAAAGTACTATTAGATAGAACCATAACTTTAAATGCATCACTCACCAAGAAGCCACCCATCGCGCACCCTGCCAGCTACCAGCCATGCTGTTTGTAAGGATGTATGGGTTGACCCAGCCCACCTTTCCACAATATTTGTTAGGCAAATATTATATTTATTTGTGTATTTATTAAATATATTTTTTTGTGCATCACATATAATCTGCACATTTATTGAATGGAAATGTTTCCGATTCACAAATGCAAATTGATTTTCAGATGGTGCCTTTTGACCACTGAAAAAGTCCTCCTCCTGCAAACATGTCATACCCAGATGTGCTCCAGGGGCGCGGACCACTCTGACTCGGGCCCAGGATGAAGCACCTTCATCGGACTGACTTTGACTCGTAGATGGGCTGGAAGTCAGAGGTCACTCTGCATATTTAAGTTTCTTTGCAATCTGAATGAACACAGAGAAATAAGTGATGAAAACGCTTTAAAAATTCGAAAAACTACCCAAAACTCCACGGATTCCGCGAGTGAGATGTCATTCGAACCTGCTCGAGGACAACTAAACTCGGTGTGATTTTCAAACAATTTGGCCCAATTTTGACAGAGTTATGGGCAAAAAAACTTTATTAAAAGACTTAGAAATTGTTTTTTCATGTGAAAAGTGGACTTAGTCGTTTTTTCCATTCACAACATACTCCTTTAAAAATCGGTAAAATTGTTAAATCTCCACGGATCCAGGCGAGTGAGATGTCATTCAATCCGGCTCGAGGAGCACTATACTCGGTGTGAATTTCAGACAATTTGGCCCTTTTTTGACAAAGTTACAGACTAAAATGTCTTAAAAACCGAGCTAAATTTGGTGGCACCCATTGGGATACAGAGGAAACCAGCTGTAGCTCGGGAACGCCGCAGCCTAGAGATACCATTCAAAGACTGAGGGAAGCCTCTCGACGGGCACTCCACGATGCCCTTCACCCCGAGTCTCTAGCACCTTCCCCGGGGGCGCTAGCGGGCCAAACGTGGGGGAACTTTTTGGGAAAAAATGGGAGGGCCTGAGAGGCCTGAGAGGGCCCTGGGGGAAACCCCCGGGACAGAAACCACGAGACGCCAAGACCTTCCGTCTCCGATTTACGGGCACTTTTGTCTAAAATCCCCTTACACGTTACCGCCCATTTCTCACGAACGCAACCGACTTCCGGCTCCAAACTCGGGATGCACCGAGGGCCTCTAGGGACCCTACTCGCCCCCAAGTTTAGAGGCTCTGCGACCCACCGTTCCAGAGATACAACCAGTCAAAGTTGGCCCATTGGGATACATTGGTGGTTTTTCCTTGGGATCAGCAAACTGTGGTGTTTCGTCGCTCATTGGGATACAGTGTTTTTTCCTTGGGATCAGCAAAATGCAGTGTCTCGTCACTAATCCCAAGCATTTACCACTCAAGGGAGACCCTCCCTCTAAGACTTTTTTTAAAAATCGGAAAAATTGTTAAAACTCCACGGATCCGGCTGAGTGAGGTGTCATTCGATCCGGCTCGAGGTGCACTATGCCCGGTGTGAATTTCAGACACTTGTGAATTTCAGACCTTGTGAATTGCAGAGGTCAACTGCATCATATGGGAACGAACAAAGTCAAAGACGACTCGCTTATTCCTGAGCGGTCTGTCAGTTCCCTTTGGAAAGAATCAGTTGCCAGGAAACCAAGCGTTGTCAGCAACTGTAACGGAACGGGTATTGCGTGTTTCCTCGCTGTCTCTCTCTCTAGATTTGGACCCAACTAGATTCGGAGGATAGCCCTTGTAAATCTGAAATGGCTGATAAGGCAGTCATCCTGGGCCAGAAAATCATTGTGGTCCATAAAAAATTGTTCTCTTCGGATTCTGCCATTAGCAATGTCCTCTAACATTGCCATAGACCAGGGGTGGGCAAACTACGGCCCGCGGGCCATATCCGGCCCGTTGGGATTTTTAATCCGGCCCGCCGAACTTGCCGAACCTATATTAAACCTCCTTCATTTTACATTTCCCTGTAATGTCACTCTGTCGACAGTGTCACTCTGTGGCAGTGGCGCTGAAAGTGTGGTGGAGAGTATGCGTGTGTCGCAAACCCCTCTAGACCCCCACCCCCTTCCGCGAGTGGAAAACAGAGCTACACGCGTAAATACGGGTACCCGCAAGATCATTTTAATCACTCGCGCGCGCTTGACATCTAATCTGCGCGCGCGCGAACATTCGCCCGCTCTCAACTGCTGTTTTTGCTCGCGCGAGCATTTTTATTTCTGTCAGTCGTGGAGCAGGGCTTGCTCTTGTAATAGTAACATCAAACGTCATTGGTTAGTTCCCTTTTTTCCAGAGGTCAGTTGTGATTGGACGCCTGTGATTGTCAATCTAGAGCTGAGGCAAATATATGGTTCAGTCACATTGCATATTATGTTTTTTTTTGTCGATTAAATTGTATTAATATTGTTTTGTTGTAATTTCACGTGTCCCAGTCGAGTGATTTAAGACCAAACTATACTTTATACAGGTTTTCTAGGATTTATTATAAGTAAATGCACAGGTGCGACCTTCTCAAAAGAAGTTGTATGCTCTCAACGTTATGTTGTTATTTGCTGCATTCAAGAACATGACCTGCAAATACAAGAGAAAAAATAGGGAAATATAGGTAGAGGAAATATAATGTACATTAGAATAAAATGTACATGACACTTAGAGCTCATACACCAGTTTTGAAGTCATTAAATATTTTAAATTGAGGGAAGTATATCCTGCCTTTGCTCTGGTCATGTCCCTATATATATTTCCCTCAGTTATTTTCATGCTTCTGTTGTCATATTTTATCTTTCATTCAATAAAACAGTATGTATTTAGTGTTCCTTCATCAGGGCTCAGAAGAACAAAACATAGTAGTGTTTTTTCAGGTAGAACCAGCACTTGCTCTCAGCTAATTTGATTAAGATAATCAAATGTAAAATAGCATTGAATCATCTTCACTATATATTAAAAATATCTGAATTTATTAAAGTTACAAAAGTCAAGAGCAGTGAGTTATTTTTATTGTTTTTTATTTTTGAGCTTGCTTACCCGTGTAGCTCTGTTTTCTGCTTGCGGATGTAATTTACGTGCACACAAACATCAGTTTTGCGCTCGTATATTAAAGTCATGGATTTGCCCCAAACACCCCCCCCCCCCTCCCCCCGTCAACAATCCCGGCCCCTCTGTCAATTTTAAGAAACCAATGTGGCCCGCGAGACAAATAGTTTGCCCACCCCTGCCATAGACTAATTTGCATGTGCTTTTATATGTTCTTACTTAATTGCATAATTTATAGAATATTCCCATAAAGTTTGTGTGATAATATATATCAATTATTTTATACATTGCAAATTAATAGCAATGCTTCCCACAGACTTGTAGAACAATTCGTTGTGTAATGTAGCCTGTAGCTTTGAAATTAGTACAGCCTGTAGCTGTAGTAATCCTTTCCTGTAGCTCAATCAGTAGAGCATTGGTGTTTACAATGCCAAGGTCATGGGTTCAATCCCAGGGAAAGCAAGAACTGATTCAATGTGTTTCTTGAATGCAATGTAAGTCGCTTTGGATAAAAGCGTCTGCCAAATGCATAAATGTAAATGTAATGTTTGCAGCTTCACTTCATTGAAATGTAGGAGTCGCCAACGGACAAAACAATGAGAAATCTACTTGCGCCAGACATGAACTTGCCGTGGAGAAACACATTGTCACGTTAATTTCACTGTTAGTACATACGACCATGAGCGTGAAAGCTGGCGAACGCAATGTTTTTGTGCGTAAGCAGTGTTGATACATGAGGCCCCTGAAGCACACAAGAAGGCAGTGTTGGCAGAACGGTTCCCTGAGGTGAGGACACTGAAGGGAAATGGGCAATGTAATGAAGAGTTGTCGACTTCACCCCAGAGGATACTGCCCTCAAAAACCTGACGCAGTTGGCATAAGGACTTCTCTCTCAAAGCCGCTGGCTTGCCGCAACGCATGCTTCCAAACCCTAAGAAAAGGCACTGGATCCAGCAGTTGACGGTAATCGCCGTTGTGCCTCAGCAGAACCACGAGAAACACAAACCTGACTTCTCACCCCAAACACCACATAAGACATGTGTATCCCTCACCCATAATGTAGCAGAGGCAGGGAGGAACACACACACACACACACATATATATATAGCAATGTTTAAAGAAAGTAAGGACAAATAAGTCAGGAGTGACAAGAAAAAACAAAACTTTATTTTTATTAACAAAACAGCAACGTCTGCATTGCTGTGACACTCTCCCTCTACCAGGTCTGCAGGCTCATTTATGGAGTGGAAGTCGGTAGTGTATCTGGTCTCTCTGTTGGGGAGCTTTCGATTCAGATACAGCGTCAGGCGTTACTCTCCCGAAATCTGCGTATCATCACCGTAACAGTGCAATTTAATACCATATTTGGAGAAAATATTACCAAGTGGGAGAAGGTAGATTATGAACAATAAAGGTCCGAGGACAGAACCTTGAGGGACAGCTAACAGAAGAAGGTTGGGATTGAACATTTTTTAGTTGGACAAACTGTGTACGGTTTGAAAGATATGAAGTGAACCAGGTGTGAGGAATACCAGTGATGCCAGTAACAATGAACAACATACATTATAATGGCTGTATCTATGTTACTCTCATTTTATGACTAGCGGATGAGAAAAATCTCTCCATTACTTCACATCTTTTGATAGTTTGCAACTCCTAAGACATTCTTCTCTGTGACTGGTACACTTTAAATGTTTATGATTTTATTCTGTAAATGATAAACATGTCTTATATTGCTGTCTTTCCTGGATTGTCACCAGGGCATTTCGTCACATTCTTCAATAAAAAAAAATTATGCTTTGTTCCTGTATGTACCGCTCCATTTTCAGAATTCATTCTTGTACTTTCCTTACCTCACACTGACACACACATAAATCATATTGTGGTTTGTAAACAATGTCTCACCCCAAGGGCTTTTGGTTGGCCTTTCATAAATGGCTGAAGTCCATGAAGAGGTGAAACTCCTGCCAGCTGTTGTCCATAAACAGGAGCATTTGTCCCAGTTCCAGTTGTTGCTGTTTGTGTCGGTGGTTGAAGCTGGATCACAAGCGTTGAGGAGGTCACGGGTATGACAGTGTGAGACATTCTTCTATCTGAAATTGATCTGCACAGATTCATAGTAAATCCAAACATATTTAAATGAATCCACATCATTTACATTTAGCAGATGCTTTAATTCAAAAACATTTACAAAAGTGTCCTGTTAGCCATTATAGATCATTACCAAATACAATTAATAAAATTTATTTAAAAAAAGACATAATGCAAAGATAGGCATCTGTATAAATTTAGTCAGTGTAAGTATATAGTTTGTTGTTTGGTCTGTAGTTCAGAGACCAGTACCATGATAGTACAAATTTAGGATTAGAGGTTTAATTTTGAGTTGGCTTAAACTCAGTCAGGCTATATTGATCATCAACTCTAGCTTTTATCCTGAAATTATGTGTGACATCTGTTGTGAACAGGATTAGAACACTGAGGACAGGTGGGGAAATTCAAACCAAAAACGAGGAAACAAGACGGTTGGGGTTACACAATAGACAGGAACGCAAAAGTAACACACGTGACATCACATGTGCTGTGCTCATAACGGCTGGAGGACCTTTGAAAGGACAACCCTCATCTCTTCCATGAGCACCTAACATGACACACGCACACAACACCTCACCTCAACAACAACAAAAATTCTCTTACTCCCTTTTCTCCATATTTCTACTACTTGTGTACGTAATGTTCGAAACTTTGTATTGTAAGCACTCTTATGTACTTTTGTATTTTCAGGACAAATCACGTTCTATATCCTCAAATTGTAAGTCACTTTGGATAAAGGCATCTGCTAAATGAATAAATGTAAATGTAATGTGAAAACACAAGCCACACACCACAGCATATGTGAGGGTTCTGCCACATTCGGTCTAGTCATTTCTTGGTTTTGTGACAGAGCTCTGACACCACCATAATGTCCAAAGCCTTGTGTGTGTGCGCTCGTCTTCGAGAATTCGAGTCACATGCACGCTTGTCTGTGTAACATCTCGTGTGCGGGTTATAGTGTCCGATCCCCAGACGGTCTTGTCTAGTTTGTCACCAGCTGTGCGTTGTCTTTGTTTAATGTATTTTAACGGATAGGTCATTCAGGGTTGTATGGTGCGGGGAGGTCTCCAAAGAATGTCAACTGATCACCGGTGTTCCACAGGGCTCAGTTCTTGGACCACTTCTCTTCACCATGTACACCACATCACTGGGTCCCATCATAGAGGCACACGGCTTCTCTTATCACTGCTACGTAGATGACACTCAGCTCTACATATTTCAACCAGATGATCCAACGGTGGCTGCGAGAATCACAAGCTGCCTAGCGGACATCTCGACATGGATGAAAGAGCATCATGTGCAGCTCAACCTGGCAAAGACGGAGCTTCTAGTCTTTCCTGCCGATCCAACCCAACAGCATGATTTCACTATCCAGATCGGTACTACCACGATTACCCCTTCAAAGTCTGTCAGAAATCTTGGAGTGATCTTTGAGGACCAGCTTACCTTCAAGGACCACATTGTAAAGACGGCTTGATCATGCAGGTTTGCACTGTACAACATCAGGAGGATCAGGCCATTCCTAACTGAGCAAGCTACACAACTTCTGGTGCAGGCCATGGTCATTTCCAGACTGGACTATTGCAACGCTCTTCTGGTTGGGCTTCCTGCAAATGCAATCAAACCCCTGCAACTGATTCAGAATGCAGCAGCTCGTCTGGTATTCAACCAACCGAAAAGGACTCATGTCACACCACTCTTCATCTCGCTACACTGGCTCCCTCTTACACAAACTTACACAAGCTCAGCACCTTCATACTTCCATTCATTGGTACAACTCTACACACCTACCAGAAACCTTCGATCGATCAACGAGCGACGACTCGTGGTTCCATCACAGAGAGGAAAAAGATCAATCACAAGAACATTTTTATTCACCACCCCCGGCTGGTGGAACGCCCTCCCTGTCCTCATCCGGAATGCAGATTCCCTGTCCAAGTTTAAAAGACTTCTCAAAACGCACCTCTTCCATGAGCACCTAACATGACACATGATTTCATTTTCATTATTTGACTGGTCTCTGTTTATTCTCAAGTCGCACACAGTGGTCTCTACTGCAGTATTTTAACTCGGTTCAAAATGTTCCCCTCGCAAAATCCCTAGACCTTTAACAGCCAAGGGAGGGTTGTAACACACACACACACATACTCCAAAAAAAATTTGGATTCTCGGTTTAAAAATCTCTATTCCCCATGCTTGTGCTACTTGTGTTCAAAATGTTTGAATCTTTGTATTGTAAGCGCTCTTATGTGTTTTTGTATCCTTTGGACATATGGCTTCTATACTCCTCAAATTGTAAGTCGCTTTGGATAAAAGTGTCTGCTAAATGAGTAAATGTAAATGTAATGTGAGCATGCATCGATGTGCATCCGCATTGGCTGCGTGTTCATGTCTTGTCTGTTACCCCGCCCATCTCGTTTCATTGTCATTAGTTTGATTTGTCCCAGCTTTTTTCCCATAAATTATCCCTCCTCCTGTGTGTATTTAATCTCCTCATGTTTGCTGTCCTGTGTCGTGTCATTGTCGTTATTCTGTCGGTTCCTGTGTTGAGCTTCTTGTCTATTCCTGGTAAGTCTTGTCAGTCCAGTTATGTTTTTCCCCCTCAGGGTGGTTTATGTTTGAAGTTTTGTTTTATTTTGTTAATAAAAGCCCTAAGACTCTGCATCATTGAGTCCTTGCCTTTTCCTCACCCCAACCCTGACAGCATAAACATGAACTGCGTATGTTGTGTTGCCTTTTTCTCTCTTCATAAAAACTTCTCAAAGGTCTTTGATCCCAGAAACAGCCTTTAATGCCTGAACGTAACAGCTGGAGCACCTCTGAAAGGACAACCCTCCCCACAGTGACAACTGTCCCCACAGAGAGAACCATCTCCACAGAAACAACTGTCCCAACAGAGAGAGCTCTCTATATTTGTACGTTCACAATATATACCATTCCCTATAGATATTGTAGGAAACACGATGTGACATATTCTATCTACCTATCTATCCACCTATCTATCTATCTATCTATCTATCTATCTATATATATATATATATATATATATATATATATATATATATATATATATATACTGTAGAAGAGCCACATTTTAAAAGGAATATCAAGTTATTTTAAAATTGGAATATAAACTAAACTTGAATAAATGTAAACTCAATTACAGGAAACAAAGCTAAATAAGAGACAATAGAAACATGAGGGCTATTTATACATAAATAGTAATGACTAACAAGAAAAACTTGTTAACAACCAAACAATGAGCCGATGATAAAGCAGAACTCATGAAACAGCAATGTAATAAAGTTGAGAACAATATTCTCTTATAAGTTTATTTATTGTCTTATTCAAATGGTGTCTTGTCACTGATGTACATTGTGTGTCTTGCCAGCTGTTTCTTCTTGGTTTGTTTCCTGTTTTCTGTACATTCTACACAAGAAAAAAATAAAGAGGAGTAACTTTTTGTTTATGAAGTTGGTCAATGGCAGAATCTGGAACGTATTTCCTTGTACAAATGCTTATCAGATGAGTCTATAAACCTAGATTCTAAGCCTGTGAGCTTGGATTCAAGTTCTACCTTCTTCTTTATAATCTCCTCCTTTATGACGAAGCATATGAGATGATAACACTTCTCCCATAAGATTAAAGAGCAGGGTCGTCACTAAAAGTATCTTGTGGTGTAAAGTTCTCCACGTGTCGAGGCAGCTGAGATCATTACAGAAGTCTGTTGAAGCCCTGGACTCTCTGAGTTTACAGTCCAGGTCAGGATTCATTACACTATTATATTCGACACCCAAGACAGTAAATGGAACAAGATCCCTGATCCCTTAACAAGGAAGCAAATATATTTTGAAAGGAATTGGCAGCATACACAGAACCTAATGTGACCATTTCACCATTTTGACTTATAAGAGGTGAAAAATATTGTGACCCATCCAATTTTGCTTTTGTTTGGGAACAGTTCTGCTTTGGCTTCATATACAATATTTTTGTTGACAAAACTGCGCAAAAAACAGTCAATATTATACAGGGGCACTTTTGCCATGATATCTTTAATTTCATGGTCATTCTAACTGCATTATAAGCTCATCAAGCAGTGAGTTGTTGCTCTAGATCATGTTCATCCCCAATCAACTGCATGAAATGTGAGATGAGCTTTGGAGGTCTGGGGCGGGATGACTGTTACATCATTATTTATATATATATATATATATATATATATATATATATATATATATATATATATATTGTGGGAAAGATATCAAAAATAATCTTTCTAGACATGCCAGTTGTATCTTCAGCAATAAAAAGAATGTATATTACTTAAGGTAATCAATTCAGTTCATCAATTCAATTCACCAGCTGGCTCATCCAATAAAGATTCTGAGAATCATTTTAATTACATATGAACTTGGTTGTTTTATGAATTTCCAGTAATTGTAATAATTATGGGTTTAAATAGAATGATAAAAGGTACTTACCAGATCTCTAACGGTCCCTGATCCACTCGATGCTTCCGACTTCAACACAGAGATAAAATCAAGTGAAACTGGTTTTCGGGACGAGTCATGAGATATAACAGCAACACACACAGAAAAGCAACAACTGAGTAAGATTTTAGTTCCGGGTTGATGATGCAGAGCTTGAGCAGCGCGTCAGACTCAGAAAGATCGAATGAGCCGGTTCAACCAGTTTCAGGAGTCTAGCAAGTTCAAGCCTGAGGCACCAACTGGAAATAATCTTCTTATTGCTATTAAATTACGAATAACTATTAAATTACAAGAAAGACTTATAGTTGTAGAGATGAATGCAGTGAAACTGCCGGACTGGGATGTGCTGAATGGCAAACACTAGATCATGTAAATTCATCTTAAAATCTGGGTGTTTTTCACAAAAGCTTTTTGCTGCACTTGATGTATTTTTGCTGGTACTTTGCTAGTTGTTAAAGTGAGTCACAGTGCACAACCACTGTATTGAGTTCACCCAAACGAATAGTTGTTGTATTATCTTGGTGTTCTGCAGAAAAAAAGCTGTGCAGCTTTGGAACATCATAAGGGTACATGAATTTCTTCTGAATATAATAATCACTGACTTTAGTGATATTATTGAAATAACTCACTTTTCAACTTGCCTTGTAGACTCAGATAATCTCCTCTGGTGAATATTTCCTCTTCATCTTTACCTGTGATCCTCAGTGATGGGGTTATGTTTGCCAAAATATAAATGTTTTCATTTGAACTTTAATGTCTCCAAAATTGAATGTATGCTTTAAAACCTCTTTGGTTTTAAAGTCCCTGTAAACCTTATCAGTTGTTAAGAAATATTCCTTTTTCTGCATTTTGAGTCCTCCCATTAAGTATTCTGTGACATATACAGGGTGAATCGGCCTGTAAATAACAAATTATGTAGAATTATTCAAGTTGTGTTTTTTAATAAGTGGTTTAATTATGGCCAGCTTAAATATGTCTGGGAAGTATCCTAATGACAAAGATGAATTAATGATATTAAGAAGATGATCTATGACCTCTGAAAGCATCTCTTTCAATAGCTTAGCTGGTATCGGGTCTAACATACACAGTATTAGTTGCAGTATCGAAATGCATTGGGAACACCTTACAGTGTTGTCTTGTTAAACACTACTGAACTATTGTGTCAATGCATGTCGCAGAGGATGACGTCATGAACCAGGAGTATGAAGGTGCGCTGTGAATTGTAAGCAGAAGCTTTAGTGTTTTTCAGCAAGCGCTAGAGTTAAACGTTGTGTGCGTTTGTAAATGATCTGTGCGTGTGTGTGTGTGTTCAAAAAAGATCCCCAGATAGTTTATAAAGAACAGGCATTGTTTATAATTTATAACATTTGACAGTGGAGAGACTTCATCCTCCAACAAAAAATACAAATCAGTTGAAATGTATATCCATCCTTCAACAACATAACGTGCCATTAGTAGGCTAGTCACTCACTGAGCAGTTGGGACTGCTGGGCATCATGGCAACAGCTTGCAGTGTTATTCATTTGGTCGTCTGTACGTGACCCCTTCAGTAGTGACTCAGAACCAGAGGATTTTCCTCGAAGGGAAACCCCTTCTGCATTATCAAGGTCACAAGGCAATGCTTACACACCTTAGATTTGTGGAAGAAACTCTGTTTTCAATCTCAAGGGCCCGTACTGGGAGCGCTCCATCACCACATGATGCTGTCGACGGATGCCTCTCACAAGGTTTATGACTAGGAAAGGATCTGCAGTCCAGTATGAGCACTAGATGCTGATGTTCACAGAGCTGAGACCCTGTGGCGCAAGCCATGTCAAATTTTTGGGGGTTTTTTTGTCTAAGGTTACGTATGTGACCCTATTTCCCTAAGAGGGAACAAGACGCTGCATTGTTCTGCAACAGTACCTGCTTTTGTCTTAATCCAGACACATTTCAAGGTTCCACTTCCGGTTCAAGGTGCAACTATATATTCCTGATTCATGATGTCATCCTCCCCAACGTGCATTCATACACAATAGTTCGATAGTGCTTCACGAGACAACACAATAAGGTGTCCCCGTTGTGTTTCGATGCAGCTTTTGTTCCCTCTCAGGGAACTAGGGTTACTTGTATAACCTGAGATGTTTTCATTCCTTTTACATAGCATTGCAAAATATCATGCTTTTCATCTTGAGAAAGATCTTTCTTCCTTCCCATTGCATGAGAACAATGACTTGCAATGTTGAACAACCTTTTTAAGAAGAGATTCAATTTACCAAGGTAGAGCTGCAAAGCTATTGAACAAACCTGTCTGAGACTTCTACCAGATATCTCAAAGTCAGTCAGCTTTATTGTCAATTCTGCAATATATACAGTGCATACATATAGAGAATTGAAATTCCGTTACTCTCAGACCCAAGGCGAATACAGTTAACAACAACAATATTTTAACAGTAACAACAATCCATCTAAATCCATCTAAATGGATATGGAGAAATAAAACAAACACTTTCTTTGAAAAATTAAAATCTGAATGATTATTGTACTGAAATTCTACTGACGTTTCACTTGCATAATGATTTGGAACTCTATATAAATTTCAAATTGGTTGCAATCTCTGACAGAACATATGAGTAAATAATTAACAAATATAAAAACATCTCATATTATGGCGCTGTAAAGCAAGTCAATGTCAACGTTATCATTAGTGCATGAATCCACTTTCCCAGAATCTAGGGCATTCTTGCTTATGAAAAGTTGTAAATCAGGTTAATAATTACATTTTAGGATTTTATACATCATACATTTTATACATATAAAATTTAAGACAACAGTTTTTGTGAATTCATTTAGTAGAACAGTTTATTATGGAGGTGATTATGGTGGTGGTGCTGAGGGGGTGTCACAGTCTTGTCATGTCTCTTTACTTCTTGTTTCTTTCCTTGTAATCTCCATGTCGTTTCCTTCACCTGTCTTCCTTGTTAGTCTCGTCACCTGTTCCCTATCTCCGCTTGTATATAAACCCTCATTTTTCCTTTAGACCTTGTCGATTGTTACCTATGCTATTCTGTGTGTGTGGATGGTCTTCCCGTGTTTAAGAGAGTTTCCGTTAAACCTGCTCTCCTGTGCCTCAACACACACTGCATCGCTAACAGAACAATCGACTAGGTTAGCCACCCAAGAAATCCACCCAAAGCCACCCAATTTTTCCACTTAACATTCCTCAATATTATTGATTGGCCTGCTCTTCTAGAGCCAAAGCAAACTTTGTTGCATTATTTGCTGCTTTGATCTACACAATCTCTGTTGTAAAAAGCGATATATAAATAAAGGTGACTTGACTCATAAAGCTGGTGAACCTGGTAAATGTTGTCAGAAATGCACATGGATATCAGAGAGTGATTTGACCGTCTATAATAGAGGTTAGAAATATATCAGAGGTCATGATAATCACTGACACCTGACAATATGTAATGTATTTAACTGAAATAAAGTCACTCATATGGATGCACATTTTGAGGTTACCATTTGTTATTTTAACCTGCACTAGCGTTCAAATTGGACAATCCATTCATACAGAGGAGATGCACATTTCTGTAATTATCCTTCTGACTGCTGGTAAATATTGTGAGTAGAGCCGAACATCCACTGAGTCTGGAACATCCCTTTACTTACGATTTGTCACAGTTCATGAATTCACTGGCTCTCTCTGTGTGTGTGTGGCGGGGTGTGGTGTGTAAGTGGGAGGCGTGGCTACTGATCTCCGGCTCATTCGTTTATCATCACCACCTAAGAATGGATATAACAACTAAGAACGGATATAACACAAATGAACAAATGATAAATGCTTGGGTTACTGAATATACGATCCCTTTCCTCAAAAGCACTTATTGTAAATTATATGATTACAGATCATAAACTAGATGTGCTGTGTTTGACAGAATCCTGGCTAAAACCAGACGATTACATTACTTTAAATGAGTCCACCCCTCAAGATTACTATTATAAACATGAGCCTCGTCTGAAAGGTAAAGGAGGAGGTGTTGCTGTAATTTATAGTAACACGATCAGTACTGCTCAAAGGTCTAATTTGAAATATAATTCTTTTGAAGTGATGGTCCTCAATGTAAAATTATCTAGTGCAAGTAATAATTCCTGTTTAACTTTTGTGCTGGCTATTCTATACAGGCCACCAGGGCACCATACAGACTTTATCAAAGAATTTGCTGATTTTCTCTCAGAATTAGTAATGTCTGCAGATAAAGTCATAATTGTCGGTGATTTTAATATCCATGTAGATAATGAAAAAGACGCATTGGGATTGGCATTTTAAACTCTATTGGAGTTACACAACATGTGTCAGGACCCACTCATTCTCGTAATCATACTTTAGATCTAATATTGTCATATGGGATCAATGTTGATACTGTTCAAATTCTGCAGCAGAGCGATGACATCTCAGATCATTACTTAGTTGCGTGTAGATTACCTTTAGCCAAAGTCGAAAAACTAACTCCCTGTTATAAATATAGTAGAACTATCACTCCTAACACAAAAGATAGCTTTATAAATAATCTTCCCGATCAGTTTCATCTACTTAACATCCCAGATAGCCTAGAAGAACTTGATGTTGCAACAGAAACTATTAACTCTCTCTTTTCCAGCACTTTAGACACTGTTGCTCCGTTGCGCTTAAAGAAGATTAAAGAAAATAGTCCAACACCGTGGTACAACGAACACACCCGGGCCCTCAAGAGAGCAGCCAGAAAAATGGAGCGGAGCTGGAAAAAAACTAAGCTAGAGGTTAGTTTTTTTAGTCTTTCTAGAGGAAAGACAGCTCTATTGCATTCAGAAAGGCCTTAAGATCAGCTATCACACTCTCATTTGAAAGGCATGTTTCTAGCATCTGTAAAATGGCATTCTTCCATCTTAAAAATATATCTAAATTGCGACATATGCTTTCAAGGACAAATGTGGAAAAGTTAGTTTGTGCGTTCATGAGTTCAAGGCTAGATTATTGTAATGCTCTACTGGGTGGTTGCCCTGCACACTTAATAAACAAACTCCAGCTGGTCCAGAATGCAGCAGCATCTTACTAGAACCAGGAAGTATGAGCATATTAGCCCAGTTCTGTCAAACCTGCACTGGCTTCCTATTAAACACCAAATACATTTTAAAATCTTGCAAATTACTTACAAAGCATTAAATGGTTTAACTCCCCAGTACTTGAGCAATCTCTTAACACATTATAGTCCTTCACGTCTATTGCGATCCCAAAATACTGACCAGCTTATAATACCAAGAATTTCAAAGTCATTTAGCATTTAGTCCTATTTAGCTCCTAAAACTCTGGAACAGTCTTCCTATTACAGTTCAGGAAGCAGACACACTCTGTCAGTTTAAATCTAGACTAAAAACACATCTCTTCAACCTGGCATACACATAACACATAACACATTATACATACAATTTAATCCAAATCATGTAAAATTATTGTTAGGCTGCTTAATTTAGGTCAGCCGGAACCGGGAACATTCCCATAACACCTCTCTAACCGGACCAAATTGGACTTCATATTGGACTTGAATTGTTGTCAATATAATAATCATGCACTGTTTGGCTGTTGGCTAGAGGAGAACTGGTCCCCCGACTGAGCCTGGTTTCTCCCAAGGTTTTTTCTCCATTCTATTCTTCATTCGTTACGTCACCTGCCGGAGTTTTGGTTCCTTGTCGCTGTCGCCTATGGCTTGCTCAGTTGGGGAAACTTAACACTTAAAATTCATCAATTGTATTGTTTCGCCTGCTCTTTTGGGGCTGCTGTTCAGCCAAACAAACTTTGTTTATATTGTTTTTCCTGTGAGCACTGTAAAGCTGCTTTGAAACAATCTACATTGTAAAAAGCGCTATATCAATAAAGGTGACTTGACTTGACTTGACCACCTGGTGCACGTCATTAACCGATCTATATCATGTCTCACTAAAAACCCTTGTGTTGTCAGATTGTTGGTGTGCGGATGGCTGTGGCCGAATTCCTCTCCAGAAATGGGGGGGGAGTGGGTGACGTCATGGTCCAGTCCCGTCTGCTTCCCGGTCCCGCTAGTGTTTTCTGTTCCGGTTTGTGACGGCTTTTCAGTCGTCCAAACAGGAACTCAGAGACGGTAGTGCGTTAAGGCGTTTGAGGAAATACAGTGCCTTGCGAAAGTATTCGGCCCCCTTGAACATTTTGCGACCTTTTGCTACATTTCAGGCTTCAAACATAATGATATGAAACTGTAATTTTTTGTGAAGAATCAACAACAAGTGGGACACAACCATGAATTGGAACGACATTTATTGGATATTTTAAACTTTTTTAACAAATCAAAAACTGAAAAATTGGGCGTGTCAATTCTTCAGCACGTCCCGCCTTTAACAAATCACCACGCCCTGCCTGCTACATACCTCCACCGGCCAACTCAGACCCCCCCCCCCCCCCCAATTCTGGAGAGGAAGTTGGCCACAGCCATCTGCCATCACGGCCTGTTGACCACCTAAAACTTAAATGGCTGCCACTGGAGCGGAGCGTGGTCCGAACAGAGAGTGAAAGCCCGTCCCCTTGATGGCTAGGCATTCTCTCTCAACCGTGCTGTACTTCGTCTCCCTCATTGAGAGCTTCCGACTAATGTACAGCACGGGGGCGCTCCTCCCCCTCCACCACCTGGGACAACACGGCTCCCAGTCCCCTGTCCGACGCATCTGTCTGCAAGACAAAAGGGGGAGAAAAGTCAGGAGAGTGTAACAATGGCCCGCCTTTATACAGGTGAAGGCCTGTTGGCACTGCTCCGTCCATTGGACCGGATCAGGGGCTCCCTTTTTAGTGAGATCAGTCAAGGAGCTGGTGACATCCGAAAACCTGAGTATGAACCGCCTACAGTAGCCAGCCAGCCCCAAGAACTGTCTCACCTCCTTTTTGGTCTTGGGATGCGGGCAGGCCGCAACGGCCGCAGTTTAATCAAATCAACCTCAGTCTCACGGCCCACTCCCCTTCGGACCAGTGGCACGCACTGGCAGAATGTTCAAAAAGTTCCAAGAACGCCTCAGGGTTGTTCCCCGGTCCCATTTTCTGTAGGGGCACGTGGGGCGGCAAGTGACTCCTGGCGGATGAGGGGGTTGCAGCGCCGGTGCTCAGTAAGTCGTGCAGCAAACGGTGATGCTGGAGCTCCATCAGGGCCTGAAACTTTTGCTGATGTAAATAACAAAACTCAAAATAAGGCTTGCAGCAGGCTCCCGCTGATGCTGCCACCGCTCTCCCCTTCTCTCTCTGGGTGAGGCTTTTTATCCCGTCTCTCGTGTCACTGCAAAATGATCACAGCTGTTAGTTCTCGTTAACGGAGGCGTGTGCCTTTATCATTAGCCCTCCCAAGACGACTCCTCCATCTGCATTAGCCTCTAGACCACGCCCCGCCTGCCACACGGTTGCTCCTGTCTGTCCCGAAGATTCACCACCATATTCATCTCACGCATCTGGCTGCCTGTTGTGTCCCTGCACCACCTGGACTCATCACACCACCATCTACTATCGGTCTTGTTTTCATTTTGTTTTGAGTAATAATCTCTTTTTGCATTCGTTCTTGAATCTGCCTCTGTTCCTGACATGACTAACATTGATGGATATTTCCAGATTTCTTGGTGTTGTCATCATGTTGCTATCATGAAAGAGTACAGAATCTGTGGAATCAAAACACAGGTGAGGAAGAAGCAGAAACATGTAAAATAATCCAATCAGAAACATTAAATAAATAAAAACTGCCTGATGTTAATGAATGAAATTTTGAACCAAGAAGAGCTGTAAAACTGAAACTTGTGTGTGTTCATGGACTTGATCTGCGTTTTGATCATCATTCTGAATCCCATCTGGATGTAGACTCTTGATTTGATTAGATAATCTTGTTTTTAAATCAATGTTACTTTTTTTATTAAACTTATCAGGGTAAGAGTTAACAATTAACTTGAACTAATTTATTATCTGAAGCAATATAAGTACAAAAGACAGTAAATCAGGACTCTATAAAAGGAACATGAGAAGCTGTGGGACGACAGAGCAAGAGCTGGAAACACGTCAGTGAAGAATGAAGGGTTTAGTTTGTATTCTGCTGCTGTTGGAAACCTTTGTGTTTGTCGTCCAGCAGCAGGTTGATGGAGGAATCAATGAGAATGAGATCAGCCAACAGATCAACTCTGAGGACGGAAGACAGAATCCACCTCAAACAGACACTTCAACTGACCGCCAGCAATGCTGTCATCTGTGCTTCCCTGACATCCATACAGCACTGAGAGAACTGACCGCCACCGTCACAGAGCAGAGAGCAAACATCAGAGCTTTAGAGACCAGACTGACGGATGCTGAGAAAGCTGCAGAACAACAGACGCTTATCCTGGAAGAGATGAACAAGAAAAATGATGGTACCTCTCCAAAACATTCACTCTTTTATCAAGGATCCTCAAAGTAAAACAGCAATGCAATTCATTAAACAGTGTAAATGTTAGTGTAAATTTGAGTATATAACATGTAAATTGTTTTTATCTATTACAATAAGCAGTGCAAATGTAATTTAACAGAATCTTTATTCCTTCACAGAAATGTCAAATCTTACTCTGAGTCAAGTGGAGGAGTTGAGAAAGGAAAATAGAGGTGAAACTGTGAGCATGAATTATAAATTCTGTGTAATATTTCTCAGTGTAATAGAGTAATACATCACAATATTTCTTATGTTTCTCAATATCAGAGAGCGAAATAGCTTTTTCAGCTGCACTGATGCAATCTGGTGAAGGATATACTGGTCCTTTCACCAATGAGATCACATTAACCTACAAGAACGTCTTCTCAAACATAGGGAACGCCTACAACCCAGTGACAGGTAATTATCAATGAAATAGTCATAAAACTCAGCTTATAGTTTATAGTAATGAAAACCCTTCTGCTTCATTCAGATCTCTGCAGTTGTGTACTATGTAATTAAATGATCTGCCATCTTTCATGTTTTCTATTACACCGTGTGTTTGGTAATGAATTAATCACACAGGAATCAGCTGATTGTGTATTTCTTGTTATTTTGATGCAGGTATTTTCACAGCCCCGCTGAAAGGAGTGTACACATTCAGAGTCTTTGTAGTTGGTCACGGTGGAACTCCATCAGCTGCATCCATTTATAAGAATGAAGAGCGTGTGATTATGGCATATGCTAATCAGCCTCAGGGAGTAGTAAACTCCTCAAATGGAGTTGTGTTGCTCCTGGAGGTTGGAGATGTTGTTTATGTGAGACTTTGGTTTAACGCAAGGTTATATGATGACGAGAATAACCACAACACTTTCAGTGGATTTCTACTGTTTCCCTTAAGAGAACCGGAACCTTGCAGAATGTGAATCCAATCATTCTGAACCTTCAGTGTTTGATTTAAATCATGAAGAATCATTAACATATGAACCTGAATTAATAAGGAATAAAGTGTGTTTGAAGTTTGCAGTAGATTACTGTGTAAAAGTCTGATCTTTATATTCATGTAACTTTGAATAAAGAGTTTCAGTGCTGAGAAAGACAAAACTCATGAATATCACATGTGACTCAAAAGTGTAAAATCTCGAATGTTTAATATTTTAAGTGTTGCTTGTTACTAGAGTTGAGCCGGATACTCGGCTGAAACGAGTATCCGGTACGGATAATGCACTTTTGCCGAGTACGAGTATCATACGAGTAAAACGAGTCGTTATCTGTGCTCGGATTGAATAAAAATCCTCATTGGGCAGCTGAGTGTCTGCGTGCAAATTTCCTGCGTCCGCGGCTCCGCCCTGCTCATTCTCACACAGAACGCTGAGACGAGAACAGGTGTCTTTCTCTCTCTGTCACTCAGGTTCGCGGGTCTTTTCCGTTAACGTTTAGGGTAGGGTGGTAGCGCGAGCGCGAAGCATCATAAGCCATAAGCTAGACTTGATTAATACAGGAAGTGTTCGGCGAGGCAGCTGGAGCGCGGGCCATCTCGCGGGCCATTAATAAAATGATCTCGCGGGCCGGACATAATAACACGCCGGGCCGGGAGTTTGACACCTATGGTTTAGGGTTTCTTCAGCTTTAGATTTGTTTTTTATTTCAATTTGTTTGTAGTACTTGCTTATTAGCCAGTATAGTTCTGGTAAACGTGGGGTTTGCTCGGTAGTATGCGACTGTCGTTGCGTCTCTGCCTGTCGGAGATTTTTTTTTTAACCGTCTGCTGGCTCTAACGAGTGTTTAACTTCACGCACTAAGTGTCTGACACTTTCTTGCTGTATTTCATACATAATAAATGCAGATTTTAAAAACAACGTCAGACTATTTGATCCATAGAACACACAGTCTCTCTCTTTCTCTCTCTCTCTCTCTTACTCACTCACACACACGCATACCTGGCGTGGAAATTAAAAAAAATCACACTGATCATAAAAAATTAGAAGTTAAAAAAAGAAAGTTATGTTTAAATGAAAAATCTTGTTCATTACATTTTTCTTCATAATTCCAACCGCATGTGTTGTATTCATTGTTGCAAAACTTATTTTATATAGTTTGTTTGTTCTTGTGATCAAAACCTTTGATATGAAGCTCAATGCTGATGCTGTCATGTAAATAGTTTTCTAATCAGCAATAAATATAACAATTTCTAATCGACCCAAATCAATTGCATGATTAAAAACAACATAGTAGGTACAGTCCCGCCCACTTCCTGGTTAAATCCCGCCCATTTCCGGGTTAGGCCACGCCCAGTCCGAGTACAGATACAGATACAGATAATTCATATGGTTAACAGATACAGATACAGATAATGCTGTACTCGCTCATCCCTACTTGTTACTAATCCTTCATCTGTATCTCTTCATCCTATATAATAAATAAGAGAATAAAGAGACATTATGGAATTCATGAATCTGCCCAGAACGACTTCATCTCCGACAGTGCTTCGGCAATGTTTGGTTTTATGAATCTATTAAATGTTCCAAAGGAAATCGTTATTGGTTAAGGGGAAAAGTAATTTCAAATTTCTTCATATTTATATTTAGGCTATATTTAACTGAAATCCTCTACTAGAGCTCTGCTTTTGTAGGTTTGACTGAACTGTTAGCTTCTGTTTATTTCTTATTGTCTTTTATAGGTGGTTTTTTGTTGATAATTTAAATATTATTTTATATAAATAATATGCCCTTTTTAGTATCAAGAAAAGGTCTGTTAGTGATCATGATTTGGATTTCAGTGAAAGTTACATTATTATGTCATTAGAAGGCAGAAAACACTGTCTTTATAAGTGAGTCAAAACAAGGAAATTGTTTTAGTGCAGTCATGGGAAATACCCTTATCTTTTAAAAGGACAAAGTTATTGCTTTCCTCAGCAGACGTTGATTTTTATATCATGAATATAATATTACGGAGGTCGACCTGAAGAATGAGTGCTATATCAGATTCATGTAATAGAATATTTTAAAATATTATTCAGAGGCAATACGTAGTTCATTAAGGCAGTTCTATGTATCTGTACAGGGAGTGCAGAATTATTAGGCAAGTTGTATTTTTGAGGATTAATTTTATTATTGAACAACAACCATGTTCTCACTGAACACAAAAAACTCATTAATATCAAAGCTGAATATTTTTGTATCAATATTCTAAGTAGTGTTTAGTTTTAGCTATTTTAGGGGGATATCTGTGTGTGCAGGTGACTATTACTGTGCATAATTATTAGGCAACTTAACAAAAAACAAATTTTTACCCATTTCAATTATTTATTTTTACCAGTGAAACCAATATAACATCTCAACATTTACAAATATACATTTCTGACATTCAAAAACCAAACAAAAACAAATCAGTGACCAATATAGCCACCTTTCTTTGCAAGGACACTCAAAAGCCTGCCATCCATGGATTCTGTCAGTGTTTTGATCTGTTCACCATCAACATTGCGTGCAGCAGCAACCACAGCCTCCCAGACACTGTTCAGAGAGGTGTACTGTTTTCCCTCCTTGTAAATCGCACATTTGATGATGGACCACAGGTTCTCAATGGGGTTCAGATCAGGTGAACAAGGAGGCCATATCATTAGATTTTCTTCTTTTATACCCTTTCTTGCCAGCCACGCTGTGGAGTACTTGGACGCGTGTGATGGAGCATTGTCCTGCATGAAAATCATGTTTTTCTTGAAGGATGCAGACTTCTTCCTGTACCACTGCTTGAAGAAGGTGTCTTCCAGAAACTGGCAGTAGGACTGGGAGTTGAGCTTGACTCCATCCTCAACCCGAAAAGGCCCCACAAGCTCATCTTTGATGATACCAGCCCAAACCAGTACTCCACCTCCACCTTGCTGGCGTCTGAGTCGGACTGGAGCTCTCTGCCCTTTACCAATCCAGCCACGGGCCCATCAAGACTCACTCTCATTTCATCAGTCCATTAAACCTTAGAAAAATCAGTCTTGAGATATTTCTTGGCCCAGTCTTGACGTTTCAGCTTGTGTGTCTTGTTCAGTGGTGGTCGACTTTCTGCCTTTCTTACCTTGGCCATGTCTCTGAGTATTGCACACCTTGTGCTTTTGGGCACTCCAGTGATGTTGCAGCTCTGAAATATGGCCAAACTGGTGGCAAGTGGCATCTTGGCAGCTGCACGCTTGACTTTTCTCAGTTCACGGGCAGTTATTTTGCGCCTTGGTTTTTCCGCACGCTTCTTGCGACCCTGTTGACTATTTTGAATGAAACGCTTGATTGTTCGATGATCACGCTTCAGAAGCTTGGCTATTTTAAGACTGCTGCATCCCTCTGCAATATATCTCACTATTTTTTACTTTTCTGAGCCTTTCAAGTCCTTCTTTTGACCCATTTTGCCAAAGGAAAGGAAGTTGCCTAATAATTATGCACACCTGATATAGGGTGTTGATGTCATTAGACCACACCCCTTCTCATTACAGAGATGCACATCACCTAATATGCTTAATTAGTAGTAGGCTTTCCAGCCTATACAGCTTGGAGTAAGACAACATGCATAATGAGGATGATGTGGTCAAAATACTCATTTGCCTAATAATTCTGCACTCCCTGTATTTGTACTTTGGAGCGCCACCCTCAGGCTGAATAACACAACCTCTGCATGTGTTCAGCTATTAGAATCATTTAGAATCAATTATAATCAGCAGTTGCACTGCTGGAACTGGAGGGACTGATTAAACTGATTAGACCGATTACATGATTAAACCCTTTCAATTACAAATGATTTACTAACTGGTTTCGATGTGGTATTAACGTTTATACGCTACCTACTGCAATCGTCACACCATATCAAAGCTCTCCCACGTATTTTGCTGTTGTTAATGTGCTTATTTCCGTTGTTGGTATAAGGATTCTTATATGTACACAGGTCCTTCGCTGTGCACAGGTCCTGCAAGAACCCTGACTCAGAAATAGCCTCGTGCATATGGCCTGCAGGACAGCCATTGCATGCAAGTCAAGTCACATTTACTTATATAACGCTTTTTACAATACAGATTGTTTCAAAGCAGCTTTACAGTGGTCACATGAAAACATTATAAACAAAGTTTGTTTGGCTTAACGGCAGCCTTAAAAGAGCAGTCAAATTAATATAATTGATGAATATTAAGCGTTAAGTTTTGATTATTGATTAAATTGATTGATTGATAGTTTGATTATTATATTGATAACAATTCAAGTCCAATATTAAGTCCAATTTGGTCCGATTGGAGATGGGTTGATAATCGTCACAGGGGAGGGTCTAGTAGTCACTGTCTCAGCAGACACTTCAGGGCAGTGCTGTGCTCGTGTCCAGGTGCAGGTCCTTCATCTGATTTGGATACAGCCCGGATCCGGCTGACCATAGTAACCTCGGAATAAACAGAGAACAATATTAGCGTAGATGCCATTCTTCTTATGATGTATCGAGTACATCTGATGTTATGGGAATGTTCCCGGTTCCGGCAGACCTAAATTTTTCAGCCTAACAATCATTTACATGATTTGGATTAAAAATGTATGTATAATGTGTTATGTGTATGCCAGGTTGAAGAGATGTGTTTTTAGTCTAGATTTAAACTGACAGAGTGTGTCTGCTTCCCGAACTGTAATAGGAAGACTGTTCCAGAGTTTAGGAGCTAAATAGGAAAAGGATCGACCGCCAGCAGTTGACTTTGATATTCTAGGTATTATAAGCTGGTCAGTATTTTGGGATCACAATAGACGTGAAGGACTATAATGTGTTAAGAGATCGCTCAAGTACTGTGGAGCTAAACCATTTAATGCTTTGTAAGTCAATAGCAAGATTTTAAAATGTATTCAGTGATTCATAGGACGCCAGTGCAGGTTTGACAGAACTGGGCTAATATGCTCATACTTCCTGGTTCTAGTAAGAACTCGAGCTGCTGCATTTTGGACCAGCTGGAATTTGTTTATTAAGCATGCAGGGCAACCACCTAGTAGAGCATTACAATAATCTAGCCTTGCACTCATGAACGCATGAACTAACTTTTCCGCATTTGTCGCAATTTAGATATATTTTTAAGATGGAAGAATGCCGTTTTACAGATGGTAGAGACGTGGCTTTCAAATGAAAGATTGGTATCAAAGAGCACACCCAGGTTTCTAACTGACGATGAAGACTTGACAGAGCAGTCATCGAGTGTTAGGCAGTAGTCTAGATTATTACGTGCAGAACTTTTTGGTCTAATAATTAGAATCTCTGTTTTTTCAGAATTAAGCAGTAGAAAGTTATTAGTCATCCAATTTTTTATATCAGTTACGCATTCTGTTAATTTAGTGAACCGGTACGTTTCATCAGGAAGAGAAGAAATATAGTGCTGAGTATCATCAGCGTAACAGTGAAAGCTAATACCATATACTAATACTTCCTAATAATTGTGCCCAAAGGAAGCATGTACAGGGTGAAAAGTCGAGTGGTCCTAGTACTGAACCTTGAGGAACTCCATACTGAACCTGTGATCGATATGACATCTCCTCTTTTACTGCTACAAACTGATAACGGTCAGATAAGTACGATTTGAACCAGGCTAATGCAACTCCACTAATGTCAACATAGTTTTCAAGTCTATTTAGAAGGATTTTGTGGTCGATTGTATCAAATGCAGCACGATCGGATGATAAGAGCAAATCATTTGTAACTCTAATGAGAGCAGTCTCAGTACTATGATATGGTCTAAATCCTGAATGGAAATCCTCGTAGATACTGTTTCTTTCTAGAAAGGAACATAGTTGTTAAGATATTGCCTTTTCTAGAATCTTTGACAAAAAAGGTAGATTTGATATCAGCCAGTAATTGACTAATTCTGTAGGATCAAGTTGTGGTTTTTTAATAAGCGGTTTAATTACGGCTAGCTTAAAGGTTTTTGGTACGTACCAGCTCCAACGTCAAGGGTAGAAAGAGTAGAAAGAAGTCCCTTTCAAATCTCTCCATGCACTTTTGGGAAGAAAGGCAAGGCAATATTCGCGTCCGAGTCCATAACCATTGATCCAGCCGCGAGCGCTCAGAACGAGTCCAAGTCCACAGGCAAGCATGGCTGTCATCTCGGAATCAGATTCAGCATGAGCAAACACCGTCGAAATGGTCTCATTTATAAAGCGTGCGTACGCACAAAACGGGGCTGGAAACGTACGTACGCCAGTTTCCACGCAAAGGTTGTGATCAATAAAAAACAAACTTGATGGTAGAATGTGCAGACCTTAAAGCAAGCTTTGAGCTGTGCATTCACACATTCTGGAGACAGAGGGAATTGGTGACACAGATGGTTAATTTTTGTTTATTTTTTGGTGTATGCCATTTTTTACTTTTAAGTGTACATAAACTTTTAGTAGGGATCCTACGCACAGTTTTATAAATGAGATCCCTGATCCTCATCTGGAGTGCCGACTGATAAGCATGATCCCGGCAGATTAACTCACTATAACCCTTAGTCTCCCCAAGTGTTGAACAGACCTGCGGCTGTGTTTTTACACACAAGTGGTGGCTGGGCAGCAACAAAGGGACTCAGGTCTACAAATCAACAAAGGGACATGCATGCTGACATGGTGATGTTACAACACAGGAAATGCAGTCTCAACATGCTAGGGATGTGAGCCACCAATTGCGGCCATCAGATAAGAACAAACCAACGCATCCAAGGAATGCACGGACGGAGATGTGTCTTTAAATAAAAGGAAATCTGCTCTTACGACCCAAAGCACAGAGGGGTGAAACGCTACACTTATCAGTGCACAACCCTTTCTGGGTGCACCCTTACAACAGCAGAGATCCATCAATGAGCTGCAAAAGAAACAATAATAATATCTGTTTTTGCTCTACAAAGACCTGTAGACACAATTAAACTGTTGTTCTCTGAATAAAGCTCCTGCAAGCAATTATATTGCCATTTTCTCTTTGAATTGTAGTCATCTTGAATGTAGACTGAAATGAGCGATCGCTGTACAAACACTCGACTCTGAAGCAAAGCTAGAATGAAATCAGTAATGCTGGTCCTATTTATTGTCAGGGTTCTGTCACTTCTATCACTTTTCTAGTGTTTCGGTGACAGAGCTCTGACACTGCCCTATTGTCGTCTCTTTGTGGGAGCGTGTGGCTTTGAGTGTCTTGAGTCTCACACTCTCTTGTCTGTGTAGCGTCTTGTGTGTGAGTCATGATGTCTGGTCCCGACACTTTGGTCTAGTTCAGTCTTGGTTTTGTGACAGGATTTAGACATTCATGACCCGTGTGTTTGTCTTTGTTGTGCGTGCATAAGATGAGGGTTTACTCGTTCTCATGCTCTCTATGTCATGTAAGTGGGATCTCTTGTCTGCATCCATGTTGTGTCAATGCCGTCTGCTTGACATTGTCTCGTCTCATCTCGCACAGTCCAGTTCTGTCAAGTGTGTCCAGTCAGCCTTGTCGCCCCCCCTTGATTGTTTTTGTTGAATCTTAGTTTTTTTAAATCATAAATAATGTACCTTCCCACCTGCAATTGAGTCCTCGCTCATCATACCTGACAATTTATACCCGTTTGCATGGGTAGGTGGGACTCGGCTTGCAAATCTTACTAGCCACTGTTCATTGATTTGTTTTATTACACTTGGAGGTGATTGAGTTCCCATTTGAGATCTCATGATATCAGTCCGACGTAACGTCAAACATGACTGACTGAAGGGGAATTGTAACTTGGTTAATAAAATGGGACAACCTCTTTATGTAGGGTTTCCATTTTACCTAAGTAGGCAAACTATTTTACAAATCCGTCTGAGATTGATGCCAGTTATCTAAAAGGATATGGAGAAATCAAACACTTTCGTTAAAAAACTAAAATCTATATGTATATTGGACTAAAATCCTACTCGTGTCACTCGAATAATACTTTAGAACACAGTCTAAATGTCAAATTGGTTGTAATCTCTGACAGAACATATTTGAGTAATAATTAACTAATGTAAAAACGTATCTCAAATTATGGCACTGTAAATCAAGTCAATATCAACGCTATTGTTAGTACATAAATCCATTTTCCCAAAATCTAGGACATTCTTGCTTGTGAAAACTTGTAAATCAGGTTAATAATTACATTTTATGTTTTTATACGTTATAAAATTTAAGCTGTAAAAAAGCTTTTGTGCATTTATTCATTACAGGGTGTTGCTGCATGTGGGGGGAAAATAACATGTGACGGAATTTTGTGGATTCAGCATGAGTAGAATATTCTAATTTTGGGATTTTCCTTAGTTGTCAGTTATAATCATCAAAATTAAAAGAAATAAACATTTGAATTATATCAGTCTGTGTGTAATGAATAAATATAATAACAAGTTTCACTTTTTGAATGGAATTAGTGAAATAAATCAACTTTTTGATGATATTCTAATTATATGACCAGCACCTGTATTAAACAGTTTTTTTGGATTTCTACTTTGCAGAATGTGAATCCAATAATTCTGAACCATCAGCATATGATTTAAGATGAAAATCATAAAGAATCATTTACATACAAACCTGTATTAATGAGAAATAAAGTGTTTGAAAATTGGAATAGATTATTAATATTAGATTATTAGATTATCCTGACTATTCATGTAACTTTGTATAAAGGGTTTCAGTGCTGAGACAGACAGAACTCATGAATATCACATGTGAATCAAAAGTGTAAAATCTAGAATGTTTTCGTCACAGTCGTATTATGTGGTTCACTTCCTGTTACCTTTGTACTTCCTGGATCGTGTCTGTTTTGTCAATCATGCCCCTCATTAGACTTGTCAGGTGTTCCCCATCTCCTCATGTGTATTAAATAAAAAACCTGTTGTGTTCCCAGGTCTTTGTCATTCATTGATGTTGTGTTCCTGAGTATGGATGCATCTCAGTGTTCCATATCTGCTGTTTTGCTTTGTACATTTAAAGCCATCTGATTTTGTTTATTAAAAGAGATTTCTGATTGCTGATGCTCCAGAATTGATCCAGGGCTTTTTGTTATGTTTGATATGGCCTCAGGTCTGAGTGGTTTCAATATTGTCTAACTATCTTATTGGGGGAGATACTAAAGATGAAGCTAACTATGATGTGAACAAATGAAAAAATGTTTCTCCACTTGAAAAAAATTAAAGGCAAGGTCCTCAATTTTTGATAGCACAACGTTTGTCTCGAATTACCCCCAAAAAGCAATGTACTGCTGATGAGCAACATGCACAAAGATCCTACCTTGAGCAGCAAAGACAGAAATCCACAGATTGTGCTTCATTTCAATGCATAAATTCTGGCCTCCTTACCAAAAAAATGTAAGTGCATTCAATACCTTCATCACTTGGAAGGGAATAAACCACGATAAGCACTCTTGTCCCATAATCAGCAGCAAACGAAGCAGCTACATCAGCACAGGTTGGCAATTATGCCAGTAAGAACCCAGTCCCACTGCAAGGAAGTCCCCTGGAAGAGATGGAGTCCTTCATATACCTGGGCAGTATTATCAACCTATAGAGTGGCACAGAAGCAGATGTTAAGGCAAGGATCGGAACGGCGAGAGCAGCTTTCATACAGCTCAAGAACATCTGAAGATCCTAAAAAAATTACTTAACTACCAAGATCAGACTGTTCAACTCCAACGTGAAGTCAGTCCTTCTGTAGGAAGCAGAGCCATGGAGAACCACCAAGTTGACTGTAAAGAGAGACCTTCTTCAACAGTTACCTGAGAAGAATTCTCCAGATCTGCCGGCCAGACACCGTCAGCAACACCAACCTGTGGCAAACAACCTCCCAGCTTCCAGTGGAGGATGAGATCAAGAACAGAAGGTGTGTATGGAGAGGACACACCCTACGTAAGCCACCAACCAACATTACCAGACAAGTATGAAATGGACCCGTCAAGGCAAGCAGACGACCAAAAAAAACACCTGGCAACACAATCTTGAGATGGACATCACTAAGATGGGTTACACCTGGATTCAGCTTGTAGGGATGGTACAGGACAGAGTTTTCTGGAGATCCTTTGCTGATGGTCTATACCCTGGAAGGGGTGACAGGCAAAACTAACTAACATAAAAAGGTAGATTTGTCTAATTTAAATGGGAAAAGGTAAACTAGGGTCAACTACTCTACTCACTCTTCTCTGTGCAAGTACAATTCGTTTGAATTTCATTCTATTACAGTTTTATCTCCCACCATAATTCACATTGCTGTAATCTACCGCCTTCTAGGTCAGCTGGACAGCTTTGTTGAGGAGATGGATATGCTGGTTATGTCTTCATTTCCTGAAGATGGCACTCCACATGTTGTCTTCGGTGATTTGAACATTCACTTGGTGAAGCCTTGCGCTACAGACTTCCTCTCTCTCCTAGCCTCATTAGATCTCAAACAACTCATCACCACAGGGACTCACAAATCGGGCAACCAACTTGACTTGGTCTACACGCGCAACTGCATCGCTCACAACACTCTGTTAAAGCCTTTGCATGTTTCTGACCATTACTTCATTACATTTCATATATAATGTAATACTCCTGCAACACTAACCATTCTACCAGTCACTTTCAGGCAAAACTCTTTCCTGAGAGAGTTTCCTCTCTTGTTCCTTTGTTGTTCTTCATTTTTCCTCTTTTGTTTCATCCGCTCTTCCTTCACCCAATCAGTTCTCTTCTCTGGATGTGAATACTGCAACAGACACTCTTTGTTCCACTCTAACTTCTTGTCTAGACAATATCTCTCTTCCAGGCCTGCGCGTGCTACTCCCTCTAACCCAGGGGTGGGAAAACTATTTGTCTCACGGGCCAAATGAATGACACACGCCTACTCTCCACCAAAGCTTCAGCACCACTGCCGCTTGCAGCGGCGACAGAGTGACATTAACAGAGTGACAGCAGTGGTTCTCAAATAGTGGGGCACGGAGCGATGCTAGTGGGGGCACGCGTGACCCTGGGGAACATGCTTTTATTTGCCAGGGAGTAGGTTTTCTTGCACTGAACAAGAGCAGCAGATATGAAGTTCAGATAACAAACCCTTTACCCTTTGACGTGTACGATCACACCAGTGTTCATGTGTCACGTGATCAACCACTACATTCACGTGTGTTTTCACGCGATATCTGGCACTGATCCAGAGGAAGACATGCTCAGAGCTTGTCATTTATCACAACAATTCAGTGTTTTCAACATTGACATTGACTTGTTTTACAGCGCCATAATGTGAGATGCGTTTTTATGTTTGTTAATTATTATTTAGTCATATGTTCTGTCAGAGTGTTATAAATATGAGCTCTGCGCTCCCCTCTCTGGCCACCAGAGGGAGCTCACATATATACTGACACTACACTACACACTACATTTCCCATCATGCAGTACATTGGACTGATTGTCCCTCCTGCCCTGTCTCCACCGGAGATCGTCAGTCCTGCGCCGTCGCTGGATGCACTCTGCTGGATGGTATCGCCGCAGGTCCTGCCGCCCCCAGCCTCGTCGGCAGTCGGGGAGTCCCTGACTTCACCCTTCTCTCCACCTCAGCCCGTTAACACTTTGGCACAGCCTGGCTTCTCACTCCCTCAGCTACACCAAAGTCCCTTGGCCATCATCTCCATCGGGTTCCCTCGTCCTCCAGGCTACACCTTGGTCGTGCGTTGCCTTGCCTACACCCGAGGCCTCGACTGGCTCCTTCCTCCCACCGGATTGCACCTTTTGTCCTCAATCACTCTGTCTCCGACTCTGCCCTCGGTCCGTTGGACTCCACCCTTGGCCACCAGAGGGAGCTCACATATATACTGACACTACACTACACACTACATTTCCCATCATGCAGTACATTGGACTTATTGTCACACCAGCTGGACACCATTATATGAACTATAAAAGACTCCCTCATCCGTGCACACACCGCGAAGTCTCGATTTGCTGTGCAATCATTCTGAGCGTTGATAGTCCTGTCTACCTGTTACTGATTCTGCTGTTACCCGTTTCTGATCCTGTCTGCCGGCCCCGACCCTTGTTTGGATTATCACTCATGATTGTTTTCTGCCTGTCTTGACTACCCACCTGAACTACGATTCTGATTCTGTCTGCTCTCTGTTTGCCCTGACCATCTGCCTGTACGACCACTCTTAATAAAGACAAGCACTTGGATACCTGCCTGTGAGTCCCCTTTGTTACACAGAGATTGCAACCAATTTGACATGTATATAATGTTCCAAACCATTATGCAAGTGAAATATCAGCAAGAGTTTGGTACAATAAACATTTAGATTGAGTTTTTCAAAGAAAGTGTTAACAAAGAGTTAACTATTAACTTCAACTACTTTTACTACTGAAGATATAAATCAAGTACAAAAGACAGTAAATCAGGACTCTATAAAAGGAACATGAGAGGCTGTGGGACGACAGAGCAAGAGCTGGAAACACCTCAGTGAAGAATGAAGGGTTTAGTTTGTATTCTGCTGCTGTTGGAAACCTTTGTGTTTGTCGTCCAGCAGCAGGTTGATGAAGGAATCAATGAGAATGAGAACAGCCAACAGATCAACTCTGAGGACGGAAGACAGAATCCACCTCAAACAGACACTTCAACTGACCGCCAGCAATGCTATCATCTGTGCTTCCCTGACATCCATGCAGCACTGAGAGAACTGACCGCCACCGTCACAGAGCAGAGAGCAAACATCAGAGCTTTAGAGACCAGACTGACGGATGCTGAGAAAGCTGCAGAACAACAGACGCTTATCATGGAAGAGATGAACAAGAAAAATTATGGTATATCTACAAACCCTCCACACTTCTATCAATGATTCACCGTATACTGTGTAAATTGTTTTTATCTATTACAATAAGCAGTGCAAATATCATTTAACAGAATCTTTTATCCTTCACAGAAATGTCAAATCTTGCTCTGAGTCAAGTGGAGGAGTTGAGAAAGGAAAATAGAGGTGAAAGCGTGAGCTTGAATGATAAATTCAGTGTAATCTTTCTCAGTGTAATAGAGTAATACATCACAATATTTCTTATGTTTTTCGATATCAGATAGAGAAATAGCTTTTTCAGCTGCACTAATGAATTCTGTCAGTGGATATACTGGACCTTTCACCAGTGAAATCACACTAACCTACAAGAACATCTTCATAAACACAGGGAACGCCTACAACCCAGTGACAGGTAATTATCAATGAAATGGAGTCATTAAACTCAGTTTATAGTTTACAGCCGGGGTTTTCAAAGTGTGGGGCGCGCCTCCCCAGGGGGGCGCCAGAGCATGCCAGGGGAGAAGCAGAGAGTTGTAAAAAAAAAGATAAATAAATTTTAGATAATTAGTCTAATTTTAGATAGTTCATTTTACATTTCCCTGTGCCCTGTGATGTCATTCTGTTGCGGCTGCAAGCGCGTCGTTCAACCCTCGCCCCCCGTCAACGATCGCGCATCGCGTCCATCCAGTCAACAATCGCGCATGGTGTCAAAAATGAGGCCCACTGTCTCAGACTTTGAAAACCTCTGGTTTATAGTAATGAAAACTCTTCTGCTTCATTCAGATCTCTGCAGTTGTGTAATATGTCTAAATCATAACTATTACACAGTGTGTTTGGTAATGAATCAATCACACAGGAATCAGCTGATTGTGTATGTCTTGTTATTTTGATGCAGGTATTTTCACAGCCCCGCTGAAAGGAGCGTACATGTTCAGAGTCTCTGTATTTGGTCATGGCCCAACTAGATCAGCTGCAGCCCTGTATAAGAATGAAGAGCGTGTGATTATAGCATATGCTCATCAGTCTCACGGAGAATTAAACTCCTCAAATGGAGTTGTGTTGCTCCTGGAGGTTGGAAATGTCGTTTATGTGAGACTTTTGTCTAACTCAAGAATATATGATGACCCAAATAACCACAGCACTTTCAGTGGATTTCTACTGTTTCCTTTATGAGAACCGGAACCTTGCAGAATGTGAATCCAATAATTCTGAACCCTTAGTGAATGATTTAAGACGAAAATCCTAAAGAATCATTAACATATGAACATGTATTAATGAGGAATAAAGTGTATTTGAAATATGCAATAGATTACTGTATAAAAGTCTGATCTGTATATTCATGTACCTTTGTATAAAGAGTTTCAGCGCTGAGAAAGACAGACAGTGATTTTGCACTGAATTCAGAGATCCCCAAACTGGAAGGACTGATTTATGTGGTATAATAATGGTACTTAATTTTACTTCACGCCATGAAGTCTTTGTATTTATTACAGTTTTTGTTACTAAAATCTGAAATTGTTGTGATAAATATAAACAAACAACTTTATGTTTATGTCTCAAGCTCCTCATTTACTGACAAAAGCTCATTTTACATAGGTCTCAATTCTCAAACCAGCTTCAGACAAGGAATCAAACAAGTCTGGATCCATAAGGGAACTGTGGGACAAAAGGAGAAGGTCTTCCACTGTTACAGTATACAGTCCAGTATCTGATGTAACAGTAGATCAAAGGCTAGTCTAATTTCCATTTAGACAATACAGTAAAGCCTAGTGATCCAGTGAAGTATTGCATCAATATATGTGCTGCATGAGTCATGTCTGAAACATACAGAAATAATCCTGGAAGCCTGAAGATGGCGATGATCCAGAATGGATCCAGGGCTTCTGTGTCCTGCTTGATATGGCTTCAGATCTGAGTGATCACAGCACTGAATGTGACTTTTTTCATCTATCTTTTTGGGGGAGATATTAAAGATGAATCTAACCATGATATTAACCATATGAATTTTTTTCTACACTTGGAAAACCCAAAAGACAACTTCAACTTCCTCAATTTTTGATAGCACAACTGTTGTCTCTGAATTACCCACAATAAAGCAATGCACTGCTGATGAGTAACTTGCGCAGAGATCCTTTGAACAGCAAAGACAGAAAGCCACACATTGTCCTTGATTTCAAAGCACAATTTATGGCCTCTGGTCATTTTTCTTACCAACACAAACGTTAGTGCATTCAATACCTTCATCATTTGGAGGGAAATAAACGACAATGACCTATCACTCTTGTCCCATAGTCAGCAGAAAATGCAGCACCAACATACTGGCAGCTATGTCAGGACAGGTTGGCATCAACATCCACAAGACCAACATCCAAAAGACAAGACCAAGATCAGTTATGCCTGTAACAACCCAGTCACAGTGCAGGGAAGTCCCCTGGAAGAGGTGGAAGTCCTTCATGTACATGGACAGTATTATCAACCTGCTGGGTGGCACAGAAGCAGATGTTAAAGCAAGGATTGGAATGGCGAGAGCAGATTTCATACAGCTCAACCACATCTGGAAATGTCCTGGAGAACCTCTAAGTCGACTGTAAAGAGAGACCTTTATTAACACCTGCCTGAGAAGATTTCTCCAGATCTGCTGGCCAGACACCATCAGAAACATCAACCTGTGACAAACAACCTCCTAGCGTCCAGTAGAGGATGAGCTCAAGAACAGAAGGTGTGGATGGAGAAGACAACCTGCATAACCAACCAATCAACATTACCAGATAGACATCGAAATAGAGCCCTCAAGGCAAGCGGAGAAGTGCACCTGGCAACGCGCCCTTAGACGGGCATCACTAAGATGGGTTAAACCTGGAGTCGGCTTGTAGGGATGGCACAGGACAGAAGTTTCCGGCGATCCTTTGTTGGCGGCCTATAATCAAGACAGTCGTAGCAGCTAGTTTATGCATCTGACCCCTGGTAAGGCCTCACTTTGAGAGAAGGAGCCATGATAATTTGCTCGATGCTGCGATTGGTTTTCATCATCTGATCCAGATATAAGGACCACCCCAAACACTCAGAGAGGTGCTACTACTGTGCCATCTTGTGTTTGAACATATACCGATTGCTATGTTTGTTAAATCACCACCAGGTGGTGCAATAGTATAATACCAATTAATGCTTTATGTTCCAGCTACAGTGGTACCTCGAGATACAAAATTAATCCGTTCCGAGGCGGCCTTCATATAATGAGTTTTTCGTATCTTGGAACACATTCTACATGTAAAATGGCTAATCCGTTCCAAACCCTCCAAAAACACCCTATTAAATTTCATAATAAAGCTAAATTGACCTATAAACAATGAAATAACGTAAAATGTCGAAGCTTACCTTTCGAGTGAGGCTATCTCCGAAAGTGGCGGCAGAGGAGGAGGACAAACGGCAGATAACGTACGTACGTACACTTAACTTTATGAAAACACATAAAAAATTTAAGTTTGGGGTGCGGAGTGGCAGAGCTAAACCACGCCAGCAAGTACGTATAGAAGATGCATGATGGGAGGGATGCTGTCCAATTAGAGAGAAGGATCTCATGGCTTGGCTAGCATCAGGAACCAATGGGAGAGCAGGAGGATGGTGGCGAGTCTACTATAACTAAGATGGCGGTGTGCGGCGCGAGTTTCAAAATTGTTATGGGGCGAATCTCGGACTTTCAGTATTTCGTATCTTATCGTACCTTTCGTATCTTGAAAACTTTTCGTATGTAGAGCAGTAAAATTTTTCGTCTTTGCTTTCGTAACTTGGATTTTTCGTAAGTTGAGCCTTTCGTATTTTGAGGTACTACTGTATTTGCTATTACAGAGAAATGTTACAGTGACAGCAGTGCATGAAGTTTGCTCACATTTTACTAGCTAGTAGTGCATTATGGACATGTATATTGGATGTATATTTCACATATACATTAGTAGACATCATAACAATATATTTATTTAACTAGCATGGATGATAACATTAATAACTGACAACAATAACTCTTCCTACCTTTTCACATGGAAACAGAACTGGCTCAACAACATCTTTACCATGTAAAGAGTCCTCACACAGCAATGAAACGCAACTCCCCCTAAGACCTGGAGCACAAACTACAACTTCCTACATGAAAAACAAACCAGTTCAGAGTGATTGCATGTTTTTACACGACACGACTGAGTCTCATGTCTGCCTGAAAGCAGTGAGAGAAATTTCAGAGCTGCTGTTCAACATGGCAGTTTGAAGAAGGAAATAGAAAGGTCTACAAATATTATTTGAGGTGAGTGTTTCATCTTTCTTGTGTATATCAGAATCAGAATCAGAAAGAGCTTTATTGCCAAGTGTGCTTGCACACACAAGGAATTTGTCTTGGTGTTGAAGAATATACATATACAACACATGGTGTTGTCTTATAATGTGTTGGTAACATTCCTAGAAGTTAATACTGTGGTGATTCATTATTATTTTATTGAAACCTCCTTACATTATGACGAAACAGGTGACCAGTTGTGTCTTTGTAAGTGAATCATGGAAAGCTGCACATTCAGAATTTTCTGTCCCTTGCAGTGTCATCATTTTTTTCCTCATGTTGCTTTAGTGAGTGCGAATTTATCATTTTCTTTAAGGATAGGATTTATATTTGTGGTTTATATGAATAAGTGTAAATGCTGCCATCTGAACCCTGAACTGGAATGATGACCAATGACCAAAAAAACAGGAAGATGAGACCTTAAAAATAACAGAATGCGCAATAATACCTGTTTTTCTCATCAGAGTCATGATGTTGCCCATCACAGTTTGGTACAGAACCGCGTCTCCTCAGAGCCGATCATTTGTGTGTGTGACGGAGGGATACACTTTCACATTTTATAAGCTTAAATTCTCAGTCGGTCAAAATACCATCAAATGTGGTCTTCACACATAAAAAACGCATAGCACACAGAATTGTTTTTAATGATTTGTTAGTCTCAAAATAGGCATATGTGCCATAAAAGCCAACCAATCAGGTTGTGAACGTATTATTATGCCTTTAGGTTTGGTATCCTTAGGTTCTGTGTTGAAAATGGCAATCTGAATGCTAAGCAGAGCAAGACAATTATTTAAAATAAATTTGGTCCTGACCAAATGAAGCAAGTGAACCGAACTTAGCTGCAGTACTTCAGTCATCCACTACTGCTGTTCGGTACCATGTGATTCTATTAGATTATTATAATCTGTTGTGTCTGCAGAAGCAAACTGGAGCGCTTCATTGTTCGTAGCGTTTCTTAGCTGACGGTTTCTTATGTTGAGTTACTGATATATCCACGAAAGGTCTTCTAGTTGATGTTGTTGTGGTGTTACTAGTAAGAACTGTTTCACTTTTAATCCAGTACAGCTAGCATAGAAGTAAGCTTACAATGAAGCAATGCAGATTTTTTTTGCTGCTTCAGTGTTCGTAGATTATTGATTCACATGTTTCAATTGGCAGACTCGTGAGAGAGCCAACTCCTTGGATTAAACGCAACCCCACACATGTATGGTCTCAGGATGCTTCACTGCTGGGATGACATCTTTTCTTCTCCGGACATTCAATTTTCCAGATGTCCTGAACAGTAGAAAGGGGGCTCCATCAGAGAAAATAACTTTGCATCAGTTTAATCCTGTCCAATCCTTGTACTTCCTGTAGAAATTTTATTTGTCTATCAAATCATCCATCGAGTTAATCAAATCAATTCATTAACAATCAGCTTGCAGTTAGAGAATTATTATTAGTTATTTAAAAGCTAATGAACATGAAAAACATATTTAATTCAAATCTCTTTGGGTGCACCCGTTTAATTTACTCCCTGCGCGAGACAGTCCTGCGTTATGAAAGAAAGCTTGAATAGAAATACTGGCTACAGGCCAAACACGATCTGTCGACATGATTTAACATGTCACAAAATGCACGTTCTGTTGAGGACAAACTGAATGCATTCCATTCAACTCCATTCAACAAAACCATTTTGTCAGTAAAATATGTCTTGATATGCTGGATGCATTTTCTTCACAAAAGGTGTTTTCTGTTCTCCAACAAGTTTTGCGACTCTCTTTATGGGTAAATTTGAATTAGATTTCATTTAAAATAATAATCCTTTTGAATAGTACTGTTATGAATCCGTGTGTGACGAAGGCACGAAGACTCTGAAGATTCCATTGAAAGTTTTACTAAAGTAAACGACACTGAGACCATACACACGCGAAACATTAACGATAACTGACAACTAAGGAGTGCACAAGGAGGATTAAATATACTAACAGTGATGAACCTAAAGACAAAAACCTGTGATGATTAATAAGTGATGCTCTGTGGCCATGGAAACAAATGAGTGACTGAAACCAAAACAACGTGAACAAGGGGCAAAATAATAGTCCTAGGTGACGGTAAATGTGACAAGTACATTAGTACTGAGGAATATATATTGATTATTGTTTTATCATTTGGAAAGGAAGTGAAGATGAACGACATGAATGAGATTTTTCTTATTCTAGATGGGAAGGTTTGTTATCTATTAATTTTTAAATGTATTGATATAAAAGAGTAACAACACGTCGTCCACCTGTCACACCATCACTGACCCAGACTCTAATTTTGCCCTCATTCAGTCACTTTTTCCTTTGTTTCTGTTTCTCCCGCCACTAATTGGTTACTATGGTCACTAATCATCACAGCTGTTCGTCATTTGTTCATTACTGTTTGTGTGGACTTCATGTAAGAGGAAACACTGCTGTTACTGCTACTCAGGCAGTCCATTGCATGTTCTCTCTTTGTAGTTAGCTACTCTCCAACACAGCATATTTAAAATGTTAACCTAATTTTATCTCAGCATTATCATAACTTGTCTTATATTCATGTGTGTGCCGACTCTACCCATTATCTGCACACACGTCCTGAAACATCTGGATGGACTGCAGAAGAATGGAACAGAACGTCTGCCTCTTCAGATATGTTTATGTACGTTAAAACTTCATATTTATATCTCCAAATTCGCAGAGTCTGAAATGAATCTCTATGGGAAGAGTGAGGAAATGGATGTTGTTCACGATCAGAACCAGAGATCAACATCTCCAGAACCCAGCTGTGTGTCTATGAAGAGTGAAGAATCCATACATCAGCCTCCTAATCTAAGTGATGGAACAGTGACCTGTGACCCCAGGTGAGGCAACAACCAGCAATCTCTCGTCACACTTAACATGAACTGCTACATATTTTACAGTTTGCAAGCTTCTATCAAAATAGTGCTCTGTATATTTGATAAAAATAAAGCATTTTACATAAATTCAAAACAATATTAACAGCACCATGAATGAAAACATACCTGTACATATAAAAGACAAATAAAACAAATCAAGTGAACTTGTGGCCTTCTCTGACATTAAAGGCCTAATGACATCTCACCAAAAATACAAGTTTTGCATATTCATACAAACAAAATGACATGTTTATATTACAATAAACAAAACTCATTTCAAACTTTTCTGCTGAAGTTTCACCACAACTTTCCTTGCTTACCACAAACTGAATGTGAGCAACCAGAATGGGAAGAAAATTCTTAAAGGAACCACATACTACATTTAACGAAACACCAATCACTGAAAAATTGGCATATAACTATAGAAACATCTCAAATAAAGAAAATCACTGCTAAAAAAATAAATGAAATGAAATATTAAAAGATGAACTACCAGAATTAAAAACAATTATATAAAAGATGTAATAATTGGTAATGACAAAGGGAGAGATTTTGAGTTAAGTTGAATAATTATAACACCCGATACATATACAATGTTTAATAGGAAGCCAGTGCAGGTTTGACAGAACTGCGATAATATGCTCATACTTCCTGGTTCTAGTAAGAACGCAAGCTATTGTGTTTTGGACCAGATGGAGTTTGTTTATTTGGTGGTGGTTGAGGAGATTCTCCCCCTACTATGTAAAGCGCTTTGAGCTCTGGAAAAGCGCTATATAAATGTAACATTTCTTCTTCTTCTTCTTCTTTATTAAGTGTGCAGGGCAACCACCTAGTAGAGCATTACAATAATCTAGCCTTGAACTCATGAACGCATGAACTAACTTTTTTGCATTTGTCAATGAGAAACATTTGTAGTAATTCAGCTATATATTTAAGATGGGAAAATGTGGTTTTAAAGATATTAGATATTGTGGCTTTCAAATGAAAGGTTGGTATCAAAGACACACCCAGATTCCTAACTAATGACGAAGATTTGACAGAGCAGCTATCCAGTTTTAGACAGAATTTTAAGTTAGTATGTTAAGAGCAAATAGTTTTTAACTCTGAGAGCAGTTTCAGTACTAGGGTTCGGTCTAAATCCCGACTGGAAAGCCTTGCAGATTCAAGTTCACCTTAAATGAACTAGTTCTCTAGGATCAAGTTGTGTTTTATGTTGTTGTTTTTTTAAAAAAGGTTTAACAAGCTTAAAGGTTTTTGTTATGTCTCCTAATAATAATGATGAATTAATAATGTTAATATGAGGGTCTATGGCTTTTAAAAGCATCACTTTCAGTGGCTTTGTCAATATTGGTTCTAACATGTTTATTTTGATGACATAAAATGTTTAGACATTTCATTCTCTCCTATAGCACAGAATGAATACAATTATTCCTCAGTCTATAGCACAACGTCTGATGCGATACTACAGTAGACAATTGCATGGCTGTAATCTTCTTTCTAAGTGTATCCATCTTGCAAGTAAAGATATTAATAAATTCATTAATGCTGTGTTGTTTGGAAACATCTAAAGTTAAAACTTTATTTCTCATCAATTTAGCCATTAGACATCAGTAGTGCCGGTATTAGGTAGCACTTTTAAATTAGCTTTGATGTCAGGTGCCTAAATATTTGTCTATGGTACCGAAGCACTGAGAAAACCTGTAAATAAAATACAGTTTTATAATAGATTCTTGCCTGAACTTTCCTCTTTGTAACCCCTCATAACCGTTTCATACTCTTAATTTATTAAGGAAATAGAGAGGATTTGTTTTTAGAGGGTGGTAGTATCATTTTCATAGATATACTGAAATATCTTGCTGCAAATTAATTTGTTGTGTTCTTATTTCTGCTGTGTGAATAGAGACGATCTGTCTGGAGACCTGCAGCAGAAGTATTACCAACCTGTAGATGATAAACTCGAGAGAGTCAAAGACCAACACAAAACCAGCATGAAGAACAGGTATGAGCGCTTATTTGAGGGAATCAAAGTGGAAGAGAATCAAATCCTCCTGAACAGGATCTACACACAGCTCTACATCATAGAAGGAGAGAACGAAGGGGTGAATGAAGAACATGAGGTTTTACAGATAGAAAAAACACCCCGAACACAACACTCACTCGACACTGCAATCAATTGCAATGACATCTTTAAACCTCTACATGTAACAAGATGTGAGGAGAAAGACAAAATAAAGTCTGTTCTTACTAAAGGCATCGCTGGAATTGGAAAAACTGTCTCTGTGCAGAAGTTCATTCTGGACTGGGCCGAGGGAAAAGCCAATCAGGATGTAGATTTCATGTTTGTGCTTCCATTTCGAGAGCTGAACTTGATCAGAGATCATCAGTACAGTCTTCATAAACTTCTGCTGGACTTTCATCCTGAACTTCAGGATCTGGACTCAAAGATTTATGAGGAGTGTAAAGTTGTGTTCATCTTTGATGGTCTGGATGAAAGCAGAATCTCACTGATGTTTTCAGACGATCAGAAAGTTTCTGGTGTGACTGAGACTTCATCAGTGAGTGTGTTGATCTCAAACCTCATGAAAGGAGATCTGCTTCCCTCTGCTCTCATCTGGATCACCTCCAGACCAGCAGCAGCCAATCAGATCCCCTCCAAACACATCAACCGTCTGACAGAGATTCAGGGATTCAATGATCCTCAGAAGGAGGAATATTTCAGGAAGAGAATCAGTGACGAGCATCAGGCCAGCAGAATCATCTCACACATCAGAAGAGCAAGAAGCCTCCACATCATGTGCCACATACCCGTCTTCTGCTGGATCTCATCTACTGTGCTTCAAAAGCTCCTGGAAGAAGATCTGAATACAGAAATCCCTAAAACGCTTACTGAAATGTACATCCACTTCCTGCTGATTCAGATCAACATGAGGAATCAGAAGTATGAAGAGAGAGATCCAGAGAAACTCCTGCAGTCCAACAGAGAAGTGATTGTGAAACTTGCTGAAGTTGCTTTCAATCAGCTGATGAAGGGCAATGTGATGTTCTATGAGGAGGACCTGATTGAGAGCGGCACAGACGTCATTGATGCCTCAGTGTATTCTGGGATTTGCACTGAGATCTTTAAGGAGGAATCTGCCATTCATCAGTGGAAAGTTTACAGTTTCATACATCTGAGCTTTCAGGAGTTTCTAGCTGCATTCTATGTGTTTTACTCCCATGTAGTTAAGAATAAGGATTTACTGCAGTTTCTGGGTGAAAAATATAAATATGATGGTTATAGTACACACTTGTCTTATGACGTTTCTCTGTATGACCTATTAACATCAGCAGTTGATAAAAGTCTTCAGAATGAAAACGGACACTTGGATCTTTTTCTGCGGTTCCTCCTGGGTATTTCGCTTGAGTCCAATCAGAAACTTTTACTTGATCTACTGGCACACACAGAGAAAAGCTCAGAGACCATAAGAGAAACCACACAGTACATTAAAGATGAAATAAAGACAAATGACAATCTCTCAGCAGACAGAGCTATCAATCTATTTCTTTGTCTGCTGGAAGTCAAAGATCAGACTCTGTACAGAGAGATTCAGGAGTTTGTTAAAACAGACAAACACTCAGAAGAGAAACTCTCTCCTGCTCACTGCTCAACAATTGCCTACATGCTTCAGATGTCAGAGGAGGTGCTGGATGAGTTTGATCTCGTGAAATACAACACATCAAGTGAAGGAAGACAAAGACTTATACCAGCTGTGATTAACTGCAGAAAAGCTGTGTGAGTATTCATGCATCTCAACAAATATTTTTGGTTTCCAGCACGTTCCAGAACAAAAGTTCCCTTTCTTGGGAACTCAAGCTGCATCAAAGCACTATGGGAACACGTTTAGCATAATCATTTTTTGAAGCACAATAAAAAAAACACCTGTGTGAATGCATGCGGATGACGATGGAGCAGTGATGGAGCTTATTTTATCATGTTTTATGTAGAATTTTAGTCCAGTGTAGTTGACCAGCGTACACATTTGCACTCTCAGAGAAAAACAGTTTGAAGAGATTCATGTGAAAGTTAAAATCTGCAGAAATGCGGTGCAGGCATTTTGTATACAAAATAAAATAAATAAACAGGAGCAAATATATTATTTAGCAATCACTAATATCTCCCACTCGTAAACAAAAAAAGATATATATGTGCTTATGTTACCTTTAGTCCTGTGTGTCATGTCATTTATTACTTCCTGTGTTGTGTCTTTGTCACTTCCTGTCTGGTGTTTCATCTGTACACTTCCTGTCAGTCATGTTTAACTTCCGGGTCCCCTCTGTGTATCTCACCTTTCCCTTCCTGCACCTGTCTTGTCATCACTACATCGTTAGTCTTCCTAGGTGTGCGTCATTCGCTTGTGTATAAAACCCTCTTGTGTTTCCCTTGTCTTTGTTGGTTGATGCCAACAAAGTGTATGTCGTTAGTGGATGTCGTTGTCTCCTTGTTCTAATGTATCTCCGAGTTCTCCTACTACTTCAAGGTTTTTGCACAAGTGTTTGCCTTTTTTGTTTTGTTATTTAAAGTGTTTTTGTTTCTGGTTTTGAATAAAGTGAGTCTCAGTTCGGAACCTGTAACTCCTCATCGTTGTTTTTCTGCATCGCACACGTTCCCCGTTCCAGAGTGTAACAGCTTCATTACTACTGCAACTGTGATGGAGCTTATTTTATCATGTTTTATGTAGAATTTTAGTCCAGTGTAGTTGACCAGCGTACACATTTGCACTCTCAGAGAAAAACAGTCTGACAAACCTCCCTGTTCATCATGTTAGAGAGTAATAACTCGTATTACTTTTATGTTATACTTTGTTTTAGATTATTTCATAGAGCATAAAAAATATCCTTGTGTAATACACATTTTTTATTTATCTAGACATTTGGATATTGCCAACCTGCCCGTATTTCATATATCACACATTTTAGTCTGACATTGTTTGGAAAAGTCCAACTAGAAAATGAGTACAAGTATATGTAATAATAACACATTAACTAATGTAAGTAAGTATACATGTCTTACTCATCAGAAACAATGTCCTCTGCTGGATCAAACCACGTATTACATTCTTCTTCTGAGGTAAATTCAGAATGCATTCCTCCCAGCATGCTTTCTTCCAAAAATGATGAAAGCACTGGAATCTCATGAAGCTTGATGCTTTGTTTATTGAGGTGACCCTTTATAGTTCTGCATAGCTCGCATGGATGATTACTGTATTAATAGTCTGCACTGCATGAGGGTGTGACCACATTGCAGATAATAAGCTGAGACGGGAAAGACTATACCTCTCGTTGGCTTCTTACTGATTACATAAATGGAAAATATTTGTTTTTGACATATCATTTATGTCTGTGTGGCAAGTATCAACTGAATTTCAGATGCATTTCGGAAAGACAAAATGTTGTTATTGGGAGTATAATTAAATGGTAGACTAGAAATGATCAGAGATAAGGAAAGATCTCTGACTCTGTCTTGCACGCTTGTCTACACCGATCTGATAAGTAATTCTAGCTTATAAAAACATGAAATATTTTAGCATTATCTTAGAATAGTGTACATGGTTATAAAATGAAATACTATAAACACAGTTCAAGGAAAATGTTGTGTTAGTTATGTTTATGTTGTAAATAAAAAAAACATATTTTAGGTTATTTAGAAGAAAACCTCCCTGCAATGTTTTAGAAAGGTTAGTTTTTTTAATGATTTGCGACTACTAGCAGGTGACTTTTTCATTGTCATGCACATAATAGAGAAAACATGTCATCTTTTGTTATAGACTTGCTGGATGTGGTCTATCAGTTCAGCACTGTGAGAGTTTGTCTTCAGCCCTCCAACAATCAAATTCCTGTCTGACAGAGCTGGACTTGAGTAACAATGATCTACAGAAGTCAGGAGTGAAGTTGCTCTCTGCTGGATTAAACAGTTCATGCTGTGATCTCCACATTCTGAGGTTTGGCTTTCACATTCATTCATTCACTGTCCCCAAACATAATTATGAAGATGTGTCATAACTATGGCTGGCAGATACTTTACCCAGTGTACGTTATACTGCAGTATGTATCAATGTAATGCTGTGAAATGTAATGTCATGACTGATAATGATATTGTCGAGATAAGCAGAGGCATATGCGCTATGTGGCCGGAAGATTTTATTCATGAGCCGCTGAAAGGAGTTGGGAACTGGCGAACATTTAAGACTTTTAATAATTAAACAAATACAAAATTAAATTATTGTCTGCAGTCCCTCACAGACGACTGTTGTCCAAGCAAACACAACATAAACTCCAGGCCTAGTCCTCTCTTGTCATTCAATGCTGTCACTCCAGGACCGCTTTTAATGCTCCAGGAGATGTTCAAGGCTATTAAAACAGATTTTTTCACTTTTTCCCATTCGTACACATAATCCTTCATATGTGTGCTAACATTTTTTTGAGAATTGAGTGATTAAATGTTAATATTTTGCTACAAATAGATTGTTTGAATAGATCGTTCTACCATATTGTCACGTCTCCCACATTCCGGATCCTTCTGTGTCTTCTAGATTGTTCCACACCTGTCTCGTTAATCACTGTTAATCACAAGTCCCGTCAGCTGTGTGTAGTTTCCTCGTCTCTATAAATACCCTCCTGTGTCCCTTTGTGTTTGTCGGTGTTCGTCAGAGTTCCTCGGTCACTCCCCGCGTGTGGATGTTCCTCCGTGTTCCCCAGTGTTTCCATGAGGTTTGCGTTTGCACCCTCGAGTGCCTTTTATGTTTGTATTTAAAGTGTATCCAGTTTCTCAGTTTGTTAATAAACCTGAGTTTCGTTTGCATCTGAGTTTCCTCGTTTTCCTCCACATCACACGCCAGCACCCCCCTTGTATGACAGAAACACCGACCAGGTTTGTCACCCCCAACAGACTTTGTGTTAATCCATATGGATTTTGAAGAACGGCTTCTGACGATCGCGCTAATGCGCAGCGAGAACTTTGGCCAGTTCGTTCTGGATTTCTCCTTGGTGGCTTGCGACGCACCGTTGCCGGATCAAACCATCTCCGCACTGTTCTGGATCGGGGCGGCCCGCCATTTCGCAGATGATCCTCCAGACACCACGGGTCTAAACTGGATGGAGACGATAGTGAAATGTGTTGAGCGCCTCTACCCTCAGTCCGAACAGCCAAGGCTCACCTCTCCTGCAGCAGCTGCAGCGCGCCCGCCTGCTTCAACGCCCGCACCTCGTGAGGCTGTACCTGTGCCCGCTGGAGGGCAGCCTGGATCAGTATGTCTCGCTGGTCAGTCTGCAATCGTGCCCACAGCTCTTCAGCCCACTCCTGCGCCCGTTAGCAGCCTGCATTAAGGCTTGGGAGTCCCGTGAATGAGCCAGAACCGAGTCCAGCGTCCAAGCCTGCTCCTCGCCGTCCAGCGCCTGTTCCCGCGCCTCGACGCCCGTCTGCGCCTGTTCCCGCGCCTCGACGCCCGTCAGCGCCTGTTCCCGCGCCTCGACGCCCGTCAGCGCCTGTTCCCGCGCCTCGACGCCCGTCAGCGCCTGTTCCCGTGATCTTCCAGCCCGAGCCAGAGATCCTCGAGCCAGAGCCAGAGATCCTCGAGCCAGAGCCAGAGATCATCCAGCCACAGATCCTCCAGCCAGAGCCAAAGCCAGAGATCCTCCAGCCAGAGCCAGCGCCCGTGATCCGCCCGCCAGAGCCAGAGCAAGCGCCAGCACCCGTGATCCGCCCACCAGTGCCAGAGCCAGCGCCCGTGATCCGCCCGCCAGTGCCAGCGCCCACCAACCTCCATGTTCCTCCGCCGGTGCAGCCGCAGCCGGCGCCTCCAGAGCCTCCGCCGGTGCAGCCACAGCCAGCCCTCCCAGAGCCTCCGCCGGTGCAGCCGGCCCTCCCAGAGCCTCCGCCGGTGCAGCCGGCCTTCCCAGAGCCTCCGCCGGTGCAGCCGGCCCTCCCAGAGCCTCCAGAACTCTGCCCAGAGCCACAGCCGTTCCAGCCAGAGCCACAGCGGTTCCAGCCAGAGCCACAGCGGTTCCAGCCGGTCCAGCCAGAGCCACAGCCGCTGGATCCGAACCCAGATCCAGAGCCAGAGCCGGTCCCTCCAGATCCAGAGCCAGAGCCGGTCCCTCCAGATCCAGAGCCAGAGCCGGTCCCTCCAGATCCAGAGCCAGAGCCGGTCCCTCCAGATCCAGAGCCAGAGCCGGTCCCTCCAGATCCAGAGCCAGAGCCGGTCCCTCCAGATCCAGAGCCAGAGCCGGTCCCTCCAGATCCAGAGCCAGAGCCGGTCCCTCCAGATCCAGAGCCAGAGCCGGTCCCTCCAGATCCAGAGCCGGTCCCGCCAGAGCCAGAGCCGGACCCTCCAGAGCCAGAGCCAGAGCCGGACCCTCCAGAGCCAGAGCCGGACCCTCCAGAGCCAGAGCCGGACCCTCCAGAGCCAGAGCCAGAGCCGGACCCTCCAGAGCCAGAGCCAGAGCCGGACCCTCCAGAGCCAGAGCCAGAGCCGGACCCTCCAGAGCCAGAGCCAGAGCCGGTCCCTCCAGAGCCAGAGCCGGTCCCTCCAGAGCCAGAGCCGGTCCCTCCAGAGCCAGAGCCGGTCCCTCCAGATCCAGAGCCGGTCACTCCAGATCCAGAGCCTCCACCGGCCCTCCCAGAGCCTCCGCCGCCGGCCGTCCCTGAGCCCCCTTGGACTGCCGCGCCACCCTGGCGCCCTATTCCCCCGGTGCTACCATGGTTCCCCATAGCCCCGGTACCACCCTGGAGACCTCCATGACTCCGGGTAACCCGGTCTCCAGGCTGCCCAACCTCTCACCCTTGTTTCTTCTGTTGTCTGGTCTGTCTTGTCCTCCTCCTGTTCCCCCTCCATCCCCTCCGCAAGGTGTTGCTCACTCGGCGTGAGGTCACGCCTTGCGGGAGGGGGCGTACTGTCACGTCTCCCACATTCCGGATCCTTCTGTGTCTTCTAGATTGTTCCACACCTGTCTCGTTAATCACTGCCCAAGTCCCGTCAGCTGTGTGTAGTTTCCTCGTCTCTATAAATACCCTCCTGTGTCCCTTTGTGTTTGTCGGTGTTCGTCAGAGTTCCTCGGTCACTCCCCGCGTGTGGATGTTCCTCCGTGTTCCCCAGTGTTTCCATGAGGTTTGCGTTTGCACCCTCGAGTGCCTTTTATGTTTGTATTTAAAGTGTTTTCAGTTTCTCCGTTTGTTAATAAACCTGAGTTTCGTTTGCATCTGAGTTTCCTCGTTTTCCTCCACATCACACGCCAGCACCCCCGTTGTATGACACATATGGTGGTTCTCTTTAGTTAAGTACTTGGTCCTGGACTTTGTTGCTGCCGTTTAATTATTATATATATATTGTTTTTTGCAGAGAACAGTTATGCATTGATATGTGATCAATAAAGTTCTTCATTGTAATGCACAAGACATGCTTTCCTCTTTTACAGACTTGCAGGATGTGGACTCTCTGATTTGCACTGTGAAAGCTTGTCTTCAGCTCTACAGTCATCAAACTCCCATCTGACAGAGCTTGACCTGAGTAACAATGATCTACAGGATTCAGGGGTGAAGATACTCTCAGTTGGTCTGAAGAGTTCACACTGTCAACTCAACATTCTGAGGTTTAAACTTTCATATTAGGTTTAAACATTCATTTATTCATGTTTGTGTATGAATAGTTATTTAATTATTATGGTTAGTAGATACTTTCCCTGTACAGAAAAATTATCAGTGTTAAATGTACTTTTAAAGGGGACCTATTATTCCTGGTAAAGAAAGAAGATATTTTTTCCCATTGAATACAGTACTAACAGGGTAGTAGCATATTGCAAAATCTAAACGTTTAAGTTATTTGATCTGTGAGTGCAAGCACAGAGAAAAGTGTGGATATAACGGTTTAAAAAAGGAAACTTAGGGTAGGTTACACACAAGTAAACTAAGGAAAATGACAGAGAAAAAGAGAGAGAGAAGGGAAAGACTACAATCAGACCCACTTTTAAGCCCAAAAATATCTCTCTTTACATCAAATTCAAGCGCTTGGTTGATGGTAATTTAAAGCTTTTAAAGCCGATATCAGGTCTAACCACATTCATACTAGGAAAGCCCAAGACACCACCGTGAGTAAATTTTGTGATTACATTTTACTGACCATCAATCCAAAGCTGTGAGCTGCAGGCTACTGTTAAATTATTTGCAGGCCTTCAGTAGAGCAGCTGGAGTCTTCCTGCCACTGGTAGGGCTTGCCCATCTGATTCTGAGAGCTCCAGGCTCCCTTTGGATGCCGTGCACCCCCCACCCCAATGGAAGAAATCATGCATGCCCCCTTTCACCTACCAGTAGAGCCCTCCTGAGCTGAAGGCTTCCATCGGAAACTGCTTGGGAATTCCCATTTGGGAATCACACTTGCTTAGGCTTGCTTGGATGGCCAATAGGCCTGGCCATCTGATGTCACAACCTGCATGCCTTTTGTTAGACGCCACATGGGCCACCCCTGATTGGACATTAGAATAGCTTCCAACCCATTTCGACTGATGCAGGGCTTACCCGTCTGAAGCTGGGATCTGCCATCTCCTGTCAGATTCTGCATGAGCACTCTCGGCCGTGTGGCTAGATTCACAAGCTACTGCTGTAAAATTGTGTGAGCCCTATGAAATTGCTCGTATTTTGTTGCACATTTTGGGGGGGTCAATAAATACCTGGTTCCAGTATTAAGTTCACTAGCTTTTTTAGAGAGTATTCTGGGTTCGGGCCACATTCCAAGCTCGGAGCCCTCCCCTGGACAGCACTCCAAATATACTGGATACTATGCGTATCCAGCTTTGCTCTAACTAATCATTTGTAAGTATGAACTAGGGAAATGCATGTTATGACAAGGTAATTACTTCCTGATTTATTGTTATTTTTAGATTAGTCATCTGTAATTTCACTGGTCAGTCCTGTGGAAGTTTGTCTTCAGCTCTACAATCATCTAACTCTTGTCTGAGAGAGCTGGATCTGAGTAACAATGACCTAGAAGATTCAGGAGTGAAGCTGCTCTCTGATGGACTGAAGAGTTCACAGTGTCAACTGAACATACTGAGGTATTTAACTCTGATCAAACCAAGCATGTTATTTTTTCATATAATTACAAAATAACATGATTTCATAGGCTATTTGGTCGCTTACAAGGTTTCAACAGAAGCTGGTTGTATTAATGGCTCTAGAGTGTCAAGCTCAGTTCCCAAAGAGCCAAAATCCTTATTTGAAAGTTACATTTGTTTAGAATTAAAATGAAAAATGCTGTTAAGAGAGGATGCTAGCAGTGAGAGCAGCAGTTGAGCTCTACTTTTTCTGAAAGCATGTGTTTGCCTTAGTTAAATTAAAAGCCGGGAGATTTTTAATTTCAAACAGAATTTTGGATGCTTGGATTTAAAGAAGCTATGGAATATTTGACATTTCAAAACTTCAACACTTGAATCCATCGGATGAGACCATGGAGGAGAGGAGAGCACTCAGTTGACCCAGTGTGTGCAAAAGACAGTAGTAGTAGTTTCCTGTAAAAAAAGCATTATTTTCACAATAAAGTTCTGAATATGGTATTATATTGTGAAATATCACACTTAAAGTATCTATCACACCTGTGAAGTAATAATGTAATTTACTGTTAAATATTAAGACAAAGAAATAGAGGCCTGCACCATCATCCATATTTTTCTCACTATCAAGGCTAAAGGCTCAGTTGTAATTTTCCTCTCCTTCTCAGAAGAACATTTTCTTTCACACATATAATGTATGTGTGTATGTGTTTTTCCGGACCCAGTTACTGCCAGAACTGAAAAGGTTTAATACTTTGCTATTGAGTACTTATACTTCCTTAATGGTAAATGGTACAGATACAAGTATTTTAGTACATGTATGATTGCCAGTCTAATGTCATACATACTGTTTCTGTGTGTGTTTGTAGATTATCTGGCTGTATGGTGACAGAAGAAGGCTGTCTTTCTGTATCTTCAGCTCTGAGTTCAAACCCCTCACACCTGAGAGAACTGGATCTGAGCTACAATCATCCAGGAGATTCAGGAGTGAAGCTGCTCTCCGATAAACTCAACCATCCAAACTACAGACTGGAGAAACTCAATTATGTTGAGTAGTAATAGTCACTCTGCTTCATGTATGTTTACTGATTATATCTGATGTGCAGAATGTGATGCTATGTGTTTTTTAGTGTTAATCATGGAGGAGAGTTCAGGATTACATCAGGACTTCACAAATGTATGTCTACACACACACACGCACACACATATATCCCTTAAGTGATTGTTGCGGTTTTGTGTTATAAATCTCTTTTTGTGTTTAGATGCCTGTGATTTCACACTAGATCCAAACACAGCAAACACTTGTCTCATTCGGTCTCATGAGAACAGAAAGGTGACATATGTGAGAGAAAAACAATCATATCCTGATCTTCCAGAGAGATTTGATGAGTGTCATCAGGTGTTGTGTAGAGAGAGTCTGTCTGGACGCTGTTACTGGGAGGCTGAATGGACTGGAGATGACGTTGATATTTCAGTCGTTTACAAAGGAATCTGCAGGAAAGGAGAAAGTGATGACTGTTGGTTTGGATCCAACAAAAAATCTTGGAGTCTAATCTGCTCTAACTTTGGTTTTACTGTTCGTCACAATAATGAGTTCACCGTTATACGTGTCCCTTCACACTCTAGTAGGAGAGTAGGAGTATATGTGGATGTGTCAGCCGGTACTCTATCCTTCTATAGCGTCTCCAGCACACACACACTCACACACTTACACACATTCACCTCCACATTCACTGAGTCTCTCTATGCTGGATTTACGGTTTTTGATAGTTCCTCAGTGTTTCTGTGTCAATTTGAAAAGCAACAACAGAGACGTCACACACACATCTGACTGAAAGTATACTTTAATCTCATATATATTACTCTGCTTTTGTAAAAAATTAAAAATCCCACACTATTCCAAAATATCAGGTGGCAAATGGACTTTCCAGATTATCCTCTCATATTTGCTGCATTCTGCTTCGGATGAATAAGATCACAATGTAATAAATCTAATTTATTTGCATCAAGAGAAAAATAGTATATTTCCCCCTCCCCTATCATGAAATACTCACTCTGACAGGATGTGCTTTAATTGAAATTACAGACATTTTCCTGTCAGACATGCACATTTAAATCAAAAGAACACAAGTTAAAGTGTTTACATGGGATTGATGAGTAAAAATCGATCTCTATGCCTAAGCCGCTTATGAGAAAGGCAAATGGTTTAATGTGTTTAATGACTACACAAGTTGTTGGCTTATTAAGCACAAATGGCTTTAGAATATTAATCTTACATTTTTCTTTGAGTTGTTTAATTTCAGAAGCGTGGTGCCAGATTGGCAGCAATTTTCAGTTTTGGTCTTGTTATACACTATATATTGCCTAATAACTTTATTATACACTTCACTGACGAGCTTCTGGTGGGTTTAACTTTCGAAAGTTTTTCAGATCTCTGAATCAGTTGGTTCAAATCCATTGCATTATGACTCACTGTTTTAACCCTCTGAGATCAGAGGAGGCATCGACACAATCACTTGCATTTTTTTCTGAAAATAACTTAACATTCAAAGACCCAAATATAAAAAATATATATATAATTTTCACATTTTACATGTTGTTGTTGTTGTTGTAGGAGGCCTCTAATACAGAAATTATTATTTTTTTTACATTCACGTTTTTAAGGAAATTTAATATTTGGGCCTGTTCAAGCTTTTCAAGTTTTTTGAGCTAGAAATTGATGTGTGGATCATGAATTAAGAGATTGTCTTTTCAAAGAAAGTGTGTGTTTATTTTATTGCTCCATATCTTTTTAGATAACTGGTATCAATCTCTGACAGATTTGTTCAGCACCTCAACAGTGGGGTTTTTATAGTTTTAAGTTATCCTTTTAATACAATACATTTTTTGACAGATACTTTGTGTTCTCTTCAGTTGTAAATTATTATATTCAATAATGTTCAGAAATCTCAATTTTCACACAGTATTAGTTGTTTTCATTCCTTTTATATAGCATTGCAAAATGTCATGCTTTTCATCCTCAGAAAGATCTTTCTTTAGTCTTTAAGTACAATCTGAATGTTTATTGTATTGAACTCTTACTGATATTTCACTTGCATATTGGTTTGGAATACTATGTAAATGTCAAATTGGTTGCAATCTCTGATAGAACATATGAGTAAATAATAACAAACATAACAATGTATATCTCACATTATGGCACTGTAAAACAAGTCAATGTCAATCTTATCATTGGTAAATGAATACACTTTCCAAGGTCTAGGGCATTCTTACTTGTGAAAACTTGTAAATCAGGTTAATACTTACATTTTATGTTTCTATATATATATTATAAAGTTTAGGTTAACAGGTTTTGTGAATATATTCAGTCTAAAAGTTTATTGTTGGGGAGGGGGGAAGGTTTAATGGATTTTTTTTATTCGACATGTTCAACTGCATGGAGAGTGCACTCAGAATGTGACCATCTTATATCAGATCATATATCTCATTTATATGATATAATATAATTTTAGCTACAATAGCTAATATATTTCATATTTCAAAAAAAATTCACTCAAACTCACTTATGAACACACATTTTGAGGTGATCATTCCTCATTTTAACCTGCGCTAGCGTTCATATCAGAGCATAAATTCACACAACCAGATGTTGAGTAGAGCTGAACATCCACTGAATCTGGAACATCCCTTTACTCACGATCACAGAATTTCTGGATCAAAACACTGGTGAGGAAGAAGCAGAAACATGTAAAATAATCCATTCATTAACATTAAATAAATCAAAACTGTCTAATGTTATTGAATGAAATGTTAGGTCAGGATGAGCTTTAAGACAGTGAAACTTTGGTGTTGATGGATCTGTGTTTTGATCATCATTCTGAATCCCATCTGGATTCAGTCTATAACAAAAACATGATTTTCTTTTTATTCAAAGTTACTTTTTATTAAACTTATCAGGAAAAGAGTTAACAATTAACTTCAGCTACTTTTATTATCTGAAGTGATATAAATCGTGTACAAAAGACAGTAAATCAGGACTGTATAAAAGGAACATGAGAGGTTGTGGGACGACAGAGCAAGAGCTGGAAACACCTCAGTGAAGAATGAAGGGTTTAGTTTGTATTCTGCTGCTGTTGGAAACCTTTGTGTTTGTCGTCCAGCAGCAGGTTGATGGAGGAATCAATGAGAATGAGAACAGCCAACAGATCAACTCTGAGGACGGAAGACAGAATCCTCCTCAAACAGACACTTCAACTGACCGCCAGCAATCCTGTCATCTGTGCTTCCCTGACATCCATGCAGCACTGAGAGAACTGACCGCCACCGTCACAGAGCAGAGAGCAAACATCAGAGCTTTAGAGACCAGACTGACAGAACAACAGACTTTTATCCTGGAAGAAATGAACAAGAAAAATGATGGTACATTCACTTTTATCAATGATCCTCAATATAAAAAAATGAAATACATTGAACATTGAATACATTGTGTAAATGTTAGTGTAAAGTTGAGTATTTAGTGTGTAAATAGTTTTTTATCTATTACAAATGTCATGCAACGGTGCTGGTGTGCGATGCGGAGACAGGCGAGGAGACAAGGAAATTCAAACCAAAACACTTTATTCAGAAAGGAGAAAACAAAACAGCACTTCATTGAACAAAAACTCGGACAGGGGACACGGAACACGGAAGACATCCACACAGCGCAACACTTCCTCATAACGTACAAAAATCGACAAAGACAAAGGAACATGAGCGGGAATAAATATACAAGAAAATGATTAACACCAGGGAGAACAATGACATACTGATGACAGGTGCGGGAAGGGCATGGAGCGAGACACAGAGGGGATCCGGAAGTGAAACATGACGCAACAGTGACAACAACATGACCAGACCGTGACAACAAGTGTATTTTAACAGAATCGTTATTCCTTCACATAAATTTTAAATCTTGTTGAGAAAGGAAAATAGAGGTGAAGGCGTGAGCTTGAATGATAAATTCAGTGTAAACTTTCTCAGTGTAATTGAGTGATACGTCACAATATTGCTTCTTTTTTTCAATATCAGACAGAGAAATAGCTTTTTAAGCTGCACTGATGAAATCTGGCAATGGATATATTGGTCCTTTCACCAGTGAGATCACATTAACCTACAAGAACGTCTTCTCAAACATAGGGAACGCCTACAACCCAGTGACAGGTAATTATCAATGAAATGGAGTCATTAAACTCAGCTTATAGTTTATAGTAATGAAAACCCTTCTGTCTCATGTAGATCTCTGCAGTCGTGTACTATGTATAAGAGAATTAAATGATCTGCCATCTTTTAAAACTTTTACACAGTGTGTTAAGATAAGATGAAATATACCTTTATTCGTCCGACAATGGGGAAATTTATCTGTTACAGCAGCAATTCTATAATGCAATATAATAACAAACAGTACATACAAAAATTGCTTCATTTAGTAACTAATCAATCATAAGGGAATCAGCTGATTGTGTATCTCTTGTTATTTGATGCAGGTATTTTCACAGCCCCGCTGAAAGGAGCGTACATGTTCAGAGTCTCTGTACATGGTCATGGTGGAACTAGAGCTGTTGTATTCATTTATAAGAATGAAGAGCGTGTGATTATAGCACATGCTGATCAGCCTCAGGGAGATCTAAATGCCTCAAATGGAGTTGTGTTGCTCCTGGAGGTTGGAGATGTCGTTTATGTAAAACTTTGGCCTAAAACAAGGTTATTTGATAGTGAGAATAACCACAACATTTTCAGTGGATTTCTACTTTTTCCCTTAAGAGAACCAGAGCTTCGCAGAATGTGAATCCAATCATTCTGAACCTTCAGTGTTTAATTTAAGATGAAAATCATGAAGAATCATTAATATATGAACCTGTGTTAAAAAGAAATAAAGTGTGTTTGAAATTTGCAATAGATTACTGTATAAAAGTCTGATCTTTATATTCATGTAACTTTCTATAAAGAGTTTCAGCGCTGAGACAGAAAGAACTCATGAATATCACATGTGACTCAAAAGTGTTAAATATAGAATGTTTAATATTTTAAGTGTCGCTTGTTACTAATCCTTCATCTGTATGTCTTCATCCTATATAAATAAATAAGAGAATAAAGAGACATTATGGCTTTCATGAACCTGCAGAGAACGGCTTCATCTCGGCCACTCTTTTTAATACTATCAAATGTTTCTTAATCACTTCACCTGATTCTTGGCTCTTCTGTGAGACGGCTGGATAGAAAGATTTGTTTTCTTTAGTTTCACACAGAACATTCACTAACATGACATGCCTGACATCTGTATCCTTGCAGGATTGTAATAAAGTGACATTTTGTTGATTTTGCATTGAATTCATAGATTCTGGAACTTGAAGGACTGATTTTTGTGGGATAATAATGATACTTGTACTTCATGTAATCTCAAACCAGCTTCAGATTCAATTCTGGTCTGAGATTTGAGACCAATGTAAATTGAGCTTTTGTCAACAATGAGGAGCTTGAGACAGAAACAAAGTTCTTTATATGTATTACAAGAATTTCATATTTTACAAATATCTTTATATTCAAAGCTACCTAATGTTTAATTTAAAGTTAGATATGAACACTCAAAGTTTACAAAATCTACCTTTTCCATGTTACAATGCGTTCAGCCAGATGAGAAAGACTCCTGGATGACATCTGGAACCTGTTGTTGAAGTGGCATAAATGGGACAAATCATTCACAAACTGTTACAAATGCACATTGCATTTACATTTTCAAAAAAGGTTTCTGGAGGGGAATGATGGATAAAAGAGACCGATAAATTTCTCAAGTAGCCAAAAGTTTGGATTGGGATGTTGGTCAACTCCCTTCTGCCATCAATCTCTAAGGTTCAGGTGAATTCCCCTGTATCTCAAAGATGTGGGTATGCCTGGTTAAGGCATTCAGCAACCTCTGAATGGCTGCCCATATTAGTTGAAAAGGTTATTACCTTTTGGCCCAGACCACAATCCTCTTAGCAAAATAGTGCTCTCTGGTTCTGAGAGAACCCTAACCCTAATCATGGAAACCACTGGGAAAAGGCCTGGGGTTTCCTTCAGGACCCTGGACGAGCTCAGGGAAACCTCACAACAAATAGGGAGGAGCAAAAAAGAACAATGGGTTGGAATCAGGTGAGACACCCTGTTGCCCAGAAGACAGGCACAGTAGTGAGCCTGTCCCGGTCTAGGAGGTCGACCACCAAAGATGAAATATTAGTTTTGGAAAAGAGCTTATCCTTTGTACCTAGGAGGGTAGGGGGGAGGTATTAAGGATAATTGGACATGGTAGTAGGCCTAATGGAATATCACATAAGACTGAAATTAGCAGCTCTTTTTAGGGATCAGGAGGAGGGGAAAGAAGAGTAGCCTAGGCCATTTCTGGGCTAGATATACTGGTGCCCCAATGGGTCAAACAGATGATAGCAGAGGATCAGAAGGCATTGGGGTAATTCAGATAAAGGAGCAACATGCCACCAGAATAGTGGGAGGCTCTGATGACACCAATGAAATGAATCCATGGTGATTAATCCAGCGGACAAGGGTGGTATGATATTAGTGATGAGATAGTAGGGACCGATATTGTAGGTAGGTGGAGAGACAACTAGGGGATAGGTTCTTTTATCAGTCCTTATAGGAGCCCATTTTTTTACCTAGGTTCAGATAATTAGGGAGGAATTGGAACAATTACAGGACCGGGGTATCCCAACGAATCAACAGGTTAAATACATCAGAGGGACGGAGGTTCCAAGGGCCAGGAGATTTTATATCCTCCCTAAAATCCACAAAGCCCTAGACAACTGGCCCTTCCCGTATGCACCACCAGGAAGGCTGATTGTTTCGGATTGTGGGAGTGAGAGCTATGGGGTAGCCAAATTTATTACTTTTTATCTGTCACCTCTGGCCAAAAGAAACCTACATAAAGGATACCGTCTCGGGTTACGAATGTAACCCTGGTTCCCTGAGGGGAACAAGACGCTGCGTCTAAAACGCTAGGGGAAATAGCCTCGCGTCTACCACGTGAAGATCTGTGCAACCAATGAGAGACGAACGCGTGTGAATGCGTCACCGCCGGCGCGAGCCGGTGACGTCATGAGGAAGAGCATAAAAGCGCGCCCGGGACCCGGAAGCGCCAGCAAAAGAGTGTCTGAAGCGGGCCCGGAGGCGCAAGGAGCTGAGGCAAAGACGCAGCGTCTCGTTCCCCTCAGGGAACCAGGGTTACATTTGTAACCCGAGACGTTCCCTTTCAGGGAATTCGAGCTGCGTCTAAAACGCTAGGGGAACGCTATACCAACGCCACCTCAGCGACGCCGGCATCCGGGTGTGTCCCAGGTCACTGAGAGAGCACCCTGGTTCCCGGGGCGGCATCGAGGTCTAGCTGGTAGAACCTCATGAATGTGTGAGGTGAGGACCAGCCAGCCGCAGCACAAACATCAGACAAGGAAGCTCCGGAGAGGAGAGCCTTGGATGCCGCCACGCTCCGAGTAGAGTGGGCCCGGACCCTCAGGGGAGAGGCTAATCCGGCCGACTCATAAGCTAGACAGATAGCCTCGACTATCTACCTGCTTAGTGTTTGCTTAGAAGCTGGAGCCCCCTTGGGGGCCCCAAAGCAAACAAACAATTGGTCCGACTTATGCCAAGTGGCAGTCTTGAAAACGTAAGCGTCCAGTGCTCGCACTGGACAGACCTTGTTCTTGTGCTCCTGCTCATGATCGCCAAATGGGGGAGGACAGAAGGCCTGCAGCGTAATAGACCTAGCCACATTAGTGGGAACCTTAGGAACATAGCCTGGCCTCGGGTGGAGAAAGGCTTTCACCATCCCGGACGCGAACTCGAGGCATGAGGGAGCCACTGAGAGGGCCTGAAGATCCCCGACCCTCTTAAGCGAGGTGATAGCCAGCAAAAGCAAGGTCTTAAGGGAAAGGAGCTTGATCGGAAGCTCCTCCAAAGGTTCAAAGGGTGCCTGGGACAGGCCTTGGAGTACCACAGACAAGTCCCAGGCAGGCACCCTGGTCTGTGCCGCAGGTCTCAGCCTTAGTGTAACACGGAGGAAACGAGTGACTAGGGGGTCCCTGCCCAAGGACACCCCACCCAGAGGTATGTGGCAAGCCGATATAGCAGCCACATAAACCTTCAAGGTGGAGGGGGACAACCCTGCCGCAAATCTTTCTTGCAGGAACTCCAGCACTTTGCCGACTTGACAGGTTACTGGGTTCACCTGCCTTTCACCACACCAAGACGTGAAGAGTTTCCACTTCAGGGCGTAGAGTTTCAGGGGCCAGACCCATAGCTTCATTAGCTCTGGGCGAGGGTGCAGGATGCAACCCTCCGCCTGGGACAGAAGGTCCCTCCTGACCGGAATCTCCCAGGGGACTCCGTCGAGGAGAGCCACCAGATCCGTAAACCATATTCTGGAAGGCCAGTGGGGGGCCACTAGCGTAAGACGGACCTTGTCCCGGCGAATCTTGGCCAGAACTCCCGGGAGCAGAGCGATCGGGGGAAACCTCGGCCAAGCCAGTACCATAGCATCCCGCCCCAGAGGCGCTGGATGTGCTAGAGAAAACCACAGAGGGCAGTGGGTGTTGTCCGAGGCGGCCTTCGTATAATGAGTTTTTCGTATCTTGGAACACATTTTACATGTAAAATGGCTAATCCGTTCCAAGCCCTCCAAAAACACCCCATTAAATTTCATAATAAAGCTAAATTGACCTATAAACAATGAAATAACGTAAAATGTCAAAGTTTACCTTTCGAGTGAGGCTATTTCCGAAAGTGGCGGCAGAGGAGGAGGAGGACAAACGGCAGATAACGTACGTACGTACGTACACTTAACTTTACGAAAACACATAAAAAATTTTAAGTTTCGGGTGCGGAGTGGCTGAGCTAAAGCACGCCAGCAAGTACGTATAGAAGATGCATGATGGGAGGGATGCTGTCCAATTAGAGAGAAGGCTCTCATGGCTTGGCTAGCATCAGGAACCAATGGGAGAGCAGGAGGATGGTGGCGAGTCTACTATAACTAAGATGGCGGTGTGCGGCGCGAGTTTCAAAATTGTTATGGGGCGAATCTCGGACTTTCAGAAACCTTTCGTATCTTGAAAACTTTTCGTATGTAGAGCAGTAAAAAATTTTGTCTTTGCTTTCGTAACTTGGATTTTTCATAAGTTGAGCCTTTCGTATCTTGAGGTGCTACTGTATGTGGGTATGACAGTGAAACTGATAAATCCAAGTTCAAGTTTTATTTGTCACATACAAATCATACACAGTACAACATGTAGTGAAATGCTTTGACGCCTGACCAAGAGTTCGTTTTAAGGAAGGGGAAGGGAGAGCGATGGAGAGGTTGTAGAGAGGGAGGGAGAAATGTACAGGTTACAGTATACTCAGTGTATACATAGTGCCGTAGATACTATGATACAATATACAATTATGTACATTTATGTACAGTGTTTATAAATAGTGAGGAGGAATATATATAAATAAATACAGTCTGTTCAATAAGTACTACGGGTGTGTGTAGTATATGAATGTACATTAAAAATTATGTGCAAACGTGTATATATACAATCTATATACATCACAGTGTATATACATATATATATATATATATATATATATATATATATATATATATATACATACATACATGTGCAAAAAGATGAAAGTGCATGAGTGTGAAGGTGCAAAAGTGCATGACTGTGCACCATGGAAAGGAAGAGAAATATAAATAGAAAGAAATGTTGAGTCCAATTTGTATGTGTATGTGTGTGTGTATTTGTTGTTATGCCGGAAAGTTCTGGTTGAGGGTCCGTATCGCTTGTGGAAAGAAGCTCCTCCTCATTCTCTCTGTGTTCGCCCTCAGGGAGCGGAAACGCTTCCCTGACCGTAGCAGAGAGAACAGACCATTATTGGGGTGGTTGATGTCTTTCCTAATCTTCCTGGCCCTGTTCAAGCAGCGTTTGCTGTAGATGGAGTGCAGGTCAGGAAGTTCAGTGCGGATGGAGCCCTCAGCTGACCGTACCACCCTATGTAGAACTCGTCTGTCCTGCTGGGTGCTGTTCCCGAACCAGGCTGTGATGCTGCCTGTCAGGATGCTCTCAACGGTGCAGGTGTAGAAGGTCCTGAGCACCTGAGAGGGAAGTTTAAAGTCCTTTAGGCGTCTGAGGTGGAAAAGACGCTGCCGGGCCTTCATGATTGTGTGGTGGATGTGACATGACCATGACCACGACAAATCCTGGGCGATATGAACACCAAGATCCCGGAAACTGTCAACTCTCTCCACTAGAGTCCCGTTGATTGTGATTGGTTGGTAGTTCCTCCTCTCCTGCTTTGTACTGAAGTCCACTATCATCTCCTTTGTCTTGCTGACGTTCAGGAGGAGATTATTTTCCTGGCACCACAGCTCCAGGAATTTGATCTCCTTAAGGTAGGCCGTCTCGTCATTGTTTGAGATCAGGCCCACCACAACCTTGTCGTCAGCAAACTTGACAATGGTGGTGGAGTTGGAAGTGGCCAAGCAGTCATGTGTGTACAGTGAGTACAGCAGGGGACTCAGAACGCAACCTTGGGGCGCTCCAGTGCTGAGAGTGAGGGAAGATGAGACATGTTTGCCCATCCGTACTGCTTGTGGTCTGTCCGTGAGGAAATTGGAGATCCAGCGACAAAGTGATGTGCTGAGTCCCAGGATCTCCATCTCGGAGGTGAGTATGGAGGGAATTATTGTGTTGAAAGCTGAACTGTAGTCCACAAACAACAACCTAACATAATTCCCTTTCCGGTGATCCAGAGCTGTGTGGTGGAGATATGCGATTGCATCCTCAGTGGAGCGGTTAGGGCGATACGCAAACTGTAATGGGTCCATTTTGTCCGGTAGTGAAGATGTGATGAAGTCTCGCACAAGTCTTTCGAAGCACTTCATCACAGTGGAGGTTAGAGCTACTGGACGATAGTGGTTAAGACAGGCAGGCTGGGGTTTCTTTGGGACAGGAACAATGATGGACTTCTTGAAGCATGATGGGATAACAGACTGCTCCAATGAGAGGTTGAAAATCACAGTAAATACAGGAGCTAGCTGGTCAGCGCAGGTTCTCAGGATCTGACCTGTGATGCCGTCTGGCCCCGCAGCTTTCCTGATATTTACATTCTTGAAGGCTGTTCTCACGTCATGCTCAGAGATAATGAACGCGACGTCTGCATCAGCACTCTCCATTGTCATGCAGCCGGCGGCAATGTTAGAGCCATTAGCGCCGATAGCACTGTTGACACCTTCAACGCCGCTGACTGCAGCCTCGAAGCGAGCATAAAAGGTGTTTAGCTCGTGTGCTAATGAAGCGTCAGCGTTCATTTTTCTTGGTGGTGGCATTTTATAGTCCGTCATTGTTCTAAGTCCCTGCCATGTGCTTCTTGAGCTCTGATGGAGCTCCATCGCGTGGCCTCTCTCTGTACAGGCGCTTCCTGTTTCAGCCCCTGTTTGTATTTTGGCATCAGGAAGATGGCCGCATGATCAGACTTTCCAAACGCTGGGCGCGATTGCGCTTTGTAATTGTCTTTAAGTGTGTAGCAGTGATCCAGTGTCCTTTCGCCTCTGGTGGGGCACGTGATGTGTTGGTGGAAGTTCGGGGCTGCCCGTATAAGATTTGCGCTGTTAAAATCTCCCACAACAATAAGCACAGCGTCCCGGTGATGTGTTTGGTAAAGGGTTAGCTCCTCGTGCAGATCACACAAAGCGCTGTCTGTGTCCGCCTGTGGTGGGATGTAAACAACGCTGATTATGACCAAGCTGAATTCCCGAGGAAGATAGAAGGTTCGACACTTTAGAGTCAGTAGTTCCAGATTCGGTGTGCACGAGCGTGAAAGAGGTAAAATACTAGTGCTGCTGCACCAGGATTCATTTACCATCAGACACACACCCCCTCCTCTTGTTTTTCCCGACTCCGTGGTTCTGTCCATGCGGTGAACCGAGAAGAACTCGGCCGGCTGGATGGCGTGGTCCGGTACCGCTGGGTTCAGCCACGTTTCGGTGAAACAAAGGAAGTTGCAGTCCCGAATGTCCCGCTGGAACTTGACCCTGGCCCTGAGGTCGTCGAGCTTATTTTCCAGAGACTGGACGTTGGCGAGCAGGATGCTAGGTAGGGGAGCGCGGTGTGCGCGAGCCCTTAGCCTGTTCCTGACGCCGGCTCGTTTTCCTCGTGGCCGCTTGTTGCGTCTCCCGTTGTTCCTCAGGATTCCGCTCGGCACGCTTGGATCCAGCGTTAGCAACGGCGTTTGGTAAGTACTTTTTTGAATCGACACAAGAGTCGCTCTGCTGTACTTAATGTACTATATGGTGAAGAGAAGAGTGCAGGAAAAAGGATAATTAAGCAAAAATAAACGAACTATGTTTGGAGCAGACGCGACGGCAGCCTGTTAACACGGCGCCATCTTGTTTTCTCCCAATCAAATTCATGATTCTATCGTTTGGGAAATCCCTGTTTAAAGTAAACAGACTCTTAAAAACTCAGGGCCTAATCTCAAATGATGATGGCTGTTTCTGTTTAAATAATTTAAAACTACAGCATCATTTGTAGGCTATAGGATAACTTAATGTTAGAACAATATTTTTTTGCTTGTGGCCTTCATCATGCTCACCAAAACATATAGCAAACACTTAAGGTCCAAGTCCAACACTGGAATGTCACCATCTCAAATGTCATCATTCTTATAACTATCAGCATATTTCTTGTCATACTCTTATCACTGCACCATATATATTAAACCTTATAAAAATATATAAAGACCAAACGCAAATATACACCTCAACGCACACATCTTGCTGAAGACCAAGTCTTGTTGGAATCAGCAATGAGACATGGTGGAAAATGGACTGGTGGGTGCATAGACAATTTCATTTTTAAGAAAACACACAGGAAAAGCATCACGATTCAATTTAAACTCTGCCATCCAAACATTAATTTGCTGTCGACTACATCAGATTCCATATCAAAACTAAAGAACCGAATTTGCAACTTAACTTTTGGTGGGCTTTGGTTCATCAAATGTGTTTATTTCTTTGGTTAAGTTCATCTTAGTTTAGTAATTTGGTTTTGTATTGAGCAAAAATGAACCTGAATCTGTTTGAGTGTAATATTCCTACACACCACCAGGGGCGCTAGAGAGCTCTGGGGAATGGTATTTATTCAGGTGGGAAGCAGAGCAAGTCAGATTTGTTGGGCAGAGGAAGCATGGCTCACCTGCTGTGTTTCCACAAACTACTTTGATATCTGATTGCGAAGCTTTGGTTTTTGAGCTCATTTGTTCTTTATATTTTGTGTTTGTTTGTAATCTTTGGTGTTATGGCTTCCTATCATTGGCATCCAGGGATGTAGGAATTTAACTAGAAGAAAAAGTAATTAAATGGAAAAGATTAAGGATGTAATTTAAGAGTTGGTAGTAACGTCTGCTATCAATGAGCTGTATGGTGTAAAAAAAAAACATGTGAGAGACAGTGAGTGAAGCTAAATTAAGGAAAAATAAAAAAACATACTAAGTTTAGTCAACCCAGAAACAAAGCTAAATAAAAAGAATACATAAGAAATCTTCAGCATAAACACTAACTAATAGTCCTAACTTATCAAACAAATACAAAAGTTAGTTCCTGCTCCTAGACTAGTGCAACTATACAAACTAAATCCCTATGTGTTGTTTGTGTAAGTCAAATGATATATTAACCATGTCTCATCACAAGTAATCAAATAAAAACAAACTCTTGAGTTTGAAAGAAGACTCACAGCATATGTTAAAAGGAATTAAAAGGATAAAAATTCCTCGATTGCACATGCTTTTTCTGTGTTTGCTGGCAGTGAAACCAGTTAATGTTTTATGAACATGCAATTAAACAAAAACGGACTATTTTTGTGAAAGATTATACCTTGACATGGGAAAATGGGGTAAGGCAAGTGATAAATACATCACTGAAAACTGTGGATATCTGTCAAAGTTATTACCTGGAGATTTTGTGTTAGCCGACTGGGGATTCAATATGTCTGATAGTATTGGAATGAACTGTGCAAAAATTATTGTCCCTAGCTTTACAAAGCGGAAATCACGACGGTCTCCTATTGATGGCGAAAATTCTAGAAAAACCACTCACTTACGAATTCATGTAGAACGCATAATTGGTCTAGTGCTTTATAAGTATACCATGCTTCAAGGAAAACTCCCTATTGATTTCCTCATGAATGACGAAGGAGAAGTGCCTGTTGCCGACAAAATTGTTAGTGCTGCATGCTGCCTGACGAACGTGCAAGTCTGTTGTTCCGTTATTACTGACTAGTAACGAGTAGTGAAATAATACAAGATTGGACACAAACAAATCCTTATCTTGTGTTAATTCTAAATATTGTCATATGTTTGAAGTTGCATTGGTTATACATGAGATGGTTATGTTTTTTAACATTCAAAAAGATATCTAAACTTTTTTTTTGCATTTTAACTTGCCTGCCACACACTGGACTACATTCTGGACAATAGTACGATCCTTTTAGTGCCCTACTCATATTAATGCACCTAAAGTGCAGCCATTTCAGTCTGCAGTTCTGGTTATCACAACCCACAACATCATCAAATCAATCATCATAGGGTACTTAACATAAATCAGATTTTTTTTTAAATGCTTGATAATAGTACCGATGGCATGTTTTCAATTTGTTCTCTTTGTCCAAGTACGGGATTCTGTCAGTGTGAATGTTTGTTTCCCGAACGCAATATGGACACTTCACTTCCACTGTTCCTTCTCCACAACGATCACGTGAAACAAGTGCATTCGGAGATGCTCCAATATGTGGAAAACCTGGGTTGATCATGAAACCACATTCAACAATTGTGAGAGTCATGATGAGGAGCTACTTTGCTAATGTAACCATCCACTGCATCTTTTTCATGCTGCATCCCCACCTTGTTGCCTCATTTGAAAATTTAACAGGGAGGAATATATTCCTTAGGGTGGAAATGGATGGCTTCCCAATGGAAGATGTGCACACGGCCTTCATTCTTGATGCAGTTATTCTTCCTGTTCGTAGCCGATGCCAATCAGACTGTCCACGAGCGAGCCTCTCTGCATGTTTTGCCTGTCCTGCAGAAACATCATTTTTTGGCATTGTAACACATCGGTCATCACCGAGTTCAAAGCTTTGGAAGATCAGTAGATACCATGGTGGGAATGAAATGTTCAGCATACTCTGGCATGACTGCAAGCACAACGGGTTTGCTGTTGGTCGAAAACAACTTTATCTTGAAGTCATTGAATTCGGTGTCTGTTGGTGCAGCAACATCGGAGAGAGTTAGATTCTGTTCCTTCTGATGAGTGGTTCCACAGATTTTTAAGAAAACACACAGGAAAAGCATCACGATTCAATTTAAACTCTGCCATCCAAACATTAATTTGCTGCCGACTACATCAGATTCCATATCAAAACTAAAGAACCGAATTTCCAACTTAACTTTTGGTGGGCTTTGGTTCATCAAATGTGTTTCGTATTGCATCTCATGCATCAATCCGATTGCATTTCTGTGGTTAAGTTCATCTTAGTTTAGTAATTTGGTTTTGTATTGAGCAAAAATGAACCTGAATCTGTTGAACATCGGAGAGAGTTAGATTCTGTTCCTTCTGATGAGTGGTTCCACAGATGGCATTATCCAGGTGTTTTATCTTTGGTTTCAGCTTGGCCATAGAAGGTGATTTCCTATAATTCTTAAAATAAGGTTGAGGTTGTCAGGGCGTCAACTGACAGCTAATTATTATTTCGTCATTTGTATTGACTGGGCTTCGTTTGTTTGGTTCTTCAGGTCTTAACACAGTAGCTCGATTACAAGGTTCTCTCTGTGGCCTGTAACCTAACACGGTGCTTTCATTTCTAGCTCAAAGATTTCAGTCAGTGCTGCTTGTTTAACTGCAGCTACTGGAAACCCTGCATTATCACAACAGTGTTCGAGGGCAGAAATGTAATTTGTGCCGGTTTTAAGTTTTCTTTGAAGTTGATTGATTTTCGTTTCCATCTTTTCGTGCTCTCTTCACCCTTGTTGCTCGTATCTGAACGCTTGTAGTTGTGTTCTTAAATTTTTGTTCTTTCAATCTCTCTGGTGGTTATCATTCGTTTGCTCTCGGCTATTGTTACAAGATCGTTGCGACGAAGCAAATAGACAATGGCAGTGGGAAGTTTTTTGTATTTGTATTTTGAATTTAACTTTGCACCCTCAGCAGAATATCAGGATATAATTTTATTACTCCACCTTAAATTCTGTCCCTTGTCACTTAACCGAACAAGGAGGTTTTGCAATTTTAAGCCTAGAATCTCCATAATCTCCTCATCTACACTGCCGCTGTGCTTTCCCTGGAAAGTCGTGTTTCGTGTCTAATTCTACTGGATTTCTCCGGTCTAAACAATGGGTATTCCGACCTGTACTATAAATGTCTATATGTGAGATTTGAATAGGCTTTCCCTCAACACTTTTTGGACCAATTCCTTTAATTGAGTAGCTTATGTCTGTGAGTGTGTCAGTGATATTTTTCAGGTGACTGTTAATTTCTCCGATGTGATTTGAGTCTGTTCCTCATTAATAGGTACACGCATTTGCCATAACTGCAATGAATATGTAAAATCTATGGTGTACTCTTGGTCAGCTACATTGGTACACATAGCTTACCTATTTAATTTTCAAATGCATACAAAGTAAAAACAAATTAGAAATTGGTTACCTTCGTGGCAGTCCTGTAAATCCGAGTCTCCCACAGCAGTAGGTACTACTCCAGAGAATAGCGCGTCACCCATAATAGAGGCAACTCTCTGCTCAAAGGGTGTGAGTTCATCGACCGCTTTGCCACCGCCTGTTCTGCCCACACTTTGTCTGTGCGCAGCAGTTCTCCGTTTATTTCTCCGTTTATTTCTTTTTAATCTCACTAACGGTGTAACTTTCGGATTCCACTGCATTGACTGCATCAGCCAAACTCTCCCACTCACATTTTTTCCTTTTATTATTAATTCCGGAGGACAAAGTTCTAAATAAAATAATTTTTCTCATTTCTACCTCTGATAGAAGTACCTCTAATTCACTTTTTGTAAAGTTTCGTTTCTTGCCGCTTGTTTTAGCCATTTTCTTACTGCTTTCTGGATGTAATTTTAAGAGTTGGGAGAAATGTCTGCAATCAATGAGCTTTATGGAGTAATGAATGAGACGAAAACAGAAAAAATAAGTTTTAAATAAAGTGTTTCACCAAGAAAAACCAACACCCAGTTGATCTTATAATACTAAAGAAGCAATATTTAGAAAAATACAAACATTAAAGGTAATAAAAACATGAGACAATGAGTGAAGCTAAATTTAAAGAACATAAAACACATACCAAGTTCAATCAAACCAGACACTAAGCTAAATAAAAAGAAAACAACAAATCTTCAGCGTAAACTAATCAAACATACAAAAGTTAGTTCCTGCTGCTAGACTAGTGAATCTATACAGTCTACATCATTGTGTTTGCAACACCAAAATGAATTAGACTACTAGAAATTAGTAACTCCTTAACTCAAAACATTCCTCTATATATAGAAACGACGTGCTGATGTCAAGGGTACCGTATTTAGAAGAATGAGAATGAGAATGAGAATGAGAATGAGCTTTATTGCCAGGTATGTTTACACATACGAGGAATTTGTTTTCGTGACAGAAGCTCCGCAGTACAACAGAATGACAGCGACAGAACATAAAACACATAATAAAAGAATAAAAAAATACAAATATGTAGACAGTGGATGACAATATACAAATGACAATTGTAGGCAGGTATATTACAAAGTGAAGTTATGTTTATTCGAGTATATCGCCCACACGTGTATAACGCGCACCCCTAATTTTCGATTAAAAATCGGTATAAAATTTTGTTTCACACCAAGAATTGTAATTGACAAAAAACGTTGTTGAACACGTGCAGCCATGATAAAAAACATTTATTTATTGTATAACATATACTTATATAACTTATTTAAAATATATAACATATATTTATTGACAACATAAACTAATGAACACAATACCGAAAGAGAATTACCGGTAGAAATATTTATTTAAAATCCTTCGACGTCAGATTCCTCATCAGAGACACTAAAGAGTTGCTCCCATTCTTCTGGAGTTAATTTTTCATCAGTGTCTCAGTTGGCAGGAACATCTGTTTCTCCGGTTTCTTCGCTTTCTTCTGCGTCTGAATGGATGAGGAAATGAAGCGGCGAGGGAACGTTTTTTTTTCTTTGCCCTCACGTACAGTGATTGGCTGCAGCCTGTGTTACGGGATGTAATGTATCATGCAATCGGCAATCGATTGCTTTGGGCTATGTTGCGGTTGTTGCTGCGGTTTATGTTTGAATACAGTTGCTGAATTGCACTCACGAGTCTGCCTTTTATTTTATGCATATATTGCTACTTAAACAGCCTGTAAAATGCGCAGCGCGAACTCACAATTCGCCGGCGCCCTCAAAGGACCGGTGTTACGAGATTTTCGGTTTCTGGAATTTTTGGTTTCAGTGGGAGGAGCTAACATGAATATTCATGAGAGTCCTACGCATGCGCGTGCCGCGTGAAACTGAAAATGCCAGTTACCGTAATGCTTACTCAAATCTCCACATTGAGAAAAGGTAATTAGATCTTAATCGACAAACCATAACTATTTTTGTTTGCGATATTGATTACAGATATTAATGATTACAGACATTGACAGTAAGATAAACGTACTAAACTGACACGAGTCTACATTATTTTCAGTTACTCTCATTTGTATCTTATTTGTAAGTTAAACTCGGTCTTATTTTGTGAACCTAGAGCACTGTAACAAATGTATCTGTATCCTAATAAACTGTTTGTAACTTTCACTGGTGTGATTATTCTGCTGCCATACGCTATAAACATGAACGTGGAATAGAACATGTTGCACACATTCTTATCTTTTGTATGTTTGTATAAATATTACTCAAAATATTGCCATAGTAAAGAATTTACTCAATTAATGGAGCTCATAACTTGATCTGTAATGTGTGGAATCAAATACAAGAGTGTGTCAGATAATAGTTTATTAAAACTGGTTGTTTTAGCACGCTGGACAAATCAAAAGACTCCATATTCACCTGGATCATACATTGTTAGTGGTACCAGCCACCTCAGTTCTTATATGTATGGATTGACAATGTCATCAGTACTATTATTTATCGTTATCCCCACAATGTTTGTGTTGGCTTGTAGTTGTTTCTGCTGGTCTTCATGAATCCATCAATGTCAGATGTACATAAATGTGTGTCAATGTAAAAAAGGGCCTAATAAAAAGATGTTGATGTTGGACAAATGCAGCTTGGAGACAGAGTTTTATTCAAATTGGGGGCAATCTAATAGCTCATCATGACATGGAAATAGGTTAAAGCATGATCAAATTGTCTAAACTGGTGTTGCAAATCAAATAATGCAAAAATTGCAATTTGCTATTCTGTAATTAGGAAGATAGGCAACCATTTCTGCCAATACGTTGTCCCTTTTGTAAATATATTAGTTCAGTGTTTTTCAACCTTTTTTGAGCCACGGTACATTTTTTCATTGAAAAAAAAAATATATATATATATTCACAAAAGTCTCAAAATCAAAGTGGAATTTATTGTCATTTCAGCCATAAATGAGTACATAGGGAAATGAAACAACGTTTCTCCAGGAACAAGGTGCTATAAACAAAAAAAACTATATACATAAAGTGCACAGAGTGCAAACAGACAGCACAAGACAGTAACGCAGATCAGTACACATTTCAGTCTGAAAGTGATTGTGTAAAGTGACAGTGCAATATTAAGAATACATAATAGTAAAAACAGTCTGATGGTACAGTCCAAAGTAGTGCAGTTTGTATGGGTTATTTAGAGTTGAGCAGCCTGATAGCATGGGGGAAAAAACTGTTGCAAAGTCTGGTTGTGAGAGAACGAATGCTTCGATACCGTTTTCCAGACGGCAGGAGGGTGAAAAGTGTGTGTGAAGGGTGTGTGGGGTCGTCCACAATGCTGGTGGCTTTGCAGATGCAGCGTGATGTGTAGATGTCTGTGACAGAGGGAAGAGAGACTCCGATGATCTTTTCAGCTGTTCTCACTATCCGCTGCAGGGTCCTGCGGTCCGAGACGGTGCAGTTCCCAAACCAGGCAGTGATGCAGCTGCTTAAAATACTCTCAATTGTCCCTCTGTAGAACACTGTGAGGATGGGGGGTGGGAGGTGTGCCTTCCTCAGCCTTCACAGAAAGTACAGGCGCACCAACAACCGAAAATGTTAAAAAAAATTCTGTAGCTTATATTAACAATATATAGTCATTCTTATCAAAGTGTATTGAATGGGAATCAAATAAACAAAGAATATAAAGTATTTTAGGATTAATTCTTTAAAAAATTTAGACCAATAAGTTGAAATTGAATCATTTTCCACGGCACACCTGACGATCTCTCACGGCACACTAGTGTTCCACGGCACAGTGGTTGAAAAACACTGTAAAGAAAAAAAAGGTGCTCTGGCGAAAGTCACTAAAAGCATGGAGAAGGCCAAATACCTATTTAAAGAATTCAAGTGGGGAGGAAAGGCGCTTGGCACCCTGGACATATGAACACTGCCTTCATATCTGTTTTGCTCATGCAGTCCCAGTGGTACCACCCACCACAACTGTCACATTGAATCTGAAAAAGAAAATACAAGAATGTAATCTAAAATAAAATCTGCTTACTATAAATTTTCTTTGTGCAAATCATTCAGTTTAAAGTACCCAGCTGTCCACTTTGTCCTCTGTATGTGGATACTTATCGCCACAAGCTAGGCACAAGTCATTCAAGTCTCCTGTGGAAGAAAATGTATCAAGGTATTATTATACATATGATCATGACACATCTATTCATCAAATTTAAAGCAAAAAAATAAATAGACCTGATTCTTTAAGGAAGCGTTGGCCAATGCCATATCTCATTGCAGTAATGTCAGAATCAGTACATGCAAAATTAAGCTCGCCTCCCGTTAAAATGGCTTCTGCAATCTGAACGGATCAGTGAATGAATTCAAATGAGAACAAATACACAAACACCCACATATATATATAATATAAACTTTGTAGCAGCTACATACTTTACAGACAAACACCCCACACGAGTTGCCATCAGTTTGTAAACTATGTGGTAATGTTTGACAGTCCCATTTACTGCCATGTAAACCCTTGCGGTTCATTAGACACCTTTTTTGGGGGGATAAGAAAAAACATTTAAGTTGTTAACACTTGATCAGGTCTATGCACAAGCTCTTCATTTAATGCTCACCTCACAGCATTTGCTGCTCTCGCCACAGGAGTTCAAATAAACTATGCTCCCTTTTTGAGGACATTATCTGCCAAAAGATTGAGTTACTTAATTGTAAAATAAATAAAAACATTTAGCAGAGAAAGACAAAGTTATACAATGAAACAAACCAGCAGTGTCCAGTGGTTGCCCTCATTTACGGACCCCATCAAAAGGTCAAATGCCCGTGGATTCATCTATATAATAGAGGTAATTAGAACACCACATCAAGGACATGAACCTTTTTTCTTTTAGGATTAGCGTGGTCTTTTACCCTCCTCATTGAACTGCCCTTGCCGTTCCATATATTTGTCATTTCAAATGAGTCGATGACAAATGCCTTTCTTGCATAGTCGTTTGTGAGGCAGGTGAGATATGCATTGATAACCTGCAGAAAAATGTAAGGATGTCAACAATTCTCATAACTCACACTTTAATGTATATGGCAGTATGACAAAGTAAACTAAGTAACTTCATAAATATTGTGGAATAGTACACAAAATAAAACATGAAGTCACTGACCTCACTCTCAAGCATCTGGCCAGGCCTGAGGCGCTCTAGGTCCCATGTGAACAGTTTATAGGGACCCATTTTGCTACAGAGCCTTATCCTACTTATCCTGCCCAGATGTCTTGTAACACTAAATGGACCCAAAGAGAAGCAATGCTCAATTTTCACTTAAATATCCTTGAAGTGCAAAAAATTAATACATACATGTAGTCTGGGAGGCAGTACTAGGCGATGCAGGCAGGGAGGCAGCAGGGGCAGCAGTGGGATGACCAGTGTTAAGAATGTTATAGGCAGGGAGGGATGTGGTTGTGAAAGTTGGAATTTTACAACGTTTTTGTGCAGGATCCTCTAAAAAGTGGAACAGCTGATCAATGTTCACCCTTTGATAGGTCTTTCCATTCTCATCAACAATGTCAATGCTTTTCCCATCCACTTTTGTAACCGTGAATGGGCCCACGTAGTCTGGATCCAGTTTTCCGCCCTTTCTCTGCTGGCTTCTAATGTTTTGGCGTATAACCCTATCCCCAACCTGCAGGACACTGGGCCTACCTTCTTGTAATTTTCGCTTTTTTATTTTACAGTGAACCCGTGCCATGTTTTGTTGAACAACCTCATAAATCCTATCCTGCTGCTTTATGGACTCAGAGACAGATTCCATGGAAATCATGTTCTCAATGCTTTCATTTATCTAAAAAAAATTAAATAAATGTTTTAAAATTAAATCATCAAGCTGAATAAAATGCAAGATCCTGAAATGCACTAACCTCATATGTGTGTGGTACCTCACATGGATATCGTGCCTCACGACCAAAAAGTAAAAAATACGGAGAAAAGTTTGTCGTCAATTGTTTTTTGGTTCGCAAACCAAACAGCGCCGCATCCAAGTAATCAGACCAGGTGTTTGGCCTGTTCTCCACGAGTTTGCTTAAAGTTCTGAAAAAGAAAAGAGAAATGAAACATGGTTCACCTACCAGTCTTGCACAAATAATTTTATAGATTAGTAAAAATAAAAAAATACCTCTGAATTGTCCCATTTAGTCTTTCAACCAATCCATTTGTTTGTGGATGGTATGGAGCACACAAACTCCGCTTGATGCCAAGCAATTGGCACACACCCAGATTTATCTGCTCAACAATTCATTTTTAGTGGGGAAAGAAAATTATTTATTTTAAACTATTATATTCCAGCTGTGCAAGCATCACAAAATAGTAGACAAAAATGTATAAAACTAACCTTGTTAACAAATTCAGTCCCTTGGTCAGTTAAAATTCTCTTAGGGGCCCCAAACTTATAAAACACCTTAACGATGCAGGTTGTTACCTCCTCCGCCTTTCATTTTAGTGGGAAAGCCTCACACCACTTTGTAAAATAGTCTACCATGACACACATGTATTGGTAGCCATCTTTAGTGGGTGAAAGCTTTCCCACTAAATCCATCCCCACTACCTCCATGGCTCAGCCACCTGATAAAGTCAATTTCAAGATGCATAGTTATTATAAATTAAACATATTATTCTTAAAAAAAAAAAAAAACAGGACGTACCACTATAGGGGTATTCAGTATGGGTTTTCAGAGAGGTCTTTTTTTTCTGGCAAACTTCAGTGTTACCTAAAATATTTTGGACTTTCAGTGTTGATCATTAATAAAATCTTTGAACATGAATGAGAATTCATACAACTACACTTACCCATTTTTTTATGTCCACAGACATGCCTGGACAATAAAACCTCTTGCTCATAGCATCAAGAGTTGTATGAATCCCACTGTGGGCACCTATTGAGCTACTGTGGAACTCCTTAAATAGGGCTTTGGCCTTCTCCATGCTCTTAATGACTTTCACCAGAGCACCTTTTTTTTTGTAATAAAAAACGTCATCTAAAAATAGCAAATTGTGGTTTATTAGTACATTACAAGGAAAAGCACTGAAGTACAAAAACACCCAAGTATAAAAATGTGTACTCTCTTTCAATTATGAAGTTTTTGGCTTTTCTGAGAAAGACAATTTTTTAATTCCTGGAAAGACCGTGAGGTAACTTTCCAGAATGTTTGAATGCAAAAAGCTTTGCAAATGTTGCCTCATCCATCTCTAACGTCACCAGATGTTGATTACATGGGTAGTTATATATAGTTTGTTGTAACGATGATGGCCAGACAAGGCCAGGACATCATCTTTGATCATTGGATGTTTGCTACTTTCAATTACAGTTAATTTGCACCACTGGGTAATCACTGGGAAAATGGGTACACTTACACCACTGGGTATTCACTTTGATAACTAATATATTTACAAAAGGGACAACGTATTGGCAGAAATGGTTGCCTATCTTCCCAATTACAGAATAGCAAATTGCAATTTTTGTATTATTTGATTTGCAACACCAGTTTAGACAATTTGATCATACTTTAACCTATTTCCATGTCATGATGAGCTATTAGATTGCCCCCAATTTGAATAAAACTCTGTCTCCAAGCTGCATTTGTCCAACATCAACATCTTTTTATTAGGCCCTTTTTTACATTGACACACATTTATGTACATCTGACATTGATGGATTCATGAAGACCAGCAGAAACAACTACAAGCCAACACAAACATTGTGGGGATAACGATAAATAATAGTACTGATGACATTGTCAATCCATACATATAAGAACTGAGGTGGCTGATACCACTAACAATGTATGATCCAGGTGAATATGGAGTCTTTTGATTTGTCCAGCGTGCTAAAACAACCAGTTTTAATAAACTATTATCTGAGACACTCTTGTATTTGATTCCATACATTACAGATCAAGTTATGAGCTCCATTAATTGAGTAAATTCTTTACTATGGCAATATTTTGAGTAATATTTATACAAACATACAAAAGATAAGAATGTGTGCAACATGTTCTATTCCACGTTCATGTTTATAGCCTATGGCAGCAGAATAATCACACCAGTGAAAGTTACAAACAGTTTATTGGGATACAGATACATTTGTCGCAGTGCTCTAGGTTCACAAAATAAGACCGAGTTTAACTTACAAATAAGATACAAATGAGAGTAACTGAAAATAATGTAGACTCGTGTACGTTTATCTTACTGTCAATGTCTGTAATCATTAATATCTGTAATCAATATCGCAAACAAAAATAGTTATGGTTTGTCGATTAAGATCTAATTACCTTTTCTCAATGTGGAGATTTGAGTAAGTATTACGGTAACTGGCATTTTCAGTTTCACGCGGCACGCGCATGCGTAGGACTCTCATGAATATTCATGTTAGCTCCGCCCACTGAAACCAAAAATTCCAGAAACCGAAAATCTCGTAACACCGGCCATCAAAACAAACCCCACCCCAGCCCAGCCCAGCCCTCGTGCATAACGCGCATCCCTAACTTTGATTTATTTTTTTGGTAGAAAAATTTGCGCGTTATACTCGAATAAATACGGTAATTTCTGGGTCTTTTTATTCAGTTGATCACCTCTGACAGGCTTCTTAAGAGGGAGTGTCACCACAGACAAGTAAGACACTGTGAGACGCAATGGTAAGAGATACAGGAAAGACTGGAAACAAAATCCTCAAACACTATGAACTGTAACAATTGCACTTGCTTTTTCTGTGTTTGTTCACTGGTTTCACTGCTAACATTAAGTTTAAATAAAAAGCTTTGGATGCTAAATACATAAAAGTTTGAGCATGAAATGAAACGATAAAAACGAAATATTTTTGTGAAAGTTTATAACTTGGGAAAACAAGACCGTTGAATTTGGTTTGGCCACAGAGGTGTTTGTGGACGAGACTAGTTTTCACATACAGATACTCTAAATGGCGGCCTTGAGCTTTTAGCCGATGCAAATCAGGGGTGTGCCAAGGGGCAGAATTAACGAACGAAACAGTCCTGTATTTTAATGTTGCATTACTAATTATAACGATGTGACTGAAGCACATTATAATTAGATACCAGTTCATCCGGAGTGGTTAGATTCTCTTTCCTGTAAATGCCAAAATATCAGTGTTGTTAATATGAAATTGCATTTACATGTTTCAGAAGCTGTGTGAAATTAGATGGTATGACATTGATTACACTTCAATAATGTTGAGGAGGAACGTCAGAAGCAGTTTAGCTGAATGGAGTGATACGAGAGCAAGTGTATGGCCTTTCAGATGAGTAGATAAGTTTATAAATTGTTGTATGCTGAAGCTATATACGTGTACTACTAAAATGTTAAATTAAGAAGCTCTGATAAAAATTAAAAAGGTCCAAAAGTCTTTTAAAAAGTCAGTTCTGGCCTTAAGTGGGCGATAAACACAGTAACTGGACTATTAATCTGTAAAACAATAGACTCGAATGAAATGAATTCAGGCACAGTTTTACTGCAAGACCTCCACCTCAACCTGACACACAGGTTTAGCAGGTGTAAACATAAGCCGGAGGAGTAGACTGATTAAGCTGAGCAAAATCATCTTTATGCTGCCCAGCCTCAGTTTAACAGAGAAGGTCAAATTTACAATCAGACAGTATATCATAAAACACAGGACCTTCGTTTGAGTGATCGCATAGACCAAAGGCATGGTTCCTGGCAAGGTTCACTAAGATGTTTTTTGTATTTTGTTTGAATTGTCAGTGTTGTAGCTCTGTCGAGAGCCCTGGTGGACATATTTATGATGAGGTATGGGTAATATCGTTACTGGAGAAGTCACTGATGGTAGTTCGGAGATAAAGAAGTTCTGTCGCCACACAAAGCTAGAACACGATGTTAAACAATCAATGTAGGCAAACCAGCAGCAACCACAACCAGGTCGGCAGAGTTGACTTCAGTGCAAAGTAGATTAACAAATATATAATGTGCGCCCATTCAGTAATGTTGTTCATGAACATGATTTATGCTTGTGTGTAACATTGTTTTCTGTTGGCTGTGGAGGTGAAGATGGCAACCCTGAATTATACCTTTGTTTTGAAAAAGTGACTTTTAGTGGTAAAACGAGTAAAATGTGCCTTTAATTATGATGCTCTAATTACTCTTATAGTCAAAATAACAATTAGGAATAATAGTATTACATAGAATGTAGAATTACACAATGGGTAACTTGTAAATGATGACAGAATTTTCCTATTTGGTTGAATCTACTCTTTCAATGAAGCAGAAAGACGTCGGTTTAATGGTGAGGGTCAGAGAGAGTGAGTTGAATAAAACATGACATACAGATTTAACAAATAAATTAACTATTTATAATGGAAGTAAAACAACACATTTAATTAATGGCAATTTATCGATGAACTAATACATTAATCAGACAGGCTCTTTATTAATTATTTGTATCGTCAATCAATAATAAATGGCTTACTTAATCATGGCGAGCTTACTTAACTCTATTATCTGAGCATTAGATAAGCATATTAGTGCACTCGTTTTGTAGTGTTACCACTTTGTGAAAACATTCATACAATTCAAATTCTCATTGATCGCCAACCAAGTTTAAAATGAAAGCCATCTTGCGTTGATATAAAGACACATCTATGCGTAAGATCTATGCTTGATATTTATTGTTAAATATGCAGAATGAAAACAAAGAACAGATGAGAGGAAAATAGAGAGAAAAGTGCTCATTAAACATTGCAATTCTATGAAACCGTTTGCAACGGAAATGGTTAATGACACTGTAGAGGTTTAAAAGCAATATTGAATTCTGAGAGTTGAAGAGACTCAATCGTGACCGTCGTAAGAAAGGAGCTTCTTGAACAATCTTCAGCGGTCCCACACACCTTGCACTGCAGAGACGAAAACAACATGAATGAGAGGATGTACAGTTGGGGTTTTTCGATGAGGCTATCAAACAGAGTAACATACTCCATTCTTTGCCTGACAGAAATGCACACTTGACAGTAAAACACATTTTGAGATGAGTTACAGTAAATTAAATTTCCCAGCTATTAACAACAATACGATTTGTAAGTGATATTGTTTTTTTAACACTTAACTTAAGTTATAATTCTTTAGAAATAAACATTTAAATAAAAGCTTTGTTAATTCATGGGATACAGGACAACCATCGTTGCTTGTTCTGAAGTGACGTTTTAGAATATTGTTCTCATTTTGAACTGGAAACATCAGATGTTGAATCAATTGCGGAAGAAAGTGCTTCCACACAAGAGGTTTTTTGGGACACCTCTTGGTTTTTCCTAGTTTATTTACATACGTTTTTGTTGTTCTGTTCTATAAAAGGAATTTTATATTCAGATGTTTTACTGTTTATGAATTGATGCGTAATATCTGTAAATAAAACACTGAGGCGGTAAGACCGTATGTTTGTGTTAGTGTGAAATTGCTCATGTATATTGTGTGTGTGTGTGTATCATTGTGGGGTGACTCACGACAGCAACACCATCCTTTCTTGGGCTGTGGGTCTGGGCCTGCACCAGTACACATAAACAATCATCAGTCAAAAAAGTGCAGTCAATGATCCATAAATGTGTGAGAGGGAATCTTATTTGAGCATGGAGGGCTTAAGTTGACAAATTGTGGGAAGTCGTTGTTTGTATGGCTCGTGATAGTGTCTGTGATCCATTGCTGATACTGTGAGACGCGAGTGTACACACCGGATATGATGGGTGAACCACAGCCAATAGCCAAGCTGGTGATGCCAAACTGAACCCACTTAGAGCAGTGCTGACTCATCATTGGACCTCCAGAGTCCCCCTGAGGACAGGGAAAGATTGTGTTTCTTCAATCACCTGTTTTTCTCTTTCGTGAACAGAAATACAAACTGGGGGGGGGGGGGGGGGGTCAAGTATAAGATGTTTAAATAATGTTGAGTGACATTCAGGCAAATATGGTCTGTATGCAGTCATAAGAAAGAATTATCTTGTTGTTGTACCACGTATATTCCTACGCCACCAGCAGAAACACCAGCACAAATCATATTGTTGGTGACTTGTAAAGAACATTGCTGTTGCATCAGCTGGTTTTGGCACTGAGGATTGTTCACCACAAAAACTTCAGCCTCCTGCAGATTCCCAGGATAAGGTACGTTCACTGGTCACAGACAAACACATCATCATGTTGTCTACTGTCTGAATACATGATGCATTAACTGAATAAATTAGTCAGATGTAGTAACTGACAAGACCCGTGTACCTCCATCTTCAATTTGCCCCCAGCCTATGACCCGACTACTGGTGCCATCATGGAAATCACTGCCGTGGGCTATAAGACACACTGGACTAATGTACTTATTAAAGGTGACATCAGAAGACAAGTGCAGCAGAGCGATGTCAAGGTTGTTCCATTGTACTCGCTGTGAACGAAGATTCTTTCCACTAATCTCACAATTTCATTCTTATTTTTTTCACGCTGTGTCATCTTTCCCAAGTACACACGTATGCTGGATTCATGCACACTGTAATCAGTCCTATAAAACATAAATAGTGTAAGAGCAATCACAAAAGACCGGTTTTAACATCTGAATATAGTGTATATGTCGACATGGCTCTAACCCGTTGAAGCAATGAGCTGCTGACAGCACCCATCGCTTGCTGATGAGGGAACCTCCACAGAAATGGCAGGTGGGGTCGTGCAAACTTACAATCCATGGCCATGCCTTCTTCTGGGCATCAACACCCCCCACAACACGACGGTGCATAGGGCCATGTGCACAGACTGCGAGAGAGAGAGAGAGAGAGAGAGAGATTGTAGACGAAAGTATTGCAGTCTTCAGATGACAAAAGCTTTTATATTAGAATATAGATGTTTCTATTGCTGATATGTTTTGATAACTTCTGCCAGATTGGATCACTCAATTGGACCTCTGTCTCTTTTCAAAAATAGACCCTCCAAAGACATGTAAAACAAGCGATATCTCAGGACACCTTTTTAGTAACAAGGATATTTTTGCATGTTATTCCATAGAAAAAGTCTTTAACGAACTTAAAAACAGATCCTGCCATTGAAATAATATTTCCCACTGTCCTTGAGACTAAGGTCTTACCTTGGATACACATGAGCAGTGCCAAAGTCACACTAGTCGTCCACATCTTCACGTCGACTCTCTTTACTGGTAGGATGAAGGTCTATGGCAGTTTCCTCCTCTGTGCCTCTCACATTTCCTTTAATAATGTCTCGTATCTCTTATCATTCTATTGCCCAGTCATTTGTCACACCTCTTTTTCATTTTCCGTCGTCTTTAATTCCTTGTAATCTTTATAGTTCTAGGAGAAACATTTGGTTATTATCTGTTCTCATTCCACAAATGCACAGGCATTGGTATATTACTGCTGAAACTTTTCCAAACATGGTCATCATGAAAATGAAGTTATTTTCTTTTATTATTTTCATTTATTTACATTTATTCAATTTTTCTTTTGTCAAAAACTAATAAATTATGTAGGCAAGCTACTGCATGGACTGAAATGGTTAATGCTACTCTCTAAAACAGTAGCTCTAGCTGTGCCTAAAGAGTTGAAACCTTTAGTAGTGTTTTTCTTTTTAAATAATCAACTGGTGACTTAAAGAAATGGCACACACTTCACTAAATACAGAGTGCTTAAAATCAGTAGTATAGCGAGCAGAACATTAAACTTTACTCTTTAAGAAAAGTTCAATGGTTTTCCACAATACAGACTCAAGGGAAAAACATTTGCAAAATACATTCTGTAGGGGAATTTACAGTTAAAATGTATTGGGTATCACTATGCACATATCATTGTATTTTCCAAAAGAAATGAATACTAGAGGCAGTAAAACAATCACTTTTCATACAAAATTATAATAACAGGGGTAGTTTATAAATAAAGACTTGTTTTCACGTGGCTCCTTGCACAGTTTAAAGAACACTTAAATTTGATCTGTGTGTGTGTGTGTGTGTGTGAGCTGAAAACAAATACAGTTTGCATCACTAAACCAGCCCCATATGTTCTGCTTGTATGACATTTAGTGTACGTGTTCATTCATTTAATACACTTTTAGTGCCACTCACAAACATTTCAGTTTAGCGCTGCGGTGATGCGTACAAACAGCAATGTAATAAACTGTGTTTTTAGCATCACTCAGTGGACATTCGCTTTGAAACTGTCATGAAATTTGCACGATTCAACGTATTTTGCTTTTTGTTAAAAAAATTCTACAGGTATGTTTTTCTAATGAGTCTGAGTTGGATTTGCATTTCAGTTGAGATAGAGACAGACTTTGCATATCTCCATATACGTTAGTACTAATCTTTTAAATTAAGTTTCAGGAAGACTCTCAAGCTATCAGTCATTAGTTTGAAACAAGTGTGTCCAAGGCCTAATCCATGTTCTGTCTTGGTGTACCCATGATGTACATTTACATTCACATTTATTCATTTAGCAGACGCTTTTATCCAAAGCGACAATTTAAGCGATTTGTCCTAAGGATACAAAATACTTGACAGAGGGGCCATTCTGGGTTATTAGTTTTTGGTCCAATAATTATACTTTTTTTTTTTTTATTAAGTATCAGGAAATTAATTGTAATTTTTTTTAATATCAGTTATGCATTCTGTTCATTTTGAATCGTTACATTGTTTTCAATATCAAGTAAGAGTGTGATTTAACATGCAGTGAATGTTGAACTGCTGAAACTGAATCTGCTGCCATTTAAAGGGGTTAGTAAAAGTTAAGGCTTAAGTGTTGTTTTTTGTTGCCAAAGAAATACATTACATTGATAACCAAGAAAATTACTTCACCTCAGATCCCATTAGAGTTCCCAAACTCACTGGAATAAACAGAAATATCACAACTTCACTGTTCAAGAATATTTCAATAGTTTTGCATGTCAGTTGAGATAGAGCAACAAAATATGTTAGATACTGAAAGGGAAAATGAGGATCCAAGATCAACGGTTTATTTTCATAATTTATCCATCAGTTTCTGATCGTTCTAAGACGACACAGATGAAGTGGAACGGTAAGATTGCGTTTATAAATGTGAAGCCAGTTGAGAAGAGAAATATTAGCTTCCCAAAGCTATTTTTCTATGCCGCTAAAAAGATATTTGGATTCATTATGTATTAAATTATTATGTACAGTTCATGCAATGTTATAGTGGTAGGAACTATCAATTAAGATGTTTTGTTCAAGTGAGACACTTAATTGTTGCGCATTATAGCTATATTATTTGGGAGTTACTTCACCCTCGGGGTGCTGACGAGGCAAGATGCGTTTATTTCCTCCTCACTCTTCCCAGTAATATTGATGTATAATAGTGTTCATTAAATATGCAACTTAATGTGTTCTGAATCAATTATACATATTTATTTTGTGTACAGTGAGTTTTACATGGACTTTATGTGACTTTTGTCTTGTGCACATGGTACTTACTGGTTTAGGAAGAGGTTAATAATCACAAGAGATGTCATTTTGATCAAGTGTCCCATATGTTTCCAGGGTCAATAAACATGGGTGTGTTGCAGCTATTCTGCGGGTCCTGTTTGGAGTTTCTTATGTGCAGAATTGGATCTACTACAAATGTATTAGTGTATATTAGTAGTGTAGTTTGTCCTTAAGAAGGCATATCTTTAATGTTCAGTGCATCACGTGATCAACTACTCAATTCAAAGGTGTTTTCACCAGAAGAGCTCAATGCTTGTCACTATTCTGTGTTTTCAACCACGTAAAGTTAAAGTATAAGTACTAGCAAAACACCACATTTATAGTTTGTAAAATACACTGATTTGCATGGAAGTAAATAACAATCTTTAAATTATAAATTAACACAGTGTTTTATTCATATCAGATACATGTTGCATTTCTAACGATAAAACACACTAACTTCCACATATTTGAATATCGAAATATTAGGAAGTTGATGACATGTTCACAAGCTTGTAGAGATTGTGATACTTGATCCGTACCGGAAACACAATTAGTACCACGCATGCGTGAAAACGCGTCTACATTCTGTCTGAAGAATGATGAAAGAATTTACAGCAGATGTTACGGATCGAGTCAACAGTTACTATCACTATTGGATCCGGACCGAAAATAGTTCTTTACTTTTCTCGTAATATAAATGCACTTTCTTTCCATCGCTTAAAGGATGCTGGAATCATACATTTTTAATGGAGTCTTTGCTTAGATTGGATGTCAGTCTAAGAATACCAAAGTCATCAAAACAACTGCTCTTTGTTTTGCATTTTCATATAAATCTATACGATATAGTTAACTTTTATTGGACCCCGTTTTGGAAATTCAGATGTGTATATAAGACTGTGCGAGTTAGTTTCAGCACACTGAACTGTCTGCATTTAAGAAACACACAAAATAAAATGATTTATTCATTCAGTTTAATTTATTCATCCATTTATTAATTCCATCCTTCATCCACTCCCTCTCTGTCTTCCTCTATCCCTCTCTTCTTCACAATCACAGATTGAGGATCATGGCATTGACAGTCCTTGTTCATCAGCACAGTATGACAAAAGTGTTTCCATGTTCTCTTGACACTGAAATAGAAACAGCGTCATCCCTCGCTTCAGAGAAGTCACTCCCTAGGACCTTCCTGAGGGCATGTTGTTGATCATCACAATTCATCTGGAGAAAAGCAGGCTGTGCCATCTCACGTAATAAGTGTCTGTGATTAAATGTATAGGCACTATTTGCATACGGCTTTCTACTTAATACAGCGTGTCATCCTAATCGTGTCTCCTGTCCATCGTTTCTTGGGTCTCGTGAGAGCAAAGGATTAACTGGATAAAAGCCAGAATAAAAGAACCAATGCATTTATAAAGTTGATGAATAACCATAAGACACATCAACCATACGATTTTATTTTACAGGGGGGAAACCACACAAGATAAAATGTATATAACAATATGAACATAGTAAAGTCAAAGCAGGAAAATTAATTTACACGTTATACTGCTTATTTATTTCCATTCTTTTGATAAACGCAGGTGTTGTTCTCTATTTCACTTTCCAGTTTTTCTCCAACCGCAGTGGGAAAGTCCTGTCCAGTAGTTCATATGAGATTTCATATTCTCTTTTAGTCAAAATCAGTTGAAACTATTAATTCCTGTTTGTCTTTAGAGATCACAGCTGTCAACATGCTTGTGGCATATTTTCTGCTGCGATCTGAGCAAGACGACAGTTCGCGGCCTATTAACACAGAGTTTAATATACACAAGATGAGATGATTGCAGGTTAAAGGTTCATGTGGAGCTTGTATTATATGAACCTTGTGGAGTATCATGCACTCAGATCCTTATTAAGATTTCTAAAGCAAACATAACATTGTAATTGCACTTACATGATCACTTAACCAAGGCATGTTCTTGTTTGGGGTTTCATCTAATAGAGAAGAAAAAGTCAAACTTATCTGCAATAAATAGTGGCGCAAATGCTGAAAATCTGTGATTTTATTTGTCTCTCTCTCAAAATGAGATAAACAAAAAGTGTATGTTAACACTTGTAGTACTTCATTAACTTTATTTCATGAAATGCATTACTTTTCTGTTTCCTCATCCACACTGATTAATAAGTGTCCATGCTGCTCTAGATGCACATCTTTGTGAGACTTTTTCTGAATCTCCAGCATGAAGACATGGATGATTCGCTAGTTGTAGAGATGGAAATACAGACGCAAAGCAAACATGTAATGGATGTGCTTCAATTGGCAGAGGAAGTACTTGTTTGTTAATTTGCTCTGCTGAAGCAGAATTAACAGTAGAGGCAAGATCTGGAAACAGTTTTATGCTCCTCAGGCTTTTTTTTCATGAATACGGTTATAAGTTCTAGTCAGAGAGTGACGGCAGGTGAATCTGTCTCTTGTTTTGTCCTCGCCTGTATTTCACCCTATAGAGAGTGTATGTAGTGTATTCACCCTTTCCTGCTGCACTTTCTTTTTTCTAACACATCAGAAACATTTTCTGCTGTTGGAGCACAAAGCCTGCCATCATGTGGCTGGATAAACCTTTGATGAGTTCTGGTATTGACATGTCCAGCTGTGTCAGATATGAAGACCGTAGGTGGAAATCTTCTTGGTTTCATTGTTAGTTTTGAGTCTCTGACAAACACTTCTGTTTGCCTAAATTCTGTTTATTTTAATTTTCTTTTTTTATTAAACTGCTGCATTTAGATCATTTTTCCCTTAAAGTCTGTTTTCCAGATGTATTACAAATAATTTGTTGCCCCTTCTGGACCATGCTTGTAATTGTCAACACATTTGTTACCTCCTGCTTTGTGAAGCTTCACACAAATTTTAAAATATATACATCCTTGTACAATAGAAGTTCCTCAATCCTATTAATGAGGTCAGACTGTGATCCACTTGCTGAAATGCCTAATAATAGCTAATAATTGTGGGGAAAAACACATTTGGTACTTTATCTAAAATAAAAACATGGCCAGAGTAATTCAGTCAAATGATAAACTGACTCCACAATGTTATTTCTGCTGAAAGTGATGCATTTAACCTATAAATAAACATTACTTTTTTAATAGATTCTGTCCTCATCAAATTCTTCATCTGTCCTCTTTGTCCATAATCAGTCTTTCTGGGAGACACTGTTCAAAACCTCAGTCTTTGGTATGACATCGGATATTCTGGAGTGTTATCCAATCCATGGTGTAAATGTGGAATATGTTCGGGACCTAGAAAACAGGTTTTGAGATTACCCTGATGGAGGGAGTGAGTGAGGGAAGAAGGAAGGGAGGAAGAATGGAGTGAGTGAGTAATTATGGAGGGAAAGAGGGAAGTTGTGAACAAGTAGGAAGGGAGGGAAGGAATAGTCAAATTTTCAAGCAAGTAGACATAATGTTTCAGTATATTAAAACATCTTACCACTGCAAAATCCTGTTGCAATGATCTCCTCCTCAAGGTTTTATCATCTTCCTGAATCGTTCACTTGTGTGTCCTGTGACGTGGTGTTTGTTAGGTCTGGTCGTCTTATAAGATGAACTACACGGAAAGAATAAGTCTGTTAAAAGAGCAGACAGTGGAAATTTTGATGGCAAAACAGGAGGATGATGGACAAACCGGCTCTTCCAAGCAAAGAAGTGATAAAAAGCCTTCCTCGTTGTGTTGAGGAGAGTTCACTGTGTTTCCCTAAAGTACGCAAAAAAAAGTCCCACAGCAATGCAGTTCTGTTGCTATTAAAGACAAATCTACATTGTAGTTAGGCCAGTATCTAATGTAATGTTGAGGTGAATATTAAATCCTCTGGCTTACTTACAGAAAGACTTGTTGTCAAAAGTGAGCAAAGGAATTGTGAGGAAATGCGTTTGTTGAAATGATGAAATCCAGAATTATCTAGACTGGGGTCAGATCCTTTATGTGCACGGCAACACCTGAACAAACCAATAAATCCATTATTTATATATATGCATCAGCACTTCCACTAAAACTCACAAAAGTGTGACATACCTCTGTGCACAGAAAACAAACCTTAATTGTTAGCATGCTTTGTCTTCAGGATTCTCATTTTATGGTTGTGTGTCATCATCCCTCTCTTGTTCTTTCTCCTCAAGGTCCTCAATTTACTCACCACTCGCATTTGAACTTTCATAGTAATGATGGTCATCCTTGAATACCCACTGTTCTGTCATCACATGCATGTTTTAGTCTTGTTAGCATTCATTACGTTATCTCTCGTTTTGCCTTTATTTGGCTCTGGTCCCTTTAAGAATCATAGGGTTCAGTAAAGAGTCATGTGACCGCTAACCAGGAAGTGATCAAACATGCACAGAGAGCAGTGTTTATCACATCTGACTAATCCATTGTCATCTACACACATCTTATGCTCTTTGCAGCATCATGGGTATGTATTGAGTGTTTTAACAACATCTGCAAATGCAGAATATTATGTTCTATAAAGTTGACAGTTAGAAGTCTGTTATTTACCATCTACTTCTCTATTGTGTTCATATAATGTTTTACGTTAGTAGTTTACTGTTCCTAAACTTTACATTACATATGAAAATGTTAGTTATATATAGTGAGGACAGCACAACTCAGTGTTTATTACTGACCGTGCCATTTCCAGATATTGTGTCAAATGTTATTATAGTTTGTTGTCTTTGAGGTTCGTAAATACAGAAAAGTAGATGTCTGTAACAGACCATAATCCCCCCAGAAATATGGGAAGACACAACCTCCTCTTTGCTGGACTTCAAATGCAAGTCCTTACATTCCTGGAGTCTCGACTTTGATATTAATGTCTTTTTTTCTCCGGAGACGCAGTGTTTAGTGATGGAGGATTGTAGTGTTGAGCAGAGCTGGGTCTTTAAAGATGGTGTTCAATCTGAGTCTCTGCATGTCTGACTCGCAGTGTATTTGTCCTAGCAGAAGTGATTTAATGACATGGACTGACACCATGCTGCTCCTTTGGTGTGACGTATAAATAACGCTTTCTTTTTATCTACGCAAAGCATACTTTGCTCAAAGCCATGTTGAGTTTCCTCATGCCTCATCAGATTTGACGTGTTGAGAGAGAGAGAACATAGTGTGTGTGTGTGTGTGTGTGTCAAGTAAACTTTGTTTACAATAGAGAGTTTTTAGTGTTTAATATACCAGAAATGAATATGCCTCATGTTTAAACTGTCTACATAAAACCAACAGCAAATAAACCATTTCAATAACTCAACGCATGTCCACATAACTCACTAAGTTCAGATAAACTCAACCCACTGTACAATGTTTTTTTTTTTTTTATAAGTTTTTATTTCAAATTAACTTTAAATAATGAACATAAGTCAATCTCCTATAAAAAATTCCATCTACTGGAAAACAAGCAGTTTTTAAATTTAAAATAACATGAAATTTCACTTACAGTGGTGGTCAAGATCCCCAAAACTACTACTCACCAGTTACAAAACACAGTATTATAACAAAATAAATGATTTATTTAAGCCTTATGCCTTTGGCTTTGTTTCTCTTCTCAAAGCGCTTGGTTCACATCAACATAAACTCACTTCAGGAGAACATAACTTCTCATGCAACACAAAAAAACAGTTTATAACTCCATGCATCCAAACAACAAAGTAACCCAAATGCATGAACCGCTTCTGCCGTCTCTTTGCGGTGTGTGTGGAAGTGCCACTGATCCTCCTTGATACGTGAAATCCCTTTTCTCTCATGAATGATCTGGATGAAATGGAAAAGAAAACCTTAAAAGTGGAACAGTGCTTTGCAAGTTTTCACATTTCTAAGTTTTCACATAAGTTGATAAGCGCCCACGACGAGGCTTTATTGCCGTGTCACATCCTGCATCTCTTTGTTTTTTTGTTTCTCCTCCATTGAATTCAGAGATGTAACCTCCTCTCTTGGACCTTAATTTCGGGAATATATGAACTCACAAAAGCGCTAATTTTCTGAATGGTACCACAATACATACAAACATATGCAATGTGAGAACAGCATGTATTTTATTGATGGCAAAACCATAAATGACTTTGAAACATTTGCATAAAGAGACGAATGCAGTCATGGAAAAATGAGTCAGTGATGGCAATCAATGATTACAAGGACATGCAGCTGCTTGTTTACCTGCCATATTCACCTGGATCATACGTTGTTAGTGGTATCAGCCACCTCAGTTCTTATATGTATGGATTGACAATGTCATCAGTACTATTATTTATCGTTATCCTCACAATTTTTGACTATGAGTCTGTCATATTGGGTGCAATCTAATAGTTCAACCTGACATGGAAATAGGTTAAAGTATGATCAAATTGTCTAAACTGGTGTTGCAAATCAAAGAATGCAAAAATTGCAATTTGCTATTCTGTAATTAGGAAGATGGGTAACCATTTCGGCCAATACGTTGTCCCTTTTTAAAATATATTATCAAAGTGAATGACCAGAAAAAAAAAAGGTGCTCTGGCGAAAGTCACTAAAAGCATGGAGAAGGACAAAGACCTATTTAAAGAATTCAAGTGGGGAGGAAAGGTGCTTGGCACCCTGGACAAATGAAAACTGCCTTCATATCTGGTTTGCTCATGCAGTCCCATTGGTACCACTCACCGCAACCGTCACATTCAATCTGAAAAAGAAAATACAAGAATGTAATCTAAAATAAAATCGGATTACTATACATTTTCTCTGTGGAAATCACTCAGTTTAAAGTACCCAGCTGTCCACTTTGTCCTGTGTATGTGGATATTTATCGCCACAAGCCAGGCACAAATCATTCAAGTCTTCTGTAGAAGAAAATGTATCAAGGTATTATTATGCATATGATCATGACACATCTATTCATCAAATCTAAAGTAAAAAAATAAATAGACCTCATTCTTTAAGGAAGCGTTGGCCAATGCCATATCTCATTGCAGTAATGTCAGAATCAGTACATGCAAAATTAAGCTCGCCTCCCGTTAAAATGGCTTCTGCAATCTGAACGGATCAGTGAATGAATTCAAATGAGAACAAATACACAAACACCCACATATATATATAATATAAACTTTGTAGCAGCTACATACTTTACAGACAAACACCCCACACGAGTTGCCATCAGTTTGTAAACTATGTGGTAATGTTTGACAGTCCCATTTACTGCCATGTAAACCCTTGCAGTTCATTAGACACCTTTTTTGGGGGGATAAGAAAAGACATTTAAGTTGTTAACACTTGATCAGGTCTATGCACAAGTTCTTCATTTAATGCTCACCTCACAGCATTTGCTGCTCTCGCCACAGGAGTTCAAATAAACTATCCTCCCTTTTTGAGGACATTATCTGCCAAAAGATTGAGTTATTAAATTGTAAAATAAAAACACTTTGCAGAGAAAGACAAGTCATGCAATGAAACAAACCAGCAGTGTCCAGTGGTTGCCCTCATTTACGGACCCCGTCAAATGCCCGTGGATTCATCTATATAATAGAGGTAATTAGAACACCACATCAAGGACATGAACCTTTTTTTACGATTAGCATGGTCTTTTACCCTCCTCATTGAACTGCCCTTGCCGTTCCATATATTTGTAATTTCAAATGAGTCGATGACAAATGCCTTCCCTGCATAGTCGTTTGTGAGGCAGGTGAGATATGCATTGATAACTTGCAGAAAAATGTAAGGATGTCAACAATTCTCATAACTCACACTTTAATGTATATGGCAGTATGACAAAGTAAACTAAGTAACTTCATAAATATTGAGGAATAGTAAACTAAATAAAACATGAAGTCACTGACTTCACTCTAGGCGCTCTAGGTCCCATGTGAACAATTTATAGGGACCCATTTTGCAACAGAGCCTTATCCTACTTATCCTGCCCAGATGTCTTGTAACACTAAATGGACCCAAAGAGAAGCAATGCTCAATTTTCATTTAATTATCCTTGAAGTGCAAAAATGAATACATGTAGTCTGGGAGGCAGCAGTGGGATGACCAGTGTTAATGTATAGTTTGAGGCAGGGAGGATGTGGTTGTGAAAGTTGGGATTTTACAACGTTTTTGTGGAGGATCTTCTAAAAAGTTGAACAGCTGTGATGGGTCTTTCCATTCTCATCAAGAATGTCAACGCTTTTCCCATCCACTTTTGTAACCGTGAATGGGCCCACATAGTCTGGATCCAGTTTTCCACCCTTTCTCTGCTGGCTTCTGCATTGTCGTATAACCCTATCCCCAACCTGCAGGACACTGGGCTTTCCTTCTAATTTTCTCTTTTTTATTTTACTCTGAACCCGTGCCATGTTTTCGTGAACAATCTTGTAAATCCTATCCTGCTGCTTTATGGACTCAGAGACAGATTCCATGGAAATCACGTCCTCTATCCTTTCATTTATCTAAAAAAAAAAAGGTTTTAAAATTAAATCCTCAAGCTGAATAAAATGCAAGATCCTGAAATGCACTAACCTCATATGTGTGTGGTACCTCGCATGGATACCGAGCCTCACGACCAAAAAGTAAAAAATAAGGAGAAAAGTTTGTGGTCAACTGTTTTTTAGTTCATAAACCAAACAAACCGCATCCAAATAATCAGACAACGTGTTTGGCCTTTTCTCAACGAGCTTGCATAAAGTTCTGAAAAAGAAACGAGAAATGAAACATGGTTCACCTACCAGTCTTGCACAAATATTTTTATAGATTAGTAAAAATAAAATAAAGAAAATACCTCTGAATTGTCCCATTTAGTCTTTCAACCAATCCATTTGTTTGTGGATGGTATGGAGCACAAACTCCGCTTGATGCCAAGCAACTGGCACATGCCCAGATTTAGTGGGGCAAGAAAATGATTTATTATAAACTATTATATTCCAGCTGTGCAAGCATCACAAAATAGTAGACAAAAATGTATAAAACGAACCTTGTTGACAAATTCAGTGCCTTGGTCAGTTAAAATTCTCTTAGGGGCCCCAAACTTATAAAACACCTTAACGATGCAGGTTGTTACCTCCTCCGCCTTTTTCATTTTAGTGGGAAAGCCTCACACCAGTTTGTAAAATATTGGTAGCCATCTTTAGTGGGTGAAAGCTTTCCCAATAAATCCATCCCCACTACCTCCCATGGCTCAGCCACCTGATAAACAGTCAATTTCAAGATGCATTGTTACTATAAATTAAACATATTATTCTTAAAAAAAAAAAACATGACTTACCACTATAGGGGTATTCAGTATGGGTTTTCAGAGAGGTCTTTTTTTTCTGGCAAACTTCACAGTGTTACCTAAAATATTTTGGACTTTCAGTGTTGATCATTAACAAAATCTTTGAACATGAATGAGAATTCATACAACTACACTTACCCATTTTTTATGTCCACAGACATGCCTGGACAATAAAACCTCTTGCTCATAGCATCAAGAGTTGAATGAATCCCACTGTGGGCACCTATTGAGCTTCTGTGGAACTCCTTAAATAGGGCTTTGGCCTTCTCCATGCTCTTAATGACTTTCACCAGAGCACCTTTTTTTGTTTTTAAAAAACATCATCTAAAAATAGCAAATTGTGGTTTATTAGTACATTACAAGGAAAAGCACTGAAGTACAAAAACCCCAAGTATAAAAATGTGTACTCGCTTTCAATTATGACGTTTTTGGCTTTTCTGAGAGACAATTTTTTTAAATTCCTGGAAAGACCGTGAGGTAACTTTCCAGAATGTTTGAATTCAAAAAGCGTTGCAAATGTTGCCTCATCCATCTCTAACGTCACCAGATGTTGATTACATGGGTAGTTATATATAGTTTGTTGTAACGATGATGGCCAGACAAGGCCATGACATCATCTTTGATCATTGGATGTTTGCTACTTTCAATTACAGTTAATTTGCACCACTGGGTAATCACTGGGAAAATGGGTACACTTACACCACTGGGTATTCACTTTGATAACTAATATATTTACAAAAGGGACAACGTATTGGCAGAAATGGTTACCTATCTTCCTAATTACAGAAAAGCAAATTGCAAAGTTATAATACATAATTGCTATTTTTATAATCCAACTTTGTCTCAAATAGCCTGTGTTTATGAAATGTGGGTATGTGATCCACCTCTGTTTATTTTTTTATTTACTTAGCATATGTATATATAAATATGTTGGATTTCAGGCCAACTCCAAACAAACACTTTTGATTTGTGTGTACACTAAATTGTAACCATCTGAACTTCAAGGGGTGTACAGATTTTGTATTGACAATGCACATTTATTCAAATATTATTTTGTTTTTATTTTTGCTTGGTTAAACACTGATTACTTTGAATTACACTGCCAATATGAATGAATGGTAATTGTCCTGTGTATTATTAGGAAGGAAGAAGGAGCTTGATGAGGCCCTTGTCAACATGGTTGTAAAGGACTTGCAGCCTTTCTCCATCGTGGAAGATGAGGGCTTTAAAGCATTTGTAAAGAAGTTGGACCCCACCTATTTTCTGCCAACCCGGAAACCGGTTAAGACAATGGTCAGAGATAAATATAAAGAGGAGAAGGAAAAGGCTAAGGCACATCTGCAGAACATCCCATCTGTCTGCCTCACAGCTGATATGTGGACCTCCCTCACTATGGAGTCCTATCTGGGGGTCACATGACACTACACTGACAGCAACACAGAACTGGGCTCAGTGATGCTGGGAGTTTCGAAGTTCCCAAAACATCAAATAGGCTTTGTGAGATCTGATATCTGACTGGAGGCTCACTGGTTCAGTTGCTGCCATGTGACCGTCAATGCGGCCAACATGGTATCAGGAATTCAGAAGCTGGGACTACGCCATCTCCCTTGCTTTGCTCATACCATCAACCTCATTGTTAAGAGTGCAGATGAAGAACATGAGGTGTTGGCAGATATCCGGAGAAGAGCCAGGAGAGTGGTGTCTTTTTCAGGAGCGGCATTAAGGCCACTGAAAACCTCATCCTTGCCCAAGAAAGGATGGGCAGGCAGCCCCTGAAGCTTATCCAGGAAGTGGACACCAGGTGGAACAGCACGCATGATATGCTGCAAAGACTCATTGACCTCAGAGAGCCTGTTGGTGCAGCTTTGGCTAGTTTGTCAAGTGACATCATGCCACTTTCAAGTGGGGATTTTGACACAATTTCTGAAAGCTTTGAAGTACTGCCACCCTTCAAGTGTGCCACTAAAGAGCTCTCTGGGGAGAAGAGCGTGTCAGCATCAAAGATCATCCCAATCATAAGGATGATTCAGCATAAGGTGGCAGGAAAAACAGCTCATGCAAAAAATGCATCTGCTTCAGCATTAGGAATGGCTCTCCAACAGTGCATTAACAAGCGGTGCGGTAACGTTGAATCCATCCGTGTGCTTGCACTGGCCACATTGCTAGACCCCAGATTTAAGACCCTTTGGTTTGGCAACCAGGACAATGCCCGTGAAGCTGAACGGCTGTTGACGGGTGAATGTGCTTCAATGATCCGGCTAAGCAGTGAGCATGCTTCACAAGCAGTGGCATCATCATCATCTCAGGCAGCTCAGAATCCACCATCCTCAGATGACCTGTGAGCTCGGACAACCGAGTCAGTGAGACACAACAGCATCATAGCTTTAATGCTGGTGCCACCATAGAGATCAAGAGGTACATAAATGATGCATACCTCCCTCGAAGTGAGGACCCTCTGAAATACTGGCAGGCCCACAAAGTACCCCCATCTACATGCTTTGGCCAGTAAATATTTAGCCATTACAGCCACATCTGTTCCATGTAAACAAATATTTTCTAAACCTGGGGATGTGATCAGTAAAAAAAGGAGCCGCTTAAGCTCCAGCACAGTGGAACAAATAATATTCTTGAATAAAAATATGTAATTGCGTTTGTAATTGTGTATTTTTTTTTTTTTTTTTTTACCAATGTGCATGTTTGTGTTTTGTAAGGAACACACACACACACACACAAAAAGTTGCACAATACAATTAAACTTCTTAAATATAAAAATAAATATTTCCAATGAACAAAACATCTGAATGACAGTTGGTGTAGGAGTTTGTATTGAGCACTAGACGGCAGAGCAGAGCACTGTGTCAAAAGCTTCGAAGCACCAACACAGTTTCATATAAAAGCTTCACTGCTTCAGAAGCTTCGTTTGGCACAACACTACTCATTGGTGATCTCCTCTTCATCTTCATTCTCAGTACTATGCTCTTTATCAAGACGTATGTCATTAAATTGGCTGTCGCGTTCACATTTGCGTGCATGCATGCAGTGAATGCAATGCCAGATTGGGCTCCTTCTGGTCACGTCCGACCGGGAAAAAATGCATTGGGCTGGTTGATAAAATTTGTGCTGGTTTTTGATGCATAAAAACCCGCCCAAATTTAATATAAATGCATATAAATTTCATTAAAACAAACTTTAACCCCCCGTCAACACTCGTGCATAGGTCTTGGGCTGGTATTTTATAAATGGGCGGGTTTTATGCTGTAGTTGGGCAAGAGTCTAATCTTGAGTCTAATCTGGCAACACTGCATGCATGACACTAAGGGGCGGAGTTATGTTAACAGTTATCGTGGCTCTCGCACCTGTAAGTCACATCAATGACGGCTCGTGTAGATATCGATCATAAGCGCAGGTTCGCTTCTGTTGTCTCTATATTCTGTCAAATGTGTTATTTGTGAGAGTATGTGCATCAACCCGTTTGTAAACTCTGCTTATTTCAGTCAATGTGTCATCTGTGAATGTGCGGTGACCATTTCTTGGATTTGTTTGTAACGGGTATGTGTTTATTAGTTTTCCTCATGTTCTGTGTTAAAGTTAGAGTTGAGGTGGACGCGCGCTGTGTGCTCACGTGCTGCGCTGCGTGACGACGCCATTTTAGGCTCGTGTTCTCTGTCCTGTATTTCCCTCAATGATGATTTAAACTGAACAGTAGATAATACCAAACAAATTAGATAAAATAATGGTTAAACAGTTGTCGTGGCTCTCGCACCTGTCAGTGTGTATCGTGCAATGTCATCTGTGAATGTGCGGTGACCATTCTTTGGATTTGTGTTGTAACCGGCCCAGTAAAGACAGCTGAGTGACCATCCACCTGCTTCCGGGGTTCATTCCATCCCATAAACAAATACAGTCATGCATGTTCTGACATGCATCCAAATCATGTTCTTTGTTAGCACTTGTATCATTGATCCAAGCAGGATTGATCCAAGTTTTGGTGAACTCCACATGCAGTTTTAATCTAATCAGTAATCTTAAACAAAGTTATATACACTTTCTGCTGGCATTTTACCATCACATGTGACAGATCCATAGAGATTCAGCAGGGGTATTTTCATAAACAGTCTTCACTGCAGTCTTTATTACACTTATGCAAGTAATTCAGTGTTATACATTTTTCTGCAATATAATCAGCGTGGACATTTTTGAATATATTCCTTTTTATTGCAATATTTCACCTGCAATTTGAAGCAACAGCGATGGTAAACTGAACATACATAGTCCGGACTATTTTTTCTTTGAACTGTTCAATCACACAGTCAAAGTCCTTCCTTTTCATCTTTGCTTCACGTTGTGTCAGAGCATTTCTTGCTTTAATCAAAACTATCTTTTTTTATATTTGTCTGTTGTTCTGGATCCCCATGTTTTTGTGCATTTCATTGTGTTAATGAATACTATAGTTTAACAGGCTCTGTGTGGTTTATCTGTAATATATTCTTCTGGATGCTATATTTTTTCACAGCTTTACAATGCAGAATATTTGATTTGTACTAGCGGTCATTAGTTTGTCTGTACGTTTCATCCTCATATCTTTTGTTTACTTGACTTTTCATCGTCTGGGTTAAGTCATTATTACTGCTGTATTGGACTTTGTCAAAAGAAAGCCCATTTGTGTGGGTCCGCTTTTAATGCTGCATTGAAACTTGAACCTTCTGCTTTGCACAAGGAGGCACAGCTACCAGTTTTGGCCTTTATGCACACGACAACTTCATAATGAGATAATCAATGTGGTTTTAATTGAGATGGCTAATTTTGTTTCATAGTATATTTTTGCCCGCATTACAAACGCATCAATCGAATGATAAACATATGTTTTATATTATAAATATAATAAATATCTAGTGGCGGTTGAGGAGAATCTCCCCCCCCCCCCCCCGTCCATGTAAGCGCTTTGAGAGACTTTGATAAAGCGCTATATCATTGTAATGAAATTATTATTATTATTATTATTATTATTATTACACCGTAACACTTAAGAGTATTTAATGACCTCTTACCTACGCTTATCCATAAATACATGTTATAGTCTTCATTTCATTAGAAATTTACACTACAATCATTTAAAAGGGACTATGCTTAAATGTTCACACAGATGGAAGTCATGGCATTTTTTAAACCCATTTATTGCAGTCTAGCCCTTTCCTCTAATAGCTATTAAATAATTATTTCCATTAAATCAGTACCTTTACCCCCATTATGTGCTGGACAACTTTTGTAATTATTCCTCTTTGATTACCATGTTATACAACATTGTTGCTCATTTTCAAACTACAAACATTTGCACCATTTAACCTGGTAGTAATATACAGAATACACTTTCTATAAGCTCACTTGCCTTACATTTATTCTCATTATATAAAGCTTGAGCAGAATAATGCACGAAACACTTACTATTGGCAAAGTTTTATTGTATATATTTGACAAAGTCAGAAATCAAACATATGAACAGTCCTTTAAACAAAAATACACATTTCCTCTGACTTCATGAGGATTGCCACTTTATTAGCTTTCAAACAGCTACTCCATGTTTTCCGCCGCGGTGTCGAGCAAGGCGGTTTGCGTGCCACTGCCTGAAGGCTGTTGCGACACAGGAGACGCCACTGCAGTGCTGAGATTATCCACTAAAGACCGTTTGAGAACAAACTCCCTCCACATCCTCACATTCAGCTAATCATACATTGAAATGGCTGCTGCCAAACCATGAGTCAACCCTGTCACCTGGATTAACGTGCAGCAATTCTCTAATCTTCATGTCGTCGAGTTTCATTTTCTCTGGTGCTGAGTCGAACACCACTGTTACATGACCCCGCAACTCAGTTGTAGTCTTTGTGGTTTTACAAAACGCTTTGCACTCACTACAGCGCGTCATTAACGTTATCATTTTGACACGTGGTGTCTTGGGCAGAAATGCTCCACTTTAACGGCAGCGTCTACAATCTCCCCGAGCTCTTCTTTACCTCGGATTCTGCGAAATCCTTCGTCATACACACTTTTAAGTCCACCCCAGTTATCAGCTTCAATAGAAAAACACCTACCCTCTGAAACTCCCTCACATCCGTAATGATCTCACCAAGAGACATCGCTAGACTGCCAGTGCTCGGCCTCTTGTCAAACGCAAACGGCAAGCACCGAACAGACACCGTGGTTCGATTGTTGGCAAGCACATCAGTTGCGTTCTTTGCCTGCTTTGACGGAGTAAGACCAACTCCACTCAGCTTCACTGGACTCCTGCAAAACAAACAGTACACTTTCAGTCGTAGTACAACATGCATTCTAGGTTCTTAAACTTCTTGAATTCCCCATTTACAGTCCAACACTTCACTTTCACTACACTGTTATCCTTGTGCATGTAATGTAGAAATGAGCGGAAAAGCGGCAAACATGCATTCACACCCAGCATAGCACCTTATGAAGAAAAAGAAAAAAACCTCTACGTCTTCACACTCCTTTGAACTTTGATGCTTTCACAGAATCTATCTAGCTTTCACTCACATTAAAAAACATTACACCCTGAGCCCTTCATAGCTGTAGTACTCACCGATCTTTATCAACACACTGGAAGCTGTTGTGCTTCTGCAGGTCAAACACAAGTCTAGTGTTATTGTCAGCTTCCTGCAGGACCGCAGTAAAATATTTTGCATAGCTAGACTGGGACTGCAGCACCGGGGTCACCTCATGAACATATACCTCCATCTCATGAAACGACCGCTTGAGACTAGCCATTGTTCTGTTGAAGAGCATGCATCACTTTTAGCAGTATTCCCTGACACACACATTAACACGGACTACTTTAACACTTGCGTCCAAAACACCTTGCAAATACACTAGCTAGATACAACTTCAACCAATTCACCGAATGGAAGCAAATGTTGTGCATGCTCATCGCTTTATCGTCCCACAACATTTCTCCCACCCTTCAACACAAAAACATAGGCTTTAATTGTAAGACTTATCCAGCTCCAAAACACTCCCGTTTCTTAGCTTTCACATACAAATACCTCACTTTTTTCTACTAGCAGTAAAACACATTCATATTTGTTTTTTTCTTCAATTATGTACTTGCCCTCAAGTTAATCGCAAGCAATCCAAACTTCATGTTAGGCCTCGATCGTGTTTCTTTGTTCTTTCACATTCATATAAATACATTCACTTTCCTCATCCAAAAGTTCAGTAACAAAAAGTCTATAAAAGTTCTCAGCAAAACCCAGACGCTGTTTATCTATATGCATGTCATTTTTTATCGAGATGGCTACTTTTTGCCAGTTTTTCGCGTCAAACACAGCTTTTATACACGCGATCAACTCTCTCCGGACATTCACAGCATCCTGTCACAATTCTGGTATTTCAACACTTTCTTACACCCGCTAATCATATTTGTCCATTTTAGATGTTTTGTTAGATTAGAGATCGCTTACTCAAAGAGCATTTATGAATGCCTTTACTACGTTACATGCCCCATTTCTAACCACAATCATTCAAAAAGGACTATGCCTAAATGTTCACATGCCAGATGAAATCATGGCATTTTTAACCCCATTTATTGCTGTCTAGCCCTTTAATGGGTATTAAATCCATTATGTTTCCAATAAATCAGTACGTTTACCCCCTTATTTTATCCCTCTTTGTGCTGGACAACTCATGTAACAACCACACACATTTCCTTTGACGATGACTGCCAGAATGCACTGTCTCTTCAGACTGTTTCAAACAGTTCATCCATGTTTTCCGCCTCAACTTCAGGTAGCGGCACGCAAACCACTTTGGTTGTAGGCTGTTGCACCACAGACGCGTGTCTGTGGTGCAACAGCCTAAGGTTAGCAGTATTTAAGCCTGAGGTTTTTGTTGACAAAAGAGAGTTTGATCACAAACTCCCTCCACATCACCATACTCAGCGCATCGTGAATCAGAATGGATGCTGCCAAATTGTGAGAGTCCGTACTGTCACCAGTCTTAACGCATAACAAGTCCCTGATCTGGCTATCGTCGAGGACGATTTTTTCTTGTGTAGCTTCAACCGTCATTGTGATATGGCCCCGTAGCTCTACCGTGGTCTTTGAGGTCTTACAGAAGGTGTCACACCTGCTACAGCGCGTCATTAGCGTTGATGCTGTCCAGTAAGCATGACTGCCTCGGGCAGTAGTGCTCCACCTTTACATCAGCATCTACAATCTCCCCGACCACAGTCCTTATGTCAGTGTCTGTGAAATCTTTCGCCACACCGCAATCTTCCACTTGACCAAGAGTTGACTGCAGTGTGTTGCTCAGCATCGCCATCCCATTATACTGCCTCACTGATATGTTTTCCACTTTGTACCAGCAGCCAATGTCAGTTTCCTGAACTGCCAATTTTCCCGAACCACCGTCTCCTTGTCCTCCAAGCTTGAAATCATCTTCACGATGACTGTTACATAAGGAGGTTAAACACAACATAATACACCTTATATATATTGCTAGCCAAACATATGTCAACATTAATGACAGACACGCATTACTCCACTGTCACTTTAAGAGCTAGTGTGTGGATCAGTTATATTGTTACAGGGACATTTATCCCCATTCCCTTCAAACTGTTGCAGTACACACTTTTAAGTCCATCCCAGTTATCAACTTAATACATCACACTGTTACAGTTCAATAGAAAAACACCTACCCTCTGGAACTCCCTCACATCTGTCAAAATCTCATGGAGAGACCTCACTATGCTGCTACTGCTTCTCGGCCTCTCGTCGAAAGCGAAAGGCAAGCGCTGAACAGACAGCAGAGTTCTTTGGACGGAGAAAGACCGACACCACTCAGCTTCATGGGACTCCTGCAAAACAAACAGTACACTTTAAGTCGTAGTACAACATGCATTCTAGGATGTTAAACTTCTTGAATTCCCCTTTCACAGTCCAACAATTCACTTTCACTACATTGTTATCCTTGTGCACGTAATGTTCATCACTTCTCCGCTCACTTCAACATGCATTCACACCCAGTACAGCACTTTACAAAGAAAAAAACCCTCTACGTCCCCACACTCCTACAAACTACATTTCACTCACACATACAAAAACATGACGCCCTTCACCCTGAGCCATTCTATTCTGTACTGCCATCAGTGATGTTAGCGCCAGCTGTCCAGCCAGTCCCTCCACAGCATCAAGTCAAATTCGTCAACCTAAGAACATTATAATGTACATAATTAATTCGGTCTACATTTTTGTTTGGGGTTACAGGGAATATAGCTGATATCAAAGAGATACTTTCAAACCCTGCTGCCATCTTATACTCATTTGGCACTCCCCTGGGCACCACTTTTGCATCCATGTAGGTTGGGCTATCCTTAAATCAACATATGTCTTCTCCTTTTATTGAACCTCATTGTTCCTGTATCCAATGTCTTGGTTATCTCGCCTACTAACACTAGAGGTACTCCTAGCCTTACCATAGCACACACTCCTTGGGCCTGCTCATGGATTCTGACAAAGTTTCCTATCCCCACAATATTACTATTGCCCTGCCCTTGCCCAAGAGCCTATGATCTGTCCTGAGTCCTCTATTATTGTTTTACACCAGTCTTCATCAATTGCCCCTAAATAAATCTTTGGTTGTGATCTGCTAAAGTTAAAATGTTTAGTTTCTTTTCGGAGGTATGAATGGCACCACGTGTCAAAATGATAGCTTTATTGTCACATCACCACGGCACATGTGCCTTGGAGAGTGAAATTCTTGGGAGCGTGCTTCAGAAAATTGCAGAAACAGTTATCATTTAACCATACAAACTACAGCAGGTACAGAAGTGTCTGTTGAACGGCATGGGCTATCTCAGGTATTGCCTGGAGTGGTGAATCTCAGAAAAGGCCCCTGTCCACCTCACAGTTTTCTGTCCTTGGCACCGTGGGCCATTAAAATCCCTTTGGTGTCACTTCAGTCTTTGTAAGGTAGGGGACTAAGGGTTAAAACAGTGTTGGTGGATCTCATTGATCTGATGAGGTGTCTAAAATAGCAACATTGGAATAATGTGAAGGTGAAGATGAGTGTGCTTCCAATAGCGGATCCGCAAAGCATCCAGTCCCACCAGGTGTACGCCGTCTGTGCTGATCTAGTAGATGAGCTGGACAGGATCTGTGCCGTCTTTTGCACCAAGTTTGTCTCCACTTGCGCTGGAGAGAGGTGGTATTCTGTTCCGAGGATGACTTTCTGTACCAAGTCCATTGTGTCAACCAAAGCTTGTGCACCTTGTTCATAAAAAGTGTCGTCCCACAATGGGGAGACCTCTGCACCCTGTGGCATCCTTCCAAGAGTGTTGATCTGGCCCATGGAAAAATCCTCTGTCACTTTTAAAGAGAAGGAATGGTTGGCAGGGCAGGTCAGTCCTCCATATGTGAAGGTATTCATCTCGCTGACGACACACCACTGTGTATGGCACACCTGAATGACCATGCAATGATTGCATATCTGAGCTTACTGTCATTGGGAGAGAAAGGGTGTAGTGTTATACATGTGCATATAACATATGATTTTCAACTGGTGATTTTCAAGTGCAACTGGTAAATAAGGTCTCAATACCCTTCAAGGTCATATATCCAGTGAAGTGATCCCATTTAATTACCTGATCTTTAACTACCAGTCCAATGGAATGAATAGTAGTGGAATCTGGGTGGATTAAAGGAAAGGTGGCAAAAAAAACACTGCAACCAGTACATTCATTTCCAGTATACATTATAATGGTGGACAACAGTTCTGAGTATCTCATTTTTCATTTTCTCTGAAGAGAGCCATCTATGCAGATCTAGTATTTCAATTAAATCATTTAGTACATGTCTTGGGGTTTTATGGAGACTAAGATCTAAAAGTCACGTTCAATGGTATGGGTCTGATTGAACAGTGTGTGGCTGATCATTAGATGTGCTTCGGATCTAACCGCTTTGATAATGTTATCATTGCTGTTGGTGATGTGCAAACCAGTGGCCGTCTGGGCAGCCAACCATGTGGAGAATTGAGATTGTTTGGCTATTTAATAAGTGTTAGCTTCTGAATTGATTGACCCGAATGCACCTGCTTACCACTGAGAAGATCTCGTTTTGAGCGAGCAGGTGGAATTTGGACGGCAAGCCTGTCTTTGTAATCAGAGATTAAATCATCGATTCGTGACTGTAACCATGCATATGATTCATAACATTACAATGTTTTGTATAAGCAGAGAGTATATTTGAAATGTTGTAAGATACATGTTACATGTGTCATTACTAAACTTACATCATGTAATAGTCTTGTTAGCGTTTCCTCTGAGTCCACCAGGAGGAATAGTGTAATTTTGGACACTGTTTTTGTTTGATGTACCCACAGGTGATCAAATTAAAACAATTTACAGTCCATGGACAATTATGTTGATTGGTGAAATTGTCAACACTGTGCGCATTTTCCTGTACAATAGGTAACTTTTCGGTTGGTCCACACACAGGTTTTTGCTCATTTGGTGTGTACAATATGAGATTGTATTTTGCTTCTGTGAATCTCATATGTGTGTCATTGTGTGTTTCTGTGTGTGTGTGTGCACCAATAAATTGCGTTAAATTATAATGTGCCATTGTTATACTTCTCGTGTACAGTGTGCTTGCTGCCAATTCGGTTTATCTTAAGTTGATATGTTGTGCATGAAATTTTGGTGCTTTAGCGTATCCTGAAATGCTTTCAGTTGGTGGGTCATATTATAGGTTGCTTTGTTTTTTTTACTCTGTGAAAAAATTTGCGAATTGTTTCAGTAATTCGGAGTCTTCACTAGAGTGTTTTTATGGCACTTGCTCTCTTAAGTCTCTCTCTTCTCTGACAATCTCTCATAAGATGGTTATTCTTTTTGCAATAGTTGCATTGCAGTTTGTTAGAAGATCTGTAGTTAAATTTATCTGAGCTTTTCCCTGTCAGACACTGTGCAGACGATTTCCATCTATGTTCTATCCTTGATCCCCAGTCCGTGTTTTCGGCTGGATCTATGCTGTTCGATAAGGCCTTCTGGACTGGGATGCTGGCATGATTCTTTAAGAGTTGCAACAATGGCTCATGATCACGGCTTGGGTTTTCTAGGCCTGCATGTTCTCTGTATGTTACCCATAAACGCTCAGCGTACGTCTGAAACGGCTCATTGCTCGCCTGCCTAATTTCTAGTATCTTGCGCCAATCTGCGTTTGTTGGTCCCCTCATATCTAATAATGCTTGTTTAAGTCGTTCATAGATGTTCTTGTCGGTTTCTTTTTATTATTTCGCCAGATTTCATCTCAAAGCTTAGTTTTGGTCTGAGCTCTTCAGAGATGGTGAGGAGTACTATTTGCCACACGTCCCTAATTTCCAGTTTGTACACCGTGACCTGTAGCATCAATGTTTCCCAGTAGGGTTGAAACGGGCCTTTGCTTGACATCATTCCTACAATCGGTTTATGCCTAGAGCATTCCTCACACGTTAACAGGCAGATAATTGTTGTGATTTTGTTGTTTGCATTTGTCATAGTTTTAAGCATGGCGACTTTTACTGATCTCTTCAATATGTCATTAGTTTTTCTTCTAGTCTTAACAAGGCTTTGCTGGTTTGGTTCTTCAGGTCTTAACACAGTAGCTTGATTGCAAGGTTCTTTCTGTGCCCTGTTACCTAACACTGCGTCATCCTCATCGCTCTAACCCTGAGTGTCTAGTTCAAAGATTTCGTCCAGTGCTGCTTGTTAAACAGCAGCTACTGGAAACCCTGCAGTATTGCAGCAGTTTTTGAGGGCAGGTTAGGTTTGAAGTCTTTTTTGAAGTTGATTGATTTTCGTTGTCATCTCTTCGCGCTGCCTGGCCCACCCTTGTCGCTTGTATCTGAACACTTCTAATTGTGTTTTTAACTGATAATTCGTCGGATCGCGATCTTTCGATCTCTTTGATACTTATCGTTCGTTCGCTCTCGGCTATTGTTGCAAGGTCGTTGTGACGAAGCAAGTAAATAATGGCAGCGGGAAGTTTTTTGTATTTGGTTTTAGATTTTAACTTGGCGCCCTCAGCAGAATACCAGGATATAATTTTGTTATTCCACGTTAAAATTAAATCCCTTGTCGCTTAACCGAACAAGGTGGCTTAATCATGTTAAACCAAGAATTTCCATAATCTCCTCATCTACACTGCCGCTATTCTTTCCCTGGAAAGTCATGTTTTGTCTAGTTCTGATTTCCCACTGGATTTCTACGGTCTCCAGTCTGAACAATGGGTATTCCGACCCGTACTACAAATGTGTCTATATGTGAGATGTGAATAAGTTTTCCCTCAACACTTCTAAAATAGTAAAGATAATTTACTTACCACAGTAGTTGGATACAGAAGAGGGGGAGATCAAACCTCATCTCTCTCACAACTCCAACTTTGAATATTGCGCTGGAAAGACGCTGCTCGTCTTGAGTTGCGAGATCACGTCGGGGTCACCACTGTAAGGCCCAGATGTAAGGCATGCCCACTGGTCCAGCGACGGTAGCCAATGGCACGTAAGAAGGATCTTTGCGTGTCACGGCATAAATCCCAACTCTGATGCTTCTGAAAAATATGGTAAAGCTATAAGCAAACCTTTACAATAAAATGGTTTTACATTACGTTTAGTGTTGATCTACAAATTGATACTTCAGACTGGTATTTAGCAAGTTAAGCAAAATTATTTGAGTAACGTACTTGTAAAGAGCATTCACTGAAAATCATAACTTCATTTTGACAGTGATTTAAAAAAGGAAAGCGATACAATTTTTCAATATTTTACTATGTTCATACCTCAACTTAGACAAATTAATACATCCTTATCTTTTTTCAATGCTTTGCACTTAATCTTTGTACAATTCTGAATTACAAAACAATTCTGGATTTTTCTTGAACTACTGCTTCGGAGCTTGCTTTGTGTTTCGGAAAAACACACGTGACTGATGACGTCTGAAGCAGCAACTGCTTCGGTTCTCTGAGTGAATCACGTGACTGGTTCAGACCATTCGATACTGCATCGCCAGAGGCTTTGTGACGCGAGACTTTGCTGCATTATTGTTATCACTGATGTGGGTTTCTTGTAGTAGGAGTATTTTCATCTGATCAGTCCTAATACGGTAGGTGTTTATTATACCTTGGTTATCCTACTGCACCTGGCTTAGGCCAGGTAACTTAAGCAAAGTTACATAAGTGGCTAATACTGTCATTACTGTTGGTACAATAGGTTCCATGATGTATGTGAAGTCAACATTAAGTAGCATTATAGTGATGTAATAATTAGTTTCTTTGCATATTGCTGTTTACACAGGTACAGTGCTTGTGTTCACAGCAATTGGCATATAATAATACGTCATCAATATTGAGGCACTTCAAAGCCAAGCATGAGGGCATGCAGGAGAACACAGATCATGGTAGGCTATATTTATTGTACACATTTTTCCACACAATGATTTTTTTAAACATTACACTAACGTGATATCACATAACAGTCTTTGTTTCTGTCTTAGTGGGCCGGAAGGAAGAGCTGGATAAGGCTCTTGTTAATATGCTGGTGAAAGACTCTCAGACTTTTTCCATTGTGGATGAGCAGGACTTCAGAGAGTTTGTGGGAAAGCTAGACCCAACATACTTTCTGCCATCTAGACAGTCTCCAAAGAAAATGGTGAAGATGGTGTGTTTTCGAAAGCTGGAGAAATTGTCAGCAAAAAAAAAAGAGACTCAGTCCAAAAACAGTAGAAAAATTGTTTCTAAATAAAAATCTTTAAATCTCCATCCCATGTACATCACTCCCTGCCCTAGTTACACAAGCACCCCCTACCATTACAACACATCCTTTGTTCCCCCAAGCACACCTTCTCCCAACTACCACACTACATAGATTCTATTACGCTAATAGAATCAACCAATCAAAGTTTATTTACATCACACAAACCCTAGTTACACTCATACTGACACTTTGCTATCTACAAATTTGCCACTGAAACGAAGCTTTGAATGAATGAACCCATTTTCAAAACAATTGATGAAGTGGTTCAATACTGGTTCATTGCTTCATTTGGACATCATTAGCAAACATGCATGCAAAAACTGCCCTGAGGGGCAAAACATAACTAAACTAATAAACAGACCGCTAAACAAACTGAATGGATCGGGAAGAACAGACCTAAAAAACACAAAAGGATTAAATAGGGAAAACAGGAGGGTAACGAGCAGAAACAGCTGAGAACAATCAAGGTAAATAAGGGAACAAGATGGGCGGGGTTACACAATAACAAGACATGAACAATATGAAGAGACACAACACCATAAACACAACGAAGGAGCAGTGCGAGAAACTCATGCTGAAGTGACAGAACCCTGAAAGGCTGGAGGAGTGAAAAATCAAAATCAAAGCTTAAATGAGGCCAAAAAGTAGGAAAGAACAAAAACAATGGAATGATTAAAAAATATTTAAACAAACAGAGAAAAGTTTCCGAGGAACAGAAAAAGACAAAAGAATCACAAGAAGCAGACTAAAGCACAGGAGGAAGCAAGACGTGAGTTACAGGACAAAAAGCTTCACCAGATGGTGTAGCATCTGAAAGGTACTGTTCCAGTAGGTATCTACCTAGGTCTTTCCATCTGCTTTTCCAGCAGTACAAGATTTTCCTTTATATAAAAAAAGCAATTAATGTATTTGTCAAAGTAGTAAAACAAACAGAATAAAAACATTAAGGAACACACCTTAGCAGTGGTGCTGCTTCTTAAGTATCCTCCCAGCCTCCTTGCCTTGGCTTGAATGTCAGAGAGCACAGGGGTCTGGTCAAGAGCCTTTCTGACTATCAGGTTAAGAGTGTGTTCAATGCAGATTGTATGACGGAGCCTCAGTTCTTCGCCACAGGCTATCATATTAGCAGCACCATCGGTAACCAGGCACGTTATATTATCAGTTATCCCCCATTCCTCCATGAGGGAGGCTTTAACACAAGCTAAAGTCTGAGGGAATTGTACTACTCCTAACACTACTGAATTGAGACCGGTGTTGTTGTCCAGAAAGTGGCAATTTGCTGCCAGGTATGCATCCATGTTGATGGATGTCCACATGTGAGATTCCAGGCTAACTGCAGCCATCATCTTCACCTCAAAACAAAGCCCTTAAATCCAACATCCTCCACAACACTAAATGGCTGTGTGTCCTTCACAATCATTGTGACCAGGGCCTCATCCAGCTCTTGTTTTCTGGTTGCTAGAAATAAGAGAAGCTGTGTAAATTAAACACACTTTGCTTTAATTGTATTGATTTACAAAAGTGAAGAATATATTATTTTGTAATCTTTGCAATGACACACCTTGAAAGGGCCCACTTCCATTTCTCTCCTTATTTTCATGCAAGGCCTGATAATGCCTTAACATAGATGAAAGGTTATTATTATTACCCAATTCCTTGGGGCACAACATGCACTTCACCTTTAAATAAAGGATTATTATAATTTATGTGTATATATAGCCTATAGGATGCATTGATATGAAATGTGTGTAGGCCTACCTTCTTAGAATAAATCTGATCAAACAATTCCCATACAGGGGATGTATTTCTCTTTCTTGCTGGCTCTATTGAAACAACAAGCAAAACTATCAAAATACTAAAAACCCGAAACTCACCTCTATCACCACCACACATCTTGATGGGATCCCCAGGGTTTATATAGCTGTCAGAATTTCATGGCAAGATTTGAACCTCTTACTGAACCACTCAGGCGGAAGCAAGGCTTCAGATATCATCGGTTTAAACTTCACTAAAAGCTTACAGGATTTCTCGACACATGCTCTGAAGCCTCGGCACAGAGCGTAGCATCACTGCTAGAAACTTCCAATCAGGGTTGGTTAGAGCTAAACTGTGCAGGGCTGTGGCCCCCCCCAGGAACTGACATTAAGACCACAGTGTTACATCACCAGAAAGTAGTAGATCATTCACCACCTTTTTAAGTGCTGTTTTAGTACTACGGAGGGGGCGAAAACCAGATTGAAAGGGATCGAAGAGATTATTTTCGACAAGAAAAGACTGAAGCTGGGAGGCAACAATACTTTCTAGTAATTTAGCAATGAAGGGGAAAATTGAAATAGGACGGTAATTTAACAGAACTGAAGGATCAAGGTCAGGTTTCTTGAGAACGGGTAACTGCAGCAGTTTTCAGTGGCAGAGGAAATGAAGTGGAGGTATGAGATGCATTGATGAAGTGAGAGAGGGGTGCAGAGATGGAAGAATGGCAAAGATATCCATATGTATATATGACAACATTTACAAGGTTCACCAGCTGTATGAGTCAAGTCACCTTTATTTCTATAGCGCTTTTTACAATAGAGATTGTTTCAAAGCAGCTTTACAGAGATAACAGGAAAATAATGCAACAAAGTTTTTCTTGCTTGTACAGCCGCTCTAGAAGAACCAATCAATAATATTGATGAACATTGAGTGGAAAGAAAGGAAATGCTGGAAGTAAATTCACACAGATAAAGTTAATGAGTAACATATAATGCTCAAGCCTTGTGGCTATACTAATGAAACTGTATATTTTAATGTTTACTGCTCAACCATTTACATCGATTGTAAGTGCTTGACAATTATTTCTGTGGTAATTTGATTTCATGCTTCAAATGTTACTGATGGAGTTTAACTTTCCTTAAAATTCCCACAGTAATAAACTGTTCAGATGAATAAATTCACAAAACCTGTCAACCAAAATTTTATATCATGTATAAAAACGTAATCATTAACTTGATTTACAACTTTTCAAAGGCAACAATGCACTAGATTTTGATTTCGTGCACTAATGATAATGTTGACATTGACTTGTTTTACAGCGCCATAATGTGAGATGTGTTTTTATATTTGTTAATTATTTACTCGCATGTTATGTCAGAGATTGCAACCAATTTGACATTTACACCGTGTTACAAATCATTATGCAAGTGAAATATCAGCAGGATTTCAGTACAATAAACATTCAGATTTGAGTGTTTGTTTTATTTCTCCATATCATTTTAGATATCTGGTATCAATTTCAGACAGGTTTGTTCAATAGTTTTCCAGCTCTTCTTAGGTAAATCGAAACCCTACATAAAGAGGTTATTCCACATTATGAAGCAAGTCACAGTTTTCATGCAATATAGTGAGGAAGAAATATCTTTCTCAAGATGAAAACCATGAAATAATGCAAAGCTATGTAACAGGAATGAAAATAACTAATACTGTGTGAAAACTGAATCGATATTATTGAACTATCATACAATTTGTGTAATTTACAACTGAAGAGAACACAAGAGAAAGCTTCTGTCAATTTTTATTGATTTTATTAGGACTGCTATAAAAAAAACTACTGTTGAGGTATTTGAAGCTTCTGAACAGTTATCTAAAAAGATATGGAGCAATAAAACAAACACACACCTTCTTTGAATAACTCAAATTTTAAGATTCTTAGAGAATGTAACACGGCCGACTAGTAAACCAGGGAGATAGCCTCAACTATGGAGCTCTGGAGTGAAGAATGGTCTCAACAACCTCGGTTGTGACCTCAGTTTCCACAGTTCTGGGCAGGGATGGGCTATCAAACCCCCTGCCTGGGACAGGAGGTCCCAAGGAGTTCCATTGAGGAGGGATACTAAGTCTGGAAACCACACTCTGCTCAGCCAGTGTGATGCAATTAAGGTGAGACAGACCTTGTCTCGGCAAACTCTCTCCAGCGCCGACACCCGAGCCCTGAGGACCGCCGAGCCTGGGTGGCCTCATCAAAGACTGCCAGTTGGGAGCGGAGCATTCGCAATGAGAGCTGCTCACAATGGGGACAGTCAGCACCCTCGAGCGCTGACCACTCCCAAGCAAACAACACACAGAACGTGTTTATCACTGCCTATGACACCTAACAACAACCAAAAGGTGCACAAGGCGCTTTCCTGAAAAAAACAACAAACCAAAGAAGAAATAAGATCACAATCAAGTCCGAGGCTATGTGTTAAAATCTTGAGTGAAGAAGTGGGTTTTTAACTGTGATTCGAAAACATTCAACACCGCAATACTACAGAGATGAGCAGGGAATAGGTCCCTGGACACTAAATGACCGGCCTTCAAACTTTTTATACCTGAACCTTGGAGTAATCAGAGAGATATTGTAGCACTGTCACATAGGGCTTTAAATTAATAGGTTGCTTAGAAAAAGTTCTATGGTATAGCTGTTATTTTATTTTCCTCGGTTGTATTACCTTTTTTTTTTTTTTTTTTTTTTTTTTATTCCTGTTGGTTACAAGTGTCGGGGTTTCCTTGACATCCAAGGGATTTCCTTCCACGTCAGCAGATCAGCTGATTTATGGGAGGGACTATAAAAGACTCACGCTGATCTGCAGGCAGCAGCGATAATTCTACGCTCTACTACATAATCCAATCGATTGCGAACATTTCACCAGCTGCAAGCTCCTGTGATTTACAGCGCCAAACTCAACTGCGGAACAAGCAAAACTGGATTACTCTTCGTTGAGCATAAGACAGCTATTTAACTTGCACGAGCTCCCGAAATGAGACTCTTTATCCGGTGAGCCCGATTCATATAAGGTAGGTAAGGCAAGGTAAGCTGGGGCCAAACCATGGATGCTCTTGAACACAAACAGTAGAATCTTATACTCTACCCTAAACTGCACTGGGAGCCAGTGAAGCGAGCGGAGGACAGGGGTGATGTGTGACCGTTTGTCGTGACTAAAGAGCGATATATTTAGTCCAGTGTAGAGGGCATTACGCATGTATTGCTTTTTCCAAGTCAGCTCAGGACAAGAAATGTTTGACCTTACTGAGTAGTCTTAGCTGGTAAAAACTCACCTTCACTACTGCACCAATCTGTTTATCAAGTTTGTACAACATAACACCCAGGTTACGCACAGATGGAGCAAACTGAGGTGTTAGAGGACCAAAGCTATACGCAGTGTTGGATAAATCCGGGCTGAACAGGATGTACTCAGTCTTTTCTTCATTTATATGAAGGGAATTCTGGGAAAGCCACTGTTTGATGTCCTGAAGGCAATTGTGGAGAGGGTCCAATGCAGAACGATTAGTCAGAATCACAGGGACTTTATGAAGGAGACAAGGCAGAAAAATCATTCAAGGAAACAGACACCGGATTTATGACAGAGTTAATAGTATTGAATAAAATTCCAGGGCGGTGGCTATTGCTGTTGATGAGATTGGAGAGGTTGTCCTTTAGCTTCCTTCAGTGTACTCTGATATGTGGCCAGACTGTCTCTAAACATATCTAATGACACCTGCAACCTATCCTTGCGCTATCCACCTGCGCACACACTCTCACATTACACTCTGCTTACTGAAGACACTTACAGCTTCCAGTTTCTGGCACACCTTTATCATCCTGGTTCATGATGTCACCGGCCTGCAATGAAAACAGCATTCCTTGGTTGTAGAAAGAAAAGTTACTAACAAAGTCACTAACAAAACCAAAATTACAATGGGGCACATGTCATAGTGTGCCAGTCAGCACATCACCAGCAATAAAGAAAGTTTAAAAAAAAAAAAACAGAAAGAAAGAACAATCCAAAACGTCACAATGACCTTACACAATCCTGCATCACAGTTTGAAACTCACACACACGATTAAGGCAGGCGTTCAACACTTTAACTTCTGTGTGAAATTAGATAAACTCACTTCTCTCTCAGTTTAAACGTATACACTGAATGTTTTTCTCTCACTCACCAATCACATCTTTCTTCGAGCCAAACTGACACGTGAAACACCCAATCAGAGACTAGATAAACCTCATACACTTTTAATGTCAAATGTTACAGTGATTTAATACACAAGTTATATACATTTACGATATGAATAATGCATATAAACACAAAAACAATATAAAAGATAAACATCGATGAAAAGTAAAACAGTTTATAGCTATATTTTCCCTAGGGCAACACAATTCATGTTTTTTGACAGATACTTTCATAAGATCACTAAAATCTTATGATATTTCGATAATCTCCATTCAGCTTTCACACTGTAATAATTGTTTTCCTTTTATATAGCATTGCAACATTTCATTCTTTTCAAATATGTTTCTTCTTCCCCATATTGCATGAAATCTGTGACTTGCTTCATTATGTCTTCATGATAAGCTCTTTAAGTAGGGCTTCTATTTACTTAAAAAGAGCTGGAAAACTATTGAGCAAACCTGTCTGAGATTGATGCCAGATATCTCCGACAGAGATCAAATCTGAATGTTTATTGTCCTGAAATCCTGCTGATATTTCACTTGTATAATGATTTGGAACACTGTAAAAATCTCAAATTAGTTTTATATCTCTGACAGAACATGCGAGTAAATAATAATTAACAAACATAAAACACATCTCACATTATGGCGCTGTAAAACAAATTGATGACAACTTTGTCATTTCCCCACAATCTAAATTTAGGGCATTCTTGCTTATGAAAAGTTGTAAATCAGGTTAATAATTTCATGGGGGACATTTGTGGGAATGTTTTAGATTCAGCAAGTTAAACTCCATCAGGAAAATTTGAAGCATGAAATCAAATCACAATAATTGTCAGGCACTTACAATCAATATGGTTTAGCAGTAAACATTAAAATGTACGTTTTACATACAAGTTTCATTAATATAGCTGTTATATCTGTAGAGCTGGTGTGATGCGGAGACCAACGAGAGAACGCGGAGCTTACAACCAAAAACACTTTATTCAATAAACTGAAAACAAAAGGCACACGATGGTGCAAAAACTCGGAAGGGGAACAAAGGGATACATCCACACACTTGCACTTCCAGGTAAAACACTACAATCACCGACGAAGACCAGGGGTAACATGAGGGTTTAAGTACACAAGGAAATGGGTCACAGCTGTCATGATTAACAGGGTAATCACTAACAAGACAGGAGGGGGAAGGATCTGGGAGACACAGAGGAACCCGGATGTGACAGACACGACGAGACTGTGACAGAACGCCCCCTCCCACAAGGCGTGACCTCACGCCGTATGACACACCTTGGGGAGGGAAGGGAGGGGGACCCGGAGGAGAGCAAAACTAAAAAGACAATAAAACATCCTAAATGGGTGGGAGGGTGGGCACCCTGGAGACCGGGTTATACACAGTCCAGGAGGGGTCTCCAGGGTGGTGCAGGTGGGACCAGGGGCCAGGTACAGGGCAGTGTCCAAGGAGGTGCAGGGGGAACCAGGGGCCAGGTGCGGGGCAGTGTCCAAGGAGGTGCTGGGGGAACCAGGGGCCAGGTGCGGGGCGGTGTCCAGGGAGGTACCAGGGGACTGATCTTCCCAGGAGGCTCCGCCTCCTTTCCCCCACCCACCCTCAGAGTCACACTAGTGCCCCCCCCAAAACAATTATTGAGGGGCCTCCCCGGTGGACCGTCGGGAGGCCCAGGTGGTCCTAGGGTTAGGTGCACCAGAGGTGCCGGCAGGGGACACAGTACACGGGCGGCCGCGGGCTGGGGACACAGTACACGGGCGGCCGCGGGCTGGGGACACAGTACACGGGCGGCCGCGGGCTGGGGACACAGTACACGGGCGGCCGCGGGCTGGGGACACAGTACACGGGCGGCCGCGGGCTGGGGACACAGTTCACGGGCGGCCGCGGGCTGGGGACACAGTTCACGGGCGGCCGCGGGCTGGGGACACAGTTCACGGGCGGCCGCGGGCTGGGGACACAGTTCACGGGCGGCCGCGGGCTGGGGACACAGTTCACGGGCGGCCGCGGGCTGGGGACACAGTTCACGGGCGGCCGCGGGCTGGGGACACAGTTCACGGGCGGCCGCGGGCTGGGGACACAGTTCACGGGCGGCCGCGGGCTGGGGACACAGTTCATTGGCCGTGGCCGCTCGGGGATAACACAGTTCATTGGCCGCGGCTGCTCGGGGAATCAGAACAGTAACGGCCGTGGGAGTCGATTCTCTGGCCGCGGCCTCGGCGTTCGGGAGGCATGATGTTTGCGCCGCGCTCGGGAGCCAGGATGTCGTCGGCGCGGCGGCGCTCGGGAGCCAGGATGTCGTCGGCGCGGCGGCGCTCGGGAGCCAGGATGTCGTCGGCGCGGCGGCGCTCGGGAGCCAGGATGTCGTCGGCGCGGCGGCGCTCGGGAGCCAGGATGTCGTAGGCGCGGCGGCGCTCGGCATATTGCCTTGTAGGTGGCAAAACCCTGGTCGGTGATTCTGTTATATCTGTAGAGCTGGTGTGATGCGGAGACCAACGAGAGAACGCGGAGCTTACAACCAAAAACACTTTATTCAATAAACTGAAAACAAAAGGCACACGATGGTGCAAAAACTCGGAAGGGGAACAAAGGGATACATCCACACACTTGCACTTCCAGGTAAAACACTACAATCACCGACGAAGACCAGGGGTAACATGAGGGTTTAAGTACACAAGGAAATGGGTCACAGCTGTCATGATTAACAGGGTAATCACTAACAAGACAGGAGGGGGAAGGATCTGGGAGACACAGAGGAACCCGGATGTGACAGACACGACGAGACTGTGACAGAACGCCCCCTCCCACAAGGCGTGACCTCACGCCGTATGACACACCTTGGGGAGGGAAGGGAGGGGGACCCGGAGGAGAGCAAAACTAAAAAGACAATAAAACATCCTAAATGGGTGGGAGGGTGGGCACCCTGGAGACCGGGTTATACACAGTCCAGGAGGGGTCTCCAGGGTGGTGCAGGTGGGACCAGGGGCCAGGTACAGGGCAGTGTCCAAGGAGGTGCAGGGGGAACCAGGGGCCAGGTGCGGGGCAGTGTCCAAGGAGGTGCTGGGGGAACCAGGGGCCAGGTGCGGGGCGGTGTCCAGGGAGGTACCAGGGGACTGATCTTCCCAGGAGGCTCCGCCTCCTTTCCCCCACCCACCCTCAGAGTCACACTAGTGCCCCCCCCAAAACAATTATTGAGGGGCCTCCCCGGTGGACCGTCGGGAGGCCCAGGTGGTCCTAGGGTTAGGTGCACCAGAGGTGCCGGCAGGGGACACAGTACACGGGCGGCCGCGGGCTGGGGACACAGTACACGGGCGGCCGCGGGCTGGGGACACAGTACACGGGCGGCCGCGGGCTGGGGACACAGTACACGGGCGGCCGCGGGCTGGGGACACAGTACACGGGCGGCCGCGGGCTGGGGACACAGTTCACGGGCGGCCGCGGGCTGGGGACACAGTTCACGGGCGGCCGCGGGCTGGGGACACAGTTCACGGGCGGCCGCGGGCTGGGGACACAGTTCACGGGCGGCCGCGGGCTGGGGACACAGTTCACGGGCGGCCGCGGGCTGGGGACACAGTTCACGGGCGGCCGCGGGCTGGGGACACAGTTCACGGGCGGCCGCGGGCTGGGGACACAGTTCACGGGCGGCCGCGGGCTGGGGACACAGTTCATTGGCCGTGGCCGCTCGGGGATAACACAGTTCATTGGCCGCGGCTGCTCGGGGAATCAGAACAGTAACGGCCGTGGGAGTCGATTCTCTGGCCGCGGCCTCGGCGTTCGGGAGGCATGATGTTTGCGCCGCGCTCGGGAGCCAGGATGTCGTCGGCGCGGCGGCGCTCGGGAGCCAGGATGTCGTCGGCGCGGCGGCGCTCGGGAGCCAGGATGTCGTCGGCGCGGCGGCGCTCGGGAGCCAGGATGTCGTCGGCGCGGCGGCGCTCGGGAGCCAGGATGTCGTAGGCGCGGCGGCGCTCGGCATATTGCCTTGTAGGTGGCAAAACCCTGGTCGGTGATTCTGTTATATCTGTAGAGCTGGTGTGATGCGGAGACCAACGAGAGAACGCGGAGCTTACAACCAAAAACACTTTATTCAATAAACTGAAAACAAAAGGCACACGATGGTGCAAAAACTCGGAAGGGGAACAAAGGGATACATCCACACACTTGCACTTCCAGGTAAAACACTACAATCACCGACGAAGACCAGGGGTAACATGAGGGTTTAAGTACACAAGGAAATGGGTCACAGCTGTCATGATTAACAGGGTAATCACTAACAAGACAGGAGGGGGAAGGATCTGGGAGACACAGAGGAACCCGGATGTGACAGACACGACGAGACTGTGACAGAACGCCCCCTCCCACAAGGCGTGACCTCACGCCGTATGACACACCTTGGGGAGGGAAGGGAGGGGGACCCGGAGGAGAGCAAAACTAAAAAGACAATAAAACATCCTAAATGGGTGGGAGGGTGGGCACCCTGGAGACCGGGTTATACACAGTCCAGGAGGGGTCTCCAGGGTGGTGCAGGTGGGACCAGGGGCCAGGTACAGGGCAGTGTCCAAGGAGGTGCAGGGGGAACCAGGGGCCAGGTGCGGGGCAGTGTCCAAGGAGGTGCTGGGGGAACCAGGGGCCAGGTGCGGGGCGGTGTCCAGGGAGGTACCAGGGGACTGATCTTCCCAGGAGGCTCCGCCTCCTTTCCCCCACCCACCCTCAGAGTCACACTAGTGCCCCCCCCAAAACAATTATTGAGGGGCCTCCCCGGTGGACCGTCGGGAGGCCCAGGTGGTCCTAGGGTTAGGTGCACCAGAGGTGCCGGCAGGGGACACAGTACACGGGCGGCCGCGGGCTGGGGACACAGTACACGGGCGGCCGCGGGCTGGGGACACAGTACACGGGCGGCCGCGGGCTGGGGACACAGTACACGGGCGGCCGCGGGCTGGGGACACAGTACACGGGCGGCCGCGGGCTGGGGACACAGTACACGGGCGGCCGCGGGCTGGGGACACAGTTCACGGGCGGCCGCGGGCTGGGGACACAGTTCACGGGCGGCCGCGGGCTGGGGACACAGTTCACGGGCGGCCGCGGGCTGGGGACACAGTTCACGGGCGGCCGCGGGCTGGGGACACAGTTCACGGGCGGCCGCGGGCTGGGGACACAGTTCATTGGCCGTGGCCGCTCGGGGATAACACAGTTCATTGGCCGCGGCTGCTCGGGGAATCAGAACAGTAACGGCCGTGGGAGTCGATTCTCTGGCCGCGGCCTCGGCGTTCGGGAGGCATGATGTTTGCGCCGCGCTCGGGAGCCAGGATGTCGTCGGCGCGGCGCCGCTCGGGAGCCAGGATGTCGTCGGCGCGGCGGCGCTCGGGAGCCAGGATGTCGTCGGCGCGGCGGCGCTCGGGAGCCAGGATGTCGTCGGCGCGGCGGCGCTCGGGAGCCAGGATGTCGTAGGCGCGGCGGCGCTCGGCATATTGCCTTGTAGGTGGCAAAACCCTGGTCGGTGATTCTGTTATATCTGTAGAGCTGGTGTGATGCGGAGACCAACGAGAGAACGCGGAGCTTACAACCAAAAACACTTTATTCAATAAACTGAAAACAAAAGGCACACGATGGTGCAAAAACTCGGAAGGGGAACAAAGGGATACATCCACACACTTGCACTTCCAGGTAAAACACTACAATCACCGACGAAGACCAGGGGTAACATGAGGGTTTAAGTACACAAGGAAATGGGTCACAGCTGTCATGATTAACAGGGTAATCACTAACAAGACAGGAGGGGGAAGGATCTGGGAGACACAGAGGAACCCGGATGTGACAGACACGACGAGACTGTGACAGAACGCCCCCTCCCACAAGGCGTGACCTCACGCCGTATGACACACCTTGGGGAGGGAAGGGAGGGGGACCCGGAGGAGAGCAAAACTAAAAAGACAATAAAACATCCTAAATGGGTGGGAGGGTGGGCACCCTGGAGACCGGGTTATACACAGTCCAGGAGGGGTCTCCAGGGTGGTGCAGGTGGGACCAGGGGCCAGGTACAGGGCAGTGTCCAAGGAGGTGCAGGGGGAACCAGGGGCCAGGTGCGGGGCAGTGTCCAAGGAGGTGCTGGGGGAACCAGGGGCCAGGTGCGGGGCGGTGTCCAGGGAGGTACCAGGGGACTGATCTTCCCAGGAGGCTCCGCCTCCTTTCCCCCACCCACCCTCAGAGTCACACTAGTGCCCCCCCCAAAACAATTATTGAGGGGCCTCCCCGGTGGACCGTCGGGAGGCCCAGGTGGTCCTAGGGTTAGGTGCACCAGAGGTGCCGGCAGGGGACACAGTACACGGGCGGCCGCGGGCTGGGGACACAGTACACGGGCGGCCGCGGGCTGGGGACACAGTACACGGGCGGCCGCGGGCTGGGGACACAGTACACGGGCGGCCGCGGGCTGGGGACACAGTACACGGGCGGCCGCGGGCTGGGGACACAGTACACGGGCGGCCGCGGGCTGGGGACACAGTACACGGGCGGCCGCGGGCTGGGGACACAGTTCACGGGCGGCCGCGGGCTGGGGACACAGTTCACGGGCGGCCGCGGGCTGGGGACACAGTTCACGGGCGGCCGCGGGCTGGGGACACAGTTCACGGGCGGCCGCGGGCTGGGGACACAGTTCACGGGCGGCCGCGGGCTGGGGACACAGTTCACGGGCGGCCGCGGGCTGGGGACACAGTTCACGGGCGGCCGCGGGCTGGGGACACAGTTCACGGGCGGCCGCGGGCTGGGGACACAGTTCATTGGCCGTGGCCGCTCGGGGATAACACAGTTCATTGGCCGCGGCTGCTCGGGGAATCAGAACAGTAACGGCCGTGGGAGTCGATTCTCTGGCCGCGGCCTCGGCGTTCGGGAGGCATGATGTTTGCGCCGCGCTCGGGAGCCAGGATGTCGTCGGCGCGGCGGCGCTCGGGAGCCAGGATGTCGTCGGCGCGGCGGCGCTCGGGAGCCAGGATGTCGTCGGCGCGGCGGCGCTCGGGAGCCAGGATGTCGTCGGCGCGGCGGCGCTCGGGAGCCAGGATGTCGTAGGCGCGGCGGCGCTCGGCATATTGCCTTGTAGGTGGCAAAACCCTGGTCGGTGATTCTGTTATATCTGTAGAGCTGGTGTGATGCGGAGACCAACGAGAGAACGCGGAGCTTACAACCAAAAACACTTTATTCAATAAACTGAAAACAAAAGGCACACGATGGTGCAAAAACTCGGAAGGGGAACAAAGGGATACATCCACACACTTGCACTTCCAGGTAAAACACTACAATCACCGACGAAGACCAGGGGTAACATGAGGGTTTAAGTACACAAGGAAATGGGTCACAGCTGTCATGATTAACAGGGTAATCACTAACAAGACAGGAGGGGGAAGGATCTGGGAGACACAGAGGAACCCGGATGTGACAGACACGACGAGACTGTGACAATAGCCACAAGCATTAAATATTATGTCTAAATGTCACTTACTAATTTTATCTGTGTAAATTTACTTAAAGTGTTTCCTCTTTTTTTCCACTTATTATCTTTCAATATTATTATCTGAAGCGATATAAATCGTGTACAAAAGACAGTAAATCAGGACTGTATAAAAGGAACATGAGAAGCTGTGGGACGACAGAGCAAGAGCTGGAAACACATCAGTGAAGAATGAAGGGTTTAGTTTGTATTCTGCTGCTGTTGGAAACCTTTGTGTTTGTCGTCCAGCAGCAGGTTGATGGAGGAATCAATGAGAATGAGATCAGCCAACAGATCAACTCTGAGGACGGAAGACAGAATCCACCTCAAACAGACACTTCAACTGACCGCCAGCAATCCTGTCATCTGTGCTTCCCTGACATCCATGCAGCACTGAGAGAACTGACCGCCACCGTCACAGAGCAGAGAGCAAACATCAGAGCTTTAGAGACCAGACTGACGGATGCTGAGAAAGCTGCAGAACAACAGACGCTTATCCTGGAAGAGATGAACAAGAAAAATGATGGTATCTCACCAAAAGAATCACAATTTTATCAAAGATCCTCAAAGTAAAACACCAATGCAATTCATTGAACAGTGTAAATGTTAGTGTAATGTTGAGTATATGGTGTGTAAATAGTTTTTATCTATTACAATAAGCAGTGCAAATGTCATTTAACAGAATCTTTATTCCTTGACAGAAATGTCAAATCTTACTCTGAGTCAAGTGGAGGAGTTGAGAAAGGAAAATAGAGGTGAAACCGTGAAATTGAATTATGAATTCAATTTTCAGTGTAATTGAGTAATACATAACAATATTGCTTATGTTTTTCAATATCAGACAGAGAAATAGCTTTTTCAGCTGCACTGATGAAATCTGGCAGTGGATATGTTGGACCTTTCACCAGTGAAATCACACTAACCTACAAGAACATCTTCATAAACATAGGGAACGCCTACAACCCAGTGACAGGTAATTATCAATGAAATGGAGTCATTAAACTTAGTTTATAGTAATTAAAACCCTTCTGCTTCATTCAGATCTCTGCAGTTGTGTAATATGTATAAAATAATTAAATGATCTGCCATCTTTCATAACTATTCCACAGTGTGTTTGGTAATGAATCAATCATACAGGAATCAGCTGATTGTGTATCTCTTTCGGATGAAAGACGTCTTTCGGATGAGACGTTAAACCGAGGTCCTGACTCTCTGTGGTCATAAAAAAATCCCAATCCAATCCAAATCTGCCCATTGGCCTTGGTCCATCACGGCCTCCTAATTCCCCCCCATACTCTAATTGGCTTCATCACTCTGTCTCCTCTCCACCAATAAGCTGGTGTGTGGTGAGTGTTCTGGCGCAATATGGCTGCCGTAGCATCATCCAGGTGGATGCTGCACATTGGTGGTGGTTGAGGAGATTCCCCCATACTATGTGAAGCGCTTTGAGCTCTGGAAAAGCGCTATATAAATGTAACATTTCTTCTTCTTCTTCTCTTGTTATTTGATGCAGGTATTTTCACAGCCCCGCTGAAAGGAGCGTACATGTTCAGAGTCTCTGCACGTGGTCACGGTGGAACTGCATCAGGTGTATCCATTTATAAGAATGAAGAGCGTGTGGTTGTAGCATATTCTGATCAGCCTCAGGGAGACTTAAACTCCTCAAATGGAGTTGTGTTGCTCCTGGAGGTTGGAGATGTTGTTTATGTGAGACTTTGGACTAACACAAGGTTATATGATAACGAGAATAACCCCAGCACTTTCAGTGGATTTCTACTGTTTCCCTTAAGAGAACCAGAGCTTTGCAGAATGTGAATCCAATCATTCTGAACCTTCAGTGTTTTATTTAAGATGAAAATCATGAAGAATCATGAATAGCTGAACTTGTACTAATGGAGAATAAAGTGTGTTTGAAATTTGCAATAGATTACTGTATAAAAGTCTGAGCTGTATATTCATGTAACTTTGTATAGAGTTTCAGTGCTGAGACAGACAGAACTCATGTGACCCAAAAGTGTAAAATCTAGAATGTCTCGCTTGTTAATGATTCTTGATTAGTAGTTCTTCAATCAGAAGTTGCTACTGGTTTACTTTAGAAATAATGACTGAATTTTACAGTTGAAGCGTAAAAAGCTTAGAGTTCAGTCCTCCCACACTGACAGACGGTCACATATGACAGTCTGATATTGGTCAGTAGTATCTTTTGCTGTATATTGCAATTTAATAACTCTTTTTAATACTATCAAATGTTTCTTAATCACTTCACCTGGTTCTTGGCTCTTCTGTGAGACGGCAGGACAGAATTTTGCTTTCTTTTAGTTTCACACAGAACACTCACTATCATAACATGTGCAACATCTGTATCCTTGTGGAAATAATACATTGCAACTTTAATAAACTTAGGGATAATTCAATCAGACAATTATAATTTATGTTTTGTGAGTTCTGTGAAATTTCCGAAGTTTTGCAATTATTTTGTGGTGAAAGGTTCATAAAACAAGTGATGGTTGATTTTGCAAATCAGAGATTATGGAACTGGAGGGACTGATTTATGTGGCATAATAATGGTACTTAATTTTACTTCATGACATGTAGTCTTCATGTAATTTACAGTTATTGTTACTAAAATCTGAAATTGTTGTAATAAATATAAACAAACAACTATTTTTCTGTTTTTCTCATTTTTACCAAAAGCTCATTTTACATTGGTATCAATTATCAAACAAGTCTGGATCCATAAGGGATCTGTGGGACAAAAGGAGAAGATCTTCCTCTGTTACAGTATACAATTCAGTATGTATGTATATCTAATGTAACAGTAGATCAAAGGCTAGTTGTACTTAGTACATGCCTAGCAATCCAGTGAAGTATTGCATCGATATATGGGCTGCATGAGTCATCTCTGAAACATTCAGGAATAATCCTGGAAGCCTGAAGATGGCGATGATCCAGAATGGATCCAGGGCTTCTGTGTCTGTCACAAGTGCAGAAGAGATGAGTAATGACTCAAGTAAACCGCAAAACGCAAAGGAAATAAATTTAGAGTATGAGGAAGGATTAATGAATGGAGAACAGCTGGGGAAAATCAAACAATAATGAGGGAACAAGACAGGCGGGGTTACACAATGACATGAGCTGTGTGTCTACATGAAACAAGTCAAGTTAGTGTGCGGCCAGTGAAAACACAAAACACAACGGGAAAGCATGCGGCCGATGTAAACACGAACTGCGTGCTCACAACAAAAGCATGCAGACAAGAGAGCGTGCGGCCTGAGCAAAGCTTGAAACAGTGCCCATTCACATGACAACACTCGTCTTGTGCACTCACAACAAGAGCAAACACACGGGCCATGAATATCTGAATCTCGACACAAAACCAAGACTGAAAGTGAGCAAAGAACTTTCTCCATCATTGAAACTTCATCTTTAAAGAAATTTGAAGAAACATCATGTTTAATTGAAGTTTAATCTTGCAAAAACTCTCATTTTAATGAATGAAACGGACAAAACTGCACAATGAAACCGTTTCTTACATTGTATCTGCACACTGTGGTTCAGAGAAACCATGGTGCTCAAATCTTGCGCTGGAACAACCTTGGGCTCTGGGAGGGCCTACGGGACTTGTGGGATGGAGTAAGCGCCTTTCATCCTCCACTTTTGAGCGCATTGAGGAGAACTCAATCTTGAGGAAAAGGGCTTTATTTACAGTAAAAATGAAAAACTATATATATAGGGGTGTTTTGTAGATAAAGGTCTATGGTTTCACATAAAAAGGACTTTATCTTCCTTGAGTTTACTGCTGTTTCTGTAATATTTTTTACCATTGGCTGTTTTTCAGCTCCACAATCAGCAGTCGTAAAACTCCCTTGTTGTCCCTCCATAATCTTCTTAATAATTCTTCATAATTGCTTCTTCTCTGTTCTCTTCAGCATCAATAAATTCCACATTCAGCCTCTTGTCTGGGGAAAAACTTGGGTGACTGAATACTCTTAAGCCACTTGATAGAACAGTGTCTCATATTACATGAATTACATAATGGTTGAATTAAACTTAAAAATTTTTTTATTTTTTTTTGATGTGTTGTATTTCACCTTATTTCAATTTTAAAAACAGCTTGTTTTCCAGTAGTTTTGGACAATGGAGGTCCAAAATCCAGCTGGTTCTTGAATCAAATCAATTTTCCAAATCTGGCCTGAGGAAATATTTACATTTTTCAAAGTTATGTAGACATAATTAAAGTGATAGTTCAAGTGAGCCTAAATTACTTTGTAACACCATTATATAACGTTTTTGGTTCATTTCTTTGTTTGTTCCCTGTGAAAAGTTTTTCCGTGCTGTTCTGTTGTTCTCCGTTTCTTGTCTCTTGACTCTTAGTAACAGGTGAGTGCTGATTGGTCGCGTTTGCTGTCAATCATCTCAGATGAGCGGGTGTGAAGTCAGACAGCGAATGAGTACCGGAAGTGAGGAACAGTATAAAAGGATGAGCCGATGCAGTAGACACCACGGCGTTTTTCTGTTGTGTGAACTTGAATTGTGATTGTGTGCTTTGTGATTTGTTCTTGTGCATTTCGTTTATAGGTTGTTGTTAGTTTTGTTAGTATGTCATATTGGTCATGTAAGATTAAATTACTTTGCCATCTTATTCCTTTGAATGTTTAACATTGTTGAATATTTGTTTATTCGTTAATAAACCCAGGAGGGAAAGGAATAGGTAAGTTGTCATGTGACATACATGGTGCACACTGAGGTTTGGTTTAATTGTTTAGATACATTAGGTTTAGGGAGCTGTGCCACTTATTGTCATTTTGTTTTGGTTAGTGAGTGCAGATAAGGTATGACTTCTTGGGATGTTGAAGACTTTCTTTCTGTACTTTTCTTTTATATATATATATATATATATATATATATATATATATATATATAATAAAATATATATATATATATTTTGTTGCTGTTGTTACTGTTAATGTAACCTGGTTGCACCTTGGGTCTGAGAGTTACAGAATTTCAATTCTCTGTATGTATGTGCTGTATATATTGCAGAATTGACAATAAAGCTGACTTTGACTTTGACTTATAGGTAGCTTTAGTTTCAATGGGTTACGAAGTGTATTTTTGTTTTATTTATTTGCTTTGGCACTGTCCGATTTAGCTTTATCCTCCTTAGGCTTTTATCACTGAAGAGTCGTAATATTAATGGGGGAGTACATCAGCACACCTGGACAAGCCTCCATTAATGTTACGACCCTTCAGTGATTTATAAATAGTCTATGAGATAAGAAGGGGAACTTTAGATCGTTTCTAGGTCTAAATTCCTACTATTATGTCACTGGGAGAGAATTAGACCGACACAAATCATTAAAGAAAAGTAAACATTTTATTACAAGTTATGTGAGCCAATATATATTATAAAATAAGGATATTTACAGTCAAAACAAAACAACATAAACTGATACGACAAAGAGACCAGCACAAATCATATCCAAAAACCTAAGGAGGATAAAGGAAAATCGGACAGTTCACTTGTGTACTTGTTCAGTCCATATGTACATATGTGACACTAGAATAAAGAAAAATCATTACAACGGAAGATTGATTCCCAATGCGAGGAGAGTCACTTCCTTAAAAACAATGGATAATTGTATAAATCCAAAGAAGTACATGGAGAATGTCAAAGCTGTCAAGTGTAGATGTGAGTTTGACAGATTGGGATATTCCTACACACCACCAGAGGCGCTAGAGAGCTCTGGGGAATGGTATTCATCCAGGTGGGAAGCAGAGCAAGTCAGATTTGTTGGGCAGAGGAAGTATGGCTTATCTGCTGTGTTTCCACCAACTGCTTTGACGTCTGATTGGGAAACTTTGTTTTTTGCTTTAGTTTTTGTGTTGGTTTGTAACCTTTGCTGTTATGGCTTCCTATCATTGGCCTCCAAGGGATTTAAAAGTTGAAAAAGTCTAAAACCAATTCCTGTTTGTCTTTAGAGATCACATGCTTGTGGCATTTGGCAAATACGTAGATGTACTAGCTGACATGTTTGATGCACTTCAGATGATATTGCCTTGTTTTTTTATTCAATTTTTGCTGCCTTTAAAATGAAAAATCAATGATTGTCAAGTTATTCACAGCCCAAAATAATATATTTACATTGAAATCATTTAAGTGATAAATAAACCTTACAGTGCAAACAAATCTCCCTGCATCCTCTCATCTGGATTGCAAACAGTCCAGCTCTTCTTTCATGAAATGCATTACCTTTCTCTGTTTCCTCATGCATACCTATTAATAAGTGTCCACGTTGCTATAGATACAAATCTTTGTGGGACATTTTTGAATCTCCAGCATGAAGATATGGATGATTTGCTGAACAGCTCTGTTAATTTACTCTGCTGAAACAAAAGGCGAGATCTGGAAACTGGTTTTATGCTCCTCAGTCCTTTTTTGGGGGGATTTTTCATGAAATCGGTCATAAAGGGAGTGTCGTTCTCAAGTTCTAGTCAGAGAATGACGGCAGGTGAATCTGTCTCTTGTTATGTGCTCACGTGTATTTCACCCCATGGAGGCTTGTAGTGTATTCACCCATTCCTAATGCACTTACTCTTCATGAACATCATGTGGCTGGAAAAACTTTTGAATTCTATTATTGATGTGTAGCAACACAAATTTCTCTGTTTCATTGTCAGTTTTGAGTCTCTGTGGCAAACATTCCTATTTGCCTAAATTCTGTTTCTTTTTTTCTTTTATTAAACTGCTATATTTAGATATTTTTCCCTTAAAGTCTGTTTTCCAGATGTATTACAAATAATTTGTTGCCCATTCTGTACCATGCTTGTAATTGTCAATATACCTCCTGCTTTGTGAAGCTTCACACACATTTTGGGATGTATTCATCCTTGTCCAATAGAAGTTCCTCAATCCTATTAATGAGGTCAGACTGTGATCCACTTGCTGAAATGCCTTGAGCATTGAATGACTTTGTAAGATCATCTATTTGAGGCTAATAGTGATGGGGGAAAACGCAAATTTGGTTCTTTTTATACAAAAAAGAGAGTAATTCAGTCAAATGACAAAATGGGTTTTTGAGATGACTCTGAAGGAGTGAGTGAGTAAATATGGAGGGAAATGAACGAGGATGATGGACACACCAGCAGCAGAAGTTAATATAGTTGTAGCTCCTCCAAGCAGAGAAGTGATAAAAAGCCTTCCTCATTGTGTTGAGGAGAGTCCACTGTATTCCCTAAACTAGGCAAAAAAAGTCCCACAGCAATGCAGTTCTGTTGCTATTAAAGACAAATCTACATTGTAGTTAGGCCAGTATCTAAGGTAATGTTAAGGTGAATATTAAATCCTCTGGCTTACTTACAGAAAGACTTGTTGTCAAAAGTGAGCACAAGAATTGTGAGGAAATACATTATTGAAATGATGAAATCCAGGATTATATTCTTGCAGTCTGATTGGGATCAGATCCTTTATGTGCATGGCAACACCTGAACAAATTAGTTATTATATAATGCATGATTAAATAATATATATGTATCAACACTTCCACTAAAACTCACAAACGTGTTCCCTTTTTCTTTCTCCTCAAGGTCCTCCATTTCTTCACGAATCTCATTTGAAATTTTTCAGTAATGATGGATGTTCCTGGAATACCCACCACATGCATAACACAACTCTGTGTTTGTTACTGACCGTGTCATTTCCAGATATTGTGTCAAATGTCACTATAGTTTGTTGTCTTTGAGGTTCGTAAATACAGAAAAGTAGATGTCTGTAACAGACCATAATCCCCCCAGAAATATGTGAAGACACAATCAACCTCCTCTATGCAAGTCCTTACATTCCTGGGGTCTGGACTTTGATAATAGTCTTTTGTTGAAGGTTTTCTCCAGAGACGCAGTGTTTAGTGATGGTGGAGGATTGAGGAGAGATGGTCCATTAAAGAAGGCGGTGTTCAATCTGAGCTGCTGTCTTTGCCATGTCTCTGCAAATGTCAGACTCGTAGTGTATTTGTCCTAGCAGAAGTGATTTAATGACATGGACTGACACTCGTGGCCCATGCATCTCCTTTGGTGTGACGTATAATGCTTTCTTTTTATCTACGCAAAGCATAGGTTACATCATGCCATGTTGAGTTTCCTCATGCCTCCAGATTGTTGACATATTGGAAAAGTCAACTCCACATTTATGGCATTTGAAACGACCCTTTTGAGAATCTGTCTGTGAAACAACTACATGCATTTGTGTATTAGCTTGATCCTCTGAAAGTTTGTAGACGGAAATCGTTTTGTTCATGGACGGGTTTTTGGGCCACTAACAAATTAAGAAAACAAAAGATTTAACATTGTATGCATTTCACAATCCACAGCTAAAATAAGAAACTGAACTTAACTGAAATTGTCAAACCTGAAGATTTTTCTGTCACTTCATAACCCATGTAATCAGAAAAAAAGATTATTAGTGTAGTTTCTATGGCATTAGGATTGATTCATTTTCACATAATAGTCTTTTTTTCCCAAACAAATGTAAAATGGCTTACTATATTTAAGTTTGTTCTCTACATTTCTGTAATTAGTTTTGCACTATTAATTTTCTTAGAAAGTGTTGTTTACGATATTTAAATACATTTTTATTTCAAAGGAACTTTATAAGACTATCTCCCATAGTAAATTGCAATATTGGGGTTATCTACTGGAAAACAAGCTGTTTTTAAAATTGAAATAAGGTGAAATTCAACACATACATTTTTTTTAAGTTTAATTCAACCCTTATGCTTTTGGTTTTGTTTCATTAAACTCACTTCAAACTAACTTTTCACATACAACACACACACAAAAAACCAGTTCATAACTCCATGAATCCAAACTACGTAAAGCAACACCCAAAAGCATTAACTGCTTCTACCAGTTCGTCAATTAAGCCTCAAAAAGTTTTATCTGTTTTGTTGAGGGGTCGTGTGCGTGATCTCAGTGGGAAGAGTTTTCTTGTGTTGAGGGTGTTACAAGATTTTAGGTTTCTTTGATCTTTGGTTCCAGTGGGCGGGGCTACTGATACGAGTTAAACACACCTCACTTTACTACTTTTTTGCCCTTTTATATTTTTTATATATTTGCTCTTTTTATTATTATATATTTATCTTATTTTTATTCTACCTACTTGTGACATTTACTGTGGACGGCAAAGTAAGAATTTCATTGTACAGGGAAACATGCTTTCTGTCTGTACACATGACAATACACAATTTGAATCTTGAATCTTTGAATCACATATACATTTAAAAAGCTTTATTCTAGTTGTTACGGTCAGTGACATTCAACAAATGAAAACAATTAATAAAAGACTGTTTTAAAGCATCACAAGGTACAAAGGAAGAACACAACAAAATTTCATCGATTTATAACACTAGTTGAAATAAATTCAGGCTGAAACTATATTTACCTTTCTCTCTTTTTTTTCTTTAATAAATCAAATTTGCGGAGAGACAAAGAGGATTGTGACCTAAAATTCTCAGTTCCACGCGCATGTTTGGGAAACTCATGAATATTCATGTAAGCTCCACCCACTGAAACCGAAAATCTCGTAACACTGGTAAGAAAATAGTCTGGTAGGAGTGAACTGCTCCAGGCAGACACACAGTCCGATCACATCCAATGAATGAGCATTCCTTGGAAATCAAACCAGCGACAATGAGGCTTTATTTCCTCGTCACATTCTGCATCTCTTTATGTCTGTTTTTCTCTCCTCCATTTGATTTGTCTTTTTTTTTAAATATTAGAATATCACGAAAGCATAAATATGAAACCATAATACATTTAAACATATGCAATGAGTGATCAGCATGTATTTTACAGATATAATCATCTTAGGAGTTTCGAACTGATGCACAAATGTAAGTAGTCAATGATGACATAATGTACTGATTGATATCATCTGTCATTGATAGTTTCCCAATGAGGTCCAACAGCTCAAAGACCTGTTTAACCTAGAGTAAATATAATATTATTACTTTTTTACCTCCTCAGCTATTGTGTACAAAAAAAAAATTGTTCTGTTGCAATTAAATTTGTCCATCTTAAAGTGAAGATTCCATATGCAGGGTGTGGTGACAGTTTATTGAAGAGAACACGCGGTGAAGAGCAAACAAACAGAACATGTCGTCCGAAAATAGTCCACGCTCAGACACAGCCAAACAAAAAATAGCCGGAGTCCAAAGACAGCAGAAATCCACACAGGAGAGCAATGGCACTGGACTGTGAGACAGGAGAATCACTGGGCAGAGGTGGCAGGTGAGGCAGGCAGGGTGACAAAGTCCAACAGGTGTAGGGTCTGGATGTCACGGATCAAGTAGGGTGGATTCAGGGATCGGGGGGAAAAGAATGATTTATTCACAATAAAAAAAATACAAAAAAAAAACTGCCCGAGGGGGAAAACATAACTAAACTAAGAAACTGAACGCTAAACAAACAAATCGGATAGACTGGGGAGAACAGACACAGGAAACACAAAGGGATTAAATAGGGAACACATGAGGAGGGTGACGAGCAGAAACAGCTGAGAACAATCAAGGTAAACAAGGGAACAAGATGGGCGGGGTTACACACAAACACGGACAGCCATGCTCTCCCGACCAAGGGCATATTCTTCGTACGTCGCTTACAACATCCAAGATCAGTTGACACATCCGGGATGAGATAATCGCGCTAACTATGAGCTGGATGATTCGGTTCTTTAAACGCACCTGTTGTTGACAATTAGTATAGCTGGATTGAGTTATCTGAGATCATTGCGCGTTCATGTGCTGGCTTAAAAGGGGATATGTATCGATAGTAGAAACACTGATCAGCAACATTTTGATTGGTCAGTGAGCATGCTGAAAGAGCGCGCACAGTATTTCTCTGCGCGCACGTCGCTGAATTTCAGTGTTTAATTAAAACACAAGGAAACATTTTAAAGCTGCAAAAGCCAGGAGAGAGGACTGGCAAAAAGTTGCCGACAAATTAAATTTGTGAGAAGCCTAGTGATCGTGTGTGTAATTATATTGACTCATATTAATTGTACTGTATTTCATAATCATCTTTTATATTAGAGCCACCACAGGACCCACTAGAACTTGGGAACAAGTAAAAGTAAAATGCAAAAATATTCTGCAAAATAGTATCTTTACTACTTGCGCAGTGCTGCAAAAAAAAGAGTCAATTAATGAAATAGAATTGCAAAAACTAATAAAGCAAAAAGTCAGACTTGAGATTGAATTGCTTCAAGAGGAACTTCAAAGTTAATAAAATACACGAATAAACACACTGTACTGAGGACCTTGCATGATTTATTTCATTCCACAGGCAAGAGATGATCAGCTGGATTTTTTTAAATAAATAAAATAAACTGTAAACTAACTGTGTGCAAAGTTCCCTTTTTTTAAAAATGACTGCTTGAGTGCTGGTAACTTTGCGAATGGCACGACAGACAGCACTTTCACAATGTTCTCCAACAGTGTAAATGAACGTGCCGCTCGCAAAGTAGCGCAAGGCAATACACACAGTTTGAGCTGTAGTTAACGCCCGACTACGACTAATTGTATCTAAATTAACTAGATACATTATACCCTCACGTGAAAAACGAAATATATATATATATATAGATTATTATTATAATTATTATATTATTATATATATATATATTATTATAATTATATTAAATATATTATATTGCACCTTCAGCAACAGGTTTCTCTCGTAAAAACGGACAGGACATGTTGCGACAAACTTCCCGTTTCACCTCCGCTTGCGTGAACTAATCCTGCTAACTTGAAGTAAGCCTGCTCCGAGCAGGTTCACTTCAGCGGACCTGTTACTATGACAACAAGTCCCGGATGAGCGTCGAAGAACCGAACAATCCAAGATCATGCGAAATCGTCAACAATCTAATCCAGCTAAGTGAGTTAGCGAGGTACGAAGAATATGCCCCAACAATGGCACAAACACAAGACGGATCAAACCGGCATCCTGACAATATCGGTTTTATAAAAGAATTTGTTGCTCAATGGGTTTGTAGTTTATCCCCAGTTTAAGGGTGGATCTGTTGGCCTGGCATTGTTCACACTGCGCCACCTTCTCAAAGAGTTTGCTTCATCAGTCCCTTGGACAACTTTCACATTTTTTTCTTTGACAGTTTTTGGGTTACATACAAAGTACAACTGGCCATCTATGACAGAAGAAAGAGTTCTGTGTATTACATGTTCTAAACAAAATGCAATTCTAAATTAATTCATTTTTTTGTGTACTAAAGCACTCAATCACACAATGTTAAACTCATAAAATCATGTATTCTTTATCGTAGCTTTATTCAGATACATTACTGGCTTCCTGATAATGTGTGGATTGTACGATGGGCCTATATCGAATGGGTGATGCAAATGCAAATTAATATAAACATTGTTTGATCAGTCCTTATTGATATATAGTCCTTAAACTAAAAATGACAAAATGTACATTTTCAAAACTAGTAATATATTACCTTCAATCTCAAATCTGTGCGCATTTTTTTTCCCATCTTGCTCAATACTTCAGGGTAGGTCCCATCGGACTATATAAAACGGAATAAGTTTCTTTGTAAATCTTTGGATCCATTTGAACAAGCTAAAAACAAAGCGATAGCTAAAGGTGTGCAAACAGGTATTCCTACAGTCCTGCTCACCATTATTGGCACCCATGAAGTTTATGGACATATTGTGGAATATCTACTGAAGGTAGTGATGGGTCATCTGAAGCGAGGCTCCGGAGCTTGTGTCGAGCAAAAAGGGGCGTTCCAGATGAAGCCCCGATTCGAGCCGTGTATCGTTTCCGTGAAAATCACGTGACGATGACAAACGAGGCCTCGGTTTCTGTTGATGACATCATTGCTTCTGAGTGTCGCTTCCAGATAAAAGTGGTTCGAAACCTTGCGCCTCTTGTGCAGTGTTGCCAGATTGAGCGGCTTACCGCCCAATTGGGCTCCTTTTGGTCACGTCCGACCGGGGAAAATGCATTGGGCTGGTTGATAAAAATTTGGGCTGGTTTTTGATGCAACTGGCGGGTTTTTATTTTTTGACTAGAAATTTTATTTGATTATTTTTTACATTAAAACAAACGTTACAGTAAAGTATAATATGTAATGTTGACATTTTAATTATGGTTCAGTTTAGCCAATAAGGTTATCTCCTGTCCTATATATATTATATGTATAGCCTATATTAGTAGTAGTGTTATTATTATATATAATACTGCTATTATTATTATTACTACTTTTATTATTATTATAACACTAGACTGTATTAGGGAAAGCTTAGAAAGTTGGTCTAGTGCAAACGTTCTTATGTTGTCCAGCATCATCGGTGTCCTGTGAAAGGGTGTTTGGGTGTCATCCCTGTTGCAGTTTGCTGTTCCACAATTTCAGTCCCATAAGCACTGCAATATTTACAATATTATTGCAATATATATAATAATATATATAATATTATTGTGCACTCAAAATAATTTATTTACAATTATTTGGGGCATTCACTGTCATCACTAACCCAAAGAACTACTGAATAGTTGAACACAAAGTTGTGTGTGCATAGGTTCATACAAGCAGAGTAAAATACTTTATTTAATACACAGGCAATAGAAAAGTGTGTGCCCACTCCATGACGATTTGGTTGCTCAGGATGAATAGATTTGAGTGCGATGCATTGCTTTGCACAGCAGGAGTCACTAGGGAGCACACTGTTTCATGAGACTTCGGGTAAATGAACGATTTGGTCAACCAATGGGCTGGAAAGCCTCAGTGGTTCAGGAAGCCTCATTTTCCCATTACTAACTGAAGGAAATGTATCAAGTGAAACAACATTACTACAGATAGCTTGTGTTTGATACAAAACAGCAAATGCTAAAGAACATTTAAAAAGACAAACAATATGAGGAAAACATAGAAAAACAATGCTTGCCGTGTCAATGGTATTGGCGCCCTTTGCTGTAAATCAGTATGGAAACCCAATTTGGCTCAACAGTTCCAAATCACAAATGAGGATCACCTATGATGAATTGCCTCCACCCATGTGACCTGAATTAGCCAATGAATTATCATTTTGGTGTTTTAAAAAGCCACCCGTTATTCCCTTTTCATGTGTAACAATGGTAAAGACAAAGGAGCTGTCTGAGGACAACAGAAATGCTATTATTTGCAAACACAAGACCTTCAAAGGGTATAAGGCCATCTCAGTAGAAACTCAGTATCCCTGTTTCAACAGTGCGTAATGTTATTAAGAAGTTTTCCAGCATGGAACTGTCAAGAACCTCCCTGGACGTGAGGGAGAGAGAAATTGATGAACGAAGTCTTCGAAGGTTGGTGCGAATGGTGGAAAAAATACCACGTCAAACATTTAAAGACCTGAAGACAAACCTGGAACAGTCTGGTGTAACTGTTTCAACGAGTACCATACGCTGCACACTAAACAAAGCGGGACTTTATGAGCGGAGGCTAAGGAAGACCCCATTGCTAAAGAAAAGGCATAAAAAGGAACGCTTGATCTTCGCGAAAGAGAACCTGGACAAACCTCAAGCTATCTGGGACAATGTTTTATGGACCAATTAAACAAAAGTGGAGCTTTTTGGTAATGCACACAAACAGTATGTTTACAGATGAAGCCTTTTAGGAGACGAACACCATACCATCAGTCAAGCATGGTGGAGGATCCATAATGCTGTGGGGCTGCTTTGCTGCATCTGCTACTGGAGGCCTTGACCGTATCACAGGCATCATGAAATCAGAAGATTATCAAGCAATTCTAGAGCGAAATGTCTTGCCCAGTGTAAGGAAACTTGGTTTGAGGCAAAGATCATGGATCCTCCAGGAAGATAAAGACCCAAAGCACACAGGACACAGCAAAAATGTGCGTAGGCGAGGAAAAGATTTGACTTTCCATACTCGTACACCGATTTGCTCGTATACAAAGTCACTCGTAAACCGAGGTATTACTGTATGTACATTAAGGAAAATATTTCCTTTTTACACTGTGTTCTGCAGTTCTCTATTTAAATGGTATTTCATGTTATTCTGTATCACATGTAGTCGCGCATCTCCTCCTGCGCTCCCGTGATGGACAATGTGATTAAGGCAGTGCTGATTATCATTATTTTATTTTTTTAATACATTGAATTACGTTTGGATTTTACTAGATATATACAGCCTAAAACAATCTGCACAAATAACACTGTTAGGTATAATCCTCAAGATAATGTGGCTATAATGTATGAAATGGAGTGAAAATGTAATTATTAATTCTTATAATCGTTCTCCTCATTTATTTTCTACAATCTAACTTCAGTTCACGACCTCACCATCTGTGTCGTTATTCCCTTTTTCTCCAGAATGTGTGTACGCACAGCTCAAACTTTGCTTTAAAGTGCGCACATTCTCCCGTCCAGTTTGTTTTTTATAGATCACAACCTTTGCGTGGGAACTGGCATACACACGTTTCTAGCCCCGTTTTGTGCGTACGCCAGTTCCCACGCAAAGGTTGTGATCTATAAAAAACAAACTGGACGGGAGAATGTGCGCACTTTAAAGCAAAGTTTGAGCTGTGCGCACGCTTTATAAATGAGACCTCAGGCCTGGGATTTATGGTGTATTTTGTGTTTGTGTGGACAGCAGTCGTCTTTTATTATGATTATTAAAGTGTTAAAATGTTCACCATTTCCTGAACTACAAACTTTGCTGTAATCAGGAAGGGGGCAAACTCTTTTTCACACCACTGTATTTTGAAGAAGGTTTGGTTATGGGGAACCATTGACTTGCACATTAGGAAAAAAAATATATTGTGGGAGTCAATGGTGAGACATGTCTGTTTGATTAAAGACATTCTTCAAAGTATCTTCCTTTGTGTTTAACAGAAGAAGAAAAAAAGCACATTAAATCTGAAATCCAACCTGAATGATGACAACACAGAATAACATACAATCACTAGACAATCCTTAACACTTTATTTTACAGACTGGGTAAAAGGACATGCATCAAAATGTAATGCCAATATATAAACCAATAACAATCAGAAAAGCATACACCGCTCATTCCTTATAGTCAACTAGTGCACTATATAGGGATTAGAGAATTCGTAAACAAGTATAAAAAAAATCGAGGAAACAAGTGCGTGAATATTTTGAATAAAACAGTAAAAACTCAAAAAGCAATCTGTCATTCAGCGCTATTGTGTCACCATGTATTTAAACCCTCAGTCATCTTATGTTCAGTGTCTTGTTCATGTTTCATGCTGCTGTTTATTAAATATAAGTGCTCACACTCATCTAGTCAAGCGTCTGACAGTCACTGATTTATCATGGAGCTCAAAGCATTATGGGTAGAATCTCTACAGTCTGTTCTGATTCATCAACACAGTTTCACTGATCCAGGAGAAGAAGCAAAAAACCCATCATAACCAACTCTAAACCCAGGATAGAGTGAGTGAGTGAATGTGGTCTGGACTGTGTGGATGAGACTCATTGTGTGAGAGACGCTGTAGAAGGACAGAGTTCCTGCACTGGGATCCACATACACTCCTATTCTACCCCTGATGGGTTTTACTGGGAGTTCAGTCTCTATGTTATTGTGTTTGAATGAGTAACTGAAGGAAGTGCAGATCAAACTCCAGGACTGATCATTAGATCCAAACTCACACTCTTCGTCCCATCCCTTCCTGCTGATGCTCTTATATGACACTGATATAAACACGTGTCCACTCCACTCAATCTCCCAGTAACAGCGTCCACTAACACTCTCTTTACACAACACCTGATGATAACTATCAAATCTGTCTGGATGATCAGGATACGGATGATCTGTGTCAATAAATGTGATCGCTCTGTTTCTCTCAGACAGACGGAGGCGTTTATTCACTGTGTTCAGATCCAGAGTCAACTGATGGGAATCTGATGGAGAGAAAAACATCAGGAGATTTAAAGGAACTTTCTTAAGTCTTATGCTAAAATATTACAAGTTAATTTAGCATTATTCATAAATTCGTATTACAGAAGAAAATATCCTAAATCATGTTAAGATTATCCCATTGCAAAAAATCTCATCTGTAATGAGTAACTCTTATCTGTTCTTCAGCGTCTCACACTGTCATGTGTTTCAGGAGAAGTGGATGAATTTAACGTGCTGTAAATCCGTCAGGTCTGATTCTCTGAACTGCGGCTCAAACTAACATGGCGGCGCTTATAGATCAGCGAACATGATCATTATAAAACTTTTAAACGACTAAACACTTTCACATGTTTGACAATCAGAATAACAGCTACAGTAGTTGATGAAACTGCGGCATGACATGGAGATAATGATGCGATACTCTCTAAAATAAGTGACCTTGAACTCAAGGTGCACTGGCGTCACCACTGGAACACAACAACTCAAAATTGATCACTCTTGTGGCTATTGATGTGAGGGAACATAAACAGTAAGCCAGTTCAGAGAGCACTGGTTTGTGAGGCCCTACAATGGAAAGAAATCTGAGAGGAAGAGTTTGTGTGTATCAATGTACTGTAGTGTTGTAATGGAGGGTTGGTCTAACCGTTTGTAGGTCTATTATTCATGTCTTTTTTTTGTAACTCCATGTTCTCTTTTTGTCGAAATGAAAGACACATGGGGTTCAGAGGACAGGTATGTTTTCCCCACACCAAGAGACCATAATTGTTGATATGGTCCGTGAGAACAATGCAATTAAACTTCAGCAGAAGATCATTGAGGACCATGTAAATTGTGAGGGTATCAACAGTGTCAGCCTCTCTACTGTTGATCGTGTCCTTGAGCGCAACAGACTGCGCATGAAACCGCTATACAGAGTTTGATCGCAACTCGGACAGAGTCAAAGAGCACACATTCCAGTATGTACAAGTTGGCATTTATCCAGACACAGTCAATGTTGATTACTCCAAGTAGTGATTTACTGAAGTGGCCTAAATCACTTTTTCCGTATCACTTACAAAACTATATCTATTACTATAGAGGTTTTTCCAACTGGATGCAATGGAAAGACCCCGTGAATACATGTACATGGATGAAGCTGGGTTTAATCTCACCAAAAGGAGAAGGAGAGGCCGTAATAATAAGAAGAAATGTTACATTTATATAGCGCTTTTCCAGAGCTCAAAGCGCTTTACATAGTATGGGGGAATCTCCTCAACCACCACCAATGTGCAGCATCCACCTGGATGATTTGATGGCAGCCATATTGCGCCAGAACGCTCACCACACACCAGCTTATTGGTGGAGAGGAGACAGAGTGATGAAGCCAATTAGAGTATGGGGGAGGATTAGGAGGCCATGATGGACCAAGGCCAGTGGGCAAATTTGGCCAGGATGCCGGGGTTACACCCCTACTAATCGGATTGGTAATGTGATTGGCCATCGGGCCATTGTTGGTGTTCCTGAGCAGGGTGGAGGCAATATCACATTATGTGCTGCCATCAGCATATACAACACTCTCTAGCTCCTCGTTTTCCTCAATCACATGCGAGATGCTCTATTAGGGAGCAGGATGAGCATCCCATCTATGTTGTTGTTTGGGACAATGTGAGTTTTCACAGAGAGAGGTTTCAATATGAACCAAAGTTTTATCAATCTTTGCCTTCCACTGTACTCCCCTTTCCTAAACCCCATTGAGGAATTCTTCTCCTCATGGCAGTTGAAGGTATATGAATGCCAACCTTACACCAGGGTAAATCTCCTGCAAGCCATGGGACTTGCCTGTGGTGACATGCGTGTGGAGGCATGCCAGGTTTTTTTCCCGTTGCCCTCACTTATTTTTATATTTTTGTGTTGTATTTTCACATGGGCTTACTGTACACAAGTGGCAAACGATTTGTTTTTGCTGCATGTAAATGCACATTTATTTATTTTTGCAACATGCATTTAGCCTACAGTGAACAATAAACATGTATTTCTCCAGCTTCATGTCCTGAGCATTGTGTTTAGTGACTGTTCCGTAGTGTTTTTAATTTTGATTGACTCTGGGCACGATTTGACAACATAGTTCAGGTTTGAGCACAGACTGAACTGTTTTGAGGTGAAAGTCTGGTTTTGCAAGAAGAGTCTGAGGTTTTGTGAATGTAGCTTGAAAAATGGGTTTTGTGTTCACAGTTTAGAGAAAAGGAGAGCAGCTTTCAAGAAATGTGTGTGTGTGTGAGAGAGAGAGATTGTCTGTGTGGGAGAGAGAGAATGACTCTCTCTGTGTGTGTGTGTGTGTATGTGTGTGTGCGAGTAAGGGCATATACGTACATTTGCGTAGTCCTCCTGTAATCCTGACTCCTCCTCCATGATTCACTCTACAAAACATACAAAGTGTCACAGTGCATCACTAAACACACACACTCTCTCTATCTCTTAAAGATCCTTAAAGACCCCTAAACCTCCCTATCACACAAAACTTTCTGCATTTTTACATTTTCAATAAAACATCACTTAGTGTGATTTATAAAGTTTTCCTCAAGGAGACTATAAATATAAACTCTCTCTCTCACACACACACACACACACACACACACAGACCAGTTTGTTTGTGTATTAGTAACTTTCATAGACCTTTAATCACACTTGTAAACACTGTTCTAATTCAGACACCGTTGCCACACTGTCAAATTGGCTGTTTAGTGTTTGGGAGCTATTGCTAGTGTGCGGCAGGGGCGTAGCCAGAATTTTTTTTTAAGGGGGCCCAGCCCCCTCAAAAAAACGTCTTGTGCGGCGCGCGTCGATCGTCTTGTGCGGCGCGCGTCGATCGTCTTGTGCGGCGCGCGTCGATCGTCTTGTGCGGCGCGCGTCGATCGTCTTGTGCGGCGGGCGATATGTGCTTTCGTTTTCAGTCGCGATTTTAAACAATTGAAAATCTGAGGGGGCCGGACATGTAAATGAGGGGGCCCAGGCCCCCCCGTGGCTACGCCACTGGCGTGCGGTGCAGATGACGTTTTGGGATCCCGATCCCATGCTGCTGAACTGTGCATGCCTTATGCTTTTAACAGTGTGTGTGCAGCATTGGACACAAAAAGTATCAGATGATACATTTATCTTGACCTTCCTTCAGCTTCTTGCTGTTTCTAAAAATGTAACCGTAACAGGAAGAACAGACCATAAAAAGAATGACTGCAAATCAACCCCTCAACCTGCCCTCTCATCCTCTGGAGCGTTAGACGAAGGGGTTTGTTGAGTTGGAACAATGCTAATCTCAGTGTCTGCTTCCAGATGAGACAGAATAATGAGGTGATTCGGGCCCAGGCTCTTGGTTGTTGGGATCAACCTTTAATCAATTCCCTTATCTTCAACCTCTGGTTAAATGGTACTTATTTTGAGGTCAAAGAGGTTGAAGCAGACCAAACCAGTCCCATCCTGATCCCAAGCGTTTGGGCACTCCAGCTCACCCCTAATCTCCAACCAAACTCTCCACATTTCTGACAAAGAGGACCCTCGTATCCGCTCCAGAGTCCTTCAGCCCTTCAGACACCGCCTGCTTTCTTACTCAAGCCACTGTCATCACTTGGCAAGCCAGCTCCCCAGTCTGCTCCAGAGAGGGACATCCCAGAGCCCAATTCAGACAGTATAGCGATGACCAGTATGGTCACAGCCCACTTGTATGCTGCATGCAAGAAAGCTCCAGAATGCTCTCCCAGTGCTCCACCAGGAGCCAGTTTGCCTCACAAAGCCTCAGGAGACTGCTCCAAGTCATGAACCAGCCCCAGAGTCTGCTTCAACCTACAGCCCATAGATCCACCCAAAAAAATGGGTATGGGCTGCCCTGATCTCCTGTTCCCTCATTACGGCCCTGAGCTACTGGCGCTGCCCTGGAGGCTTACGGTTGTGTTGGAAAACACCCCATCAGCCCACCCTGTGGATGTATTGTGGTGTGAGGTTGTGCCTTTTCGAGAGCAGGAGAAGCCGAATAAAATTGATTTTGTAGGAAAATAATGGAAATGTTTTGTTATATTTATATGTTTGGTCAATGTTTTGTGGGTTTTGTTATTTTGCTGTTTTGGGCTGCTAGCACCTCTGAAATAATTTTGTGACATGATAAAGAATATTAATACAGCTGAAACCTCCCTGAAACTACTTTAGCCGTGTGTTTACTGGAAATAAATGAACACCTTACACCGTTCGTCAGAATGAAACATTCAATAGCCCTTAGTATAACTAGAGTTAAACCTCTGTAAATTATCAATAATAACTTTTGTAAATGTATGAAAGAAATAAAGTGTAACAGATTTGTATTAAGTGAAAGCTGTAATGTGTTTGAGTCATTTTATCAAAACTCCTCTTTCTCTACATACTTGAGTTTATCCAGTCTGCAATTTGGATCCTCCAGTTTTTCAGAGAGCAGTTTGACTCCTGAATCTCCTGGGTGATTGTAGCTCAGATCCAGCTCTCTCAGGTGTGAGGGGTTTGAACTTAGAGCTGCAGACACATAACCACAGCCTTCCTCTGTCACCATACAGCCAGATAATCTACAAACACACACAGCAACAGTCCACATACCATTAGTTTGACAATCAGGCATTACTATAACACACTGACCTCTGCAGTTTGTATTTGCAGATGTTATTTTCAGTATATTTATCACAAATGTGTTTGTGGAAGTGTACCAGAGTAAAAGTATTCATTTACTTTTTAAACGGATACTACTCTTTTCTCAGGATACTACATATTGATTTTCTCATGTCTCATTTAGGTATCAGTTTTGTCTTTAAATATCTTCCAAGAAACATTTCACAGTGAGTCAAGAAGAATAAAAACTGGAGGACGATCATGACTTTATCAACTGATTCTCCTGGTGTGTGTTTTTTTAAAGGAGAAAGAATAATAATGGTGATCTTCTTCTTTGAAACACGCCTAATTAAACTGATTAAATCTGATCCTTATCATAAAAGTCACCAGGATTACTAGAAACTTTCTGGTTGGTGTTTTGGAGTTGGTTGGATCTAAGCTTCAGGAGCTGAGTGTCAGAACACTGATGTACTGTTCAATACTTTCAGACATAGAAACATTTTATAGTTTACTTAATAATAGTTTAAAGCCATTTCATAATGTCAATCTTCATACAATCCACCCTTAACTCAAACAATATTATTTTTCAGACTTATTTATACACAAGTACACATTCAATGACAAAATCATTTATTTTGAAAGCCTTATTATAGCCAAGGCAGACTTTAGCGGTCTTAACCAAATTCCAGTAATTTTACTTTTGTAACTCTTATTTGCAGTCTCATAATTTAGAGTTTTATGACTTTACAGTTAAATATAAACTGAAAGGTAATGGTTAATTGGCAAGCTCCACCTCTGATTGTAGCATATTTAATAATAATAAACTTTATTTTATATAGCGTCTTTAAATGTAACATATCAAAGCAATTTACATAAAAATATACAATTAAAAAAATACACATAACAATAAAATAAAATATAAAACCAATAGAACAACAAGCAAAGTAATCAATTGAATCACAAATAAGCCATCCTTGTCAGGGTTTTGGAGAGAGCGAGGACTCAATTGAGCCTTTTCTGGTGACGTCATCCAACCGGAGGCCGGCCATCTTGGAGACACCACCGATTAGTCATTAAATCGAATTGAATCGAGGGCCAAAAATTGTGATTTATTGTTTAGACTTTGTCCATTGTTGTATAACAATCATTGAGTGGATATTCACCGTCAATAAGCTTCAACTTCTCAATATATCTCGACTTCTCCGGCGGATCAAGCTTATCCCTGTATAAAACAGTCCTTGCAAAACTATTATCACACGGTTTCCCTGCCATTCCTCCTTCAAAATGAGCGAATTTTACGATTGCTTAGTTCAAATATGTGTTAATGAATGAGAACAAGGCTTCGGGTGTCTCCAACATGGCAGAACTTAACGTCAATAACGATAACGTCAGTCGACTTGCAAACGGTCAATTGCAGGGGAAACAGGATTTTATTGAAAAAAGAAACAAAAAGCAAACATAAACCACCCCGAGGGGGAAAACCATAACAGGACTAGACAAGATGCACGACACGACTGATGGTTAGGAATGACAACGAAGTGACACAGGACGGCAAACATGAGGAGACTAAATACACAGTAGGAAAGGCAATTGACGAGAAACACAGCTGGAAGAAAATCAAACTAATGACAATGAAACAAGACGGGCGGGGTAACAGACAAGACATGAACACACAGCCAATGCGGATGCGCGTCGCTGCATGATCACATTAAACAAAGACGATGCGCAGCTGGTGACAACCAAACTGCATGTGACAGGAAAACACATGAAAGCATGTGGCTGACGTAAACACGAACCGCGTGCTTACAGCACTGGACAAAGACACGAGAGCATGCGGTACGAGCAGAGCTTGAAACCGCGCCCACTCACATAACGTAGAGTGCCTGAGAATGAGCAATCGCTCGTCTCACACGCTCATGACAAGGACGAACACACAGGTCATGAATGTCCGAATCCCAACACAAACCGAAACTAGACAAGACCAGTCTCGGGATCAGACATCATAACCCGCACATAAGACGTTATACAGACAAGCGTGCGCACGGCTTGAATCTTCGAAGCCGTGCGCACACACATCAAAAACGAGACATTACGGTAGTGCCAGAGCTCTGCCACAAAACCAAGAAACGACTAGACCGACTGTTAAGACAGAGAAATTTTTTAGACATCCATTTTTTTATCCTCAGAAAAAACATTGAGAAAGAAGAGACACAGGCATATTGACATCAGGTTTTGAATGTATATGGATTTGAGTATCATCAGCATAGAAGTGAAAGTTAACACCAAGAGTTCTTAAAAGTTGGATAGTGGAAAAATATAAATACTAAAAAGTAAAGGTCCTAAAACTGACCCCTGGGGAACACCAGAGTGCACCACACTGACCTCAGACTTGCAATCTCCCATCACAACAAACTGCTTGCGATCAGAGAGGTAAGACTTAAACCACTTTAATGCAGAATCAAAGTCCATGCTATTCGTTTTTGGTACAGGCTCAGCAAACACAGAACGTTCCGCTAATGTTCCCATTTGGTTCCTGTTTGGTTATTTTTTGGGGGAACCAGGTTATTAATAACCCTGCAGGTTATTTTTTGGTTTAATTTTGAAACTTATTGAGAACATTCCCTGCAGGTTAGTTTTTGGGGTCAGTTTAATTATTCACCCAATCTGACACAAGCCAGAAAAAATATATCTGCCTGTAAATGATGCTAGTGCACAATGTTTTTAGAGTTTAGTTGTAAGACTTTTCCTGGAAAAACCAGGACTGCATTCATGTCTTGAAGAAAATGACAAAACAAACTGACGATTTGAATCCGGTTAGATGCGCAGCGCTGGACCTTTCAAATATTGTGTTTGAATCCATACGAGAATTGAGACGCCATTGGCTGCTGCACTGCGCACCTGATATTGAGGGGCGGAGGGGGGGGGGGCACGCGATCTGCCAGTCCTCCGAACACGGAGCGGAAGTATCTGTCGACGGGCGGCGATGTCAAAAGAGCCATATACATGTAAAAGCCTGACCGACTTACGAAAAGATCAACATATGAAGCCAATCTCGGAACGGATTAATTTCGTAACACGGGTTCTACCGTGAATATTTTAATCTAAATATTTGGTGAGCTCAGACCCAGGGGATATTTTTTGTCCATTCTTGTGCCGTTCGTAAAGCTGACGAAAGGGTTTCAGTTAACTTGTAGTTGTGTTTCTCCAGCCCCGAGAACTTGTCCATCCACCTGCTTTCTCATTCCATAAACACAAGCAAATTCAGTCTTTGTAATAGAATTATAGGCAAGTTTTTCCTCCAACTCGCTATCAATTATTTAAATAATAAATGTTATGAAATGCAACAGATCTTTATTTTGCACTGAGAATATATTTTGTTGTGGTACCAAAAATACAGTAATGTAAATAATACCACACTTCAAATCTAACTCCATTCACATCAACCTTCTTTGTTATTCCTGGATTCTAGGAGCAACAGAAAATAATTTCAGAACACTGAAGGCAAGAGATGTGGAAGAGCTTATTGCAATGCTTCGGCAATTTACCCAACATAGAAATAAAATGGTAAGCAATAATGTCCCTCTGTTTTAGATTATCAATAGCATGTCACACTACGAGATGAGATGTTAGAGTTAATTGCATATCCGCTCTTTTTATAACTCCATAAATTGTGACATTTAATCTATATCTGTAAAACTACAGTTTTAGCCATAAGTATAATCTACCTGACTTAATGTATTTTTGCAGTGAATATCATAACATCAGTGTGTTTAACATCACTTCACAAGATATCAGCCAAACTGCAACGGACAGAACTATATTAGATCTACACAATCATTCACAGCAATTAAGTCAATTGTTTATATTATTTCTGTCTGACTCATGTATGTTTCTTTGTTTTTGATTTGCAGATGATGGGGAAATTACGTTTTTTTTCCCACATTACATTGTGTGTAAATATTGTTTAAATATTCATGTTTATAATTACATTTTCTAAATATAATTGTGTAATATGTTTAAATATGTTCATGGCTTGTATATGTATGTTTAAATATTCATGTAATATTCATTAATATTCAAGCGTAATATGTAATATTCAAGCGTAATGTTTTTCTGTACCTACAGTGTATTATGTCTGTGTTATGGTTTGTGCACTTATGTATATAGGTTTTTGTTCTATAGCACCTTGGTCTTGGAGAAACGTTGTTCTCTTTCAAGGGAACGAGACGCTGCGTCGAACACTTGGACGCTGTCTCACGAAGCACAGAATGTAAACTTCCGTCGACCGAGTGTGAGTGACGATCGCAGGTCGGTGACATCATGAACTAGGTCATAAAAGAGCGCCAGAACCCAGAAGCAGCAGCTTAGGTGTCTTCGCAAGCACAGTGTGAGAGAGTGTGTCGTGTTGTCGCTCTGGTTGTTTGAGTTTCCTTTGACTGATCTATTCCCTAGACTAGTTTAAAAGAAAAGGGCTCTCCAATTTTCAAAATGGCGAATCAAACATTTGTGCAGTGTGCGTCTCCCTGCTCTCACTACTTTTCGGGTGGGGACGTGCACTCACTGTGTGTGTGTTTGTTGGGAGCAGAGCATGTTCGGACATCGCTTTTTGCACGCTGACTGTTATCACTGCAGCCAACCACCGCTGTAGGTGCTCCGCTCCCGCCTAGCGGTCTTTGATACTGAGTCCGCCCAGGCTCATGCTCCCCAGGGCTCGGATCCCGCTGTAGTCGAGGCTCTGCGGTGATCTAGGTCCTGGGGTTCGCAAATGGATCAGACTGTGGGGTGTGAGATGGGCGCTGCTTTATCTCAGCCCTTTCCTGGCAGATCCAGTGCCCGTGCAGCCCGAGGGCTGTTACATCTGATCAAACAGAGGCACAGATGCTGCAATGATCTATCTCTGAGGAGTTGGGCATTGTCAACATTAAATGCTGAGAGAAGATTTGCCACTTTTCTCTCCAGTATGAGGAGTTATTTGAGGAAGTGAATAGTGCGCCATGTTGACTATTTATTGCGAGTGACTATTTATTGCCCTCTTATTAAAGGAGCGTTCGTCCTAAGAAAAGGTATTATTAGACTAACGCGTCCTCTTCGCGAGTCATCCCCCCGCGATATATAAAAAGTTCGATCCTGAGACTGGGGAGGCGCTTGCGAGCTACCTCTCTCAATCAGTATTGATGAAAAAAAACTTTAAAAAAAACTACACTGCTTTATAAACCCGTGAGGATTATTTCCACTCTCGTGGGCAGTCAAGCATATAAAGCAGGGTTATTGGGGGACCTCGATGAGAGCATAAAATAGAAATGTATTTTAATATTATATAAATCTATATATATATATCTATATATATATATATATATATTTATAAAAGAGGCATCTGTGGCTCAAACTTTTAAAGATAAGGAAATAAGTTCCTACTGGACGCCCCTCTCTCATCTTCTGGGCTTTTACGGCGACACTGTTGAGACGGTCGTCGATAAGTTCTAGGAGACTGCTAGCAGCAGGTGGTGTTCAGTGTGCTACTGCCTCGTTGCTCTCAAATTAGGGGCTGTGAGCCAGCCACAGCCCCAGAGCTCCTCACAATGGGCCGCTCTGAGGCAGAGCGTCGCAACCCGCTAACCCCTCCAGAAACCCGGGGGGTCGGCACTCCCAGCCTCAACCCTCTGGCAGGAGGACGGATCTGAGGACCGTCATCCTCGTCAAGAAGGTTACATCAAAGAGGTCCTGGCGCTAAGGTGCCAGGCCTTGCACAGGCGTCCCTCTTCAGCTGCCGCCGTGAGTCTGGTTGCTCTGAGGAGATCGCCCCCTCCGAGGAGGGTCCTAGAGCATTCACTCCAGGTGTACCCCTGAGAACTGGGCCCTGGAGCGTCTGCCACTCAAGCACCAGAGGCCAGCCTTGAGAGAATGGTTCCCTCATTAGAATTTCTGGTCGCATATCATGCCTACCAGATGTTTCTCATTGGGTCTTGCGAAAAAAGAAAAAAAAAATATATATATATATAATTTTTCTTTAGCAGGGTTCTACCCACCGTGGTGAACCCTGAGCAGGCTCTGGTCACGGAACAGGAAGTAGACACTCTGTTGAGGCAAGGGGCCATAGAATACGTACCCCCCTCAGACAAAGTCAGGATTACAGTCGTTACTTCATCGTTCCCAAGAGGGATGGAGGATTGCGGCCCATCCTAAATTTGCGCCTTCTAAATCACTTGTCATCAATGTTGACTTTGAACCAGATCGTGACAGATCAGGTCCAAGGACTGGTCTGTCAAATCGACCTGAATGACACATATTTTCATTCCATCCTTCCACAACACAGGATGTCAGGTTCGCCTTTGGGGGGGGGAAGGCTTACCAATATCGAGTGCTTCCGTTTGGCCCAACTCTTTCACCTCGCACGTTCATCATATGCATGGTTGCAGTGCTAACCCCGCTGCACCTCCAATGCATCAGAGTTCTCAATTATTCGACGACTGGCTTTTCTACCCAGTCGCTACAGCTAGCGGTTCAACATTGAGATGTTGTTCCCATGCTCTTTAATGTGTTGGGGTTGAGGCTAAACGCAAAGAAGAGTGTGCTCTCTCCTCTCCAGAGGACCACCTTCCTCGGCGTTGTTGGGTTTCGGTTATGATGTCTGCACGGTTTTCCCCTGTGCGCATTGATTCCGTCCTGTTAGCCGTCAAAGAGTTTAACTAGGCCAGCCACTCACTGTAAAGCACTTACAGCGTTCTGGGTCTCAGGCAGCAGCTTCCTGCGTTATCCTGCTCGGGCTGCTGCACGAGGTTGCTACAGTGGTGTCTCAGAACCAGAGGGTTTTCCCCAAGGGGAAACCCTTTCCACACTATCAAGGTCACGCGGCGAGGCTTACGTGCCTTGGATATGTGGAAGAAATCTGTCTCATGGACTGTATTGGGAGCTCCTTGACAATGCGTAATACTATCGACGGATAGTCGATAGCCCTTACGGGCTGGGGAGCAGTCTTGAGAGACCACTCCACCCAAGGTCATGAGAACCAGTTATACTGGCACATAAACCTGCTAGAGATGATGGCTGCTTGGAGGGCGCTTCAGGCATTCCTCCCAGACCTCAGGGGCCACCATGTGGTTGCTCAGACCGACGGCACCACTGTGGTCTCCTATATAAATCATCAGGGGGGTTTACGTTCGCGACCACTATACAAACTGGCGCAGATGATCCTCCTTTGGTCCTAAGGGAGACTGCTCCATCTACAGGCAGTTCACATCTCTAGGACCTAGAATGTGGGAGCAGACTTCCTGTCGAGGCCCAGGGATTGGAGGCTCCACCCCGAGGTGGTGGAGCAGATTTGGTTGAGATTCGGCCGAGCACACGTAGACCTGTTCGCATCCGAGGAATCGACTCATTGCCCTCTGTGGTTTTCACTCTTGCACCCAGCCCTACTTGGGCTGGATGCCATGGTTCAGACATGGCCGAGGCTATATCTGTACGCCTTTCCCCCGATTGCTCTGCTCCTGGGAGTTCTGGAGAGAGTTAGCCGAGACAAGGTCCGTCTCACACTAATTGCTCCATGTTGTCCGGGCAGAGTGTGTTTTGCGGATCTTGTGTCCCTTCTGGACTGAGTCCCCTGGGAGATCCCAGGGACGACTTTCTGTCCCAGGCAGCGGGCTTGATGCGTCACCCCTGCCCAGAACTGTGGAAACTGTGGGCTTGGCCTCAGTTGAGAGACCAGAATCTATGAGCTGGGCCTCCTCAGAGGTTGTTGAGACCATCCTCCACTCCAGAGCTCCCTCCATGAGGAAGCTGTACACCCTGAAGTGGAGACTCTTCACGTCTTGGTGTAGCGAAAAGCAGGTGAACCCAGTTACCCGTCACATTGGCAAAGTGCTGGAGTTCCTGCAGGATAAATTCGCTGCAGGGCTGCCCCTGTCCACCCTAAAGGTCTACGTGGCTGCTTACCACGTACCTCTGGGTGGCATGTCCATTGGCAGGGACCCCCTCGTCATACGCTTCCTCCGTGGTTCTATTAGGCTGAGGCCTTCAGTACAGTCCAAGGTTCCTAGCTGGGACTTATCCCTGGTACTCCAGGGGTTGTCCCAGGCACCTTTTGAACCTTTGGATGAGGTTCCCCTAAAGTTCCTCACTTTAAAGATATTCTTATTAGCTATAATTTCGCTAAAAAGATTTGGGGATCTACAGGCGCTATCTGTAGCTCCCTCTTGCCTTGAGTTTGCGCCTGGGATGGTGAAAACCAAAGTGCCCACACATGTGGCCAGGTCTATTGTACTGCAGGCCTTCTGCCCTCCCCCCTTTGGTGACCAGGACTAGGAATTTAAAAACAAGGTCTGTTCAGTGCGAGCACTGGACACTTACGTCCACAGGTCTGACTGCAGTTTTAAGTGCTACTGGCACAACAAATATTAATAATTCTCAAAACAACAGGAGAGAGTGAATCAAAACATGATTTAAAAAGACAAGATGGTATCAGATCAACTCTAGAAGTTGAGGCTTTGTTTTAAAACCATATTAGAAAGAGACTGGGAGTCATGAATAGCAAAGTTAGAAAGAGATATCACAGAAAATGCAGACATTTTTAAGAATGAAGCAGCAGAAGTTTGGGAGGAAACAATGTGGTTACGTATATTTAAAACTATTCACCTCAGTATCTCCAGCTGACAGGTTGGACTCTTCAGTCCATCAGAGAGCATCTTCACTCCAGAATCCTGCAGGTCATTGTTACTCAGATCCAGCTCTCTCAGGACAGAGTTTGAGGATTGTAGAACTGAACACAAACTCTCACAACACTTACCAGTGAGATTACAGCCCTCTAGCCTGAGTAGAGAACAAACCAGCAACAGTAATGCAGAGTTTATAATCTGGAACTTGAAGAAAAAAAAAAACTTTTAACAGTACGAAAAGTTAAGAAAATCAAAAAAAAAAATCTTCATTGAAATTTATTTATATCTATCGAGACACACATTACATTTATTCATTTTAAGAACACTCTAGGCCAACAAGTCAAGCATGTACGGCGCAATTACAAAATACTAACAGTGTATATAAATGAATGTAGAGGAGACTCTTACAGTGCTTTTCTGGTGATTTTGATCACTGGCAGAAATCTCATCACTGCTTCATCAGATCTTCTGTATTTCTGCAGTTCAAACATCTCTTGAGTCTCTTCTGACATGAGGAGCACAAACACCAGACCAGACCATTGAGCAGAGGAGAGATTCTGTGCTGAAAGATTTCCTGAGCTCAGTTTCTTCTGAATTTCCTCCACAAAGTCATCTTTCAGTTCACTCAGACAGTGGAAGAGATTGATTGTTTTCTCTACCGATCGCTCATTTTCTATTTTCTTTTTTATATAGTCAGCAGTGTTTTTTATGTTCTCTGATTTAAGTTCCAGTCCTGGCAGCAGTCCCTTCAGATCACTCTGATTGGACTCCAGTGAGAGACCCAGAAGGAACCTGAGGAAAAGGTCCAGGTGTCCATTCTTGCTCTGCAAAGCCTTCTTGACTGCAGTCTTATAAAGCTGAAACAGTGGCTTTTTGGACAGTTTCCATGTCAGTTTTTCTTTCCAGGATTGACAAAAAATGTCAGCTTTCTCATCTTTGTCCATCAAACACACATAAAGAGCAGCAAGGAATTCCTGTACACTGAGATGTATGAAGCTGAAAACATTTCTTGCATTTTCCTCCTGAAAGATCTGAGTGCATAACCCAGAGAACACTGACCCTTCACGGACATCTAGTCCACATTTCTCAAGATCATCTTTGTAGAAAATCAGGTTTCCTTTCTCCAGCTGTTGAAAGGCCAGTTTCCCAAGCTTCAGAATAATCTCATGAAAAGTCATTGCATTGATTTGAGGTTCAGGGGCATCACAGTATTTTTCTTCCATCTGTTGCTGCTGAGAAAGTAAGAACCTTGTGTACATCCCTGTGAGAGTTGTTGGTATTTTGTCATTGCTGTCTCGAGCCAGTAGAGACTGAAGAACAGTGAGAGAGATCCAGCAGAAGACAGGGATATGACACATGATGTACAGACTCCTGGATTTCCTGATGTGACGAATAATCTTTTCAGAAATCTCAGGACTGCTGTTATTTTTGAAGTATTGCTCTTTCTGCTCATCGTTGAATCCTCGCACCTCTGTCACCTGATCAATGTAGTCACGGGGAATCAGACCGGCTGCTGCCGGTCTGGATGTGATCCAGATGAGAGCCGAGGGAACCAGGCGTCTCTTGATAAGGTTTGTTATTATCTTGCTCACTGTTGTTTCTTCATTTACATCTGTAAGTATGTCGTCTTTAAAGTTCAAAGGGAAGCGATATTCATCCAGACCATCAAAGATGAACATGACTTTACCATCACTTTCAGGAAGAGAGGGCAGTTCTTCAGGATCATTAAAGAAGTATTTGTTCAGCAATCCCATGAGACTGTACTCTTCTTTGATCAGATTTAATTCACGGAAAGGAAGTGGAAATATGAAGTCTATAGCCTGATTTTCTATTCCTTCAGCCCAGTCAAAGATGAATTTATTGACAGAGACAGTTTTTCCCACTCCTGCGATCCCCATTGTCAGCACTTTCCTGTTTTGTTCCCCCGTGTCACACTGGACTTTAAACATGTCTTTACACTCGATTGGTTTCTCCTTGGCAGTCGATTGGTTGTGGTTTGATTCGATCTGTATCACCTCATGGTCATTCACTCTTCCTCCAGTTTCATTCTCCACCACATATACATCTGTGTAAATATCGTTCAGGTATTTCTGATGACCCGTCTGTGAATTACCTATCAATATTTGTTTGTAATCCGGTTTTAATTTGTTCTTCAGTTTGCAGCTGGATTCTGTGAAATCAGGAAGAGTAGCTTGACTGTCGTCTGCAGTTGAGCCTTTAAGGAGGGGAAAAGGAAGAAAATATTGAGTGTTTTCTTTTGCATAATTTCATGTTTCTTCTACACTCACCTAAATGATTATTAGGAACAACATACTAATACTGTGTTTGATCCCCTTTTGCCTTCAGAACTGCCTTAATTCTACGTGGCATTGAGTCAACAAGGTGCTGAAAGCATTCTTTAGAAATGTTGGCCATATTGATAGGAGCATCTTGCAGTTGATGGAGATTTGTGGGATGCACATACAGGGCACGAAGCTCCTGTTCCACCACATCCCAAAGATGCTCTATTGGATTGAGATCTGGTGACTGTGGGGGGCATTTTAGTACAGTGAACTCATTGTCATGTTCAAGAAACCAATTTGAAATTATTTGAGCTTTGTGACATGGTACATTAGCATCAGAGGATGTAAGTAGCATCAGAGGATGGGTACATGGTGGTCATGAAGGGATGGAGATGGTCTAGAAACAATGCTCAGGCAGGCCGTGGTATATAAACGATGCCCAATTGGCACTAAGGGGCCTAAAGTGTGCCAAGAAAACGTCCCCCACACCATTACACCACCAACACCAGCCTGCACAGTGGTAACAAGGCATGATGGATCCATGTTCTCATTCGGTTTACACCAAATTCTGACTCTACCATCTGAATGTCTCAACAGAAATCGAGACTCATCAGACCAGGCAACATTTTTCCAGTCTTCAACTGTCCAATTTTGGTGAGCTTGTGCAAATTGTGCCTCTTTTTCCTATTTGTAGTGGAGATGAGTGGCACCCGGTGGGGTCTTCTGCTGTTGTAGCCCATCCGCCTCAAGGTTGTGTGTGTTGTGGCTTCACAAATGCTTTGCTGCAAACCTCGGTTTGTAACAAGTGGTTATTTCAGTCAAAGTTGCTCTTCTATCAGCTTAAATCAGTCGGCCCATTCTCCTCTGACCTCTAGCATCAACAAGGCATTTTCTCCCACAGGACTGCCGCATAATGGATGATTTTCCCTTTTCACACCATTCTTTGTAAACCCTAGAAACGGTTGTGCGTGAAAATCCCAGTAAGTGAGCAGATTGTGAAATACTCAGACCGGCCCGTCTGGCAGCAACAACCATGCCACGCTCAAAACTGCTTAAATCACCTTTCTTTCCCATTCTGACATTCAGTTTGGAGTTCAGGAGATTGTTTTGACCAGGAACAACCCCTAAATGCACTGAAGCAACTGCCATGTGATTGGTTGATTAGATGATTGCATTAAATTGACAAATTGAACAGGTGTTCCTAATAATCCTTTAGGTGAGTGTAAATTCAAATGAATTACACTCTTACTGCTATAGTGTTTACATTCATATCTTACACTGATAAGTTGACAACATATATGGCGACGTAAATGTCTTGACTAATGCTGACTCGAATGCAATTGTTTTCAATATTAAAATATCTGCATGCGTTTATTTTTCTAATACCAGGGCATTTATTAGACTGTCAATATTGGACTATAAGGTCATGCTGAACAAAATTACTAAATGCTTTTTGATCAAACCATTGACATCTAGCCCACCAAACAAGACATGAGACTGTATTAGAGTTAGGTTGGGGTTATTGAAATGACCCTTCATATGTAGAAGTTGCTTTCAGAAATTTTCATTTAGAGTTTAAGACCCTTGAATCCATTTAACTATTTGTAAAATCAAGACTAGACACTCTGCTCTATTAAATATACTTTTATAAGATCTGTCATTGTTGTGCTTGTGTCTGTAATTGTTGCTTGCTGTTATATTTTCTCTTGTTTCCATGTGCAGGCCGTGATTTTTATTTACCCCCTTTCTCTTTTGAATGAGCTCCAAAAGTTGAAGATGTGTTTATATTGCCTTCAGCCTGACCTGTGTGTGTCAGAAAGAGACAAGATCACTCAATGGAAAACAAACGCATCAGCAGAGCAAATTATAAGTCAAATCGGGAATCAGTCAATCACATTACAGTCACAGTGAATGAAACGTTACCTTGCTTGTGATTGTTCTCCAGCTGCTCAGCCAGTTCATTCTGGTTCATTTTCCTCAGGATCTCCACCGTGATCTTCACAGCTTCTTTTGGTCCAAAACATGCCACCATTTTATCCACTGTGTCCAAGATATGTGCATTATCCATTTCAGAATTTGATATACTGTCATGTTTCTTTAAGTGCCACTGAAACAGCTTCAGATCCTCTTTTACCAGGTCCATCAGTGAGTTCAGAAGCAACTCTTCAACAGACGCCATCTCCTTTCACAGATTGACAGCTGCAGGACAAAAAGAAAAAGATCTGAAGTCGTTTCACTCTTCTGGACTATGAAATGAACCTGTGAAAACAGTTCAGATCAGCTGTAAGTCGACACATGAAAGTAGGAGCAAATATCCCACAGGAACATAAACCAACACTAACCACCACATTAAGCCCCTTTCCCAAGAGATCGATCCACGGTTTAATGCTTTACAGGATCAATGCTATAAACTGGATACAGACAGATGAAGTTGAACCATAACAACAAAAGTATAAAATCCAAATAAAACAATCTAATTTCTAATTAAATATAAGATCAGATTCATTTACCTTTAAACACTTGTCAGAGATCCAGAGAGTGCGACACTTTGTCTTGTATTTAGATTAGAGTGAACAGTGTGTGTGTTAAGGAGAGAGCAAAGTCCCCTCCAGTGCGCCGCACCCAAACACACACCTCCGCACTCTTACCCGCACTTACGGGACGCTTTTGAACATGCAAACACTTCAACTGGAAATCTGATTCTTTTAGTCGCTCTTCATTGGAATATAGTTAAAATGCAACATATATGAGGTTTAAAACAATGTATAATATATATATCAGTATTTTCTTTGTCTCTGCACTTTTTTTGTCATATATTTTCAAAACATCAGTAAAGTTGGTAAAAGCATTTGCTGGGAAAGGGTGTCTATAATGTTAAAAAATATTACAAATATTAATTGCAATATAGGCTATAATGAAAGAAGAATGAATCACTAATATATATGCAGTGTTGGGGAAAGTTACATTGAAAAGTAATGCATTACAATATTGCATTACTTTTTCTCTTAACTGGCCTGGGTTTGTTAGTTTGATTGTTTTTAAAAAATTAATCTGTTACTTGGAAAAAGTAATCTGGTTACGTGTGTATATATAATTTAGTGATTGAAACAATGGCTGGAAGGCGTGTTTGTCTGTGTCTGATCTATTGCTAACTATTGTCTCTGCTTTCATATTCTGTCATAAACATCTGTGCTTCTCAAAAGCAGTGAGATCTTTGACCTGTAGGGTATGTTCCCTCATCAGCAGCCAGAACCTTGGCATTATGATATACATAACATTATGACTCACGTCTCAGACAATATAGTATGACGACCTGTCTGTCTATTAACCTCTTTAATTATACACTCATCTAATCATTTGTTCTAAAATTACATTTCTCAGGCTTCAATCAATTGTTACATGTTTACAGCCCCCAAAAGTGAAATCTACAGTTTTTAACAAGTATTTATAATCTTATTATAATATGTTATAATATGTTTGTTTAATATCTAGTACTGAGTTAGGAATCAACAATATTGTCTCTCAGCACTTACATGCACCCAAACATCTTAAAGATCTTTTGAAAGACCAAAAACTCCAGATTAAAAACAGTAGATTTTCCATAATACAGTGGAGTTCGGTTATGTCGACGGCCTCGGGAGTTGCAAAAAAGCATTGAGAACCATTTAGCGAGATAACCTATACCCAATATATCTATGTATTAAATGAAGCGATCAGCATGCTATAAAAATGTACATACACTGTATATGTTTGCTAACAACAAAAGGTATATGTGCACCAACTAACAGCAGAGATTTACCAGTATACAATAAAAACACCTTCAATTCTCCATACAAACCTTTAATTATATTCTCCAACATTGCAAACACAATTTCGCTCACAGCGTAAACAGTCATAACATATTCGTGAGGTCATCACACTGTACTAGATTGCATACTTTCTTATGTTTTGCCTTTCTCAAAAAATTTGGCTTTTAATAACCTTCAATCCGTTCTTGAACAGCACAAGTGGTAAAGATTTCCATTTTGTAGAATATTTTTGTATTTTACTTTTACTTGTTCCCAAGTTCTAGTGGGTCCTGTGGTGGCTCTCATATAAAAGAGGATTATGAAATACAATTAATATAAGACAATAGAATTACACACATGATCACTAGGCTACTCACAAATTTAATTTGTCGGCAACTTTTTGCCAGCCCTCTCTCCTAGCTTTTGCAGCCTTTAAAGTGTTGCTTTGTGTTTTAATTAAACACTGAAATTCAGCGACGCTGCTTTGTTGAGTGAGTCCTTCTTAAATTTCTGTACCATGTGGTACAAATATGCATTCATGAGCTGACTGAAACAAAACACTGTACATATGTGTCTCTACAGCTGTGCCTGATGCCTGGAGATTCTGATACAGGCTGATTATAAGAGTATTCCACCCCAAAATGAAAATTGTGAGAAGGTGTATTTTCATGAATAAGTATTTTATTTTGCTCTGGAATCTCACATGGGTATTCTCTTCAGAATATTAAAAAAGAGGTGAATACTTCATTGTCATCGGTTTCTTGGATTGAACCCCGAACATGACAGTATCAAGATGCTTGTCTCAATCCATGGACAGTCTTTGCAAAGATTGCAGAGGGGTCTGTTGACACAACAACGTTGAACATTATATATTATGTAAATGTATACATTTTTAATAAAACTATCACACTCCACATTTAGATTTTACCCCTTATTACACAGACAGTAGAGCATGACATTAGAAATAACTGTCAATAAGTGTATATATTTATAGTTAGAATGTAATGTTTGCTTGGGAACATTTTGGCTAAAGATCTGTCAAATATAAATGCAATATAATTTGTGTGTTTTGCACACGTTTGTTCAGCTAGAATTGTAAAAGAACTTATTAACATTTACAGGCATAAGCACATTGTAATTTTTTTAAAGTGAATACGATGCCATGTTTTATAGACATGTTATATTTCCATATAACTTTCCTCATTCACAAACTCCTTCTTAGGAGCTTTAATTAATTAAATTTAATTAAACATTCAGTTCCTCCTTTTGGACCGCAAAGGTGTGGGGCACAAGGTAAGCCAAAAGATTTATTCACAATAAAAAAATAAAACAAATATGCAAACAAAAACTGCCCAGAGGGGGGAAAAATAACTAAACTAAGAAACAGACCGCTAAACAAACAAACCAGATGGACCGGGGGGAACAGACACAGGAAACACAATGACGCAACACAGAACAGCGAACACAAAGGGATTAAATAGGGAACACATGAGGAAAGTAACGAGCAGAAACAGCTGAGAACAATCAAAGTAAACAAGGGAACAAGATGGGCGGGGTTACACAATAAGACACGAACAACATGAAGGCACACAGACAAGAGACACGACACTATAAAAAATGACGAGGGAGCAGTACCAGAAACCCATGCCAAAGTTTCAGAACCCTGGAAAAACAAAAGCAAGGGTGAACTCAGCCCAAAAAGAGAACAAAAACAATGGGATGACTAAGAAATATTTAAACAAACATAGAGAAAACAGTTTCCAAGGAATGTAAAAAGTAAAGAACAAAAGAATCCTGAAAACTAGACTAAAGCACAGGAGGAAGCAAGACGTGATTTACAGGACAAAAACACACGCTGTGGCACGGAACACAAAACATGAAGGGAATATATGAGGAAGGTACTGAGGGAAACACATGGAATAAATAATGAACAAACAGATGAACAAGAAGGCGAGGCGACAACCGACAGATGAACGCATGGCAACACACAACAAAACACACGTGCCGAAGCACATGGCAAGCGAACAGAAGACGTCACGAACAAACACGGACAACCATGCTCTCCCGACCAACAACGGCACAAACACAAGACTGATCAAACCAGCGTCCTGACAATATCTGATTTATAAAAGAATTTGTTGCTCAATGGGTTTGTAGTTTATCCCCTGTTTAATGGTGGATCTGTTGGCCTGGCATTGTTCACACTGTGCCACCTTGGACAACTTTCATATTTTTCTTTGACAATTTTGAGTTGCGTACAAAGTACAATGACCATCTATGACAGAAGAAAGAGTTGTGTGTATTACAGGTTATAAACAAAATGTAATTCTAAAGTAATTGTTTCATTTTGTGTGTGTTTTTGTAATAAAATGTACTAAAGCACTCAATCACACAATGTTAAACTAGTAAAATCATGTATTCTTTATTGTAGCTTTATTCAGATACATTACTGGCTTCCTGATAATGCGTGGATTGTACGATGGGCCAATATCGAATGGGTGATGCAAATGCAAATTAATATAAACATTGTATGATCAGTCCTTATTGATATATAGTCCTTAAACTAAAAATTACAAAAATATACATTTTCAAAAATAGTAATATATTACCTTCAATCTCAAATCTGTGCGCATTTTTTTTCCCATCTTGCTCAATCCTTCAGAGTAGGTCCCATCAGACTTGTAAGAATACATTTCTATGTAAATCTTTGGATACATTTGAACAAGCTAAAAACAAAGCGATATTACCAAGTCAATTACAGACGAGCTACACCAGAACATCCTCCAACTAATGGATGTGAATTTCAAGGAGAAGTTTAACTGTACAACTCTCTATGATGCTTTGCAATACATCTGCACGTGAATCTGTGAAATGGTAAAGGTCACACAGATACCAAATGCTTGGATAGCCAAATGTTTGGATTGATTCTGAAAAGCAATCCAAAAGGTTGTTATTTACTGAAATCAAGTACATGACCCACAAATACAAAGGAAAAAACATTAAGTAAATATAGATAGGAGGAAATATATTGTACATTAGAATTAAATTCATTTTGGGCTACTTTTGAGAAACACTTGCATCTGATACATCCGTAAAAACCATAGAATAGAAAAAGCATTTGAATTTTATGTCTGGAAATTTGTGATATTCAAAAAAACAAAAACAAAGGGGTGATGACCGAGGAAGTTTCATATAAAAGTGTCCATAATCAAAGGTAAAGTACAACCGTCTGAAGTCTCTAAAATGAAAAAGCTTCATTTAAATTTTTAACTTGACAATCCTACAGATTATTGAATGTTATTTTATGTCACAACTTTATGAACAATTAAATTATTGATGGCTTTACATCAATGTCACATTCAATCAACAAAAACTACATTTATTGGTAATTGATGGATTTCTATTTTACTGTTTCCAATCGGAGAGAGATGAGATGTGGTGATGCTGCTTTAGTAACTCCACACACCACACTGCTTATGTATTGATTTAAGAGGATTTTTAACATATATTTAACTGCTGTACCTCCAGGACATCGAAGAACCAGATCCAGCAGCTTCTTATGATGACTGGTGAAGATATCAGAGGAATTTGAACGCTGTTTGAGTTCAGATGGGTTGAGGGCTCTCAAAACACCTGCTGAATTCAACTGTTTCATATATCCCTGTTACAGAACTGTTGCTTTATCATTTCAACAAATCTAATGTGATTTGAAGGCAGTACTGCATAATGACTTCATTTTCTATTGAAACTTCCTATATGTTTTTATACATCATTTTCAGTTTTGAATTAAGTTTGGAACAATTTAATTTTAACTGCCTGCAATCTTGGCTGCTTTTGTTGTAATATGTGTCAATAAACAAGTGTCAATAAACAATACAATTAAATATCCATAAGCTTCTGCATAACTATCATTTTCAAATACTAACGACACAATAACAGTAACAGAGAAAGTGAGTAAACACTGGGATATTAGGAATCCATCTCACGAATGACCAAATTCTCTGCTGTTGCTCCAGTCCTTTGCACATCTGCTGCATCATTGGGAGGATTCGCACAGAAGAATGCTGGACAACAGCGCTGCATTTAAGAGTAAATCCAGAAAAACCCAACAAATGTATTTTAATAAAGATTAACAGACATTTTCAGGTTCAAAGAAAAGAGGCTGAGGATAGAATGTGCTACTATTACAGAATCACCATTAGATTGGAAAAGCATTTTTAGAAGTTATTATTTTTATTTAAAGCATTATTAGGCCCAATGTTGAGACAAAGTAGCAAGTAACTATTTAATGTGAGTTTTTTCATGGAGGCAGCATGAACTACAAGAAAACATGGTTTGTTTGTTATTTGTTATTTATACTTAATTGATATTGTTAAATTTCCACTGACACATCCTCAATATACATATTTTTAGTCATCCAGCAATATTTATCTTTGTCTAAGTCTATAATAAAATAACTATCTATTCAAATTTTCAAACTCAGTTCCCTGAGGACTCTCCACAGTTTCACTCCAACCCTAATCAAGCACACCTGATCCAGCTCATCAAGATCTTCAGGATTACTAGAAACTTCCAATCAGGGTTGGTTAGAGCTAAACTGTGCAGGGTTGTGGCCTCTGACATTAAGGGCCCGTCCACACGGGAACGCGAATCACTGTAACCGCATACATTTCGTATCGGATTGGCGTTGCGTCCACACGGATCCGGCGTTCTGGGTGGCTGAATCCGCTCTCTTTGGAGAACGGGTTCTAAAGTGGAAAGATCTGAGAACGACACCCTTGTGTTCTCGTGTGGACGGCCAATCCGCATCTTTTGTGAGAACGATGATGTCATCACATCACGTGTCGGCTGCGTCACACGTAACAGCAACAACAGTAATGGCGGACTACATGATTGTGCTCGTGCTGTAGGACGGCTAAAAGTACATAAAGTTGCCTTTTACGGATCTGGTTTTGCGTTTCCATCGTGATCATGGCATGCCACAGTGTTTGGGAGCGGTCGACGGCACACGCATAGAAATCAAGCAGCTGTCTGCCAACTCGATGGACTACATCAGTGGTGCCCAACCTTTTTTGTGCCACGGACCGGTAAACGCGTGAAAATTTTGCCGCGGACCGGTGCCGGCTCCAGTTTGTTGAGCAAGTCCGCGCGAGATTAAACACACTTCCTCGTTGCTAAAGCAGCAGCGTCACAGCCGCTTGTAGCAGCTCACGGACCGGTCCGTGTACCATTTCATCCACGGACCGGGGGTTGGGGACCACTGGACTACATCAACAGCAAAGGCAAACATTCTATCAATGTACAGGCGGTCTGTGATTATAAGTACAGATTTATGGATGTTGTGATAAAGTGGCCCGGGAGTGTACACGATGCACGGGTTTTTGCTAATTCAAAGCTAAACCTGTACTTGACTGGCCAGATCCCTCGTCTGAAAAAACAGATTGTGGACATGAGTGTGCTTTTGTTCGTCTCAAAGCCAGATATGCTGCACTGAAAAGGCTTCACAGACTGTAACGAGGGAGAGGGAAAGAGAGTGAGGAGAATACTCACAAAGTACCTTGACCCTTAAAAATGCTGGCCATCAAGTTTTGTTCTGTTTTTTTTACAGTATTTACCTTTTTGAAAATGTACTAATGTTTATTTTGAAAGTGTTGTATTGAATGTCAAGTGAAAATAAATGAGAGCAAAAATTCAAGAACTGGTTTTTATTGGAAAATATAACAATTAAAAATAACCTGAAAAAACAGGTATAAAGTGCAGCAGTGCGCACAACATATAGTGCAGGGCAAACAATATAAAATCAAGAATTACAATGCAACAGGGCAAACGCTCCGTGTCATCTTGCAGCAGTGCACGTCTGTAAATATTCAGCGCGCAAGGTTGTGCGCATGCTCAAACTCTTCTTCTCCGTGTATAGTGTGTATCTGTGGCAGAATTACAGCGCCACATACTGGTCTGGCATTTATACTACACCGTTCTCAGTCGGTTTCAGTGTTCTCGTGTGGACGCTGAGATTTCTTGCGCTGATGCCGTGTTTACGGCATTTTTTTTTTAAACGAAGGGAAAAAAAGAGCGGTTAGGGAATGCACCGTTCTCGTGTGGACGTAGCCTAAGACCACAGTGTTATATCAAGACATAAACGACAGGTTAAGCATGGATGTGATGCAGAAGACCTGAAACCTGACCTGAAGGCCTGAAGGTGGCCTAAACGGTGTTAGCTTGAGTTTACTGCGAGATGTGTTGAGGTTAAAAAAAGAAAAAAGATCTCAACCCGCCAGTGCTCTTCAGTGTGGTGATATTTATTTACAGGCGTACCGAAATCCAGCAGTGAAAATATACAAGTGAAAAGTCCCAAACAAAGCAACAAACAACAAAAATAACATTTAAAACATTTTTTACATATCCACAATCTATAACAGAGTGGTTATATATTTACATTTAGATTTGTATGCATTTATCAGATGCTTTTATCCAAAGCGACTTGCATTGCATTCAAGAAACACAATGACATTCCAGTCAGTTCTTGCTTTCCCTGAGAATCAAACCCACGACCTTGGCGTTGCAAGCACCACTCTCTACTGGTTGAGCTATGGTTATGGTTTTGGCTCACAGCACCGCAGTGACACACTAGCTCAAGTTTCTCTGTCAAGTTTCAAGTTTCTCAAGCAAGTGCCAATTTGGAGTTTAGTGGAGGTTTATGGTTAACCGTTTAAAAACTGCATTTTGTGTTTACTTGTGTTATCTTTGACTAATATTTCAATTTATTTGATGATCTGAAACATCTAAGTTTGACAAACATAAAAAAAATACATGTGTCGAGCAGAGCAGGGACGAGGAATGTAAGAGAACGTGTAGTGATTGACGGAGGTGCGGAGGCATAAAAGGAGGAGCGACAACAGTGAAGGAAGAGGACCAGGCCTGGGATTTACGGTGTGTTTTGTGTTTGTTTGGAGTGTTCGTCTGTGAGGGACTGCCGCCATTCTTTAAAATTTTTGTTTTATTTTGATTTCTAAGGTGTTAAAATGTTTGCGTCCTTTTTCCTGAACTACAAACTTTAAAATGATGTTTTATTAACAACGTTCAGGAGGAGCACGTTCAAAGGATTAACGCAATCAACTCGTCATCACACTTAATCGTTCCTATCAAAGTCAGGAATATGGCGGGAGTGCTCTGGGTTCGAGCTCGGAGCCTCTCCTCGGACAGCACGCCAAATACGCTTACCATTTACTGCTTCTGAATCATTTGTAAGTGTGAACTAGGAATTAGGAAAGGGTTTTTTTTCACCACTGTATTTTGAAGGTTTGTAACAGTTCTGGGGAACCATTGACCTCCATAATATTTTTTTTCCAATGGTGCCCCACATCTGTTTGGTTAAAGACATTCTTCAAAGTATTTTTGTGTTTAACAGAAGAAGATAAAAAGCACATTTAAGCTGAAATCCAACCTGAATGACGACAACACAGAATAACGTACTTTCACTATCTAGTGATTGTCAAATCCTTTTAACAGTTTATTTTACAGACTGGGTAAAATTGTGAAGTATTAGCACTATAAACACTGAATTAATGCTAACATATGCATTTCAATTACGGACATGCATCAGAAAAATTTAATACCAATAACAATCAGAAAAACATATACCACTCATTCCTTACAGTCAACTACCAATGCAAAGAATCTGTAAACAAGTGTCAAAAATCGAGCCGACAAATGTGTGAATAAAACAGTAAAAAAACAATAAGTGTTGCATCTGTCATTCATCGCTATTGTTTTTCAGTCTCGCGTGACAATCATGACGCGATACTCTAAAATAACAGTGACCTTGAACCAGTGGCGTAGCCACGGGGGGGCCTGGGTGGGCCTGGGCCCCCTCATTTACATGTCCGGCCCCCTCAGATTTTCAATTGTTTAAAATCGCGACTGTGAAAACTAAAGTGAAAACACATATCGCCCGCTGCACAAGACGATCGCAACGCACCCCCAAATTCAAGAATAGCGCGCTGCGAGTTATACCATAACCAGTCTTGGCTGAGAGGTTAAGGTGATGGACTAGAGACCCATTGGTTTGTCCCCGCGCAGGTTCGAATCCAGCCGACTACGTTATGCTCAGGCCCCCTCATTTTAAGCTGGGCCCCCTCAAAAATAAATTTCTGGCTACGCCCCTGCCTTGAACTCACGCTGGAGGTCAGAGAGAATATTATAAAGCTGCGTCTGAAAGGCTTCATGTGAATGTACAAATGTATTTAAAGCCTCAGTCATCTTGTGTTCATGTTTCATGCTGCTTTTTATTAAATATAAGTGTTCATCATCTTTCTGTCTCTTATCTTGATTATCTAGTCAAGCGTCTGACAGTCACTGATTGATCATGCAGCGCAAAGCATTATGGGTAGAATCTCTACAGTCTGTTCTGATTCATCAACACAGTTTCAACGATGATTCATAACCAACGGTAAACCCAGGATAGAGCGGCTGAGTGAATGTGGTCTGGACTGTGTGGATGAGACTCATTGTGTGAGAGACGCTGTAGAAGGACAGAGTTCCTGCACTGGGATTCACATACACTCCTATTCTACCCCTGATGGGCTTTACAGGGAGAACAGTCACTCTGTTATTGTGTGTGAATGAGTAACTGGAGGAAGACCAACTCAAACTCCAGGACTGATCATTAAATCCAAACTCACACTCTTTACCCGGTCCCTTCCTGCTGATGCTCTTATATGACACTGATACACACACAGTTCCACTCCACTCAATCTCCCAGTAACAGCGTCCACACACACTCTCTCTACACAACACCTGATAATTAAATCCATCAAATCTGTCTGGATGATCAGGATACGGAAGAGACTTTAGGAGACTGCCAGTAATCACTCTGTTGTTCTCAGACAGAAGGAGGTATTTATTCACTGTGTTCAGATCCAGAGTGAACTGACGGGAATCTGATGGAAAAACACATCAGGAAGATTTACAGGAATTTTCTCTCTTAAAGCTTGAGTTAAAATCTGACAAGTTAATGTAGAATTTTTCACAAATTTGTATTACAGAAGGAAATCTTGACATGATTTAGGATTTTTTATCCCATCGTACAAAAACTCATCAGTAATGAGTAAATGTTGAGTTTGTTCTCGACTTCAGCGTCTCACACTGTCATGTGTTTCAGGAGAAGTGGATGAATTTAACGTGTTGTAAATCCGTCAGATCTGATTCTCTGAACTGCGGCTCAATCTCGGCTCAAATGGCGGCGCTTATAGATCAGCGAACATGATCATTATAAAGCTTTTAAACAACTAAACACTTTCACTGACACGTGTTTGAGAATCAGAATATCAGCTAGTTGATGACAGATCCGACAAGTGTGTGAATATTGAGAATAAAACAGTAAAAACTCAGTGATGCATCTGTCATTCAGCGCTATTGTCACGTGACAATCATGATGCGTCGCCATGGAAACAATGATGTGATGCACTCTAAAATAAGTGACCTTGAGCTCAACCAGAAAGATTATAAATCTGCATCTGAAAGGGTTAAGATAATTAATTATTATAATTAAGATCAGATTAATGCACATTTAAATGAGGATCTGACTGAAATTTCCATGGTTTCCAAACAGATAAAGATATGAAAATAAAGTTAACTTTTAGAAGAGATTTAAAATGAGACATTGAAGTAGCCTGTCTAATGTGCAGTGGCAGGTCATTCCACATTTTTGGTGCTGCCGCCGCAAAACCCCGATCCCCTCTTAATTTATGCCTTGTTTTGGGCACTTTCAGGAGCAGTTGATCAGCTGACCGGAGAGAACGGGTGGGAGTGTATGGAACAAGGAGCTCAGAAATATATACTGGGGCAAGACCATTTAGAGATTTAAAAACAAATAAAATAATTTTAAAATGAATCCTGAACTGTACAGGCAACCAGTGTAAGGAGGCTAAGATAGGGGATACATGCTCATGTTTACGAGCTCCTGTAACCAGACGAGCTGTAGCGTTCTGAACTAATTGCAGACGGGCAACAGAAGACCCACTGACCCCCACATACAGAGCATTACAGTAATCCAGCCGGGTAGTAACAAAGGCATGCATCACTGTCTCAAAATGTTGCCTTTGAAGAAATGGCTTTATTTTGGCTGTCCAATTAACTGTCTTAATTGGAAAAAAACTTGATTTAACCACAGCCCTGATCTGACTGTCGAGCTTAAGGTCAGAGTCCATTTTAACCCCTACATTTGTGATGGTTGGCTTGATGTACTGAGCCAAAGCAACCAAATCAACGGAATGGGTCCCAGAGGTGTCACCAAAAATCATTACTTCTGTTTTGTTTGCATTAACACTTAAAAGATTTATAGCCATCCAGGCCTTTATATTCTCAAGACACTCCAACAGCGGACCAATCATTCTTTTAGAGAGGCACGTAGATCTGACTATCATCCGCTTAACAGTGAAATGACATGCCATGCTTGTTAAGATCTTTAATGATCAATATATTAGTACCAGATATGTGTGTGTGTGAGAGAGAGAGAGAGAGAGAGAGAGAGAGAGATAGTGTTTGTGAGTATACATGTGAGAGAGAGAGAGTGTCTGTCTCTGTGAGTGTGTGTGTGAGAGAGAGAGGGAGAGTGTGTCTCTGTGTGTGTGTGTGTGTGTGTGTGTGTGTGTGTGTGTGAGAGAGAGAGAAGGAGTGTGTGTGTGTGTGTGTGTGTGTGTGTGTGTGTGTGTGTGTGTGTGTGTGAGTATATACGTACATTTGCGTAGTCCTGCTATAATCCTGACTTTTCCTCCATGATCCACACTACAAAACATACAAAGTGTCACAGTTCATCACTAAACACACACACACACACTTTCTCTTAAAAGACACACATTCATGATTTGATTTCATATAATAATTTTTATACTACATAAACTGTTTATTCTTTCCCATTACACTGAAAGACCCCTAAACCTCCCCATCACACAAAACTTTCTGCATTTTTACATTTTTAATAAAACATCACTTAGTGTGATTTATACAGTTTTCCTCAAGGAGACTATAAATGTAAACTACCTCTCTCTCACACACAGACACAGTTTTGTTTGTCTGTATTAGTAACTTTCATATGAATGAAATAATACTGCTTTTAATACTGATTTGGATGGTTTAATGGCATGATGTACTTTTAAGGTGATTTATTGTTTTACTGAATGATGGCTTGTAGAGTTGAGCCGGATACTCGGCTGAAACGAGTATCCGGTATGGATAAAGCACTTTTGCCGAGCACGAGTATCATACAAGTAATACGAGTCAATATCTGTGCTCGGATTGAATAAAAATCCTCATTGGGTCGCTGACTGTGTCTGCGTTCTGTGATAGGCTAGTCACAGCGCCCCTCCCCTACACATACATTTGCTGTGTCCCGCTCTTCTCACTCACACACAGAACGCTGAGAAGAGAACAGCTCTCTTTCTCTCTCGGTATCTCCCTCAGTCACTCAGGTTTGCGGGTATTTTCCGTTAATGTTTATGGTTTCTTCAGCTTCAGGTTTGTTTTTATTTCGGTTTGCTTGTGTCAGGGTTCTGTCACTTCAGTTTGGGTTTCTAGTGTGTTGGTTGACAGAGTTCTGACACTGCCCCTTTGTTCTGTCTTGTGATTGTGAAACCCCCTCCATCTTGTTCCCTCGTTTCACTTAATTGATCCCAGCTGTTTCTGCTTGTTAACTTTCCTCATGTGTTCCCCATTTAATCCTGTCCTGTGTCGTTGTCTCTCCATGGTTGTTCCTGTTGACTAATATGGTTAGAGCCCACATGTATGCTACATGCAAGAAATGAATGCTCCAGAATGCTCGCCAGTGCTCCACAAGGAGCCGGTTTACCTCACAGAGCTCAGTCAGGAGACTGCTCCAAGTCCTGAACCAGCTCCAGAGTCTGCTTCAACCTACAGCCCATAGATCTACCCAACAAAATTTGAGTGTGGGGTTCCCTCATTACGGCCCTGAGCTGCTGACACTGCCCTGGAGGCTTATGGTTGAGTTGGAAAACACCCCATCAGCCCACCCCTGTGGATGTATTGTGGTGTGAGGTTGTGCCTTTTCGAGACCAGGAGAAGCCAAATAAAATTTATTTTGTAGGAAAATAATGGAAATTTTTTGTGGGTTTTGTTATTTTGCTGTTGTGGGCTGTTAGCACCTCTGAAATAATTTTTTGACGTGATAAAGAAGAGTAATACAGCTGAATCCTCCCTGAAACTTTAGCTGTGTGTTTACTGGAAATAAATGAACACCTTACACCGTTCGTCAGAATGAAACATTCAGTAGCCCTTAGTATAACTAGAGTTAAACCTCTGTAAATTATCAATAAGAACTTTTGTAAATGTATGAAAGAAATAAAGTGTAACTGATTTGTATTAAGTGAAGGTTGTAATGGTGTTTTTGAGTCATTTTATCGAAACTCCTCTTTCTCTACATACTTGAGTTTATCCAGTCTGCAATTTGGATCCTCCAGTTTTTCAGAGAGCAGTTTGACTCCTGAATCTCCTGGGTGATTGTAGCTCAGATCCAGCTCTCTCAGGTGTGAGGGGTTTGAACTCAGAGCTGAAGACACATAACCACAGCCTTCCTCTGTCACCATACAGCCAGATAATCTACAAACACACACAGCAACAGTCCACATGAGATTAGTTTGACAATCAGACATTACTATAACACACTGACCTCTGCAGTTTGTATTTGCAGCTGTTATTTTTAGTATATTTATCACAAATGTGTTTGTGGAAGTGTACCAGAGTAAAAGTATTCATTTACTTTTTAAACGGATACTACTCTTTTCTCAGGATACTACATAGTGATTTTCTCATGTCTCATTTAGGTATCAGTTTTGTCTTCAAATGTCTTCCAAAAAACATTTCACAGTGAGTCAAGAAGAATAAAGAATGGAGGACGATCATGACTTTATCAACTGATTCTCCTGGTGTGTGTTTTTTTAAAGGAGAAAGAATAATAATGGTGATCTTCTTCTTTGAAACACGCCTAATTAAACTGATTAAATCTGATCCTTATCATAAAAGTCACCAGGATTACTAGAAACTTTCTGGTTGGTGTTTTGGAGTTGGTTGGATCGAAGCTTCAGGAGCTGAGTGTCAGAACACTGATGTACTGTTCAATGTTTTCAGACAGAAACATTTTATAGTTTACTTAATAATAGTTTAAAGCCATTTCATAATGTCAATCTTCATACAGTCCACCCTTAACTCAAACAATATTATTTTTCAGACTTATTTATACACAAGTACACATTCAATGACAAAATCATTTATTTTGAAAGCCTTATTATAGCCAAGGCAGACTTTAGCGGTCCTAACCAAATTCCAGTAATTTTACTTTTGTAACTCTTATTTGCGGTCTCATAATTTAGAGTTTTATGACTTTACAGTTAAATATAAACTGAAAGGTAATGGTTAATTGGCAAGCTCCACCTCTGATTGTAGCATATTTAATAATAATAATAATAATAATAAACTTTATTTTATATAGCGCCTTTAAATGTAAATTATCAAAGCACTTTACATTAAAAATATACAATTAAAACATAAAATATAAAACCAATAGAACAACAAGCAAAGTAATCAATTGAATCACAAATAAGCCATCCTTGTCAGGGTTTTGGAGAGAGCGAGGACTCAATTGAGCCTTTTCTGGTGACGTCATCCAACCGGAGGCTGGCCATCTTGGAGACACCACCGATTAGTCATTAAATCGAATTGAATCGAGGGCCAAAAATTGTGATTTATTGTTTCACCCCTATATAACCCCTCAACACATGGGTTCAAGACTCGATCAAACTAAAAGCTTTACAGTGAGGTCTGTCAGCTGACTTGCAGTGCGTTCGGTCTTTCCCCACCATTTACAACCCATAATGACCTTAAATGAGTCAGCGCAATGTTTCTCTAAATTGAAAATTAAGTTACAAGTGTTCTTTCATTTATTGATTCAAGCCAGGTTGTTTTCACGTTATGTTGTCTATCATTAACTTTTAATGAAGTGGACATTAGTTATGTTAACAATGTATGACAAAGTAGTGTAAGATCTACAAGAATATTGAGTTAATAGGTTTACTATTTTTACCCTACCTTTGCTGTAACTGCTACATGTTTGTTGTCAGCACATACGCAAGCTCTTCTATCTGACACCCATCCACAAACAAACTGATTGTAAGCATCAAGTCCTTTCAAGGATTTCAGTTGCTCCTGGGTGGAAGCATTGGGATTAAACATCAAGTAGTACAGAATATCGTACTGTGACACACTAGGCTGAATGTTCTCACAAGACTTTGTCCATTGTTGTATAACAATCATCGAGGGGATCTTCACCGTCAATACGCTTCAACTTCTCAATATATCTCGACTTCTCCGGCGGATCAAGCTTATCCCTGTATAAAACAGTTCTTGCAACACTATTATCACACGGTTTCCCTGCCATTCCTCCTTCAAAATGAGTGAATTTTACGATTGCTTAGTTCAAATATGTGTTAACAATGAATGAGAACAAGACTTTGGGTGTCTCCAACATGGCAGAACTTCCGGTAACATCAGTCGACTTGCAAAGGGTCAATTGCAGGAGAAACAGGGTTTTATTGAAAAAAGAAACAAAAAGCAAACCACCCCAAGGGGGAAAACCATAACAGGACTAGACAAGAAATATAGCTGCAAGCAGCAATGACGGGGCCAAGCAAAAACAGGGCATTAAATGTCATGCCGACGTTGCTGGCCGAATCAGACCAATTGCAGTAAATGCATTTTAAAATGATTTTAGGATAAATGGCTGAAAAATCATTAATACAGACACTGTAATTTGATTGAAAATTGTATCGCTTTGGACCAATAGTTGGCGCTGTGTCCAAATTGTTAGAATGTGGTCATAGTAATATGACAATGAAATTTAACTTTTTGTCAGCACAGTCTGAAGATGATACGATTCTATTTTGGTGAAAATCGGACAAACGGTCTGGGAGGAGTTCGACAAAGTAGGTTTTTAAAGAAAAACAACATGGCGGACAGGAAGTTTAGCCGACTATGAGAAATTTGGTATCTGTGTTCTTGGCTTAACCCAAGGAACATATAAAGACCATTTGTTTTACCATAGGTTAACATATTCAAACGTTGTTAGCACATTTGTAAATTTGGTTATAACTTTTGACCACAAGGTGGCGCTGCCTCGAAACTTTTTGTGTCGTATCAATCCCAGGTGCCGAAGACACATATCGAGTTTCGTAACGATAGGCCAATGCGTTTGTTAAATATAGCAATTTTTGACAAAAATAAAAATGGCCGACGCTCAAAATGGCCGATATGGGAAAATTTGGTATCTCGTATGATGCACTGAATATAAAGAGACCAGTTTTATGATTTTTGACCGATGGGTTCAGAAGTTATAAGCAAAAATGTTACTTTTTCATATCTCCTGACCACTAAGGGGCAGTGCGCCAAAACTCTGCATGTAGCCTCAGACGATGACTACTATGACACACACCAAGTTTGGTCAGAATACGCAAATACGTTGCGGACATATAGCCTCAATTTCATTTTGTGGCCATTTTGTCTAATTCTTTCGCAAGTTATTCGTAAACGGTTTGACGAATCAACTTGATTTCCATAACTTTTGGTCAGCATAGTCTGGAGATGATGTGATTCAATTTTTGTGAGAATCGGAACAACGACCTAGGAGGAGTTCGAAAAAGTAGTATTTTCGTAAAATTCAAAATGGCGGAAAAATATTCAGAGCGGAAAAATATTCATGACGGGAAATGACGTCATAGGGTGCATTCGAATCGTCTTGAGCCAAGGAATCAGTGGACGAAAGAGTTTTGTTTCTAGGACATACAGTTCAAAAGTTATTTACGTAAACGTGAGTGCAACTTTGGACAGTTGGTGGCGCTAGAGACATTGAGTTAGAGACTTCAAATTTGCTATGGTCAATGACTGGACTGTCCTTTATGAGTGTGCCTAATTTCATCATTTTCCTGCAAACGGTTCTATGGCCTGCCATAGACTTCCATGGCGGAAGAAGAAGAAGATGAAATATAGCTGCTAGCAGCCATCACGGGGCCAAGCGCAAGGAGGGCATTAAATGTTATGCCGACATGGCTGGCATCATCAGACCAACAGCAGTAAGAATCTAAAGACATTTCAATATGACTTAAGTCTAAATGGCTGAAAAATCAACAATACGGTCTTTAGTATTTTGATTTAATGGTTTATCACATTCAACCAACAGGCAGCGCTGTAACCAAATTGTAGTGTCAATTCATGTGGTACATTGAGAGTGTGGTGACATTGACACATGCAAAGTTTGCTTTCAATTGGGTAAACCATTGCTGACAGAGCACTAAAGTCATGTGTTTGTTAAACATAGCATCTTATAAGAAAAATCGAAATGGCAGACGCTCAAAATGGCCGATATGGGAAAATTTGGTATCACAGGACTCGACATGAGCCACTGGATCTAAAGACAGCAGTTTCATGATTTTTAGACAATGCGTTCAGGAGTTATAATCAAAAATGTCAGTTTTTTAATATCTCCTGACCACTAGGGGGCAGAGCACCAAAACTCTGCAGGTAGCCTCAGACCATGGTTGACATAACACACACCTAGTTTGGTCAGAAAACGCTAATGCGTTGCGGAGATAAAGCCTCAGTTTCATTTTTGCGACCATTACGTCGGATTCTTTCGCGAGTTATTCGTAAACGGTTTGACATATCAACTTTCTTTGGATAACTTTTTGTCATGATCGTCTGGAGATGATGTGGTTTAATTTTGGTGAAAATTGGACAAACGGTCTGGGAGGAGTTCGAAAAAGTAGGTTTTTAAAGAAAAACAACATGGTGGACAAGAAGTTTGGCCGACTATGACAAATTTGGTATCTGTGTTCTCGGTTTGACCCAAGGAACGTATAAAGATAATTTCTTTTACCATAGGATAACGCACTCAAAAGTTATTAGCATATTTGTAAATTTGGTTATAACTTTTGACCACAAGGTGGTGCTGCCTCGAAACTTCTTGAGTCGTATAAAGATTAGGTGCCGAAGACACATATTGAGTTTCGTAACGATACGCCAATATCTTTGTTAAATATAGCAATTTATGACAATATTCAAAATGGCCGACGCTCAAAATGGCCGATATGGGAAAATTTGGTATCGCACGACTCGGCATGATGCACTGAATCTAAAGAGACCAATTTTATGATTTTTGGCCAAAGCATTCAGAAGTTATAACCAAATATTTAACTTTTTCATATCTCCTGACCACTAGGGGGCACAGCGCCAAAACTCTGCAGGTAGCCTCAGATCATGATTGACATAACACTTACCTAGTTTGGTCAGAAAACGCTAATGCGTTGCGGAGATAAAGCCTCAGTTTCATTTTTGCGACCATTACGTCGGATTCTTTCGCGAGTTATTTGTAAACGGTTTGACATATCAACTTTCTTTGGATAACTTTTTGTCCACATTGTCTGGAGATGATGTGGTTCAATTTTCGTTGAAATCGGAAAAACGGCCTAGGAGGAGTTCGAAAAAGTAGGTTTTTCATAAAATTCAAAATGGCGGGAAAAATTTCATGACGGAAAATGACGTCATAGGATGCAATCGAATCGTCTTGAGCCAAGGAATCAGTGGACATAAGAATTTTGTTTCTAGGTCATACGGTTCAAAAGTTATTAGCATAAACGTTAGTTCAACTTTGGACAGTTGGTGGCGCTAGAGATATTGAGTTAGAGACTTCAATTTTGCTATGGTCAATGATTGGACTGTCCTTAATGAGTGTGCCAACTTTTTTTCATTTTCCCGCTTACGGTTCTATGGGCTGTCATAGACTTCAATGGCAGAAGAAAAAGAATAATAAATATAGCTGCAAGCAGCAATGACGGGGCCAAGCACAAACAGGGCATTAAATGGCATGCTGACGTGGCTGGCAGCAAAAGACCAATGGCAGTAATAAACTAAATGCATTTTAAAAGATTTTAGGCTAAATGGCTGAAAAATCATTAATACAGACACTGTATTTTGATTTAGAAGTTTATCACTTTGGACCAATAGTTGGCTCTGTGTCCAAATTGTCATAAAGTGTTATAAAGTGTTAGTATTAAAGAGTTATAAAGAGTTATAAAGTGTTAGTATTAATGTGTTATTAAGCATTAGTCATTTTGTCATCACTACCTCAAATTTGTAATTGCGGTATACGAAAACGGTTTTGTCTATCGACACGAAATCCATAACTTTTTGTCAGCACAGTCTGAAGATGATACGATTCAATTTTGGTGAAAATCGGACAAACGGTCTGGGAGGAGTTCGAAAAAGTAGGTTTTTGAATGAAACAACATGGCGGACAGGAACTTTAGGCTAAATATATCAAATTTGGTATCTGTGTTCTCGGCATGACCCAAGGAACATATTGAGACAATTTGTTTTAAAATAGCTTAATGCAATCAAAAGTTATTAGCATTTTTGTAAATGTTGTTATAACTTTTGAGCACAAGGTGGCGCTGCCCCAAAACTTTTGGTGTAGAGTCAAATCAAGGTCCCAAAGCCACATACTAAGTTTCGTAATGATATGCCAATGCGTTTGTTAAATATAACATTTTATGACAAATTTAAAAATGGCCGACGCCCAAAATGGCCGATATAAGAAAATTTGGTATCGCATGACTCAGCATGATGCCCTGAATCTAAAGAGAGCAGTTTTATGATTTTTGACCAAAGTGTTCAGAAGTTATAAGCAAAAAAGTCAATTTTTTATATCTCCTGACCACTAGGGGGCAGTGCGCCAAAACTCTGCAGGTAGCCTCAGATTATGACTACTATGACACACACCAATTTTGGTCTGAATACGCAAATGCGTTGCGGAGATATAGCCTCAAGTTCATTTTTGCGGCAAATTCGTCGAACTCTTTCGCAAGTTTATCAAAAACGGAATGACCAATCAACTTGATTCTCATAACTTTTTGTCTCCATAGTCTGGAGATGATGTGGTTCGATTTTTGTGAGAATCAGACAAACGGCCTAGGAGGAGTTCGACAAAGTAGGTTTTTCATAAAATTCAAAATTGCGGAAAAATTTTCATGACGGAAAATGACGTCATAGGGTGCAATCGAATCGGAACATTTCAATATGACTTGTCTAAATGGCTGAAAAATCAACAATACGGTCTTTAGTATTTCGATTTAATGGTTTATCACATTCAACCAACAGGCAGCGCTGTAACCAAATTGTAGTGTCAATTCATGTGGTACATTGAGAGTGTGGTGACATTGACACATGCAAAGTTTGCTTTCAATTGGGTAAACCATTGCTGACAGAGCACTAAAGTCATGTGTTTGTTAAACATAGCATCTTATAAGAAAAATTGAAATGGCAGACGCTCAAAATGGCCGATATGGGAAAATTTGGTATCACAGGACTCGGCATGACCCACTGGATCTAAAGACAGCAGTTTCATGATTTTTAGACAAAGCGTTCAGGAGTTATAATCAAAAATGTCAGTTTTTTAATATCTCCTGACCACTAGGGGGCAGAGCGCCAAAACTCTGCAGGTAGCCTCAGACCATGTTTGACATAACACACACCTAGTTTGGTCAGAAAACGCTAATGCATCGCGGAGATAAAGCCTCAATTTCATTTTTGTGACCATTACGTCGGATTCTTTCGCGAGTTATTCGTAAACGGTTTGACATATCAACTTTCTTTGGATAACTTTTTGTCACGATGGTCGGGAGATAATGTGGTTTAATTTTGGTGAAAATTGGACAAACGGTCTGGGAGGAGTTCGAAAAAGTAGGTTTTCAAAGAAAAACAACATGGTGGACAAGAAGTTTGGCCGACTATGACAAATTTGGTATCTGTGTTCTCGGTTTGACCCAAGGAACGTATAAAGATAATTTGTTTTACCATAGGTTAACGCACTCAAAAGTTATTAGCATATTTGTAAATTTGGTTATAATTTTTGACCACAAGGGGGTGCTGCCTCGAAACTTTTTGAGTCGTATCAAGGTTAGGTGCCGAAGACACATATTGAGTTTCGTAACGATACGTCAATATCTTTGTTAAATATAGCAATTTATGACAATATTCAAAATGGCCGACGCTCAAAATGGCCGATATGGGAAAATTTGGTATCGCACGACTCGGCATGATGCACTGAATCTAAAGAGACCAGTTTTATTATTTTTGGCCAAAGCGTTCAGAAGTTATAAGCAAATATTTAACTTTTTCATATCTCCTGACCACTAGGGGGCACAGCGCCAAAACTCTGCAGGTAGCCTCAGATCATGATTGACATAACACACACCTAGTTTGGTCAGAAAACGCTAATGCGTTGCGGAGATAAAGCCTAAATTTCATTTTTGCGACCATTACGTCAGATTCTTTCGCCAGTTATTCGTAAACGGTTTGACATATCAACTTTCTTTGGATAACTTTTTGTCCACATTGTCTGGAGATGATGTGGTTCAATTTTCGTTGAAATCGGAAAAACGGCCTAGGAGGAGTTCGACAAAGTAGGTTTTTCATAAAATTCAAAATGGCGGGAAAAATTTCATGACGGAAAATGACGTCATAGGGTGCAATCGAATCGGCTTGAGCCAAGGAATCAGTGGACATAAGAATTTTGTTTCTAGGTCATACGGTTCAAAAGTTATTAGCATAAACGTTGGTTCAACTTTGGACAGTTGGTGGCGCTATAGAGATTGAGTTAGAGACTTCAATTTTGCTATGGTCAATGATTGGACTGTCCTTTATGAGTGTGCCAAATTTTTTTCATTTTCCCGCTTACGGTTCTATGGGCTGTCATAGACTTCAATGACGGAAGAAGAAGAAGAATAAATATAAAGCAGCCATCACGGGGCCAAGCACAAGGAGGGCATTAAATGTCATGCCGACATGGCTGGCAGCATCAGACCAACGGCAGTAAGCAACTAAAGACATTTCAATATGACTTAAGTCTAAATGGCTGAAAAATCAACAATACGGTCTTTAGTAATTCGATTTAATGGTTTATCACATTCAACCAACAGGCAGCGCTGTAACCAAATTGTAGTGTCAATTCATGTGGTATGGCAGACGCTCAAAATGGCCGATATGGGAAAATTTGGTATCACAGGACTCGACATGAGCCACTGGATCTAAAGACAGCAGTTTCATGATTTTTAGACAATGCGTTCAGGAGTTATAATCAAAAATGTCAGTTTTTTAATATCTCCTGACCACTAGGGGGCAGAGCGCCAAAACTCTGCAGGTAGCCTCAGACCATGGTTGACATAACACACACCTAGTTTGGTCAGAAAACGCTAATGCGTTGCGGAGATAAAGCCTCAGTTTCATTTTTGCGACCATTACGTCGGATTCTTTCGCGAGTTATTCGTAAACGGTTTGACATATCAACTTTCTTTGGATAACTTTTTGTAATGATCATCTGGAGATGATGTGGTTTAATTTTGGTGAAAATTGGACAAACGGTCTGGGAGGAGTTCGAAAAAGTAGGTTTTTAAAGAAAAACAATATGGTGGACAAGAAGTTTGGCCGACTATGACAAATTTGGTATCTGTGTTCTTGGTTTGACCCAAGGAACGTATAAAGATAATTTGTTTTACCATAGGTTAACGCACTCAAAAGTTATTAGCATATTTGTAAATTTGGTTATAACTTTTGACCACAAGGTGGTGCTGCCTCGAAACTTCTTGAGTCGTATAAAGGTTAGGTGCCGAAGACACATATTGAGTTTCGTAACTATACGCCAATATCTTTGTTAAATATAGCAATTTATGACAATATTCAAAATGGCCGACGCTCAAAATGGCCGATATGGGAAAATTTGGTATCACACGACTCGGCATGATGCACTGAATCTAAAGAGACCAGTTTTATGATTTTTGGCCAAAGCATTCAGAAGTTATGAGCAAATATTTAACTTTTTCATATCTCCTGACCACTAGGGGGCACAGCGCCAAAACTCTGCAGGTAGCCTCAGATCATGATTGACATAACACTTACCTAGTTTGGTCAGAAAACGCTAATGCGTTGCGGAGATAAAGCCTCAGTTTCATTTTTGCGACCATTACGTCGGATTCTTTCGCGAGTTATTCGTAAACGGTTTGACATATCAACTTTCTTTGGATAACTTTTTGTCCACATTGTCTGGAGATGATGTGGTTCAATTTTCGTTGAAATCGGAAAAACGGCCTAGGAGGAGTTCGAAAAAGTAGGTTTTTCATAAAATTCAAAATGGCGGGAAAAATTTCATGACGGAAAATGACGTCATAGGATGCAATCGAATCGTCTTGAGCCAAGGAATCAGTGGACATAAGAATTTTGTTTCTAGGTCATACAGTTCAAAAGTTATTAGCATAAACGTTAGTTCAACTTTGGACAGTTGGTGGCGCTAGAGATATTGAGTTAGAGACTTCAATTTTGCTATGGTCAATGATTGGACTGTCCTTAATGAGTGTGCCAACTTTTTTTCATTTTCCCGCTTACGGTTCTATGGGCTGTCATAGACTTCAATGGCAGAAGAAAAAGAATAATAATAATAATAGGAACCGGAACAAAAACAATAGGTGCCTCCGCACCTTCGGTGCTTGGCCCCTAATAATAATAGGAACCGGAACAAAAACAATAGGTGCCTCCGCACCTTCGGTGCTTGGCCCCTAATAATAACTAGAGAGGATAAAGTTCGTCGAGACAAACTTTAGAAGTTGGCTGAGAACGTCGCACCGGAAACGTTAATTTTGCTAATTAACGTTAATTTAGGGTAACTGGAGTGGTTGCTAGGGTAACCAGAGTGGTTGCTAGGGTGTTGGTAGGCGGTTGCTAGGGTAACTGGAGTGGTTGCTAGGGTAACGTGAGTGGTTGCTAGGGTGTTGCTAAGGAGTTGCTAGGGTAACCAGAGTGGTTGCTAGGGTGTTGCTAAGGTAACTGGGGCGGTTGCTAGGGTATTTTGGGTGGTTGCTAGGGTGTTGCTAGGTGGTTGCTAGGGTAACCAGAGTGGTTGCTAGGCGGTTGCTAGGGTATCCTGGGTGGTTGCTAGGGTGTTGCTAGGCAGTTGCTAGGGTATCTGGGGCGGCTGCTAGGGTGTTGCTAGGTGGTTGCTATGGTATCCTGAGTGGTTGCTAGGCAGTTGCTAGGATATTTTGGGTGGTTGCTAGGGCGTTGCTAGGCAGTTGATAGGGTATTTTGGGTGGTTGCTAGGCAGTTGCTAGGGTATCTGGGGCGGTTGCTAAGGTGTTGCTAGGTGGTTGCTAGGGTAACTGGGGTGGTTACTAGGCAGTTGCTAGGGTATTTTGGGTGGTTGCTATGCAGTTGCTAGGGTATCCAGGGGGGTTACTATGATGTTACTAGGTAGTTGTGAGGTCTTGAAGTCTTCTGGGTAGTTACTATGGCATTCCTAGCACAATTTAACACTTAGCTAACCACTATTAGCATGTAGCTATTCACTGCTAGCATATGTAGCATGTTGGAAGTCCTGTTTGCTAGCATGAGTCAATAGAGCCAACCCCCATGTCTCTACGACACTCAGAAGCAGAGAAATATATCTGGCTAAATGGTTGCTAGGGTTCTCTGTTTGGTTGCTAAGGAGTGGCTTCACTGCTACAGTGATGTTACTCCAAAGGCTCCTTGTGAGTATGAACGATACAAACCAACCACTACGCCTCTACGACATTCAGAACTGAAGATATCTCACTTTGTATTTGGTTGCTAAGGTGCTCCATAATGGTTGCTAGGGCTTGGCTAGGAAGTGTTGAAGACGTTGGTGATTGGCAGTTTGCTGCCCAGAGTCATACGAGCCCGCCCTCAAATTTATATGACTTTTCTATCCAGAGATAGAAGTCGATCTATTTGAATGGAAGTCTATGGGACGGGTTGCTAAGGTGCTCTAAATGGTTGCTGGGGCGTGGCGTAATAGCTTCACTGTGATCCTGAGACACTCATTGGTCGCCTGAGTAAAATGAGCCCTCCCCCTTGTCTCTGTGACGCTGTGATGCAGACCTATGTTCAATTCAAAATCCCTATGCAATTTGCCATAGTAGTTGGTGTTTCCCCCTCCCCTCCACCACCGTCCCACTACCCTCACAGACTCTCCCCTTCCCCCCCACCATCCCACTCACCTCACAGACTCCTCTCTCACCCCCCTCCCCCCCACCACCGTCCCACTCCCCTCACAGACTCTCCTCTCTCAACCACCACCGTACCACTCCCCTCATAGACTCCTCTCTCACCCCCCTCCCCCCCCCACCGTCCCACTCCCCTCACAGACTCTCCTCTTACCCCCCACCATCCCACTCCCCTCACAGAATCCCCTCTCACCCCCCACCATCCCACTCCCCTTATTGAATCCTCTCTCCCCCCCACCACCATCCCAATCCCCTCATAGACTCTTCTTACCCCCCCCCCCCCCACCATCCCACTCCCCTCATAGACTCTTCGCTCACTCTGTTACTTATGCACCTTACACTATTGTACTTTAGCTGGAACGTGCTCATTTGCACTATCAACTGTTCATACAGTACCAACTGTTTACATTTCACATCACACTTATTTCAGAATCAGAATAGAATCAGAACCTTGTCCACTGGACAAAGACACGAGAGCACGCGGTACAAGCAGAGCTTGAAACCACACCCACTCACATAACGTAGAGTGCCTGAGAACGAGCAATCACTCGTCTCACGCGCTCACGACAAGGACGAACACACGGGTCATGAATGTCCGAATCCCGACACAAACTGAAACTAGACAAGACCAGTATCGGGATCAGACATCATAACCCGCACATAAGACGTTATACAGACAAGCGTGCGCGCGGCTCGAATCTTCGAAGCCGTGCGCACACACATCAAACACGAGACAAAACCCACAAAACCAAGAAACGACTAGATCGAATGTGGCAGAACCCTGATAATCCTAAAATAATATGTTTTGAGTAACGATTTAAAAACACTAAGGGATTCTGCATTCCTAATCTCAGAGGGCAGGGAATTCCACAATTTAAGAGTAAAAAAACTAGTGCAAACTAAAATTTCATTTAGATTGGAATTGTAAAGCAGAGCCATCCACACTTAAGTAATGGACCCTGCTTTACACAACTGTTGAGGTGAGCCAATAAGCATCACTTCAGTTTTGTCACTGTTAAGACAGAGAAAAGTTTTAGACATCCATTTTTTATCCACAGAAAAAACATTGAGAAAGAAGAGACACAGGCATATTGACATCAGGTTTTGAATGTATATGGATCTGAGTATCATCAGCATAGAAGTGAAAGTTAACACCAAGAGTTCTTAAAAGTTGGATAGTGGAAAAACATAAATACTAAAAAGTAAAGGTGCCAAAACTGACCCCTGGGGAACACCAGAGTGCACCACACTGACCTCAGACTTGCAATCTCCCATCACAACAAACTGCTTGCGATCAGAGAGGTAAGACTTAAACCACTTTAATGCAGAATCAAAGTCCATGCTATTCGTTTTTGGTACAGGCTCAGCAAACACAGAACGTTCCCCTAATGTTCCCATTTGGTTCCTGTTTGGTTATTTTTTTGGGGAACCAGGTTATTAATAACCCTGCAGGTTATTTTTTGGTTTAATTTTGAAACTTATTGAGAACGTTCCCAGTACGTTCCCTGCAGGTTAGTTTTTGGGGTAAGTTTAATTATTCACCCAATCTGACATTCGTTAGTTCCACAAGCCAGAAAAAATATATCTGCCAGTAAATGATGCTAGTGCACAATGTTTTTAGAGTTTAGTTGTAAGACTTTTCCTGGAAAACCCGGGACTGCATTCATGTCTTGAAGAAAATGACAAAACAAACTGACGATTTGAATCCGGTTAGATGCGCAGCGCTGGACCTTTCAAATATTGTGTTTGAATCCATACGAGAATTGAGACACGCCATTGGCTGCTGCATTGCGCACCTGATATTGAGGGTCAGAGCTTCGCCAACGGACACAGTTTTCATATCTCATCTGATGGTAAGTTGCATAATACGTATTCAAAATTGAGTATATATTGGTTAAAAGTGCACAGTTTGTTTCTTTTGTCTCGTTTCCTAATTCTGTTAGTTTAGTCAAATGTGTTATTCGTGATGATGAAATTAGAGTGTGTGTGTAACCTGTGATCTCCGACCCTTTGTTTATTTCATTTAAGATCTCTTCATGCGACGTATCTGTGCTGTGATCAACTTTTGGTTGTGTTTATCCCAGGTATATTTTATTTAGTTTTGTGTTAGTGGAGAGTTATCATAAATTCATAGTCCTATACATTCATGACAAATAAAAACTGATACAGTATTTCACTGTTATTTCCTCATTGTATGATTTATTTAGTTATGTACACTACATATTCACTTTGTAAAAATTTAATATACTTAAAAAAATACGTAAAAAAATATCTCTTGGTGCTGGTCTCTTCGTGCTGTGATTATGTAACCCACCCAAGTAATTAAGGCTGGATTAAAATTTTTCATTGTATTTAACGTTTATTTCTCTCATTGTAATTTCTTTTATGTGAATGTATATATTTTGTTTACCTATTACATTAAATACAAATTCAGACATATTAACTTTGATTTTGCAAACGTGGGTTAAGGTGAGCGTGCGCCAATTTATAGCAGATGAGACACCAGCTGCATGTGCTGCGAGCTGCTAGTCGCCTTCGCTTCATTCTGCTGAAAAGACTGTCTGAATTATTTTATTTGTAATGGGAGCAACATTGGATGTCTGGTTGTCCACGCCATCCATTGGAGTCAGATTGCCAGGACGGAGTTTTGTGTTGTTTATTCCCGCCATGTCATCTGCAGTCACCCGCTCACACACCATTGAACTGAACCGATTAAATTCCAGCTAATTGATTCACAATTTGAATTGATTCAATTCACATCAAACTGATTCATTGCAACGGACTGATTCATTTTATTTTCACCATTCTATTGTGATTCTTTTCTTTTTTGTCGTCTTTTATTTCTTTTCATATTATTATTATTATTGTGTTTTCTTAATTAATGTTTTGTTAAACTGTTTGGAGAATATATTAATTTTGGTTAATTGAGTTCAAACTGTTGATCCCGCTGTAGTCGAGGTTCTGCGGTGATCTAGGTCCTGGGGTTCGCAATTGGATCAGACTGTGGGGTGTGAGACGGGCTCTGCTTTATCTCAGCCCTTTCCTGGCAGATCCAGTGCCCGTGCAGCCCGAGAGCTGTTACATCTGACCAAACAGAGGCACAGATGCTGCAATGATCTATCTCTGAGGAGTTGGGCATTGTCAGCATTAAATGCTGAGAGAAGATTTGCCACTTTTCTCTCCAGTATGAGGAGTTATTTGAGGAAGTAAATTGCGCGCCATGTTGACTATTTATTGCCGGTAAAGGAGCGTTCGTCCTAAGAAAATTAATTATTAGACTAACGCGTCCTCTTAGCGCGAGTCATCCCCCTGTGATGTATAAAAGTCTCTATCCTGAGACTGGGGAGGCGCTTGCGAGCTACCTCTCTCAATCAGTATTGATGAAAAAAAAAAAGCCTACACTGCTTTATAAACCCATGAGGATTATTTCCACTCTCGTGGGCAGTCAAGCATATAAAGCAGGGTTATTGGGGGACCTCGATGAGAGCATAAAATAGAAATGTATTTTAATATTATATAAATCTCTCTATATATATATTTATAAAAGAGGCATCTGTGGCTCAAACCTTTAAAGATAAGGAAATAAGTTCCTACTGGACGCCCCTCTCTCGTCTTCTGGGCTTTTTCGGCGACACTGGTGAGACGGTCGTCGAGAAGATCTAGGAGACTGCTAGCAGCAGGTGGTGTTCAGTGTGCTACTGCCTCGTTGCTCTCAAATTAGGGGCTGTGAGCCAACCACAGCCCCAGTGCTCCTCACAATGGGCCGCTCTGAGGCAGCTAACCCGCTAACCCCTCCAGAAACCCGGGGGGTCGGGCTGGCACTCCCAGCCTCAACCCTCTGGCAGGAGGACGGATCTGAGGACCGTCATCCTCGTCAAGAAGGCTACATCAAAGAGGTCCTGGCACTAAGGTGCCAGGCATCGCACAGGCGTCCCTCTTCAGCTGCCGCCATGAGTCTGGTTGCTCTGAGGAGATCGCCCCCTCCGAGGAGGGTCCTAGAGCATTCACTCCAGGCGTACCCCTGAGAACCGGGCCCTGGAGCGTCTGCCACTCAAGCACCAGAGGCCAGCCTTGAGAGAATGGTTCCCTCATTAGAATTTCTGGTCGCATCTCATGCCTACCAGAAGTTTCTAATTGGGTCTTGCGGAATTTTTTTTTTTTATTTTCCTTTAGCAGGGTTCTACCCACCGTGGTGAACCCTGAGCAAGCTCTGGTCACGGAACAGGAAGTAGACACTCTATTGAGGCAAGGGGCCATAGAATACGTACCCCCCTCGGACAGAAAGTCAGGCTTACAGTCGTTACTTCATCGTTCCCAAGAGGGATGGAGGATTGCGGCCCATCCTAAATTTGCGCCTTCTAAATCACTTGTCATCAATGTTGACTTTGAACCAGATCGTGACAGATCAGGTCCGAGGACTGATCTGTCAAATCGACCTGAATGACACATATTTTCATTCCATCCTTCCACAACACAGGAAGTATGTCAGGTTTGCCTTTGGGGGGAAGGCTTACCAATATCGAGTGCTTCCGTTTGGCCTAGCTCTTTCACCTCGCACGTTCATCATATGCATGGTCGCAGTGCTAACCCCGCTGCACCTCCAATGCATCAGAGTTCTCAATTATTCGACGACTGGCTTTTCTACCCAGTCGCTACAGCTAGCGGTTCAACATTGAGATGTTGTTCCCATGCTCTTTAATGTGTTGGGGTTGAGGCTAAACGCAAAGAAGAGTGTGCTCTCTCCTCTCCAGAGGACCACCTTCCTCAGTGTTGTTGGGTTTCGGTTATGATGTCTGCACGGTTTTCCCCCGTGCGCATTGATTCCGTCCTGTTAGCCGTCAAAGAGTTTAACTAGGCCAGCCACTCACTGTAAAGCACTTCCAGCGAGTGCTGAGTCTCAGGCAGCAGCTTCCTGTGTTACCCCGCTCGGGCTCAGAGGGTTTTCCCCACTATCAAGGTCACACGGCGAGGCTTACGTGCCTTGGATATGGGGAAGAAATCTGTCTCATGGACCGTATTGGGAACTCCTTGTCGATGCGTAATACTATCGACGGATGCGTCCCTTATGGGCTGGGGAGCAGTCTTGAGAGACCGCTCCACTCAAGGTCATGAGAACCAGTTATACTGGCACATAAACCTGCTAGAGATGATGGCTGCTTGGAGGGCGCTTCAGGCATTCCTCCCAGACCTCAGGGACCACCATGTGGTTGCTCAGACCGACGGCACCACTGTGGTCTCCTATATAAATCATCAGGGGGGTTTACGTTCGCGACCACTATACAAACTGGCGCAGAGGATCCTCCTTTGGTCCTAAGGGAGACTGCTCCATCTACGGGCAGTTCACATCTCTAGGACCTAGAAGGTGGTGGAGCAGATTTGGTTGAGATTCGGCCGAGCACAAGTAGACCTGTTCGCATCCAAGGAATCTACTCATTGCCCTCTGTGGTTTTCACTCTTGCACCCAGACATGGCCGAGGCTATATCTGTACGCCTTTCCCCCGATTGCTCTGCTCCTGGGAGTTCTGGAGAGTGTTAGCTGAGATAAGGTCCGTCTCACACTAATTGCTCTATGTTGTCCGGGCAGAGTGTGTTTTGCGGATCTTGTGTCCCTTCTGGACTGAGTCCCCTGGGAGATCCCAGGGACGACTTTCTGTCCCAGGCAGCGGGCTTGATGCGTCACCCCTGCCCAGAACTGTGGAAACTGTGGGCTTGGCCTCAGTTGAGAGACCAGAATCTATGAGCTGGGCCTCCTCAGAGGTCGTTGAGACCATCCTCCACTCCAGAGCTCCCTCCATGAGGAAGCTGTACGCCCTGAAGTGGAGACTCTTCACATCTTGGTGTAGCGAAAAGCAGGTGAACCCAGTTACCTGTCACATTGGCAAAGTGCTGGAGTTCCTGCAGGATAATTTCGCTGCTGGGCTGTCCCTGTCCACCCTGAAGGTCTACGTGGCTGCTTACCACATACCTCTGGGTGGCATGTCCATTGGCAGGGACCCCCTCGTCATACGCTTCCTCCGTGGTACTATTAGGCTGAGGCCTGCAGTACAGACCAAGGTTCCTAGCTGGGACTTATCCCTGGTACTCCAGGGGGTGTCCCAGGCACCTTTTGAACCTTTGGATGAGGTTCCCCTAAAGTTCCTCACTTTAAAGACATTCTTATTAGCTATAACATCGCTAAAAAGATTTGGGGATCTACAGGCGCTATCTGTAGCTCCCTCTTGCCTTGAGTTTGCACATGGGATGGTGAAAACCAAAGTGCCCACACATGTGGCCAGGTCAATTGTACTGCAGGCCTTCTGCCCTCCCCCCTTCGGTGACCAGGACCAGGAATTTAAAAACAAGGTCTGTCCAGTGCGAGCACTGGACACTTACGTCCACAGGTCTGACTGCAGTTTTAAGTGCTACTGGCACAACAAAGGTTGGGAATGAGAAATATTAATAATTCTCAAAACAACAGGAGAGAGTGAATCAAAACATGATTTAAAAAGACAAGATGGTATCAGATCAACTCTAGAAGTTGAGGCTTTCAAACCATTTTAGAAAGAGACTGGGAGTCATGAATAGCAAAGTTAGACAGAGATATAACAGAAAACGCCAACATTTTTAAGAATGAAGCAGCAGAAGTTTGGGAGGAAACAATGTGGTTACGTATATTTAAAACTATTCACCTCAGTATCTCCAGCTGACAGGTTGGACTCTTCAGTCCATCAGAGAGCAGCTTCACTCCAGAATCCTGCAGCTCATTATTACTCAGATCCAGCTCTCTGAGGACAGAGTTTGAGGATTGTAGAACTGAACACAAACTCTCACAACACTGACCAGTGAGATTACAGCTCTCTAGCCTGAGTAGAGAACAAACCAGCAACATTAATGCAGAGTTTATAATCTGGAACTTGAAAAAAAAAACTTTTAACTGTACAAAAAGTTAAGAAAATCAAAAAAAAAATCTTCATTGAAATGTATATCTATCGAGACACACATATTACATTTATTCATTTTAAGAACACTCTAGGCCAACAAGTCAAGCATGTAAGGCGCAATTACAAAACACTAACAGTGTATATAAATGAAAGTAGAGGAGACTCTTACAGTGCTTTTCTGGTGATTTTGATCACTGGCAGAAATATCATCAGTGCTTCATCAGATCTTCTGTATTTCTGCAATTCAAACATCTCTTGAGTCTCTTCTGACATGAGGAGCACAAACACCAGACCAGACCATTGAGCAGAGGAGAGATTCTGTGCTGAAAGATTTCCTGAGCTCAGTTTCTTCTGGATTTCCTCCACAAAGTCATCTTTCAGTTCACTCAGACAGTGGAAGAGATTGATTGTTTTCTCTACCGATCGCTCCTTTTCTATTTTCTTTTTTATATAGCCAGCAGTGTTTTTTATGTTCTCTAATTTGATTTCCAGTCCTGGCAGTAGTCCCTTCAGATCACTCTGATTGGACTCCAGTGAAAGACCCAGAAGGAACCGGAGGAAAAGGTCCAGGTGTCCATTCTTGCTCTGCAAAGCCTTCTTGACTGCAGTCTTATGAAGCTGAAACAGTGGCTTTTTGGACAGTTTCCATGTCAGTTTTTCTTTCCAGGATTGAAAAAAAATGTCAGCTTTCTCATCTTTGTCCATCAAACACACATAAAGAGCAGCAAGGAATTCCTGTACACTGAGATGTATGAAGCTGAAAACATTTCTTGCATTTTCCTCCTGAAAGATCTGAGTGCATAACCCAGAGTAAACTGACCCTTCACTGACATCTAGTCCACATTTCTCAAGATCTTCTTTGTAGAAAATCAGGTTTCCTTTCTCCAGCTGTTGAAAGGCCAGTTTCCCAAGCTTCAGAATAATCTGATGAAAAGTCATTGCATTGATTTGAGGTTCAGGGGCATCACAGTATTTTTCTTCCATCTGTTGCTGCTGAGAAAGTAAGAACCTTGTGTACATCCCTGTGAGAGTTGTTGGTGTTTTGTCATTGCTGTCTCGAGCCAGTAGAGACTGAAGAACAGTGAGAGAGATCCAGCAGAAGACAGGGATATGACACATGATGTACAGACTCCTGGATTTCTTGATGTGACGAATAATCTTTTCAGAAATCTCAGGACTGCTGTTATTTTTGAAGTATTGCTCTTTCTGCTCATCGTTGAATCCTCGCACCTCTGTCACCTGATCAATGTAGTCACGGGGAATCAGACCGGCTGCTGCCGGTCTGGATGTGATCCAGATGAGAGCAGAGGGAACCAGGCGTCTCTTGATAAGGTTTGTTATTATCTTGCTCACAGTTGTTTCTTCATTTACATCTGTAAGTATGTCGTCTTTAAAGTTCAAATGGAAGCGATATTCATCCAGACCATCAAAGATGAACATGACTTTACCATCACTTTCAGGAAGAGAGGGCAGTTCTTCAGGATCATTAAAGAAGTATTTGTTCAGCAATCCCATGAGACTGTACTCTTCTTTGATCAGATTTAATTCACGGAAAGGAAGTGGAAATATGAAGTCTATAGCCTGATTTTCTATTCCTTCAGCCCAGTCAAAGATGAATTTATTGACAGAGACAGTTTTTCCCACTCCTGCGATCCCCATTGTCAGCACTTTCCTGTTTTGTTCACCCGTGTCACACTGGACTTTAAACATGTCTTTACACTTGATTGGTTTCTCCTTGGCAGTTGATTGGTTGTGGTTTGATTCGATCTGTATCACCTCATGGTCATTTACTCTTCCTCCAGTCTCATTCTCCACCACATATACATCTGTGTAAATATCGTTCAGGTATTTCTGATGACCCGTCTGTGAATTACCTATCAATATTCGTTTGTAATCCGGTTTTAATTTGTTCTTCAGTTTGCGGCTGGATTCTGTGTAATCAGGAAGAGTAGCTTGACTGTCGTCTGCAGTTGAGCCTTTGAGGGGAAAAGGAAGAAAATATTGAGTGTTTACTTTTGCATAATTACATGCTTCTTCTACACTCACCTAAATGATTATTAGGAACAACATACTAATACTGTGTTTGATCCCCTTTTGCCTTCAGAACTGCCTTAATTCTACGTGGCATTGATTCAACAAGGTGCTGAAAGCATTCTTTAGAAATGTTGGCCCATATTGATAGGAGCATCTTGCAGTTGATGGAGATTTGTGGGATGCACATCCAGCACACGAAGCTCCTGTTCCACCACATCACAAAGATGCTCTATTGGGTTGAGATCTGGTGACTGTGGGGGGCATTTTAGTACAGTGAACTCATTGTCATGTTCAAGAAACCAATTTGAAATTATTTGAGCTTTGTGACATGGTGCATTATCCTGCTGGAAGCAGCATCAGAGGATGGGTACATGGTGGTCATGAAGGGAACAATGCTCAGGCAGGCCGTGGTATATAAACGATGCCCAATTGGCACTAAGGGGCCTAAAGTGTGCCAAGAAAACATCCCCCACACCATTACACCACCACCACCAGCCTGCACAGTGGTAACAAGGCATGATGGATCCATGTTCTCATTCTGTTTACACCAAATTCTCACTCTACCATCTGAATGTCTCAACAGAATTCGAGACTCATCAGACCAGGCAACATTTTTCCAGTCTTCAATTGTCCAATTTTGGTGAGCTCGTGCAAATTGTGCCTCTTTTTCCTATTTGTAGTGGAGATGAGTGGCACCCGGTGGGGTCTTCTGCTGTTGTAGCCCATCCGCCTCAAGGTTGTGTGTGTTGTGGATGTTTTTCATACTGGATGTTTTTCCCTTTTCACACCATTCTTTGTAAACCCTAGAAATGGTTGTGCGTGAAAATCCCAGTAAGTGAGCAGATTGTGAAATACTCAGACCAGCCCGTCTGGCAGCAACAACCATGCCACGCTCAAAACTGCTTAAATCACCTTTCTTTCCCATTCTGACATTCAGTTTGGAGTTCAGGAGATTGTCTTGACTAGAAACAACCCCTAAATGCACTGAAGCAACTGCCATGTGATTTGTTGATTAGATGATTGCATTAAATTGACAAATTGAACAGGTGTTCCTAATAATCCTTTAGGTGAGTGTAAATTCAAATGAATTACACTCTTACTGCTATAGTGTTTACATTCATATCTTACACTGATAAGTTGACAACATATATGGTGATGTAAATGTCCTGACTAATGCTGACTTGAATGCAATTGGTTTCAATATTAAAATATCTGCATATGTTTATTTTTCTAATACCTTCCAGGGCATTTATTAGACTGTCAATATTGGACTATAAAGCCATGCTGAACAAAATTACTAAAAGCTTTTGATAAAACCATTAACATCTAGCCCACCAAACAAGACATGAGACTGTTGAAACATTCAGATGGTAGAATTTGGCGTAAAGTTAGGTTGGGGTTATTGAAATGACCCTTCATATGTAGAAGTTGCTTTCAGAAATTTTCGTTTAGAGTTTAAGACCCTTGAATCCATTTAACTATTTGTAAAATCATGACTAGATACTCTGCTCTATTAAATATACTTTTATAAGATCTGTCATTGTTGTGCTTGTTTCTGTAATTGTTGCTTGCTGTTACATTTTCTCTTGTTTCCATGTGCAGGCCGTGATTTTTATTTACCCCCTTTCTCTTTTGAATGAGCTCCAAAAGTTGAAGATGTGTTTATATTGCCTTCAGCCTGACCTGTGTGTGTCAGAATGGAAAACATTAACACATCAGCAGAGCAAATTATAAGTCAAACCATCACATCGGGAATCAGTCAATCACATTAGTGTCACAGTGAATGAAACGATACCTTGCTTGTGATTGTTCTCCAGCTGCTCAGCCAGTTCATTCTGGTTCATTTTCCTCAGGATCTCCACCGTGATCTTCACAGCTTCTTCTGGTCCAAAACATGCCACCATTTTATCCACTGTGTCCAAGATATGTGCATTATCCATTTCAGACTTTGATATACTGTCATGTTTCTTTAAGTGCCACTGAAACAGCTTCAGATCATCTTTTACCAGGTCCATCAGTGAGTTCAGAAGCAACTCTTCAACAGACGCCATCTCCTTTCACAGATTGACGGCTGCAGAACAAAAAGAAAAAGATCTGAAGTCGTTTCACTCTTCTGGACGTAAACATTCATTATTTGGATTATGAAATTAACCTGTGATTGAATCAGAATTCAAGTTAACCCGCCTAAAGTGTACAAGTGAAAATTTATATAAAACAGTTCGGATCAGCTGTAAGTCGACACACGAAAGTAGGAGCGAATATCCCACAGAAACGTAAACCAGCACCGACAACCACATTAAGCTCCTTTCTCAAGAGATCTATCCACGGTTTAATGCTTTACAGGATCAATGCTATAATCTGGATACAAACAGATAAAGTTGAACCATAACAACAAAAATATAAAATCCAAATAAAACAATCTAATTTCTAATTAAATATAAGATCAGATTCGTTTACCTTTAAACACTTGTCAGAGATCCAGAGAGTGCGACACTTTGTCTTGTATTTAGATTAGAGTGAACAGTGTGTGTGTTAAGGAGAGAGCAAAGTCCCCTCCAGTGCGCCGCACCCAAACACACACCTCCGCTCTCTTACCCGCACTTACGGGACGCTTTTGAACATGCAAACACTTCAACATTTCTGGAAATCTGATTCTTTTAGTCGCTCTTCATTGGAATATAGTTAAAATGCAACATATATGAGGTTTAAAACATAATGTATAATATATATATATATATCAGTATTTTCTTTGTATCTACACCATTTTTTGTAATGTATTGTCAAAAATTCAGTAAACTCTGTAAAAGTATTTGCTGTGAAAGGACGTCTGTAATGTTAATAAAAATATATGAATTGCAATATAGGCTATAATGAAAGAAGAATGAATCAGTCTTAGAGATTTATTATCTTTTAAAGCAGGCCAAAGTACACGGAAAAAAGATTAAACTCTTTGTCTTTGTCTCCTCCTATTATACACTCATGCACACACACACATACATATACACGCACAAAATGTTTTCAATCAAGATGTGTTTATCTTAAATTTTTTGTATGTTTTTTATTAACCTAATTATTGAGCTAATTATATAAATCTATGTATAATTACATAAAACTATATCATAAGCACACTATAAAGGGTTCAAATCTAAACCATCAGAAGTGTAAAATAGACACACACACACACACTGTTGATTGGCAGCGTCAGTTGTCTTTGAATAGGGTTGGAGCAGATGATTAAACAAACAGACAGTCACACACACACACACACACACACACACAGAGAGAGAAAGAGAGAGAGACAAAGATACAGTAAGAAGGAGAGGACAGACAAAAAGAGATGCAAAAGATTTAACAACTTTTTAAACAAAATCCTTCTAAATGATTGAAATAAACTCAAATGTGTTCTTTTCTAATGTTAGCATTATTTTGTACAAGAATAAAGTGTTTATCATTTATAATTTAGTTTATAATGTGACTGTTTCTCACATCAATCCTCATTTTTGGTCCAGATTCAAAGATGAACAGGTTTTGTTGACATTGAGCCTTATCAAGCCAAATAGAAAAAAAATAATGCTGTGTATGTCGAGCAATATCCACTGTCTAAAGATAAAGAAACTGCATACAGCTAATCCTTGATTTCCTAGCACAAGGAGTACTAATATCAACTCATTCGTCATAAAAATATATATATATATATAAAATATGGCGCCAAACATGGCGGCCGTGTTGCGAGCCCCAAGCAAACTTTGCAGTTTTTCATTTGTTTTACTTGTTTTATTGTTGTGCTGCGTGTTGGATGTTGTTTGTACAACGGTCTACGACAGACACACGCTTCTAAGCATAGGTTCCTACGTTGCGGAACGCGAACCGGACTTTGAGTTCTTGAACGCTGGCGCCCAGTTTATGGACACCGCATCAGAGCCCTTTGTCTGGGCTGCACGGGCGCGACCAAAGAAACGTCGCCGGAAAAGAGGGAAGAGAGCCGGCGTCCTTGTAACACTCAGACGTCGTCCCCTCCGACCTCCTCTCCCAACCATTTTGCTGGCTAACGTTCAGTCACTGGACAACAAACTCTGTGAACTGCGGGCACGCATCTCATACCAACGAGAAACAAGGGACTGTTGCATTATTTGCCTCACAGAAACCTGGATGTCTGCAGTGATTCCAGACTCAGCCATCGGACCTGATGGCATCCCAGGCCGCGTGCTCCGAGCATGCGCATTCTAACTAGCCGGTGTCTTCACAGACATTTTCAATCTCTCCCTCTGTCTGTCTGTGGTTCCCTCGTGCTTTAAAAAATCCACCATTGTGCCCATACCAAAGAAAAGCAAAACCACCTGCTTAAATGACTGGAGGCCCATTGCTCTCACACCCTTCTTCAGCAAGTGTTTTGAGAGACTCGTCAGAGACTACATCTGCTCTGTGCTGCCTTCCTCACTGGATCCACTACAATTTGCGTATCGTAATAACCGTTCTACAGATGACGCTATTGCTTTCACCCTACACACTGCTCTCTCCCACCTGGAAAACAAGAACACCTACGTGAGAATGCTGTTAGTGGACTACAGCTCTGCATATAACACCATAGTGCCCACTACACTTGTTGTGAAGCTCCAGACTCTGGGACTAAACAGATCTCTGTGCAGCTGGATCCTGGACTTCCTGACAGGCAGAAGTCAGGTGGTCAGAATGGGCAACAAAACATCATCCCCGCTGACCCTCAACACTGGTGCTCCTCAGGGCTGTGTCCTCAGCCCACTCCTGTAATCCCTGTACACACATGACTGTACAGCTACACACAGCTCCAACGTCATCGTCAAATTCGCCGACGTTACAACGGTGATAGGCCTGATCACCGACAATGATGAAACGGCCTACAGAGAGGAGGTAAGCACCTTGACTAAATGGTGTCAGGAGAACCACCTCTCACTCAACACCAACAAGACTAAGGAGCTGGTGGTGGATTTCAGGAGACAGAGCCGAGAACACAATCCCGTCACCATCGACAAGACACCTGTGGAGCGGGTAAGCAGCTTTAAGTTCCTCGGCGTTAACATCAGTGAGGTTCTCACCTGGACTACACACACTGACGCAGTGCTGAAGAAGGCACATCAACGCCTCTTCTTTCTGAGACGGCTGAGGAAGTTTGGAATGAGCCCCAGCATCCTCAGATCGTTTTACACTTGCACTATAGAGAGCATCCTGACGGGCTGCATCACTGCCTGGTTCGGAAACAGCACCGCTGGCAACCGTAAAGCTCTGATGAGGGTCGTGCGAACTGCCAGCCACATTGTTGGAGGTGAGCTTCCCTCCCTCCTGGACATCTACACCAGGCGTTGTGTAAGGAAAGCCCGGAGGATCACCAGTGACTCCAGCCACCTGTCCCACAGACTGCTCTCTCTGCTGCCCTCAGGAAGACGTCTTCGCAGCATCCGGTCCCGCATTAGCAGACTTAGGGACAGCTTTTTCCCACAGGCTATTAGATTACTAAACATTCAAAACTAATACACCCTACAGCAGGGGTGTCAAACTCAATTGCACAGGGGGCCAAAATCCCAAAGAAATTTAGGTCACGGGCCGAACAGGATAAACATTTATTGAAAACACTAAAACTGAACTTTTAAAACTTTTTTTAAATTAGATGTGAATAAAAACAGACAGAAATATTATTCTGGAATAAATCAACTTATACCTTAAATAACTTTATAAAAATATTTTTAAAATACTTAATTTTTTAAAAAATATATCCTGTCTAAATTATACAAGTTAGAAATAAAGTAAACAAGCAAGTAAAGTAAAAGTTAAAAGAACAAACATTCAAATTTCTTTACTTTTATGTCATTTTATATAAAACTTAAAAAGATTTATATATAAAAGATTTTGCTCTCCATAAAAATATATCCTGTCAAAATTATACAAATTCAAAATATGGACATGCTGCATAACAAAACCTGGAAATCTAAATACAATTTTTGCTTTTCAGCAATAACAAATCAAATCATTCAGTTGAATTTGCTCTTATGTCATTTGTCTCATAGTGCCGTCTTATTAAATTATTTAATTACTGCCACATTAGCTCCGCAAATGAGACACACGGGTATACCGGCAGTATGTCAGTAAACATATACCGTATTATCCCGCATATAACCCGTGGGTTATAGCAGATTTTACAAACTATATCACAATTTTTTTTACACGTAATAATATTTCAATATATTTGTTACGTCCCTAAGGACGTAATGTTTTTGTTTTGTTTTTTGCGCTGTATTTTCTTTCTGGCGCTTGTACTCTCACTCTAACAGCTGGCGCTGATATGCTGTCTGACCTGTCAATCATGCAAGAAGACGTTCTGCCATGAGGGCGGGCTCTTCTCATCTGATGATCAACACCTGAATTTCGCGCACAAGCACTGTGTACCGAGCCTGAACAGTTTTGGATAATTGACAATAACAATCGCGCGGTGCGAGCGCGAAGCATCATTAGCCACTTCCTGTTTAATACAGGAAGTGTTCGGTGGGTCAGCTGGAGCGCGGGACATCTCGCGGGCCATTAATAAAATGCTCTCGCGGGCCGGACATAATTACACGCCGGGCCGGATGTGGCCCGCGGGCCTTGAGTTTGACACCTATGCCCTACAGCATACCCCCACAATAAAGCACACCACACACCGCACTTAACTTTAAGAGTCAACACTGCACCATATACACACACACTGCATTTAACATCTACCTGTTACATCAGGCACATCCATCACATCTCTTTCCAGTTCACGTACAATCTGTGGCACTTCAGCATTTTTATTTTTATGTGTATATATGTCAATAATGTAGTTTGTATATTCTGTGTAATTGCGTAAACAATGTATAGTGTAATGTGATGTTAACTGTATGTATGTATATTCTGAGTATAATGTGTAGTGTAGCACTAACTGTAAGCATGCCAATGGTACACTGTGTATGTATGTGCACATTGCACATTTTACCTGTTGAAGTTTGTATGGTTATATGTTAACTGTTTCTGCAAATTTCTGGAGCATGCTCCCAAGAATTTCACTTACCAAAGCACATGTGCTGTGGTAATGTGACAATAAAAAACTTGAACTTGAATATAATACTCCTATTAATCCAGTTGCATCACCACAATCTGTCAAAATGTTTTCTGGGACTGATAAACGTTCATCGTTCATGGATTGCTGATTGAAGGTTTAGGGGTCAGGGATTATTGGCCCTAAAAAAATATAATTAACCTAATATAAAAATCAAAGAAAGTCTAAACAATGTCCTCATTAATATAAAACAATCATGCGTCTGTTTATGTGTGCAGTTGCCAGCTATATCCTGTCTTTATTTTCGTATCTTCATGCTAAATGACATTGATGGTCGAGTCCCAAAAATATGGAAAATATGTACACATATTTATTGGTTGAAAACCAAATATGCAGTGAAAACCCTAATAAGTTCACTGAACTAAATTGAACAAGTAATGGAGTTACAGTTCAATTGAACTGAGTAATGGAGTCTTAAGTTCACCTAACGTGCTCACGTTTAATGTACTTACATAATTTCACCTGCTTATATAATGCACTTAAACAAAAAAGTTCACTAAACTTGGTGTTAATTTTAAGTATACTTACATATTTACATTAACTCAACATGGAAATTAAACTGAAATGATAAATTTACAAACTGCAATTATGAAGTTCTTGTTTTTGATTTAGCTTTGTGCAAACTTTAAACATACTGAACAGCATACTGAATGTCTTTATTAGACCAAATTTCAGTATTAATGGACTTACTTTACTGTGGAAATTTAACTGGGTCAGAACTACCAACTATATAAATTGTAAAACTGAAAAAATTAAATGAGAATAAGAATAAAATAAAACAAAAACACAACGATGTGCTGAGCTGACAATACTAACAAGTAGGGATGGACAACATGCAGTATCTCCAAGCAATTCTGCAAAAATGAGACCTAAAGATTTTTCTTAATGAAAAAGCTGGTTTGCCAAAGACTGTACTTTCGGCTCGAGGATATTCTGTCCCATTGACATCAGCACACGCTGTATGAAATCAAAGATGTTTGCAAAGCATTTCGGGTAATTCAGGTCTAAAAGGTAAATAAGACCAAAGAGAAGACAAATTGCTTGAGCGAGATCCTCCATGTTGTTCATCATTACTTTGCCTTCAAGTATAATCCTAATAGTCAAATGTAATGAGTTGGGGCACTGAAGATCGGGGTTTCTGCAGGTCAGATTCTGCAGGTCAGAGGGTCACTGAGGGTCAGGAGGGATTGTTCAGGAGGAATCGGAGGAGAAACATGTTTACAGGTAAATACATTCATTTGAATATAGCTCATAGGATGGTCGTAGTGATAGTTGACACGAATACTGTGGGTAACTTACAAAACACTGCTTTTAGTTCGGAACTACAGACGTGAAGACAATAATCCTCCGCAACGGGTTCCAGAAGAAATATCTTTACCACAGATTCAGGTAAGACTTTACATCACTATCACAAGAGTTCAGTTTGGTTTTGAAGTCTTTTGTTTTCCGTGTTTTGAAATAAAGAGTTTCAGTTGAAACAGCTGCTTCCTCTTTGTTCCTCTCCGCATCACACACGTTTCCAAGGGACACGTCTTGGATTATTAATTGTGCAAGTTAACAAAATATGTAACACTGTGCTTGTGTTTTTTTGTATATTTGAAGCTCATCTGCCAAAACGACAGGTTGTGGAATTTGGCTCTTTATGATGTAATAATGTGGATAAACTTTACATCAGAATTCACTGCTAAAATTAACATTTGCATTGTGATTTATGATGAAGGCATTTGAGAGCAGAAATCAGGCTCAATGCTCATTAATGCAACAAGTCAACTGCATCATGCAACTGATCAAGTGCAGGTGTTAAACACTGTGAAGTTAGTGTTGGTAGAGAACAATGAGATTGTACGTTGAGTGAAAAAGTTTGAAGCAATGATAATAACAGTACTTGAGCAATTTATGTCTTAGACTAATTATCGTAAAAAAGACCGATCAACAATCAAACAAAAACTTAATAAATTCTTGGGTGTGTACTTTGCAGGTCTCCAACAAAAATGTGAATTTGACTGATGATGTTGAACATGGTGATGTGAAAGACCCAAGGGATCATTGTGAAGTTCACAGCGACAGTGAGTCAAGAGCAGTGCCAGAATCACCAAACACTGACAGGTGATGCCACGCGGATTTATACAGTCATGGACAGAATTAATGACACATTTTTCTAAATATGATCAAAGATGGATTAATAAAAATATGCATTGATTATCGTATATTCCAGCATATAACCCGCAGATAAGTCCACACCCTCATATAGCCCATCGTTGGCATAACCCGCACCCTTATATAACACGCACCCATAGATTGATGAACTTTTTTGTGTAAGTTCACATTTTGAATTTCGAATGTTGCTCGCATGACTTCAATTATCCATAACTGTTCAGGCTCGGTACACAGTGCTTGTGCGCATAGGCTGTCTCTAAGTGCTTGTGCCTCAACTACAGGCTATATAAACGTGTGTGACATTAATGAGGATTTTCAGGGTTTCAGTGATGCTGCCAGTGATGAAGATGAAGCAGATCATTAATTATGATATTATTAGTTTTACATTTTATTTTCAAGATTCAAGTTATTACTCATTAATTACCCCTGAGTTATAGTAAAATAATATCAACCAAAGAAAATAAAGTTTGATTCTTTGTCTTCATCTTTTGGTCTTTTTGAGACGAGTCGACAAGATAAACAACAAAACATATGTTTTGTGATATTTATCTGTGATTTGTGATGTATTTGTGATATAACCCGCACCCTTATAAATCCCTGCAGGGTTTGTCAAATCTGGTAACCCGCGGGATATATGCGGGAAAATACGGTATCCTTTTGATCTTTCATTCAAAAAATGCACAAAAAAAGGTACTGAAGTAAAAGGATAGAAAGTGAAGGAAATTGAAATAAATGTTTCCTCCCAGACATGTTGGCCACAATTACTGGCACCACTTGAATTTTTTTATGAGTAAAACATCCCTGAAGTTTATTCCCTTTCATATTTACGTTTTAGCACATCAGGGTGAGTAGAAACTGTGCCGCCATGAGTTGTTTCATAGGAATATAAATATGAATAACACAAATAACTTGTATTGGAGAAAAATGTTTATTTCATAATGTGATTTTCACTTTCAATTTTCCGTACTTCAGTGAAAGGTTAGGTTTTGTGAATTTTTGTGAAAGGATCGAAAGGATAAACAATCTAAATTTATTTTGACAGCCATCTTTGATCATATTCACCAGAGGCGACAATAATTCTGGGGTGTGAGTGTGTCAGGGTTCTGCCACATTCGGTCTAGTAAACTCTTGTTGTTGTGGCAGAGCTCTTACACTACCGTAATGTTGAGTTTTGTGAGTGTCTTCGAGTGTTCGAGTCGCATGCACTCTTGTCTGTGTAACGTCTTGTGTGCGAGTTATGATGTCCGACGGTCTTGTCTAGTTTCGGTTTGTGTCGGGGTTCGGACATTCATGACCCGTGTGTTCGTCCTTGTTGTGAGCGCACGAGAACAGGTGTTTGCTTGTTCTCGCGTGCTCTGTCATGTGAGTGGGCGCGGTTTTGGGCTTGCTTGATTCCGCGTCCCCTCGTGTCTCTGTGCAGTATTGTAAGCACGTGGTTAGTGTTTGCATTCGGCCATGTGCTATCATATTGTATTTTAGTGTTGCGCGTGCAGTTTGGTTGTCACGAGCTGCGCGTTGTCTTTTGTCTAATGTGAATACGCGGTGATGCGCGTTCGCATTGGCTGCGTGTTCATGTCTAGTCTTTGTGTTCTCCTCCCTCCTTGTTTCCTTGTCATTAGTTTAATTTGCCTCAGCTGTTTTCCCTCCTTACTTTCCCCATGTGCTCCCTTTATGTTCTTTGTTTGCTGTCTTGTACTGGTTCGTCGTCGTATTTTGGTGGTGTTGCCCGTCTTGTTCCTGGTCTGTATTTTCCTGTTCCAAGTCTAGTCAGTTAAGTCTTGTTTCCCCACTCTGGGTGGTTTTTGTTGTTTTTGTTGTATTTTCTTGTTTAATAAACATCCCCATTATCTGCACTACTGAGTCCTCACTCATCCTTCTACACACCTGACAGAGTGTGTATATATATGTGTGTGTGTGTGTGTATGTATATATATATATAGAGAGAGAGAGAGAGAGAGCGCGTTTAATGTTGGTCATCTTTTGTGTTCAGTCCTGATGATGATGACGACGAAGATGATGACAGCAGTGGCGTGCAGAATGTGTTTGAAAAAAGTGAAGAAGTTGTTTTAATTGCCCAACAAGAAATCCCACTTTCTGACGTCAGTAACAGAGGAAACACACTACTGGTGACAGACTCCCAAGCACAAGAGCTACGGGCAGCATTCAACTGTCTCATATGCAAAGGTTTGCATTGCCACTCATTACTTTTATACACACTTTCATCCTTAGAATAAATCCAGTTTGCCAATTTATCGTTTTGCATGTTTGAGCAGCATTGTTACTGTTGCCATTTAGCCAATATTTGGTCTTCAAATACAGATCTTTATACCATGAAAATATATATGACATTGTATATTGACATGTATATTTGAAAAAAGTTCCCCTAATGCTTTCTTTGTAATAATAATAATAATAATAATAATAACCTGACAAAACGACTAAAGACAAATTCAAACTTTATTTGTTGAATCTCTCTGATTTTACAGGACCGTTCCAGCAGCCGATGTTTGCATCCTGCTGCCAGAGGCTTGTGGGATGTAAAGTTTGTGTGTTGCAATGGCAGGAAACTTCTAGCCAGTGTCCTAAATGTAGAAAAGAGGACAACGACGTCTATGAAGTCACTGGCCTTACTGATGCATTATCTGTTCTGAGAGACATTGTTTCTGTTGACTAACATAATTATGTTGTTTAAGATTTAACAGCGGTTTTGAAATACAAGAAGTCACGGTCCACTGTAGAGTTGTAGCATACAGTAATATCAGTAATATCTGGGTGCAGTCAAAATCCCCTTCAAGGATAGTCTGTGCACTCAGATGGTCTCAAATGTTGTTTCTGCTCAAATTGTATTTTAAAAAACTGTCTAGGAAGGACTAGCCAATGCACATGTAAAAATACGAACACTTTTAACGGCAGCTGCAGTGATACAAACACTTTTCCAGTCACTGATTGGCTGTTTTGTGTGGAAGGCTGGACTTATTCTACGTGTTGCAGTTTCTACCATCCATGAGTAATATGAGTACCTTTCCGAAAATTGCCTGTCTGGTTAGTGCTCGTTGTTTGTTGTCTGCATTACTTGGCCTGACTTTATTAAAGCCAAGCAGGTTCTCGTGAAGCAACTGCAGGACCAGTTCTCTCACACTCTTTTATACATCTTTCCTATAGATTCCCCCAGTCAGGGTCAAAACATCATATATTTTCACACACTACACCACTATTGTTAAGCAATTCTCAAATGATCAACTTGTTATTGTTTATTGTTGTGATGTTTCCCCATCAAGGAAACTGGTGCTACATCAAGAATGTGTGACATGTGATGGATGTCAGATACGGCTGACGTCACGAGCAGGAAACTAGAAGCATGAACAAACAGAGCAACACACTTAGAATAATGTTGTATTATTATTTAACAATGTTGAAAACATTAAGAAACTTGATTCAGTTACAGCACAGTTCACATATTGTAGATACAGGTGTAATTAAAATATATTTAATTCATTTGTATTTTTAATATTTTTCTCACAGATCCATTTAAAAGCATGATTACATGGATAATCATGCCAACTTGATGAAAACAACACGGCACAGTTCTCTTTTTCCTTTCCATCTGGTTGAGTAAACCTCCAGGACCTGCATCAACAGACAGCATTAGATGTTCAGTATGATCATTTATTATATAATAATAGTTGAGTTCAGTGATTTCTCACCCAGAGGTCAGTGTTCTGCCATCAACCCATTTCCATGTGCCCTCCACATCACTGTCCGTCAGACCAATCCAGACTCCAGCGCCACCAGACATCGTTTTAACAAACTCCTAGTAGAATGAACAAGGAATAAACATTTAAAGGGTTCCTCCATGTTACGTCTCCAGATGGTCTAGGAGTATGAGGAAGACATAAATTAAGCAGATTTGTGTGTTATCTATCTCTGGGAGGTGTTGGTGTGAATGACAAGCCAGAGTGTAGCAAACAGGTCGATCACTTTAATTACAAACATGTGTATTTACACAAGTGAACAACCTCAACCATATATACCCAAACAACTATTTACATCTATATACACAGCTAAGTCCAAAAGAAACTTAAGACAAACCAAAAATAAGCCACAGAGAGAAGAAAGTTAGCAGTGCTAAATTAACAAAATGACAAAACCAAAACACACTAACTCACCCCCAACCTCTAAGCTAACTAAGATCATAAACAGTAAAGAAAAGAGTCTTCAGCGTGAGACTGAACTAACTAAACTTCACTAACTAAAACAAAACGTACACTGGGTTTGCACACGCTCCTTCCCTAATGTGTCTAACAGAGGTCAACCTAAGTGAGTGCAAAAATGTATGTCACGTGACGTACTTCCCTTTTCTTTCTCCCTGGGCAGGCGGATGGTAGTCACGTAGAACGGTTCTCCACACATTCAACTCACTAAGCAAACCGACAGAACTGTTGCGTTCAAACAACAACCGAGTCACAAAGACACAGGCAAGCAAACAAAGCACAAAATCTCCAGCTCCCCGCTCTCCTCCTCTTCTGGTCCGCAAGGCGTCTTATATTCCGATAATAACATAAGGATAATAAATCCTGTCACGTAACACTTCATCTAATAATGAAAATTATATAAATTCCACACACTCATTTTGTTCCAGATGCAAAAATCTTTAATTCACCTTTTGAATACAAATATTTCTAATAAAATCAGAGATTTCGGTCCCTCTATTAAATGTCTTTTCACCCAAAACTTGAAAAGGTTCATAGAGATTATAAAACTAATCCATGTGAATTTATCAGTTTAATCCAAGTGTTCTGAAGAGACAGATTTAATTTAGGCTTTTATTCACAGATCAACTTTGTTTTCCTGCATCAAGCAAGAACTTTTGAGCTTTATGTAAGTTTGAGTTTTGAATGAATATAATTCCAGTGGAGGGACAGAAATCTTTCAGATTTCATAAAAAAAATATCTGAATTTGTTTTCTGAAAAAGAACAAAAGTCTTATAGGTTTGAGAAACAGGATGATGAGAAAGTGATGACATGATTATCATGTTTGGGGGAATTTATACTGTAAGAGAGCAGCGCAACCTTTGGTGCCCAATCTTTCTCTCAATCTATCTATCAATCTATCTCTCAATCCATATCTCAATCTCTCTCTCAATCCATCTCTCAATCTATCACTCAATCTATCTCTCAATCTATCTCTCAATCCATCTCTCAGTCTATCTCTCAATCCATCTCTCAATCTCTCTCAATCTATCACTCAATCTATCTCTCAATCCATCTCTCAATCCATCTCTCAGTCTATCTCTCAATCCATCTCTCAATCTCTCTCAATCCATCACTCAATCTATCTCTCAATCCATCTCTCAATCTATCTCTCAATCCATCTCTCAATCTATCTCTCAGTCTATCTCTCAGTCTATCTCTCAATCCATCTCTCAATCCATCTCTCAATCTATCTCTCAATCCATCTCTCAATCTATCTCTCAGTCTATCTCTCAATCCATCTCTCAATCCATCTCTCAATCCATCTCTCAATCTATCTCTCAGTCTATCTCTCAATCCATCTCTCAATCCATCTCTCAATCTATCTCTCAGTCTATCTCTCAATCCATCTCTCAGTCTATCTCTCAATCTTTCTCTCAATCCATTTCTCAATCCATCTCTCAATCCATCTCTCAATCCATCACTCAATCCATCTCTCAATCTATCTCTCAGTCTATCTCTCAATCCATCTCTCAATCCATCTCTCAATCTATCTCTCAATCTTTCTCTCAATCCATCTCTCAATCCATCTCTCAATCTATCTCTCAATCCATCTCTCAATCCATCTCTCAATCCATCTCTCAATCTTTCTCTCAATCCATCTCTCAATCCATCTCTCAGTCTATCTCTCAATCCATCTCTCAATCTCTCTCAATCTATCACTCAATCTATCTCTCAATCCATCTCTCAGTCTATCTCTCAATCCATCTCTCAATCTCTCTCAATCCATCTCTCAATCCATCTCTCAGTCTATCTCTCAATCCATCTCTCAATCCATCTCTCAGTCTATCTCTCAATCCATCTCTCAGTCTATCTCTCAATCCATCTCTCAATCTCTCTCAATCCATCACTCAATCTATCTCTCAGTCTATCTCTCAATCCATCTCTCAATCTCTCTCAATCCATCACTCAATCTATCTCTCAATCCATCACTCAATCTATCTCTCAATCCATCTCTCAATCCATCTCTCAGTCTATCTCTCAATCCATCTCTCAATCTCTCTCAATCCATCACTCAATCTATCTCTCAATCCATCTCTCAGTCTATCTCTCAATCCATCTCTCAATCCATCTCTCAGTCTATCTCTCAATCCATCTCTCAGTCTATCTCTCAATCCATCTCTCAATCTCTCTCAATCCATCACTCAATCTATCTCTCAGTCTATCTCTCAATCCATCTCTCAATCTCTCTCAATCCATCACTCAATCTATCTCTCAATCCATCACTCAATCTATCTCTCAATCCATCTCTCAATCCATCTCTCAGTCTATCTCTCAATCCATCTCTCAATCTCTCTCAATCCATCACTCAATCTATCTCTCAATCCATCTCTCAATCTATCTCTCAGTCTATCTCTCAATCCATCTCTCAATCCATCTCTCAATCTATCTCTCAGTCTATCTCTCAGTCTATCTCTCAGTCTATCTCTCAATCCATCTCTCAATCCATCTCTCAATCCATCTCTCAATCTATCTCTCAATCCATCTCTCAATCTATCTCTCAGTCTATCTCTCAATCCATCTCTCAATCCATCTCTCAATCCATCTCTCAATCTATCTCTCAGTCTATCTCTCAATCCATCTCTCAATCCATCTCTCAATCTATCTCTCAGTCTATCTCTCAATCCATCTCTCAGTCTATCTCTCAATCTTTCTCTCAATCCATTTCTCAATCCATCTCTCAATCCATCTCTCAATCCATCACTCAATCCATCTCTCAATCTATCTCTCAGTCTATCTCTCAATCCATCTCTCAATCCATCTCTCAATCTATCTCTCAGTCTATCTCTCAATCCATCTCTCAATCCATCTCTCAATCTTTCTCTCAATCCATTTCTCAATCTATCTCTCAGTCTATCTCTCAATCCATCTCTCAATCCATCTCTCAATCCATCTCTCAATCTTTCTCTCAATCCATTTCTCAATCTATCTCTCAATCCATCTCTCAATCTTTCTCTCAATCTATCTCTCAATCCATCTCTCAATCTATCTCTCAATCCATCTCTCAATCTTTCACTCACTTGTTCTTTGTTGTTTATGATGAACAGATCTGCTCCTCTCTCTCTACAGGATCTTCTGCTCTCATTCCAGCTCTTCTTCTCAGAAGACATGTAGTAAAAACTGGATTGATAAATGTGTCCATCTGTAAACACAACCAGATCATGAATTTTGTATTAAACTGAATTTTGAGATTTGTTCATGATTGAGTGCACTCAAAAGCTATTGTGTGTGTGTGTGTGTGTGTGTGTGTTTGGGGAGGGGGGGGGGGGTTTAAATATCTATCTGTATATAAAGATGATGCAAGTTTATGAAAGGACCCCATTTAGATAATTAAATAAGCTTGTATGCAAGTACTTGTACTATGATTAAATATTACCCAGTTCGTTGAGCATCTTCCACAGTTCATTCCTCTCCTGATTGATCTGGTTTCTTTCTTTTCTTTCTCTTTTCTGGTCATTGTCCTTTTTTAGTTGATCATCTCTCTCTTCTGTGAGGTTAGTAATCATGGACAGTAACCGGTTTCTCTCTTCTGTGAGGTTGGTTAGTAACTGGTGTGTCTCTTCTGTGCAGTTCGAGCTCTTTGTATGGATGTAGATGCTCAACACAACGACTGCAGTCAGCAGAAGAAAACACAGCAGCAACAAACACACTGGAGCTGCTCTGGAGCTTCTGATCCTCTCACAATCTCTTCCTGAAAATAGCAGACATGAAGATAAATGTTTTCACAATTTCCTAATTGTGTGATCTGTGTTTCTTCAGGGTTTATATTACCATAAACAGGCATTTTTTGTTTGCTTGGTCAAGGAAATAATTCTGTCTGCTATTCGAGACTATTTTTAGCAGATGAGGCCAATACGTGGCAAAGAATGTCAGTGCAAGAGCGTCACATCCTGTCTGTTAATACCAATGAATTTGCATGGCAAAAAGCTCTTCCTACTGTGGTTGTGTAGCAGCATGTTCAAATTACCACAACAAAATATATAGGAGAGAAAAGTCACTTTACTAAATCCAGTGAACTCAAAACTGATGACAATTAATAACTTAATTGTGGTTGAAATCTGTGTTCTGCATGTTTATTTATATTGCTGGAATTAAGAACAGAAATGATCTGAGGTCAGTGTGTAAAGCCCAACTCATGTAAGGTGTGATGCTCAAAGAGGCTTTTGAACTTTGACAGGATGAGACTTTCAATGAGTCTGTACAATCAGTAATGCTCCTCAAATTTGATAGAAAACTTAAATTAAAGAGTCATAAATGCAGTCCAACAATCTTAAACCATTTAATAGTTTTACATGAGTTACTGATGTATCTTCAGTGAATCAGTTGATTTAATTCATGAAAGCGAAACTTAATCAGTAAGATGTTGACATGAGCAACCCTCTTCACACCCGTTTGCATGCACTTTCTATTATTCAAATTGTTCTTTAAGAAATGCGGTTGATTTTAGCACCATTATTCACAAATCCCAATGCACAACAACTGAGCTCACAGACAGCAGGTGTTGAATGACAGCGGATGGGAATCTCCACATGCTGGTGGTATTTGGCGAATACAGTCGGTAAACTACACTGGTTGAACAATCAACTCAAACACATTTTGGTCAGTTTTCCCCCTCTTTCCAAAAACATATGTACTGGAGTTTAAATATTGTTAAATTCATTAAGAAGAAGAAGAAGAAAGAAGAAATGTTACATTTATATAGCGCTTTTCCAGAGCTCAAAGCGCTTTACATAGTACGGGGGGATCTCCTCAACCACCACCAATGTGCAGCATCCACCTGGATGGTGCGACGACAGCCATATTGCGCCAGAACGCTCACCACACACCAGCTTATTGGTGGAGAGGAGACAGAGTGATGGAGACAGAGTGATGAAGCCAATTAGTATGGGGGGGATTAGTAGGCCATGATGGACCAAGGCCAATGGGCAAATTTGGCCAGGATCCCGGGGTTACACCCCTACTCTTGCGAAAGACATCCTGGGATTTTTAACGACCACAGAGAGTCAGGACCTCGGTTTAACATCTCATCCGAAAGACAGTGCTTGTTGCAGTACAGTGTCCCCGTCACTATACTGTACTGGGGCGTTAGGACCCACACAGACACAGGGTGAGCACCCCCTGCTGGCCTCATAACAACACTTCCAGCAGCAACCTAGTTTTTCCCAGGAGGTCTCCCATCCAGGTACTAACCAGGCTCAACCCTGCTTAGCTTCAGTGGGCAACCAGTCTTAGGCTACAGGGTGATATGGCTGCTAAATTAAATTGGGAAGACACGCCATTGGCTGTCGCTATCACATTTGACCATCCACCTGCTTCCGGTGTCATTTCATCCCATCCCATAAACAAATACACTCACATTCAGTATATACAAATGGTTCGGTGTTAAATCCTATAACAGCATTGGAATAACACAAAACAGATCAAAAGTGTAACTGTTATTGATTTTCGTAACGGCACAAGTATGACATTAGATGGCTGAACAGACTAATGTTTTATTCAAAGAAATTTAAGTAATTACCTGTGTGCTGAACAGGTTGGAATGTGTTTGTCTCTGTCCTGAAGTCTTGATCTCTCACACATCCTGCACTCTCATAGATTACCATTGTCATCTCCTCTCTCTCCATATTCATTCCCTCAAACGCAGTCCTGATCACATCTTCAGAAATACTATCAGACATTTCTAGTGCAGCATGCAGAACTCGTCTTCTTTTTAAAGCAAGTTGTGAACAAACTTGTAGACAATGTGTGAAAACAAAACCATGTGACGTCGGACACTTCAGCTTTACATGAAAAAGCCTTTGCTTCCCTTTTTGTGATGCGCATCACAAAAATATATAATAAAAATTTACAGTGAATACAGTGAAATATATAATAAAAATAAGAATGATCGATTCTGATTTCATAGTGACTTACATTTAGAAACATCTGTAAAGTAAATCCTTAAAGAATTACAGTATGTAGCAATACAGATATTTGGATTTTTAAACTGTATAATTACAATGAAAGCCACTTCTCTTTACCACTGTATTATGTGGCTGTAAATGTAATGGAATCATTAATTTATAATCATTAATTGCTGCTGTTATTGTTTCTGCTGTCATTATTGTTGCTGCTGTTATAATTGATAGAAACACTGAGGAATTTGAAGGATGATCATAAACATCACCATCTTGAATGACCATCAGTGTAATTTGCTAGTTTAGAAGAACACGCAGCAGCTGCTGCTCTGCTGTTTCCTGAAGCCACTTCCTGAACACATCAGACACGATGTTAGAAGCAAAATAGAAGCAAAATATCCAACTATTGCTCTATTGCTAATGTTCAAGCATTAGATGTAGGGGTTCTTGTTTAAATAACAGCTGAATACATAAGAAGTTAATATCGAGGAACTTTCAGACACAGTATTGCCAGTTATTTTGTCCACCAACATAAATATTTCTAAATGAAGCCAAAGCAGAGACAGCCGTTCTGCTTCTCAGAGCAACACACAGAAAACACTTTGGAAGACTTAAAGCACATACAGGTGAATAATAGCCTTTTTAAATGGATAATTCTGCTTTATTGCAAAATAAATAGAAAGATACTTTCTAATACTTTCTTCATCCTCCCTAAACCAAACTGAATAGATCTGGAAGGTCGATCAGGGGGAGACGTTGCTTAACTCGAACACAAACCTAACCTGCCCGTGCCATCGGAACTAGGAGGTTGATGGAAGCTAATGATGTAGGCCATACGTGCACATACAGTGGGATAAACTAAATATTGAAGGAGGAAGAGAGGTACAAGAATAAAATGGAAAAGAAAGAATTCATATACCGGGATAGATAATGAGTAACGTAAGGGTAGTATGTACTAAAATTGACAACACCGCACCACTTGGTCCTGAACCGGAAGGTTTTCGGGTGAGGGATGGAGTGGGGTGGAGAAAGAGGAGGCTAAATCCAGCCTGGAGGGGATTTATGGTGAAATCCCCTCTGATCTTTCTTTACTTGACTTGTAATTCCTCACTGGGTATATCTATCTGTCTTGACTTGGCTTATCTTGCTTATACTTAACTGTTCATCCTATTCGACCTGGCTTATCCTGCTGCTACTCATCCTTCTAGACCTTGCTTATTAATTTCTTTTGACTCTGCTTATCTTCCTAGACTCGGCTTGTGGTTTTGTTGATGGTTCGGAAACCTCCTTAATGGGAGGTGCTGAAACCTTCTTAACGGAAAGTCCTGAAAACACTTAGAATATTAGTATAGGGGATAGGATTGGCATACATGCATGAGCTGGAAAATAAAAGTATGAATGGGTAATGGATATATTCCTGATGCACACAGAGAGTGAACTGAATACGGATACGGAGGGGGAGAGGAAAAAAGGGAGAAGGAGTACAACGGATAAAAAGGTGGAGATTGACCGGAACAACGTCAAGAGAATTAGAAAAAATAAAGATAGGCGAGTACACAAAGGATCATACTAAAAAAGTTGAGTGGTTCAAGTTAAGGAAGGAATATTAATTTAGAAAAAGAGATTTATAAGGGTGGAGAGGTAGGTACATGTGGGTATGTATAGATGTACACATATAGATGGGGTATGGATATGTATAGGGGTATATCAGGGGTCTCAAACTCAAATTAGCTGGGGGCCGCAGGAGGCAGAGTTTGGGGGAGGCATCAAGTATTCCACAAAAAAAATATTTTCTCAAACGTCATTATTGACAGTTCTTTAACTTCAATGGGTTCTTCTAAGCATGAACTGTCCTGAACATAAACAGAATATTGAAGAACATGAACGGTTCTTCTGAATATGACTTGTCTTGCCTACTTCTTGCTGCCAGAGACCCGCATCGCTTCCTCTCACACAGCTGAGCCACATTTGGCCTGAGAGAGGAAACAGTTGAGACTCTCAGTATAGCTTGAAGATAATCGTCAGTAAGTAAACCTGGACTTGGACTTACTGAAGTTCAAGCTTGAGGAAAAAGTTACTAATTTTTTCGAGATACTAGGTTATTATTATGAGAAACTTTCTCATTATTTTGAGATAATAAGTAATTATTATAAGAAACGTTTTCATTATTTCGAGATATTAAGTCATTATTATGAAACTTTCAAAGTTTTTCCAGATACTAAGTCATTATTTTGAGAAATTTTCTCATTATTATGACTTAATCCTTTTTTTCTCAACTGTGGCGGAAACGGGCTTCCATACTTTCCAGAAGTATTCCAGTCCAGAAGACTGTTTTGAGGGAGGGATTGATGAGGAGTGGAGGAAAGATCCATTCAGAGTGGATATGGGGTTTGAACCGGAGGATAGAGGATGGAGATGGGAATGGAGAGAGGAAGAGGAGTATTGGAACATGGTAGTGGGAGAATAGGAGGCTTTAAATAGACTAATGAGGGTTAAATCAATAATCATCAAACCAGCAGACAAGGGAAACACCATAGAGATAATGGATAGAGCACAATATGTGAGAAAAGTACGGAGACAAACAGTTCTACAGAAACCTCGCAAGACCCATTTACATGGATATAGTAGAGAGGATAGTACAGGAAATGAAGTTACTGAAAACAGGAGGTTACTTGACGGAGAGACAAATCAAAGGTATTATGGGAGGAGTCACACCGAGAGAAAGTAGGTTTTACATATTACCATAAATACATAAGGACAGAAGTACAAGGTCATTGGGAGATGTACCACCGGTGGGCCCATTGTCTCGGATTGTGTGAGCGAGAGCTATGGCGTAGCATAGCTCATAGATTACTACCTAAAACTGTTGGCGAATAGACACAGGAGCTACATCAAGGATACTTGTGATTTTTTTGAGAAAATAAAAAGTATAGTGGTATGGCCGGAGGTTAAATTGTTTACAATGGAGGTGGATAGTCTGTACACCAATATCACAGAGAAGGGACTGGAGGCAGTGATGGAAATGTTTACAAAATACTCGGATGAGGAGAGACAGGCTACATATGAGTCTAACCAGAAATAATTTTGTGTTTGATAAAGGTTGATGTTACGTCCAGAGACGTATTGTTTTTCTGTTGCCTGTCTGTATGTTGTCCTGCTGTGTTCCCTTGCTCCTCCCTTGGCTCCTCCCCCTTTGTCGACTCACAGGAAACCTGATTACACCACCTGAACAGGATTATCCAGGAGGGAGGCTGCTTATAAAACCTTGCAGTACACTGAGAAGAGGCGAAGACATAGAAGTTTGGTTGAGAGCTTACTTCCCCCAGACTGGCTGTGTGTACGATTGTTGTTAGTTGTTGTTGGATTTGCTCATGTTGAGATTGTTTACCTCCATTTTCTTATGTCCAAGTGATTTGTGTTTGGCTTGGGTCTGTTGCTTTATCTTTATTTATTGTTTGTCACATGTTATACCATTTTTGGGATTTAGTTTGTTTATAGGAACTGTAGGAAGGTGGGTGCCATTTTTGTTTGACTTCTTTTCTCTTGTTTGTTTCACCTTAGTTAGGGAGTTAGAGTAAATGTTTGTACTTTGTTTTCTTTATAGATTTTGTAAGAGAGTTAACTCTCAGCTAGATGACCTGTTTCCTTTATTGTTTTGGCCTTTTCCCCCTTCTGAAGATTGTTCCTCCTAAGTTATATTGTTTTTGTGTGGTTACAAGTTTGAGTTTGTTAATTAAATACTTCTTTGAATTGAGTTTGTGGTGTTTATACTTGGCAGAGCCAGCCTTAAGTACACCAAGCGTTGCCATGTTATGTCCCTGAACTCCTAGACAAAGTGTGGGATGTAACAGTTGGTAACAAGTAAAAGGGACAGCAATGGGCAAACGATTCGCGCCGGCATACGGCAACATTTACATGGCAGTATGGGAGGAGGAGGCTCTAAAATTTTTTAGAAGATACCAGGGAACTATTTTAGATATTTGGGGGACATGGGAACATTCAAGGGAGGATTTAGCAAGATTTGTAGAAAGAATAAACAAACATCATGAAGTAAAATGGCAATTAGAAGATGAGGAAAAACATTTTCTGAACACCATGTGATGAAAGGACCAGAAGGATAGTTGCAAATGAAGGTATACTTTAAACCAACGGATACACATGCACTCTTACACAAGAAGAGCTATCATAATGCTGAGGGGTTTGGAGGCATAGTAAAGGCGCAATTACTGAGATTTAGGAGAATTTGTACCAGAGAAGAGGATAGAGGGGAAGTGGAGAAAATATTGTTTACCACATTGAGGAGGAAAGGATATTCATGGAGTTTGAGGAAAATTAGGGAGGAGTGTGAGAGGGCAGGAGAAAGGAGAGATGAGAATAACAATAAGAGGGTATTACCATTGGTATTGAATTACTCAAGAAAAAGGTTGGCTGGGATTATAAAAAGGAATTTTGTTAGGTGTATGGGAGAAAATAAGATTCAGGGAACAGTTCAGGACAGAGGCAGCGTATACAAGAGGAAAGAATTTGGGGAATCTTTAGTGAAGAGCAAATTGCAATCTCTAAAGAGGGAGAATCCAAAAAGTAGAGGGAAGACAGTGGTGAAAGGGAAGGAAGGGAGAAGACATAGGGTCAAACAAATAATACCAGGAACAAGAAATAACTGCATATACAGAATTACTTGTGGGAAGTGTGGAAAGAAATGTGTAGGGCAAACGAAAAACTCTATGGCAACAAGTATGTGGGCTCACAGGTATAATGTGAGGAACGGGAAGAGAGATAAGGGATGCATGGTTATACATTTTATGAAACATGGGGTGGATAATATGTAATGTGTATATCAGGTTTGGAGCATAACCCAAGATGGATGGAGTGGGATAGACTAAGGAAAGAAAGGTGGTGGATTAACAAGTTAGGTACGTGGTTTCCAAAAGGTTTGAACATGACGGGGGAGAGATAGGAGGGAGATTTTTTTTTAAAGGGGGGAGATGGTAAAATGGAGAAAAAGAACATGGGGGTCAAAAGGGTCAAGGAGTTGGAGGGAGCAGAGAATAGGGACAGAACTGACACAATACCACACCACTTGGTCCCGAGCTGGGGAGATTACTGGTGAGGGACTGAGTGGAGTGGAGTAAGAGGAGGCTAAACCCCGCCATAACTGTCCTTATCTTACTTTGCTCTCATCTTGTCTTTCTTTGGCTTTCTTTACTCATTGTATTGAGCTTTAAATATAGTGAACACATATAGATGGGATTTGGTACATATAGACATTTTTTTGTTGCAATAGTATACGTGGGTGGAATATAATGGAGGGTAACTGATGAGGATACAAACTAGGAGGGAAGGATTTAGGGATTTACAGTAAGATAAAGAAAAGAACTGAGAACGAGAGAAGGGACTGAAGGAGTTAAGGTCATTCACATATGTAAGTAGGTACACAAGAGGATTGTGGGGGAAATAGAAAAGGGTGAGTTACCAGTGAGGGGAATAATGGTTGCAAAAGGGATAAGGAAAGGAAAACCTAAGTGGGATATTGGTTTCCTAAAAATAGGTGGAGTAATGTGGTGGGAAAAAGTGACAGAATTGTTGGAATAATAGGCGAGGAACAAGTTACACTATTGTTGATGTGGAAAGTCTACTACTTGGGCTATATTGGTTAGATGTGGTTAGGTAGGAGGAAAGTAATTGTATTATAAAGAATAATGGTTAAATGACAAAATAAAGGCTATGGAAATAAAGAACAATGACAAAATATGGGGGAAGGTGGGGTGAATTGTGGAGCGGTTTAAAGTGATAAATACAACAATAAAAAAGGAATCAATAAACCAGACGGTTGTTTTGACTCCATAAAATAGGGAGGATCGGGCTGCGTTTCACATCACAAAAGGAGGGGGCAATATGCTATAGGTACACTGCAAGAGGGAGATGAGACATGTGGGATTGTATGGCATAGGACAAAAAGGAAAATGTAACAAAATGGCGGGTAACCATGCTGGTCTGTGTATTACAAAATGGAGGTGAACCATGCTGCTTTTACACTATAATGGGGTTTGAGGACACGATGTCCTACATGGTAAGGTTTACATTACAAAATGAAGGTCAACCATGCTGGGTTGGATGAGAAAATAAAGGTGAATCATGTGGGGGTGGTACCATGTTGCATTTTAAATTATTAAATAAAGGTGAATTTGACTGAGAGGGGTATTGGACATAAGCAAAGGAGGGTTAAACTAGATGGGAGTCTGGGATTGTAAGAAGTAGATAAAACAGAGGTTGGTTATAGACAAAAGGACAAACAAGACTAAGTACTGCAGGATAGGAGAGTATATAGAACAATATAGTATAATACGAAGGTATCAACTAATAATAAAAAATAAGAAGAGGTGAGGGATAAGAAATTCAAAGTTAGAGACACGCACCTGGGATTGATCCCTCGGGTGGGTCGCCTCGGAGGAGGGTGTCTAGTGTTTAAAGAGCCGAAACACCTGATTTGTTTCATAATGTGACATCATAATTGTGTTGTTTTTTTAAACCCTGAACATTTTATGTAAAATATTGTGATATACAATGCACATGTGCAGTCCTGAGCACATCTCCAAATATGAACACTTTTAACGGCAGCTGCAGTGATACAAAAACTTTTCCAGTCACTGATTGGCTGTTTTATTTGGAAGGCTGGACTTATTCTACGTGTTGCAGTTTCTACCATCCATGAGTAATATGAGTGCACCGCCTTTCTGAAAATTGTCCATCCAAAGGTCAATTCTTGCCACAGAAGCCAGAAATACATGTGCACGTTGTATGTTGTCTGTTACTTTATTATCAAAGCCAATAAGGTTCTCCAGGAGCAACTGCAGGACTAATTTTCTCACACTCTTTTTATACAGATTTCCTATAGATTTCCCCCCAGACAGGGTCAATACATCATATATTTTCACACACCACACCACTATTGTTAATCAATTCTCAAATGATCAACTAGCTATTGTTTATAAATTTACAGATACATTTGAATATATTTTCAGGCTCAACCAGTTATGATGTTTCCTATCAAGGGAATTTGAGCTGCATCAGTTGAATGGTTTGATGGATGTCAGATACGGCTGACGTCACGAGCAGGAAACTAGAAGCATGAACAAACAGACCTTCTGTGTTTTCATTAAGCAATATCTGGGAAATTGGCAGAATGTCTTTATGGAGACCCGTTGGTAATTTGATGAAAACACGTCCCTTCAAACAGAGCATTTAAATCAGAAGCTAAAATCAGGGAAGGAAAAATACCTTTTATTTCTAAATTATGCCATTTTTTGTTAATGTAAAAATCATATTAACATGCATCCCAGGAAATGACAACAACAAAATAAAACAATTCATAACCCCTTTAACATGTAGTGTGATTATACACACAGATTTAATCACATTCCTTGGCTCATATTTAAATTCTGTGATGAGGGATTTTTCCAGCCTTTAAAGAAATTCAGGAATGAATGGACTATGAAATACTTACGATCTGAACACAAAGCATATTTACTTGTAAAGCCACTTGTAACCCATTTACTTGTCTGTCACAATGATGTAATGTCTTACATTCATGATCTAAATGATCTATTAAAGGTACACTGTGTAAGTTCTGTCTCTCTAGCGGTTAATAAAGGGTTAATAAACAAAACTGCATTCATCTTGAGGAAGAACATTGTAGCCGGAGCTTCTTCTCTGTTTTTTCTACTAGATTCAAGGACAGGTTAGTCAGAAATGGCAAATAAAACTCATATGAGGATGAGAAGCACTTTGTGATTTATTAATGTAGCGAGACTGAAACAGAAGTTAATGTTCATTTAGTTTTACTTAATTTAAAATCTGGAATGCAATGAATCTGTGGTCTGGGTTTAAGCTACTGTTTGAACTCATTTATTATATATGGGAATAAACTATGTAAAATAATGTTGTATTTATTGTGATGGGATGCTGTCATGTTTTATTTATACTTTACTCAGTATTTACGCCATTATTTACATCTATGTTGAGAACATTAAGAAACTTGATTCAGTTACAACACCGTTCACATATTGTAGATACAGGTGTTATTAAAATATATTTAATTCAGTTGTATTTTTTATATTTTTCTCACAGATCCATTTAAAAGCATGATTACATAGATAATCATGCCAACTTGATGAAAACAACACGGCACAGTTCTCTTTTTCCTTTCCGTCTGGTTGATTTAACCCCCAGGACCTGCATCAACAGACAGCATTAGATGTTCAGTGCTGTGATATGATCATTTATTATATAATAACAGTTCAGTGATTTCTCACCCAGAGGTCAGTGTTCTGCCATCAACCCATTTCCATGTGCCCTCCACATCACTGTCCGTCAGACCAATCCAGACTCCAGCGTTACCGGACATCTTTTTAACAAACTCCTAGTAGAATAAACCAGGAAGAAACATTTAAAGGGATAATTCATCTAAAAATGAAAATTATATAAATTCCTCACACTCATTTTGTTCCAGATGCAAAAATCTTTAATTCACCTTTTGAATACAAATATTTCTAATAAAATCAGAGATTTCTGTCCCTCTATTAAATGTCTTTTCACCCAAAACTTGAAAAGGTTCATAGAGATTATAAAACTAATCCATGTGAATTTATCAGTTTAATCCAAGTGTTCTGAAGAGACAGATTTAATTTAGGCTTTTATTCACAGATCAACTTTGTTCTCCTGCATCAAGCAAGAACTTTTGAGCTTTATGTAAGTTTGAGTTTTGAATGAATATAATTCCAGTGGAGGGACAGAAATCTTTCAGATTTCATAAAAATATCTGAATTTGTTTTCTGAAAAAGAACAAAAGTCTTATAGGTTTGAGAAACAGGATGATGAGAAAGTGATGACATGATTATCATGTTTGGGGGAATTTATACTGTAAGAGAGCAGCGCAACCTTTGGTGCCCAATCTTTCTCTCAATCTATCTCTCAATCTATCTCTCAATCCATCTCTCAATCCATCTCTCAATCCATCTCTCAATCTATCTCTCAATCTTTCTCTCAATCTATCTCTCAATCTCTCTCTCAATCTATCACTCACTCGTTCTTCTGTGTTGTTTATGATGAACAGATCTGCTCCTCTCTCTCTACAGGATCTTCTGCTCTCATTCCAGCTCTTCTTCTCAGAAGACATGTAGTAAAAACTGGATTGATAAATGTATCCATCTGTAAACACAACCAGATCATGAATTTTGTATTGAACTGAATTTTGAGATTTGTTCTTGATTGAGTGCACTCAAAAGCTATTGTGTGTGTTTGGGGAGGGGGGGGGGGGGGGGGGTAGACTGTGGTGTATATGTAACTAGCTGTATATATAAAGATGATGCAAGTTTATGAAAGGACCCCATTTATATATTTAAGTAATCTCTTGTGTGAGTACTTGTACTTTAATTAAATATTACCCAGATCATTGAGTTTCTTCCACAGTTCAGTCCTCTCCTGATTGATCTGATCTCTTTCTTTAGTCTGGACATTGCTCTTGTTTAGTAGCCGGTCTCTCTCTTCTGTCAGGTTTTTGTTCTTTAGTTTTAACCCTTCTCTCTCTTCTGTGAGGTTGGTAATCATGGACAGTAACCGGTTTCTCTCTTCTGTGAGGTTGGTTAGTAACTGGTGTGTCTCTTCTGTGCGGTTCGAGCTCTTTGTATGGATGTAGACGCTCAACACAACGACTGCAGTCAGCAGAAGAAAACACAGCAGCAACAAACACACTGGAGCTGCTCTGGAGCTTCTGATCCTCTCACAATCTCTTCCTGAAAATAGCAGACATGAAGATAAATGTTTTCACAATTTCTTAATTGTGTGTTCTGTGTTCCATCAGGGTTTATTTTGCCATAAACAGGCATTTTGTGTTTGCGTGGTCAAGGAAATGATGGAAGCTGTGTGTGTTTCTATTCTGTCTGCTATTCGAGACTCTTTTTTTAGAATGTCAGTGCAAGAGCGTCACATCCTGTCTGTTAATACCAATGAATTTGCATGGCAAAAAGCTCTTACAACTGTGGTTGTGTAGCAGCATGTTCAAATTACCACAACAAAATATACATGAGAGAATAGTCACTTTACTAAATCCAGTGAACTCAAAACTGATGACAAATGTAACTTAATTATGGTTGAAATCTGTTCTGCATGTTTATTTATATTACTGGCAATGAGAACAGAAATGATCTGAGGTCAGTGTGTAAAGCCCAACTCATGTAAGGTGTGATGCTCAAGGAGGCTTTTGAACTTTGACAGGATGAGACTTTCAATGAGTCTGTACAAGCAGATTATTTTATTTTTTTGATAGAAAGCTTAAATTAAAAACAAAGAGTCATAAATGCAGTCCAACAGTCTTAAACCATTTAATAGTTAATGTAAGTGATTTGAAAAATGTGTCCAGACTAGATCTATAATAATAATGTGTCAGGGTTCTGCCACATTCGGTCTAGTCATTTCTTGGGGTTGACAGTATCGTAATGTCTCATGTTTTGTGGGTATGCGCGGCTTCGATTGTCATGAGTCATGTGCTCTCTTGTCTGTGTAACGTCTTGTGTGCGGGTTATGATGTCAGATCTCAACACTTTGGTCTTCGTCAGCTTTGTTTTTTGTGAGTGGGCGCAGGCTCGGGCTTTGTAATGTTTTAGCATGCGGTTTGTGTTTACATTGGCCGCGTGCATTCATGTTGTGTTTGGTGTGACATGCAGTTTGTGTTGTATGAGCTGCGCACTGTCCTGTCTTGTTTACATAACATATACGAATGGTTCGGTATTAAATCCTATAACAGCATTGGAGGAACACAAAGCAGAACCAAACACTGTCACTGTTACTGATTTTCGTAACAGCACAAATATGACATTAGATGGCTGAACGTGCAGATGTAATCAAAGTAATTTAAGTAATTACCTGTGCGCTGAAGAGGCGGTAATGTATTTGTCTCTGTCCTGAAGTCTTGATCTCTCACACATCCTGCACTCTCATAGATTTCCACTCTCATCTCCACTCTCTCCATATTCATTCCCTCAGACTCAGTCCTGAGCACATCGTCATAAATACCATCAGACATTTCTTTTCTTTTGCCATAAAACATTAAACGATTTAGTTCCTTGTTATTTGTAGATCTATGCAGGACTTCTTCTTTTTAAAGCAAGTGGTGAAAAAACTTGTGGTCAATGTGTGAAAACAAAACCATGTGACATCGGACACTTCAAGTTTACATGAAACAGCCTTTGCTTCCCTTCTTGTGATGCGTGTCTGAGTGAAATACAGTCAGAATATGAAATCAGAATCGATCAGTGACTTGCATTTAGAAACATCTGTAAAGTAAATCTTTAAAAATCAATAAAAAATTACTACACAGTATTTAGCAATACTGATAATTGGATTTTTAAACTGTATAATTATAATTATATACTGAAGCCTTGTGTGGCTGGGCATGAGAGTGTAAATTCAATGGAATTATTAATTTATAATATCAAATTTAGTGTATAGAATTGATGGAAACACTGAAGAATTTGAAGGATGATCATAAACATCACCATCTTGAATGACCAAGTCAGAGTCATTTGCTAGTTTAGAAGAACACACAGCAGCAGCTGCTCTGCTGTTTCCTGAAGCCACTTCCTGAACACATCAGACACGATTCCCCCAACTCCTTTTCCTTTTCCGGGGCGCACCCCTGCGCATGCGCATCCCTCTCATCCCAAAGGACAGTATTACACGCACATCAAGGAAACATTCCTACAAACTGAACTTTCATATTATGTCTTGTGCTGTTTAGGGTGCCACGTGTGTTTTCACTAGCAGCATGCTTTCATGTCATCTTGTTTTGTGTGGACACAAGGACTATGAGTGTCTCATTGCCTGTGTGTTTATTTCATTTTTTGTGCTCTCTTGCCTAAAGTGTAACCCCGTCTGTCTTGTTTCCTCGTTTATTGGTTTGATTTTCCCCACCTGTCCTCCCTCATAACCGGCCCTGTTTGTTCCCTATTTATTCTCCCTGTGTTTGCTGTCCTGTCCTGCTTCGTTGTCATCACTCGTGTAAAATCTATTGAGTCAAGTTATGTTTCCCCCCTTAGGGTAGCTTTTGTTCGTTTTTGTTTTATTTTTTATTAAATAAAAGCCCTGAGTCCTCACATTTCCCTTCACCCAAACTTGACATTATGTGTATACCTAATCAATTTATCCATTTCATCAATATATTGTAACATATACAATATTCAATGACAATCATTTTAAATAAACTTACCTTTCAGTTCATACATACAAATATCATATATAAAATATCATGGTACACAATGAGTAATATCTTAAAACTTGAACCATTTTCATAGATTGTACAAACACAATAGGTTACTAAATATTTCCCATTTGACATAAAACAGTGTTATTATTATTGTCTTCATGTTTGTGTTGGTACAAATAATGTCCAGAAACTCTAATGATCACTTTGATCCTGTGAGGTTTTCATTATATTTTACAGTGCAGGTGATGAAACACAGCATTCAGACATATCAAATATTCATCATGAATTAAAATGATCTCAAGTTGATTTGTCATTGTGCTTTATTATGTATCCTCAAACAATCAAGAAGTATCAAATGACTGTTAAAATATAAAATGGAAGTTTTTTATGAAACTTGCTTCAACTAAACCTTTTAATAAAAAAGTAATTTATAAATAAAGGTTAAAAAGGATACATATTGTCATTCAGCATGACTCACAAAAAGACTTTAATAGACAAGAATACTTAGATTCAAAGGATGCCGAAAACAGTCAAGAAATGTAGGGGAGTCGAATATGTCTATATATATATATACACGCTTCCTCTCATGCTGATAGGATGAGGTGCAATTATTGCTGATGACGAGTTGAATGCATTGATCATTTGAATGAGTTCCTCCCGAAATTTGTTAATAAAACATCATATGAAGATTCATGACTGTCCCACGCTGGCAGAGGGAGCCCTCACTCGAGTTCTGACTGGTACCTACTTCCTGTCTAGCAGCCATATTAAGCAGGAGCAAACAGACTTTGCGAAGTATTGCCGGTTACACTGCCTTACCAAGCGTTAACCTCTTTACTAATTATTGCCTTGCCCTTGACACATTGCCTGATTACCTTGATCTCTGTTTCTGGATTACCCCTTGGACTTGTTTGCCTGTTGGATTGCTATTGTGGTTTTGACTCATTGCCCGGTATCTGTTTTTTGATCTGGATTGTCCCAATAAACTTCTGCACCTGGATTCTAACATGGTGTCAGCCTCTTCCTTACAATTACACACTTTTATTCAGACATGTTATTTTACTGACAGAAGTTCAGCTGTATAATTAATGTAATGAAGAGAAAATAAGAGACTCTATAACATCTCACAGTCACTGATTTATCCTGCAGCTCAAAGCATTATGGATATAATCTCTGTACAGTCTGTTCTGACTCATCAACACAGTTTTACTGATGATTCATAATAAACACTAAACCCAGGATAGAGCGGCTGAGTGAATGTGGTCTGGACTGTGTGGATGAGACTCATTGTGTGAGAGACGCTGTAGAAGGACAGAGTTCCTGCACTGGGATCCACATACACTCCTATTCTACCCCTGATGGGCTTTACAGTGAGAACAGTCACTCTATTATTGTCTCTGAATGAGTAACTGTCAGGAGAGCAGATCAAACTCCAGGACTGATCATTATGTCCAAATAAACACTCATATCCCCGTCCCTTCCTGCTGATGCTGTTATATGGGACTGATAGAAACACACCAACACTCCCACTCCACTCAATCTCCCAGTAACAGCGTTCACTCACACTCTCTCTACACAACACCTGACATTTATCAAATCTCAGTGATCCATGATGATACAGCGGAGCCTCTTCCACACGTGCCACCTCTCGGTTCATCTCAGACACTATAAGGTCAGTGTTTGCATCCAGTGTGAGAAAACAGGCATCTGAACACAAAAACAGACATTTATAACTCAACAACAATCACTAAAGGAGTGTGTGTGTGTGTGTGTAGACGTACATTTTTGTGGTCCTGATGTAATCCTGAACTCTCCTCCATGATCCACACTATAAAAAAACAGAGTCAGAGTCAGTGCTGGTCATCAGTTAAGATGTTAGAAGGCTTTCAAAGTTCACGCTTGTTAGAAGGCTTTGGAAAGTTCAAGATATTTTCTATTTTAGCCTCCACTGGCTTCACAAAACCATGGCCCACCTTCTTCCCCTTCCTTGGTACCAGCAGACAGGGAGAACTCCAAGGACTTTGACTGTTTTGGGCTAGGCCATGCTGTAGCATATATTCAACTTCATTTTTCTTTTCTTTTTTATTACGCTTAAGTGGATTAACCCGGTAAGGGTGCTGTTTAATAGCTCTAGCTTGTCCGACCTCAATGTCATGTTCTAAAATGTGTATGTTGAATGCAATGTAAGTTGCTTTGGATAAAAGCATCTGCCAAATGCATAAAGTTTTATAAAAAACTAGTCGTCAATGTAATTCACAACACAGAGACCTTGGGAGCACAGCAAGGCAAGCGCTGCGTCCATGCATTTGGTGCCCCCAAATGCAAACCCGAGGAACTTTCTGTGTTGTGGTATGGAGATGTGGAAGTATGTGAAAGGATGGAGATGTGGAAGTATGTGTCCTTGAGGTATATAGTGACAAACCAGTTTTTGGATCTTATTTGCGTCACTATTTGCCTATTGGGAGATAGTATTTCTAAAGACATTTTGCTGGTTCTCATTTATTTACATTCCTAAGCTGTCCAACTGTTGTGTAAATGCAATATCACACTCATAGTCATGTGATATGGTTCTGTATTAGCATGGGTGTGATTTCCTATGGCCGAATCACAGGTGTGCAAATATAATACAATATCACACATCCAGGTAACGGTATATATTACACACAGAGAGAGATACTGAGAAGTTGAAATAATAAAAATATAGAAAAGTTCAACATACTTGAGTTTGTCCAGTCTGTAGTTTGGATGGTCGAGAGCATAGGAGAGCAGCTTGACTCCTGAATCTCCAGGGTGATTGAAGCTTAGATCCAGCTCTCTCAGGTGTGAGGGGTTTGAACTCAGAGCTGAAGACACATAACCACAGCCTTCCTCTGTCACCAAACAGCCAGATAATCTACAAACACACATGGCAGCAGTTCACATCACATTGGTTTGACAATCAGACATCACCATTATACATATGTGAGTCAGCTGTTATTCTATGTAGTTTCAATCACAAAAGTGAAGTCAACCGAGACATTTATACTTAAAGAACAGGGATATTTCTTTATTGATACTAGACACCAGGGGCCGAAATTTGTGTAAATTAAATGTGCGAAAACTGAAAACTCTGTTTACTTCACAATTCAATCCAGTACTATAAAAACTAAACAGGAAATGTCCTCACTAGTAATCGGTATGGTTACAATTTGTCCCCACAATATTTGATTTACTTCATACTTCTCTGTTGAACTCCATTATGCACCAATCAGTTTGTTATTTGGATGAAAAATGTTAAAATATAACCTTTTTAGGCCTCATCAGCCTTACAGTGCTCTTCAAGGTCACAATGATTGAGATGGCCAATCAAATCAAGAAGGCAGTGCTTTACTGTTCACAGTAATATTACAACGCACTCTTTCACAATTTGATACTCACACATTACCATTTCACACTCACACAACACCATTTCACATATTTCACAACCATGCATTGTTAGAATTCATGAAAGAGTTACTGGCCAACTGGCATGTAACACCATTTCATTATTCACCAGGCCGTTTCGATTTTCAGACCCTGGCAAAGATCCTAATTGTGTTCCTTGCACACTATGATCAAAAGCACTCTTTGAAAATGCAATCTTTTCAGTTTTTTCAGTAACTGTTTATGGTTATTTTGCCATTTCAGTCTTAATGCAGTCCACTCAACTCCCCACCTAAAAACATGTAGTCCACATGGATCATGTCTGCATAAATATGTAAAATGCATGCTGGGAAATGTTTTTGTCTCTTGTTCTGACATTTGATTGAGATGCCACATTTGCTGACAAAAGTCATTTAACATGATAGCATTTTATTAATTATTTCATGGAAAAACATTTACCTCAGTATCTCCAGCTGACAGTTTGAACTCTTCAGTCCATCAGAGAGCAGCTTCACTCCTGAATCCTGCAGATCATTGTTACTCAGATCCAGCTCTCTCATGACAGAGTTTGAGGATTTTTGAACTGAACACAAACTCTCACAACACTGAGCAGTGAGATTACATGTGGAAAATCTGAACAAGAAAAACAAATAAATTCTAAACAGAATAAATATTTAAAAAATGTTTTTTTTGTAATTAATGCAACAACAACAAAAATCAATCAACTATTTGAAACCCAAACCTCAACATTTCCAATTTACAACGCTTCAGTCCATCAGAGAGCAGCTTCACTCCTGAATCCTGCAGGTCATTATTACTCAGATCCAGCTCTCTCAGGACAGAGTTTGAGGATTGTAGAACTGAACACAAACCCTCACAACACTGAGCAGTGAGATTACAAGTGGAAAATCTGAAAAATAAAAAACAAAGTAATTATATGCAGAATAAATCTTAACAGTGGAATTTTTAGTAATTAACTTAATGTGGGGGGAAAAAAACAAATAATGAAAGGTATTTGAGGTAAAACCTCAGTTTCTCCAGCTGACAGTTTGGACTCTTCAGTCCATCAGAGAGCAGCTTCACTCCAGAATCCTGCAGGTCATTGTTACTCAGATCCAGCTCTCTCAGGACAGAGTTTGAGGATTGTAGAACTGAAGATAAACTTTCACAGGACTGAGCAGTGAGATTACAGCTCTGTAGTCTGTGTGGAGAACAGAACAAAACAAACAGCGATATCAATGTGTTTTATCAGTTATGATCTGGAATGCACACAGCAAAACATTCCAGTGTTAAATGAACACTGTTCAGTGTTCATATGTGCCCACACTAGAGAATGTTAAAAGTAGCACTAAGGCAATGCTGAAGTTACTTATATAATTAAGTGATGAAACTTGCTGTGAACATTTTTACACAATTTCTACATTCACTTAAAGGTACACTATATTTATATATATATTTATTTATTTATTTATATTTTTTTAACAAGTTTATTACCTAGAATGTCAAAAGTTACAAGGGGTACCTTTAAAACATGACTTGATACATAAGGGTAGAATGACAGCACTCGTGATCGCTTTCAGGGATCTGAGTTGTTTTATTTAGAACTTTGAATAGCTGTATATAAAACTTTTTACTTAAATTCACACAAAACATAGAGTATTTTTTATCTACTGGTTGTTGAATCTTGAATTCTGAAATAAAGGTGTGTGATAAGATTACAATTATTTTAATACATTTGAGAAAGAGATCTGCATGTGAATGTCCTAAATCAATGAAGCCTCTCCATATAATTAAGCTGTGGGCTTTTATTACTACAAGTCAGTGATGTTATCAGCGTGTTGTAGAAAAATAAAATGTATCTTTCATATATTTATGGGCCATTCTACAGAATTGGTGACATTTGGTGTCCCCCATCCAAAAAACACATTTGACAAGCATTTAAATATTAAAATCTTAGATGTTTACTAAGATCCTTAAATTATTTAAACGCACAATAATATTTTAAATATTTAAAAGCTTTATATTTATAATATCATCATGTATTGGGTACTTTCAATTAGGAGGTGGCTGTCCCAAACCCTTACATGTAAATTTCAACTTGTGAAAATGATATTTAAATATTTTTTGCAATTTTTTGCAATTTTGCAATCCTTTCTTGTTTTTAAACGCATCTTTTTGTTTTGTTTTAAAAAATGAAGTTGAATTTTTTTTTTGATTTTTTTATTTTATTTTTAAATCATGAATCTTTATGTAAAAAAACGTGTCCCATATTTTCATGTCACTACTAAAACACTGAATGTTTTAGTCAATTGGGTGAGACTGATTTTAACCACAGCCCTACATTTTTGATCAGGAAATATTCCTATGTCCCTCTCTCTCATATGCTTATATGGTGAGTAGATTGATCCCATCATTTTGAGGTAAATGTGTTCTAAAGTCTGAAAATCTGTGTGTAACTTTAATGAATGTCACTACCAAACACATTTTTTCTGCTATTAAGAAAACTTTTTGGGATGTTATTCCATAAAATGTAGTTTTTATATGTGTACCACTGTTCTGACCAGTGATTGCTAACCATGTGCTGATTTGCATCTTCGAGCTAGGCTCAAAATTATCTAAAATTGTCACTACCAAAACAGTCATGACCGAAACATGTCTTGAAGTTTCGGTTGTGACATCATTGTTTTGGTAGTGACAAAAGGGAACACATAATGCTTTATTAATCCGTAATAAACAAACATTTTGTAGACTGTAAAAATGCAACTTATGTTTTGTATGACAAATTCAGCTTTTAAAGTTTAATCAACTATTTAACAGGAAGAAAAGTTGAGATAACTCAAACAAAGTTTGTACAACTATTGGCCCTAAGTTGAGAAAATTCAAAAATTATCTGCAGCTGGTTGCCTTTAACTTTTAAGTTTTCTCAACTTTTTTTTTCACAGTTATACAAATCATTACTACTGTAGTATATTTTAGTAGTGTTTTAGTATGCAAGTTAAAATTATGTAATGTGATAAGGTTACAATTAAGGGTGCAGTCAATGATATGTAACAGTCTGACTCTCATACCAGCGGACCAGGGTTTGAGTCCTGCTTGGAGCAGGCGATTCGAACAGGAGGGGTTATAGATAGGATGATAGCGTTGGATTATTGTTGTCAATAATTCTATGATATTAATGCCTAGAAAGACTACAAGAGAGAGACAGAGAGTGTCTCTATGTGGTTCTGGATAATTACCTGAATGAATATGTTATACACTCACCTAAAGGATTATTAGGAACACCTGTTCAATTTCTCATTAATGCAATTTTCTAATCAATCTAATAAACATGACAGTTGGTTCAATGCATTTAGGGGTCAAGACAATCTCCTGAACTCCAAACTGAATGTCAGAATGGGAAAGAAAGGTGATTTAAGCAATTTTTAACGTGACATGGTTGTTGCTGCCAGACGGGCCGGACTGAGTATTTCACAATCTGCTCACTTACTGGGATTTTCACGCACAACCATTTCTAGGGTTTACAAAGAATGGTGTGAAAAGGGAAAAACATCCAGTATGCGGCAGTCCTGTGGGCGAAAATGCCTTGTTGATAATAGAGGTAAGAGGAGAACGGGCCAACTGATTCAAGCTGATAGAAGAGCAACTTTGACTGAATTAACCACTTGTTACAACTGAGGTTTGCAGCAAAGCATTTGTGAAGCCACAACACACACAACCTTGAGGCGGATGGGCTGCAACAGCAGAAGACCGCACCGGGTGCCACTCATCTCCACTACAAATAGGAAAAAGAGGCACAATTTGCATGAGCTCATCAAAATTGGACAGTTGAAGACTGGAAAAATGTTGCTGGTCTGATGAGTCTCGATTTCTGTTGAGATATTCAGATGGTCGAGTCAGAATTTGGCGTAAACAGAATGAGAACATGGATCCATCATGTCTTGTTACCACTGTGCAGGCTGGTGGTGGTGGTGTAATGGTGTGGGGGATGTTTTCTTGGCACACTTTAGGCCCTTTAGTGCCAATTGGGCATCGTTTAAATGCCACGACCTGCCTGAGCATTGTTTCTGACCATATCCATCCCTTTATGACCACCATGAACCCATCCTCTGATGCTGCTTCCAGCAGGATAATGCACCATGTCACAAAGCTTGAATCAGTTCAAATTGGTTTCTTGAACATGACAATGAGTTCACTGCACTAAAATGGCCCCACAGTCACCAGATTTCAACCCAATAGAGCATCTTTGGGATGTGGTGGAACGGGAGCTTCGTGCCCTGGATGTGCATCCCACAAATAAAATGTTGAATGTCTGATTCAACTATGGCAAACTACGTATTGGGGTCACTACCAAAACATTACTGTCACTACCGAAAATGTGCTGTCACTACCAAAACATGGAAAGTTTTGTCAAAAATAAAGTATATTGAATTATCAACTAAAACATTATGATAGAGTTTAGTTTAATGCATATTAAACCTAATGAATCCTTAACTTTGAAATCAGTATGATAAACTGTATGCCGTCATTATAAGCCTGCTTAATTTTTGACATATTGTTGTGTTTTGGTAGTGACAAATTTGGGGTGTATGAAAATATTCCAGCATTTTCTGAAAATACAATTTGAGAACTAACCGCACAATTACTAGAAATGTATACCTTGGATATTGTACAATTTGCATACGTGCAAAATTTGTGGGGGAAAAATAAAAAATTTCAAGATGTTTCCAACTCTGTTTTGTCACCAATTCTGTAGAATGGCCCATATATATATATATATAAATATACACACACATTACTAATCCAATATCTGCTAGTCACCTGTTCATGGATTTATGAACACTGAACAAGTAAACGTTAACAGTCATACCTTAGTATGTTCAGTTGACAGTGTAAACTCTTCAGTCCAGTAGAAAGTAACTTCACCCCTGAATCTTTAAGGCAATTGTTACTCAGGTCCAGCTCTCTCAGATGAGAATTTGATGATTGCAGAGCTAAAGAAAAACTTTCACAGTGCCGATCAAAGAGATCACAGCTATTAAATCTGCCAAAACAGAATGTTTTCACAGATTATTTCTTTTGTTTAGAGTTTCTGACAAATGTTCCTTTCAAAATCAGGACAGCAAGATATTTCACAGAGTATTTTGACATTCACTTGTTCAACAAAACCTTTGACTAAACAGCAGTGGGGGAAATTACTCACAGGGCTTTTCTGCAGCATCTCACCACAGAAACAAGTCTTGCGTAGTTTGAAGGGGATGTGAACTTCTTGGGGTTGAACTCATCGAGGACCTTCTCTGACATCAGCAGTGTGTAGGTCAGCACTGAACACATTGAAGATGAGAGTTGTCTTCCTGAATGTTCATTTAAACTGAGGTATCTCTGGATTTCCTCATACAATGAATGGTCTTTGAGCTCAAGCAAGCAGTAAAAGAGGTTGACTGAAGCTTCATCTGAGATAAAGTACCCGTCTTGTACCCGTTTAATATATTCAGTTGTTTTTGTGATGCTCTCTGTGGTGTCTTCAGTGTGTGTGATCAGGCCTTGGAGCAAGTTTTGACTGGATTCCAGTGAAATGCCCATCAGAAACCGCAGGAACAGGTCCAGATGTCCTCTCTGACTCTTCAAGGCTTTATCAACAGCCTTCTGCAGTAACTCCTGCAATGTGATATTTTCTTTGGGTTTATCAAAGAAAAATTGAAGCTCCTGCATGTTCTTGTTCAGGTAACAGAGGAACACATGGACTGCAGCGAGGAACTCTTGAACACTCAGATGGACAAAGCAGAAGACCTTTGACTCATGAAGTCCATCTTCCATCTTAAAGATCTCAGTGAGCATTCCTGTGAACTCGATGACTACATTCACATTAATACCACATTCTTCCAGATCTTCCTCATAGAACACAATGCATTCTTTCTTCAGCTGATCAAACGCTAACTTGGCAAACTTCAGAATCATTTCTCTATTTGAATGCAAGAGCTTCGTACGTCGTCTTTCCTCTTGTTCGTCATACTTCTGGTTCTTCATGTTCATCTGTATCAGCAGGAAGTGAATGTACATTTCAGTGAGTGTTGTGCTGATGTTGTCTACATTGCTGTTGATGAGAAAATGTTGAATTACTGTGGCCGTGATCCAGCAGAACACAGGAATGTGGCACATGATGTAGAGACTCCGCGATGTCTTGATGTGTGTGATGATTCTGGAGGCATGAGTCTCATCTTTGATTCTCTTTCTGAAGTACTCCTCCTTCTGTTCATTAGTGAATCCTCGCACCTCTGTGAACAAACCTACATACTGAGGATGGATCTGATTGGCTGCTGCTGGCCGTGAGGTCACCCAGACAAGAGCCGAGGGAAGCAAAGTTCCCTTGATCAGACTTGTAAACAACACATCTACAGATGATCTTTCCTCAAAACTCGACAGAATCCCGCTATTAAAGTTAATAGGTAGTCGACTCTCATCAAGCCCATCAAATATAAACAGATTACATTTGGCATATAAATGTGATTTCTCCAATTCCTTCATTTCTGGATAAAATACCTCTAGAAACTCATTGAGATTGAGCTCTCTGTCTTTCAGCATGTTAATCTCTCGAAATGGAAGCAGGAACACACAGTGTATGTCTTGATTGTCTTTTCCTTCTGCCCAGTCCAGGATGAACTTGTGCACAGAAACAGTTTTGCCAATCCCACCAATGCCTTTGGTGAGCACAGTGTTTTTCTCACTGTTTTCCCTCAATACACGGAACATATCATTGCATTTGATTGGTTTGTCTTGTGTATTTTTGTTCTTGAAAGCATCATCAATCTTCAGAATCTCATGTTCCTGATTGACTTCTTCAATATCTCCCTCTGTGATGAAGAGTTCTGTGTAAAAATCCTTGAGATGTGCTTTGTTTTCTCTCTTGCCCTCAAAAATATTTTCGGCTTTCTTCTTCATTTTGGTTTTGTGAGTTTTCGAGAATTTTTGCAGTCTTAAAAATTCTGTAATTTAAAACAAATTATATATAAGATTAAAGAGACATCTTAAAAAGGTAAATTGACAACATTATAGATTAAATTTATATTGCTAAAAGTGTCACTGTCCTGCACTGAGATCAAAATGCAAACCAAAATTTTCTTTATTAATTTGAGGAAGTTCCCTGTAAGGAAGTGAAAATCTGTACTTTTATGCATTTGTGATGTCTCTGTCTACTTCCTGTTTCCTCCTGATGTCATTTCATCCACCTGTCTCATAATCAATCACCTCGTCAGTCGTGTCACCTGTGTATAATCATTGCCTTGTGTATATCTACCCAGTGTGTCATTCAGTCTTTCTCTGTTGTTGCTAATGCTGAGTTTCTCCTGAGACATTTCTCTTTGGACTATTATTTCTGGTTTGCACAAGATGTGCCCTTTTGTTTTTGTATTTAAAGTGTTTTTGTTGGGTTAAATATTAAATAAATTTTCAGTTTATTCGTGCTGGTACCATGCCTTCCTCGTCCTCCTGCAAAACGCCTAACAGGTACGCCTCATGTTATCAAGATTTTTTTTTTTTCGATTAGTTGTCATCTAAGAGACCGTTTACATGCAATTTAGCTGTTCAATTACACAACATCAGTGTTTAGGGGCAAAAGTGTGTATTTGTGAAAACGGTGATGTCACACACATGCATATTATGCGTTCAGTCTACAGGCGTGTAAGTGTGTCTTTCAAAGTAACCTCATCGGCTGGCCTGACAGCAAAATACAACAGTTTTGTTTTTGTCATTTTTGAAAATCCATGTGAATGGGGATTGTTTTGATAACGTTGTTGTCTGTTTTATTAGGATTTCCTTACCATGAGATGTTTGAGTAATGCAGCATCTCAGGCTTTGCAAATTTTCTTTAAAATGTATTTCTGTAAAACACTGTGTCTGTTGTAGATTTACCTTGTTTTTCTGTATGTTTCTCTGCTGTCTCAGAGCGCGTGGGTTGATTTATGAGAATGAATAGATGCATACAGAATGCATGAAATAAACAAGATACAGATATATAATAAGTGAGATATTATTCAACTATGGGGGTGCACAATTACAAGTATTTACTCAAAAGTTAGTATTAGTATTTTGTCTTGTTATAATGGTTCAAATGTACCATTACCTGCAGCATTTGAGCCATAAATGGTTACTGGTCCTGTGATAAAGTTTCCAGTCAGTACAGGAGAATTTACTACTGCACCTGTTTCAGCTTTCACATCAACACTGACTCCAGTCGGAGCACTCCTGGACCTCTGGACTGAAAGATAGAGATTTATTATACATTTAAATGCATTACAGCTAATCATGGGTCAGTATCCATCCACACTTTAAAGAATGCCATTTCATGAGAACAACACTTTAATAAACTCATCTATATTCTGTGAACCCATTAACTCTAATCCACAAATTTGGCTGTCATCTTTTATTTGAACAACAAGAGTGGCTTTATTAAACTTAAGTGAACTAACATGTAATACTTTTCTTTTTTTAAACTGTTGTCCAATGCTCACTAAATATAGACCGCTAGAGATGCAAGTTTCAGTTGATGTTTAGTTGGTTTAATTTCAGGTAAGCCATTTTCTTTGTTTGGGTTGTCTTTGCTTCTCTTCATGGTCCGCTCATGTTTGATAATAAATGTCTATACCCATGGATTCATGGGTCTGGTTCTATCTGAGACTTGTTTCACCCTTTGTTTAAAAAAAACAGAAGTTAAAATTAATGTTAAGTGAGATATTGCTTCCTACTAATAAAAACTGTTAACTATACATTTGATCTTCAGTTCCCTAAAATATCTGTAGAATCTTAAATTATTTTGGGTGTTCACTTTTGATGATAGAAAAACAAACTAAACCAATCATTCTGAGTTGACCATTCAAATGCTATGTTTTAAAATCCAGCATGTACTCATTTAAAGGTTATACACAAATTGTTTGCATTGTGATTGTCATGTTGAATTCATCCAGTTACTGACACTTGCAGCTGTTGTTACCTTTGAGTTCATTCTCTAACTCTTTAGCTAGATGCTTTTGACTCATTTTTCTCAAGATGTACAGAGTGATATTCACAGATCTTTCTGGTCCACAACATGCCATCATTAGATCCACCGTGTGAATGGCGTCTGCATTCTCTAGATCGGCAGCTGAAACATGAGCGCCTTGCTTTAAGTGCCATTTGAACCTCTTCAGTTCTTCTCTGTCTAAAGCATTCAGTGTGTCCAGAAGGTGCTGTGATGTCATCTTCTGTCACTGGCTCACTTCTGCTGGACAAGACAAAGTCCTTCAGATACAGCCCTGCCTTTATTTCATAATCAAAACATTAAAAAATTGCTATTTCACAGGGTCTGTTTCCACAATATCAGTCTACATGCAGCAGATCTGTTTGGATTCAGGAAGGATGAGGTGAAAACATGAAACATTTTTTCTGTTGCAAGAACTCTTGGCAATAAAGCACTTTCTGATTCTCTTTCTGAAACTTAAGTATTAGCAGAAACATTTTGGAAGTTGCATAGTAATGAGAAGATGCAGGGAATAATCTGTAAGAGAAAATCCTAAATAGTAGAAAAAAAGAGAGCATGTAGGTTGTGTAATAAATGCAAAGTTTATATTGTGTGAAATAAATAGAGCACTTGCTGGAGTTTGTGGTGAGATCTAAAATATATGGAAAAACACTGGGAGAGCACATGGGGAATCAGGAAGTAAATTATGCCAAGACAGACACGTAACAAAATCTGATATTTTATATATATAATCATATAAGTTTATATAATGTATGGTTAATATTAGATTCAACTTTATTGTTATTACACAAGTATGAGGCAACAGAATGCAGTTTAGCAGCAAGGATATGCAGTGGTTGCATAAGTGCAGGTATTGGATTATCTAACGCAGGTGCTAGCCCTGCTCCCATCCTCCATACTCCAAGATGTAGGTTTTGGCTATTGTTTTAGTGTCGGGTTATACTAACTAGGGCTCTCCTATTTTTAGCCAAAGAAATTCAGACTTTGCATCCTGTAAGGGGTAGGTTTAAAACAGTTTTTAGTCGTCCCCCCCCCCCCCCAAAAAAAAAACACCCATAACCATTAGATTTTAGGTATGTTTCAAATGTATTCATATTATCTTGATATCTCAACCATTATACCCTATCCTCCTGTAAGGGGTAGATTTAGATCAGTGTTCAGTGCAATATTACATCCCATTTATACTGGGTAGAATTAGGTATATTTCAAAAATGTTCATTATTCCTACAATGTGTACATCTTGGGTATGTCTCAAATTATTTTGACCTCTAATATACACCTCATCGGTGGTGTTCCTCCTGATCATTGGGCGTTTCAGCTTTTTAACCACCATACAGCTTCCCTATTTTTCTTCTTTACATAACATGACCCTACCATTGAACCCCTTTTCAAAAACATTTTATTTCAATTACCAATTTTTTTTGTTTTAAAAAGAAATGCCAATAAGAAAGAAAAAACATTATTTGTACTCACTTTACAAGTAAAAGAGTATTAATGATGCATGAAGCTGCTGAATGACAACTCCAACCTGCCTTGAAGAGTAAAGAGCGCATGATAAGAAGTACTGTTTGATAAATCGCACGTAAACAAAAATAACAAGTCAAATCAGAAATACAGTGATTTCACACCATGAAAACAACAGCTTTCTGTGATTCACTTACAAAGACACACTTGATCATCTGCTTGAGCCACAATAAGGTTTACACAAAATCACTTCAGCAAGTCTTCGAAACAGATTGACGCATTATAAGTCAACACTCATACATAAAACAGCTAAAGAAAGATTAAACACTCACCCTACGTGTGGATCTTTCTATTTCCTCATCATAAACTGTTGTAAAACTGTTGAAATGTCTTTCACTTCTGTAAAACAAGTGAAAGCGGCTTCCTATATTTTTCAGGAAGAGACTTGAGTCATAAGAAATATCTTGATTACTTGTCTTACAGAGACTTGGTTATTAACATCCATGACTCCTTTTTCTGTGTTTACAATTCCTGGATATAATGTTTACAGAGGGAAAGGAGGCGGAGTTTTAAGCAATGTGAGAGACCGTATTGATAGTCATCAAATAGATATTCCAGTGCAAACTTTGGACTGTGTTGGTGTTACTACAACCCTTTCAGCACAAGTGTCATTCATTGTACTTGCTGTATATCGACCACCGAATGCAACAAAACCAAAATTCAGTCACTAACAACATCACGTGACTTCACTTCATTTCAGGATATACATCCACTTACTGACACTGCACTGCACTGCACTTTAAGGTCACTTTATGATCTCGTTGTTACCGTGTAACAACCTGTTATTACCTGTTTGCACATAATACTTCTCTGTACTTTAACCACTTATTTATTTAGTCTACGGTTTACTTTATTGCACAGTTTACCTCACTTATTTTATTCCACGTCTTTTTGTGTATGTATAGTACTTTTATTTCTATTATAATTCCCTTCTTGTGACAAATGTGACAAATAAAACTCTTGAATCAAAATGAATTCTATTTAAATTTAGTTTTAAATATGAAACAAAAGAAACTCTGTTAATGGGTGACTTGAATATAAATTGGCTTGATAAAGCAAGAATGAAAAAACTTAAGGATATTATGAACTCAGTACAAATGACTCAAATGATAAAACAAATGATAGAAACCGTTCCCCTATATTCAGATCCTTGCACTACATACACAATATTATTGTGCTGAGGTTTCGGAATGAAACAGTCTCACTGTAGTCATTACTTTAAAATGCACAAGAACTTCTTTCACTTCACAATCCTTCTGACCTCATGCCTCATACGAGATAGACAGTACGGTACATTTCTCCATTCATCCTGCCTTCAATAATATGAAGTCTGCCTGTACCCCTTGCTGAAAAGCAGCCCCAAACCATGATGCTTCCACCCCCGAACTCAACTGTTGGTATGGTGTTCTTGGTGTGATGGGCAGTGCCATTTCTTCTCCAAACATGGTGTGTAAAATTACTACCAAAAAGTTACGTTTTGCTTTCATCTGACCATACTATAGTCTCCCAATAATCACCAGGCTTCTCCAAATGCTTTCGCAAGCTTCAACCGAGCCTCAACATGCTTTTTGTTCAGCAATGGCGTCTTGCGTGATGGCGGTTCAGTGCATTCATCATGAAGTCTTTCCTGTGTGCATCCTGGGTAATGAGAAGCCTTTATAGGCCATCAATTAGGACTAAAGCAGCTGATATCAATTAGATGTTGATGTTGTATACTTAAATGTTCTGATTTATTTGTATGAATTCAATATTTGGCTTGATGGCTACATCTGGTGGAAATTTTGTCAATAGCCCACTTAGGAATCCCCTTAGTGATAAAAATGCTGATGTATCAAATACTTAGTTTCCCCACTGTACATATTCCATGCATACACAAAACTGCAATCTTTGATGGACTGAGATTAAGAAGAGTGAAGAAACTAAGACTGTATTGTGTTAAAAGTGCAGACCTGTAAAATAACTTGAATTGCCGGCTGAACAAAAAAAGCAAAAAAAAAAAAAAATACATGATTAAGTATGCTGAATAGTATTTTTTTAATTCTGTGTACATTTTTTTTTATTACATAATATAGTATAATAAGTAGTTAATTGTGCTGTAAACAGTCTATCAATTCCCATTGATTAGACAATTTTCTTGAATTAAAAGAAAATGAAATCGTATGTAGTCTTGAATAGTTATTGTTTACAGATTTGTGACTGAAAAACTTTTGAAAGTATTGTCTGATCAAGTGATTTTTTTTTTCTTTCTTTATTGTCATATTCTCTTTTTAATGAAAGGATAATTAACAGTAAATCCATGGGAAACCCGTACATCCCACCACAACGTTGTTTTCATATTCATACTTTGTATTCACTGTGTTGTGGAGGGTTTTCTGCAGGAAGATGATGCATGGGAGGGTTGCTGACCACAGATATCTGTTAGAAAAAATCTATATGATCAGCTTCCTTGCTTACAGATTACTTATTTAATAATTGATAATATTTCAGAATTAATTCTCCCATTAGATAATGATTTACATTCTTGCAGTTCATATATAGCGACATTGAATTCAAATAATACATTGTTTTTGTGAAATTTTTTGTGTGCCATTTTGCTCAATGTCCAGTTTAACTGCTTAAAGTTAAACAAGCTTCTCTTACCTCTGAGTTGTTGAAATGATTGGGCCTTGGAGTTATAACTTGTGGAAAAAACGGCACCTTTGGAAAAATGCACAAGTTTTATGCCTTCTTACTACAAAATACCGCACATGAAATGACTGTGTTGGACAGTTTCAGTATAAAAATGACCTGGTGTGGAACTTTGTTTTCATCAGGATTTCTGAAAAAAAAAAAACATTTCTCAGCAGTTAAACTTGGAGATTTGCTATTAGTTGCTATGAGTCTGGTAATTCATACACACTGTCTCAATGTCAATGGCTCAAACCTCCATTACTAGCTCTAACATGATGTTTTGGAATAAGGGATGTGAAAGAAAGTAGCTCTACAAGAAATGTAGATGTAAATGTATGTCTTGAAATAAAATATATGGACAATGTTTTTAAGCAGGGAAAAACTGACTCCATTAAATTAGTAGTTGCATGTTTCAGAGTCAAAAGCTGTACTGTGATCATGTACACTGTGTATTTAGAGTGGCTCAATTCACAGTTAATGCTGCTTCTCACAAACTCCATCTCTGCAAGTTCTGCAAATGCTTAAATGATTTTTAATGCAGAGTTTTTAATTTTTAATGCACACAATTTCCAACACTTTTGTTGGCAGAAGTTTTAAGCTCGAATTTTACTTGGTAAAAGTTGTTGTGGATCAAGTCTTGCAGTCTTTCTCTTTGCAAAATAACACTTCTCAAAGGTCTCAAACAAAACCGAGTCGATCTGCAGATCTCCTCTCGAGAAAGGGAAATCTCCCATTATATACTCTAGGTCCTAGACATTCCAAACATGTTACGTGGCCTTTTTTTCTCTCCTTTCCATACATTGTAATTTGGCCTGAATTCAGCAGTCTGTGTCCATATATGGCTTCAACCCCCAACACCGTGAGGTGGGTGTGCTTCCAGCCTTTTGCAGACATCAGCACTTTCTCAGCTGAATATCATCATACAGATAAAATAATGGTGTATAATCATACAGTTGAATTATAATAAAATACTTATTATTTGTGCAATAAACACTTCAACAAAGTCTGAGGGTTTGAACATTTGAAAGTGAGAAGTGAAGCATTTGACAAATAAACCTTTGCATTATAATTTGTATTTCTTGCAACGTGTGAACACCATTAAAATAAACCATTTCCATTGTATATGCATATCTGAGGGGTTCAGCTGACAGTAAAGTTTGTAAACTCCTGATTTGACGCATCTCTCACCTGTGGAGAACAGCAGCTGATGGCTTTACTGGCAAATACCGTGATATAGATGGAGATGATAAACTCAAGGATGGCAAATATCAATGTTACACCACTAATTCCCATGAAGAGAGTCTGAGAGAGAATTCAACATTAGCACAAAGAATAATGACAAAATAATTGATCATTGGCACTCGCACTGAAACATTGACTGTTCAACATCGACCATCATTGAGTTTCTTATAGTAATACAACATATTCATAGGTCAAACTGTCAAAGTTTACAATTAATGTATAATGTCAATGCTTTCTTGCATTTTCAATGATCAGTAATAGTTAGAGATCTATAAACTACCTCTGAAATGTTGGAAAAAAGACTGAACTGATGAATGCAGATTATGGTTTAACTTTTGATTTAGATAAATATGAATATAAAAGTTGGTGACTTACCTATTTATACAGTAAGTGTACATGTCCCCTCGAACCAAATCCACTAAAAGGATGATAAAGGAAATGCCTGCAAATATAGTACTGAAAATGTTCATTATAAGTGAACTTTTCACCTATAGGTAGAAAAAAAAACATAAAATAGATTAATAAATTAACAAGACGTTTGACTTGTTAACATACATGGAAAGGTATATGACAAACTCACAAGCAACAAACATCAAGGGTCCAAGTAGATGATTAAGCGATACAATTGAAAAGCTTCTCTTATGGTTTAAGTTACAGCAAATATGATTCTGTCTAAAGAGAAAACTAGAAATCCTTACTGTTATTCCAAAACAAATCATCTGTTTAATTTTGTACTGTCATAAGATATGCAATCATAAAATATATGGGGTGTATGTGTAAAACAAATTGATATAAACTCAAAATTTTCTGTCCAGAAGTATTTATCTTAAGGTCCTTTTTATTTTTATTATTATTATATAATATTTGTTGACTTCTAATCTTTTTAAACGGTGTATTTGAGTGAATTGTTGTGCTTAAACTGTAATGTCAACACCTTAGTAAATATATCAGCTCAAAAGGTCAAGATTTGGTATACACTCAGTTTTACACTGTACAAACATGCCCCTTTTCATAAAGGTGAGCTTTTTTTGTCTAGCCGAGTCATATTAGAAGATTTGTTTTGGTATCCACCAAAAAAGAATCATATTCTCAACTTCACAGATCCTACAGTGTTAAGGAATTTCAGTTGAAGCTCCTCAACAATTTGGTGTAAATCCTCAAAATGTTGTAAAATTAAGTTTGGGTAGATATCAATTTTTGAAAAATGAGAGTTGCGCAACACTCCCGGGAAAAAAAAATCTGATTCTATCATTATTGCGCCCGCTAGTGTTAGACAGAGGCATGTCTGTGCATCGGAGTAGATGTTCATGCTTGAGAACTTCCTGACCGTCACGGTCCTTCTGGTGTGCCTTTTTGTTTTTGTATGGACTTTTATGTTCAAAGGTCCCTGTTCCCATTGCTTTCTGTATTCACTCCTGAGTTCAGTTTCTGTTTCCATTGTGGTCTGCTTAAGAGCAATAATTGCTAACCATTTAAAATATTTTTTTTAATTAAACATTCTTGTCAAAGTTGGAATTGTTGCTTTGTGTAGCAATGGACAGATACTTGTATGTCATTATAGGCAAGGCAAGGCAAGGCAAGTTTATTTGTATAGCACATTTCATACACAATGGTAATTCAAAGTGCTTTACATAAAGAAAAATGATGAAAATAAAACATTAAAAATGATTAAAAGAATAAAAAGATAATACGTATAAAATAAAATGCAAACAGTTCGGACATAGCACAGTGCTCAATCTGCAAATGCATAGGTAAAAAGATGTGTTTTGAGTCTTGATTTGAATGTGGCTACTGTTGGAGCACACCTGATCTCTTCTGGAAGCTGGTTCCAGCTGCGGCTGGCGTAACAGCTAAAAGCAGATTCTCCTTGCTTTGAGTGAACCCTGGGTATTACTAAGTGACTTGATCCTGATGATCTTAGTGATCTGTTAGGTTTATATTCTATGAGCATATCTGCAATGTATTGAGGTCCTAGGCCATTGAGTGATTTATAAACAAGTAACAGTACTTTAAAATTAATTCTAAATGTAACTGGAAGCCAGTGCAAGGACCTAAGGACTGGTGTGATGTGTTCATATTTTCTGGTTCTGCTCAGAATCCTGGCAGCAGCGTTCTGTACGGGCTGCAGCTGTCTTATGATCTTTTTGGGAAGGCTGGTGAGGAGCCCATTACAATAATCCACCCTGCTGGTGATGAAAGCATGAACAAGTTTCTCTAAGTCTTGATTGGAGACAAAGCATCTAATTCTTGCAATATTTTTGAGATGATAATATGCTGATTTAGTTATTGTTTTTACATGGCTACTGAAACTCAGATCTGACTCCAAAATCACACCAAGATTCCTGACCTGATTTTTAGTTGTTTGACCCCTAGAGTGAAGGTATGCGTTCACTTTGAGAACTTCATCTTTGTTTCCAAATGCAATGACTTCAGTTTTGTCTTTGTTTAACTGAAGGAAGTTTAGGCACTTCCAGTTTTTAATTTCATCAATGCATTGACACAGGGAGTCAATGGGGCTGTAGTCATTAGGTGATAACGCGAGGTAAATCTGGGTGTCATCTGCATAGCTGTGATATGCAATTTGGTTCTTTCTCATTATTTTGCTCAGTGGCAGCATATATAAGTAAAACAGGAGGGGTGCAAGTATTGAACCTTGAGGGACTCCGCATGTCATGGATGTCCACTCAGACTTATGGTCACCGATACTCACATAATAACCTCTCCCTTCTAAGTATGACCTGAACCATTTAAGAACCATCTCAGAAAGCCCAACCCAGTTTTCCAGCCTGTCAAGGAGAATGTTGTGATCTATGGTGTCAAACGCAGCACTGAGGTCGAGTAAAACCAGCACTGATAATTTACCTGAATCTGTGTTAAGACGAATATCATTTATTATCTTTATGAGTGCTGTCTCTGTGCTGTGATGTGGTCGGAAACCAGACTGAAAGTTGTCAAAGTATCCATTCAAGCTTAAGAACTTGTTCAGCTGATTGAAAACAACTTTTTCAATGATCTTGCCAATGAAAGGTAGATTTGAGATTGGTCTGTAATTGCTCAATATGATGTTATCCAGATTGCTCTTTTTCAGAAGGGGCTTAACAACTGCAGTTCCCTTTCGAGGGCGGGAACGAGACGGTGCATGGAAAATATGCCTTTATTCCCTGAAATGGGGAGTGTTCGTGAAATGGTGCAACGAGCACAATATCGACCCGGTGAGCTGTCCCGTGTCAGATGTGTTACAGTTTTTACAGCTCCTTTCAGTTTTTACAGCTTTAGGACCTCCCCTTCACGTAAATTTCTGAAACCTTATAGGATAACGCCAGTTGACAACTGGCCAATTGTCGCGCGATGCGCTCTGGCTGTCAGACAGTATAAATAGCATAAGCGCGGCACTTGCGTCAGAATCATGACTGAACACGGCACAGCTGGTCAAGCGACGAACACGGCGGACGTTGCACCGTCTCGTTCCCGCCTCTCTCAGGGAACGGAGGTTACGATAGTAACCGGAGACGTTCCCTTTCGAGGGCGGGAACGAGACGGTGCATGGAAAATATGCATTTGGGAACGGTGTTCAATCCCGCCGTGATTGAGACTTAGACCAGTCTGATACAGGGAAACATACACCAACACAGCTCGTCCAATGGCAACGTCGCCACGTGTGCTCACTACTGATAGGTGCAGCTAAGCCAATGAAATCTTAGCTAAAGCTTGTCAAAATTTGCATATCAGCAGCATGAAAAATAGCGGGCTGCGTTATTACAGGGCAGACGTGACTATTCAGAAAGCATTAAAGCACAACTAGTGTGAGCGCATAGCGTCAACGGCAAAGCGGTGACCGTGAGCACATAAGCACAAACTACTGTACAGAAATCCCCAGCGTCAACAGCACAGCGGTAACAACTGTATTTTGAGAAAAGTAGCAATATCCCAGGAATAATTGATTCAATTACTCACCGAAAGCACTTGAGACGCCAAAGATGGAACATCCAGTTATAAAACCTGGCGAAGGTGTTCTGAGAAGACCAGCCAGCAGCAAAACAGATATCCTGTATTGACGTACCTCTAGACCAGGCCCACGATGAGGCAATAGCTCTCGTCGAGTGAGCTCTGATGTTGAGAGGGCATTCCTGTCCCTGATTCGCATAAGCCAAAGCAATAGCGTCCACTATCCAGTGAGAAAGCCTCTGTTTAGAGACAGCATTTCCTCTAGTAGCGCCACCATAGCACACAAAGAGCTGGTCCGACTGTCGGAATGTGGCGGATCGGTCCAAGTAAATACGCAAAGCCCTGACGGGGCAGATAGCCCTCTGAGCGCCGATGTCCTGTGAGGTTGACGGCTCTGAAGACAAGGCGAGCAGAGAAACTACTTGCGCTTTAAATGGAGTAGAGAGCGATTTTGGCATGAAGCCAGGTCTCGGCCGGAGAGTAACACTGCAGTCTCCGGGCCCGAAACGAATACAATCGTCACTCACTGAGAACGCATGCAAGTCCCCAATGCGCTTAGCCGATGCCAGTGCGAGAAGCAGCGCCGTCTTCTGTGAAAGCTCCTTAATCGCGACCGATTCCAAGGGCTCGAACGGCGGCAGAGAGAGAGCTCTCAGAACCAACGCCAAATCCCACGGCGGAACCGATGGGGGGCGTGGGGGGTGTAATCTCCTCGCACCTCTGAGAAATCTGACCATTAGTGGATGCCTCCCGATCGATTGCCCGTCGTCCGGTGAACGAAACGAGGCGACAGCGGCCACATAGACCTTTAGAGTAGACGGAACACTCCCGTCATGCAGCCGGAGCTGTAAAAACTGTAACACATCTGACACGGGACAGCTCACCGGGTCGATATTGTGCTCGTTGCACCATTTCACGAACACTCCCCATTTCAGGGAATAAAGGCATATTTTCCATGCACCGTCTCGTTCCCGCCTCTCTCAGGGAACGGAGGTTACGATAGTAACCGGAGACGTTTTTAGGGACTTTGGAAAAGTCCCAGAAAGAAGTGAGGCATTTACCACTTCTAGGATATCTGGTTCTAAACAGTTAAACACGCTTTTGAAAAAAGATGTGGGAAGTATGTCAAGGGCGCAGGTTGATGTTTTAAGGTGCTGTACTGTTTCTTCCAAAATTTTACCATCAATTGCTTCGAAAACAGACATAATAGCTACTTTCTGAGATTGTGGTCTGATCTGTTTTACCCCAGTGCAGCTCAAGGATGTGCTGATCGCCTTTCTGATATTATTTATTTTCTCAGAGAAGAAGGAAGCAAACTCACAGCATTTGCTGTCTGAGAGCATTTCACTGGGAATCTGACTTGGGGGATTTGTTAGTCTCTCTACAGTAGCAAAAAGAGTGCGGGTGTTGTTTCTGTTTATAATATTTGAGAAGAAGGTCTGTCTAGCTTTGCCTAGTTCCACATTGAAAGCATGAAGGTTATCTTTATAGATGTTATAGTGCAGGGGTGTCAAACTCAATTGCACAGGGGGCCAAAATCCCAAAACACTTTAGGTCGCGGGCCGAACAGGATAAACACTAAAACTAAACTTTTAAAACTTACCTTTTTTGAACTTAGATGTGAATAAAAACAGACAGAAATATTATTCTGGAATAAATCAACTTATACCTTAAATAACTTAAAAATATAAAATATTTAAAAATACTTAAAAAAAAAATTTTTTCCTGTCTAAATTATACAAGTTAGAAATAAAGTAAACAAGTAAGTAAAGTAAAAGTCAAAAGAACAAACATTCAAATTTCTTTACTCTTATGTCATTTTATATAAAACTTAAGATTTATATACAAAAGATTTTGCTCTCCATAAAAATATATCCTGTCAAAATTATACAAATTCATGCTGCATTACAAAACCTGGAAATCTAAATAAAGTTTTTGCTTTTCAGCAATAACAAATCAAATCATTCAGTTGAATTTGCTCTTATGTCATAGTGCCGTCTTAATAAATTATTTAATTACTGCCACATTAGCTCCGCAAATGAGACACACGGCTATACCGGCAGTATGTCAGTAAACATATACTGTATTTTCCCGCATATAACCCATGGGTTAAAGCAGATTTTACAAACTATATCACAATTTTTTTTACACGTAATAATATTTCAATATATTTGTTACGTCCCTAGGGACGTAACGTTATTTTTATTTATTTTTTGCGCTGTATTTTCTTTCTGGCGCTTGCACTATCACTCTGACAGCTGGCGCTGATATGCTGTCTGACCTGTCAATCATGCAAGAAGACGTGATTGGCTGTTCTGCCATGAGGGCGGGCTCTTCTCATCCGATGATCAACACCTGCATTTCGCGCACAAGCACTGTGTACCGAGCCTGACCGGTTATGTATAATTAACAATAACAATCGCGCGGTACTAGCGCGAGCGCGAAGCATCATTAGCCACTTCCTGTTTAATACAGGAAGTGTTTGGCGTGTCAGCTGGAGCGCGGGACATCTCGCGGGCCATTAATAAAATGCTCTCGCGGGCCGGACATAATTACACGCCGGGCCGGATGTGGCCCGCGGGCCTTGAGTTTGACACCTATGTTATAGTGGATTTCAAGATTTGTCTTTCGCCACATGCGCTCAGCTTTTCTGCATTGTCTTTTCATATTTTGCACTGCCGTTGAATTTCTCCACGGTGTCTTTTGTCTGCCACTCTTCTTCCTGACTTTCGCAGGAGCAATGTTATCAATAACATTCTGAACTTTTGAGTTAAAAGAATCAAGAAGAAAATCAACAGAGTCTGCAGATATGCTTGGTGTTAAAGATATAGCCTTCATAAACAGAGCACTAGTATTCTCATTTAAGCATATAATATTTATATAATAATAATATTTATTATAATATTAACATTTAATGAAAATGACACAGGAGATAAAGTTTCTTGCAGCTATATGGGCTCAGTTTTCTTATTGTTAAAATCTCATGATCAAAGTCTCAAGACTGTTCTGCGTTCTGTAACATTGGTCTAGTTTATTCTTAAATTGTGACAGAGCTCTTATGCTACTCTATTGTTATTGTGTGAGTACTAAGACTGCTCTCATTAGAGTAACAAATTATTTGCTCTTATCCGATCGTGGTTGTATCTATCTGTTCATGTTACCAAATCTTAGTGTTGCATTGGATAATATTGACCACAGCATTCTTTCATTTAAAAAATGTTGATGACTAGTAATTTCCTACTACTTAATCTCAGCATGTAATAACCTAAAATACTATCACTCAATGGCTGCTCTGTCAAGCCTTCGACATCAGTTAGAAACCTGAGTGTGCTCTTTGATACCAATATTTCATTTGAAACCACATTCTGTAAAACCAAATTTTTCCATCTTAAAAATATATGTAAATTATGACACATGCTCTCAATGTCAAATGCGAAAAAGTTAGTTCATGCGTTCTTGAGCTCAAGGCTAGATTATTGTAATGCTCTACTAGGTGGTTGCCCTGCACGCTTAATAAACAAACTCCAGCTGCTCCAAAACGCAGCAGCTCGAGTTCTTACTAGAACCAGGAAGTATGAGCAAATTAGCCCGGTTCTATCATCACTGCATTGGCTACCTATTAAACAACATATACATTATAAAATTTCTCTAATTACTTACAAAGCATTAAATGGTACAGCTTCCCTGATTCGCGAATGCGCTCTTTTACAAAATGCAAAACAGGACAGTTATTGTATTATATACAGTGAAGGGAGACATCCATCATATGTTATATTCGACAAGCAAGGTTGAAAAAGTAGAAATATCTTGTACTAACTATAGATAACAGTGAGACTCAACAAATGCAAACCACGTTTATAAGAATTGCAATGTTTTTAAAATGTAGTTTTAAAGTTTTTTTATTGAATTTATAGTAAATTATTTTTTACGTAAACTGTTTATCCCTTTCTAGAGTGAAAGACAGTACTGAAGAAAAGTGTATTTCCAAGTTCGTCAAAATAAAAACATATATGAATAATAAAAAAACTGAATGATTGTCACAAGTAAATTGATTCAGTTCAACATTAATACCACTGCATTACATTTGCTACAGATTTTAAAACTAAATTTAAAGACATATTTTAAAATTCCTGTCCTCTAGTAAAATATAGCATACAGTCATCATTTATCATCTCATGTCCGTTTGACTACATGACTGAACATGACACTTCCGAACCCAAGAGAGATACACTGGTTTTTGGACCAATTTTGATTCCAGTTCCCAGGAATTTTGCCTCCACTCCACCCAGACCAATAGACGCACCCGTGTCAACTCCAAGTCCCAGTTTAGCTGCAATTGGGCCAGCTTTAGCTGAAACACTACCAACTTCAGCATGAGCCATCACTCCAGCTCCAGTCCAACTTGCTTCAGCACCAGCCGCAGCATTTGGGCCCTTGGCATCTGCCTTTAATACACTCACTTCAGCTACAGCACGACCCACTCCTGCTTCTGCAAAGACCCCTGCTTTGGGAATTCTGTGTCCCGGTTTGTCTTCCAAACCTACTGCATATTTTCCACATTTCGCATATTTGCCTTTGGCACCGATATTTTTGGGGGTGTCAAATGTGTCAATGATGTTTATGGTGTCCAGTAAGTCAACATTGACAGATGCAAGTTGGATACTTGGTTTTGTTGTAGTTTTCTTTTTGACTTCCCATGTTTCTTTTTTAAGTAAATTCTTATTCATGTCACTTGAAATTTTGAAATCGATGGGGTATTTTCCTTCCTGTAGTCGTTTGTTATAAATTATATTAGATTCATCTGCAGAGAAATTGAAAAAATTGTTGCAATGACATTAACATGAAGGTCAATTTCAAAAGACAGATAGAAAATGACACAAACTCGAATTTGCACATAATTAACTTGAATTGTTATGGTAACCACTGTGTTTACAGATTACAACAGTCACAGATAACTATTTATCTAACAATTTATGACTCAAAGAAAACACATTTTATGCCGTGTTGTATATGTATTTATGGTCACTCTAAAGGACTGAACTTGAACTTTGGATATTTCCTCATGTCTGCCTCTTTTATTAGTAGTTTGTTCAGATAATGTTTAGCTGTTTAGCTCAGGCTTGATAATGAGCAGCGTTTCGGTTTCATTTTAACACAGTTTTATATTCTTTACGCAATCTAAGTTTCTCACTTTACTCAGTATTTCCCAACCTGCTACATGATAGTAAGGGAGTGATAAAACAATTAAAAATATATATATATATATATATATATATAAACATGTTTTGATTATAAAATGCATTGTAATATGTGTGAATAATTTTAAAAAAATTTCTAATTTGAGTTTATTTACCTATAATAATGACTACAGCTTTTACTATATAGTGTCAGGAAAACCGCATTATCTAGAATAATGGCGAATATAAAGCAAAAATTAAACAATTCTAGCATTTATGTTAATAAGATAAATAAATGTTAATAAGATAAAATTATTAAAATGCACTTACCATGTTCATCACGCTCACGGTTTGCTTGCTTCTCACTCATTTTGCTTGTATAACAGAAAAGTTAGAAATTCTCGCTAGGTTTCAATCTCAGACCTTATATAAAAAGCTTTGTCTAGTAAACTGTTTCACTTTTTATTTTCCCTGGTTTGGGGAGGAGTCTGGAGCCATGAACCTTTAGTTTTCTTCATGACATAGATGGATCTTAATCTCATCTCTACACATACATTGAATTAATTTTTTAATTCACTTTCTTAGAACTCATCGCTATTATGAAGAATAATGAACAAAATAGAGAGAAAATCAGCTGCTCGCAGGCGATGCGTACAGAAGTCAGTGAACACGTGAAGTGAAAGTGCATCGGCGTCAGTACGCCTGCTCGTATCTTGAATATTTACTCGTGTCTAGAAGCAAAAATCTGTCCAAAGGCTTGCTCATATCTTGGAATACTTGTATGTAGAGACGCTCGTATCTTGAGGTATTACTTTACTTTTGATTTGAGTTTTGTAAAGAAAGCAAATATTGCACTTGATCCTCTTCTCCTCGTGTTCATCCTCCTGCATCACACAACGTGTTACTCTCGTCAAATTAATCTCAATCAAATGAAGTTGTGTTGTGAATGTATAGTCATGTAAACACATAATCATTGTTCCAAAACAGTGTTCACATTTTGCTAGTATGATACAGTTTTGAATTAAAAAACTTTATTACAGTATTCCACTAACATGTGCTTTCTTCTCTAGAAGTCACACCTTATTTTTTAGATGGCTTTTTTACACATCAAGGAGGAAAAAATTAATAGAGTAAAATTTTAATAGAAACATAACCTCTAATGATAACCGTTTCTCACACTCTTACAAGGAATAAGCCACTATGTTATACTAGTAAAAATTGTGGCACAGTTCTGAAAGTCTAAACATTATTTTTAGTCATTTCTAATCATTGTTTTTTTACGCTTTCCCACTCAGTTCAACTGAAGGGGTGTGTCCAGGTGGGAAAGTCAGCACATATACCCTCTATAAAAGAAAAGAGACTTAAACCTTAAGTTTACTTTATAGCTTTGATTTTTGAATTGAAGTCTAATATTTGTTGCTGATTTATATTAATTTTGTGATTGGCCAATTAATTTGATATATCATAGGAATTATACTTGCCATGCTTTGTCTCGCCTGGATTATTGTCTAACGTTGCTTGTCGTTGACTTGCACTTTTTCTGGTTTACAGTTACCTGCCCTGACTATTGCCTGTCTTGTGATTACGGTTTATTGGATTATCCAATAATATTGTTCTGCTTTTTCTTTACTGACTGTTGCCTGTTTGACTAGGGTTTATTTTAATAAACCTACAAATGAATCCTCACTTGGTGTTCTTGAGTGAGGAATCTTTTAGCATGTGACTAAAATGTGAGTAAACAAATTACTTGCATAAAACTAACTTGTCCAGTTATGTTAGAAATCAGTTGCCTTAAGACAGCAGACAGTTATACAATTTATCATATTGTAAATATTTAAATATTTCACACACATTTGCAATCAGCATACCATTGGTTGACAAATCAGAATTAAATATAAAAAATCTAATAAATAATTATATCAAACATAATAAAAATTCTAAATAAAAGGAGATGGCTTTCTATAGTTAATTTCTTTATTTCTCAGATATCTGCCTTGGTTAACAAAGTTTCTGAATATACCCACACATCATATACTACTACAGTCACATACTTCACAGTTTTTAACTCAGTTACTCCTTTCATTGTTTTACTGATAAAGGATCATATCATATTTACATCTTTCGCACTATTGATTCAACATTTACTTGGTAACATGTCATGATACTAGTATTTAATAAAGAAAGTCTCAACCCATACATAAAAGTACATGCAATGAATAATCCATGAGCGTATCTTTACTGTTTACAATTGTCATTGTAGACCATATATTAAAAATCATTCAGCAAACAAAGTATAATAGTACTGATACTATCGTTTGGATTTATTCATTAATTAAAATAATTTAAATCTTTGTTGTTACCTCTGACACAATTTTGTCACGATAAAAAACAAAGTTAAAACAAAGATAAAACTGATCAATCCACACTCTGCAACAGAACCCGTTTTCCTTCTTAATGATATGTGGCGTAAACGCAGAGGATGCAGGATCCAAAAAGTCGCCACCCAGAAACAGTAGAGTTGCTTCTCTAGTCAATATTTCAATGACACTGGAGGTTAATAGTGAAATATTTGCCAATATCTTACTTTTTAAGCTAGATGAAATTAAGTTTATTTGCATTGTTTAATTAAGTACTAACAATTTGCCCATTTCACATCAAAATATCATGTAAAGAATCCAAAAATGTCTTTGATTTGAGACTATAACAAGACTTCTCCAGAGAAATACAAATAACCATTATAAGTATGTGGAATTACTCTCATCTTCACTCTGATATTCGTCCACACAATTATCCTCCAGGATTTTGATGAGAGTTCCCAGTGTGATGTTTGGATCCATTAGAGTCACTAGAGGGACATTCAAACCTCTATCATTGAAAATATGATTCTGCACAGTCATGGCTAACATTGAGTCAATGCCTAAATCGAAAAGATGTATATCATCATTCAGCTCGTCCATCTCAACACCACTCGTTTCACTAATCATGAACCTCAGGTAATCACGTGGGGAGGATGATGCCATGGGTTGCTCATGTCCAGACCTATTCACTCCAGCTTTAATCATGGTTTCCTGTGCTATTTTGAACAATCGCACGTTTAGTGATTTGTTCTGACTGAGAATGTTATTCGAGGTGTTTTTAAAATTGAACCTGCATACAACCTGTTGAGGTTTGTTGATCAAAAGGCATTGCTCAAGACTTTCATGGATTTCTGGTTTCTCCAAAAGCATGATTCCCTTTGCCTCCAGAAACCTCTGGAAATGGACTTTGTTCAACAGAAGACCAAGATTCAAAGCCCCCCAATTGATAGACTGTCCAGAAAGCCCAATGTTTCTGCGGTACTGACAGAAAGTATCCATGAACGTATTAGCTGCCGCATAATTGGTTTGTGAGGGATTTCCAATGAAGGCAGAGATAGAGGAATAGCACACAAAGTAATCCAGATTGCATTGTATGGTAGCATGGTGAAGGTTAATCACTCCATTTACTTTTGGCCTCATAACTTTCTCATAAAGAGATTTGTCGAGGCGTTCAATCAGCCCATCATGCAGGACAACAGCACTGTGAAACACCCCTTTGATGGGACTGGATGGAAATAGTTTTCCAATATTAACAATTGTCTGGTCCACTTGCTCAGAAACTGAAACATCACACGAAAGAGACTTGATGACAGAACCCCAATTGCTGCTGACCTGACTGAGCTCTTGTTGCATCTGAGAGTTTGGATTACTCCTAGACAGAATGACAATGTTTCCTCCTCCTTTCTGAGCAATGAACTTGACTGTCTCAAAGCCCAACCCTGTTAGACCACCTGTGACTATATATACAGAATCTTTCTTGAATAAACTGAGTTTGGGCATCACAGGAATGTCAGACAGCTGATTTTTAGCTTCACTATTCAAGACTATAATGGGTAGGATCTGGCATGTGAAGTACGATTCAGATTCTTTTATAGACAACAAATCAATGTCTTGAGATTTCACTCTCTGAATGGCTGTTGTGTCCAAAGACAAGGACATTCTGTCCAAATGCATGGATTTAAGCCAACAATATATTTGTGGCATCTTTTTCTGCAGAGACCATTTCTGCATAAGATGGGAACTGAAGAGAAAATGAAAGTGAACTTCATCATTTGCACCTCTGAATGTTGTCGTTTTGAATTCTGTCTGGGTGTCGTGGACAAATACAATGTCTTTAATGCCTTTTACGCTGCTAGCCATTTCAGCAGTTTTGTGATTATAAGGAGGTAGAAGAACAGCTCCTACGACCTCACTAAAATCACAAGACAGCTGATCAGCCTGCATGCTGACTCTGACGTTCCAACCAGATCTGTTTGCAATAGCAGTTAAGACATTCATCAGAGCTGAGTCAGGGACAGTGGAGAAAATGCCCAGTTTCCGTTGTTGCTTAGACTTGGGTAAAGCCTCATGCAATATCTCCCAAGCCAATACCAGATAAGAGACACAAGGGATTTCATTCAGGAATGAAAGCCTTTTTGCTTTGCAGCAAACAGCTGCCGGAAGAACTACTTTAGACGTAGCAGCCACAGGGTAACAAGACACAACAGGATCACCGATTTTAAATTTTCTGACATCTTTACCCACAGCTGTGACAGTACCACTGAAGTCAAGGGCTAAGAGCTTATGGTTTCCAGTTGTGTGCTTATTCCAATACAACGTCTGACCATAATTCAGGTCAGAAATGCTGACTGGAAAATAGTCAGATGAATGAACACAGATTTTACTGAGGTGAAGCTCAATATTTTTTCCTTCATTCAGTTCAATGGACTTATCCATTTCAGTTGCTGACAGATTTGTCATTTTATATGGGTCAGATGTTTGCAAGCTGAAGACTTCATCATGCAGCATGTGGACATTTCTTGAAGAGATTGCTGATGTTGGCAAAGGTGTATGGGTGATTTCAGGTATGAGAATATTGCCCTCCTTCACTACTATCTCTGGATATTTGTGACAAGGGTAAGATCTGAGGACCTGAACCAAAGATTTGATGTCTTCAAAAGTGCCAGAGCCCATGTCGATCCGCTGGAAGGAAAGTTCTGGCAACTCAGCAGCACACGCTCTTGTCATACCTGACAACACAAACCCAGGATTTATGTAGTCCACCAAGCTATCAGATGACCTATATGTTATTACTCTGATATCACCTGGGAAATTAACTGCCTTGAGATATCCGACAAGTTTTCGGAAAATCTCACAACACCCCGCCATGCTGTCCAAGACCTTCTCTGATGTGAGAGAGGTTAGGTTTGCATCACTCCACATGAACAAAATTTCCTGGAAGTTTTTATTTACACTTCCAATGTTCATGTTTGACAAAAGACGTTCAAGTCCACATTCTAACAGTATGTTACTGTTTGAAGAAGATACATATCTAGATGTTGAGGCCAAGTACTGTTGCAAAGCCTTAGAAATTCCTGCCTGATCAGAAAAGACCAGTGCCTTAATTGGTGTATCAAGCGTGGCAACTTCAGAGATGACAGTGAAATCATTATGAAAGAAATACTCTTCGACTACATGGAAACGACTTCCTAGCATTCTGATCTTCACATGCCTGAGTTCAACCAATACTCTACCCTGTTTGTCGGCAAAGCAGCCACAAATGTCAAAATCATCTTCTCCCACGTGTACCGCTTTCAAATATACAACCATCTCCTCTTGCAATGGTTCACATACAGTCAGGCTACCTATTTGTGCAGGAAATTGGGGTCTTGCTGATAGGTCATGCCCTACAGTTACAGGAGCAAGTTGCATGATATAATCCAAGACCACAGGGTGAATGTGATAGTCATGTAATTGAGGCAATAATTCCTCTGGAACCTGCACAACAGACATAACCTCTCTAAATTCTTCCCCACAATAAATTTCTCCCTTATTTCTGAAGACAGACCCATACTCAAACCCTGTTTCCCTTAGATGCTTGTAGAGTTCTTCACTAGTCATGTGCAACGTGCATCTTTTGGAAATCGAGTCTAATGAAATGAACTGCTCTTCAGGCATTCTGCCTGGTTGTACTTCTACTGTGCCAAATGCATAGACTGCAGATGTAGACTGTATTTTGAAATTGCATTTGTTATCTACAAAATGGTCTGGTGGGTCAAGCTGTACTTTCATTTCTGGGGCATTCTTGGTGAAAATGAATGGACTCTGGAAAGTTATGCTGAGCTGCAGAGAACTGAGTGGGACCTTAGGTTTTGCATGTACCATGAAACTTGCTAAACTCAAATCTGCATAAAATGCTCCTGGAATGATGGCAACCCCATTGTGCTTGTGGTCCTGCAGGAAGGCCACTGATTCAGAGGCTAAGTCACAGCTGAACACTGAACTGTCTGTACCAATTTGTGTAACTACAGGATGGTTGCCGGTGGGACCAACTATTTGCGAATGTGAAGCAAAGACATCTCTTTTCACGTCATCAAACTGGTATCGTGGGTAGGGAATTGGTTCAGTCTCAAAACCTTTGTAGAGCATTTCCCAGTCCACCTTGATGCCAAGCTCAAACAGTTTGGAAACCACAGCAAGCATTGTCTCATGGTCTTTATCAGGCTGCACTGAGGGAAGCACAGTGAAGTCTTGTCCCAGAGTCTCAGTGATATACCTCTGCAAAGCTCTTTTTGGACCAATTTCAACAAATATCACATTCCTTTTGTTTTTAACTGCAGACTTCACGGCTTGTTCAAATTCAACTGGCTCTCTGATATTCCTTGCCCAATATTCACCAGTAACAAAATCAGAGGAACACAAACTTCCACCTGTCACTGTTGAGAACAATTCGGTCTCTAAATCATGCACCTGCAAGCAGCCTATACTCTCTTTCACTCTGGATACAATGGGATCCATCATGTGACTGTGGTATGCTGTAGGTACATCCAAAATGCGAAGGAACAGATCTTTTGCGCTGCCTAACTTGCTCAAATTCTGATGCAACTTGTCAATGTCATCTGCATCTCCTGAGAGGGTGCATGACTGTGGGCTGTTATAAGCAGCCAGACAAACCCTTCCTGAATAAGATGGAAGCATTTTTAAGATTTCAGAAACGGCTATATTACTGACAGCCAGCATCTTCCCTCCTATCACAGTACTTTGCAAAGAACTGCGATAGTGAATGACTTTTACGGCATCCTCCAATGACAACAAACCAGAGCAATGAGCTGCAGCGACCTCTCCAATTGAATGCCCCAAAACAGCATCAGGACTGATGCCCCAGTGTTTCAGAAGTTTGACAACTGCTACTTGAACAGCAAACAGAAGAGGCTGGATAATTTTTGGATCAGAAAATTCATTCTTTCTTTCAGAATTACTTTCCAGCATCTCTATCAGATTCAAACTTCTGTGGCTTTGTAACAGAGTTTCAATCTTCATGATTTCATTTCTGAAAACTAGCTCTTGTTTTAGGAGCTGGTTGCACATGCCATGATATGTAACACCATTGCCACAAAACACAAAAATTAGCTTATAGTCGGTTTTTGATGGTACAAGCTTTTTCCCTGCTGCAGTGGTAAGTGTCTTTTGCAGATCGGTCAGTGATGTTGTTTGGAATACTTTCCTGTACTTGTGTTTCACGTGGCTTCTTTTACATGCAGATGTGTACAGTAAGGAATTTAGATCTGATATCTTCCCACCATCTATCTGTTTTGCAGTATCTTCCATTATATTTTTCAAGGATTTTTCTGAGGCTGCAGAGACTACAAAATACTGTGGGGATTTGCTCAGTTGAGTTTTCGTTTTTTTTGACTGCACATACTGCCTGACAATTGCATGTGCATTTGTTCCACCAAAACCAAAGTTATTGATTCCTGCACATCTCCCCACTTTGCAACCACTGTTCCATTTTTCTGCTGTGGTGGGGATTTTTATATTGAGAGATTTGACATCTATGCTGGACTTTTCCATAGAGTAGAATAACGAGGGAACAATGGTTTCATGCTGCATCATCAAAAGAACCTTTATGAGCCCTGCAACACCTGCCGCAGATTCTGTGTGTCCAATATTGCTTTTAACAGAACCAATGATTAGTGGTCCTGACTTAGGAGGTCTATCTTTGGCTATGACTTTTGAGATGCTACCTGCCTCTATTGGATCTCCAACTGGAGTCCCAGTCCCATGAGCCTCAATGTACTGGACACTCGTCAGATGAGTCTCTGAGTAGATTTTTCTAAGCAGCTCCTCCTGCTGTACCATGGATGGTTTGGTGATTGGGCTAACAGTGTGACCATCCTGATTTACTGCGGTTCTGCTAACAATGCCCCAAATATGATCTTGGTCTTCGATAGCCTGTCAAAATTAAATATGTTTGTTGATTTTAGTCAATTTGAATTTAGTTGATTTGAAGATACATATTTATATAAAACAATCTTTTTGATTTACTTTTTTCAGAGGCTTTAGGAGAACAACCCCGCAGCCTTCACCTCTGCCATATCCATCTGCTTTGCTGCTGAAAGGTTTACTGGTGCCATCAGAGGAGATCATTTTTGCCTTGGAAAGAGCTACAAAAGTCAGTGGCTCCAAAATACAGCTCACACCCCCACACACGGCCATTTCACAGTCTCCTGTTGAGTGAAACACAAACAACCACACATTACAGATGTTATAGATTTTCTTACATCATCATTCTCTATTTTTACTGAGTTCTACACCAGATCAGAGCATAAATAACTATAGTATATATGTTTTTGGATAGTGTTCAATTAACTGCCTCTGCGACTTATCCATCCCAGTGAATTCCCTGATTCCACCCATTGCTCTGGCCCTTCCTCCTCTGCTGGTCTCCCTCAGCCGTGTGAACTCCTTGGTCTTCCTCCACCTGGATCTGTATGGTCCTCAGATTCGTAGCCTCAGCTTAGGCTGACCACCTCCATCTCAGTACTATGAGCCCATAACACAGCCTGGGCCCGACAACCCTTTGGTTCCACTGTGGTCCATTTTCACAGCCTGACAATCCTCTGGTTCCACGATGGACTTGTGATGCACTTCAAACCCATTGGGTTCGCTGGGGTTCTGCATTCCTCCAGCTCCACCAGTCATCCAATCCACTGTTTCCGATGTAGGCTTCTCTTCTGCTACTTTCTCCCAGTTCTGACATGGATATCCACAATCTCCTCTGCTGGGTCCACCGTAGTCTCTTCTTTTGCTAGTTCCTTCATGTTAAGTGTAAGTCCTTCACGTTAGTTTAGTTAATCATCCAGTGTATGAATACTCCCTAGTTTATTCTGTTCAATGTAAGTTATTGTCTTTTACTGTTGTGTTTGATTTGTTTGCCCATGGTTGATTACACTGCTTTTGCTTCTATGGAATTATCATCTTTTAATAAAGACTGAGGCTCTTTCTCTACTTTCTGAGCAACCGAATTTTGTTTTGCACAGATCTTGTTTGCTTGAGCAACAAAAGGTGTCTTTATATTATTTATATTTAGGGACGCACAATTTGATTTCATTTTATTCTCCTGTAACCCACACACACAACTATATTGCCGCCTGCACTGCACTTTATTGCTTCAGGTCCCACATAAGGCCAACCACTTGTCTAGAGCTTAATTTAAGTACTCAAACAATTATACAATTGTCTAGCACACAGCGTGTTGTACTAATCATAGTTTAGGCATCTGCTATCCACTGAAGCCAAATAAGCAGTAACTTGGGCCAGGCCCCTGATGAGTATATCTCTTTAAAATTGAAAAATAATTGAAAATTAGAAAAGTTTACCCCAAGTTTGACATATTTAGAAGGCTACCTTGTTTTATGGCTTGACAAGCGAAGTGAAGAGCAACAAGTGATGAGGAGCAGGCACAGTCGATAGACACTGAAGGGCCAGTGAAGTTGAATATATATGAGATCCGGTTGGCAGCTATGCTCATAGCGACACCAGTACCAACTGTGTGGTCGATGTGTTTTGGATTAATCTTCACAGTAGCCAACTCAAAGTCTCTGTTCATTAGGCCTGAAAAAACAAACAAATATAAAACATGTTAGACAGTCTTGTGGTGAGGAATTCCTATCAATATTACTATGAAACAGGGGCGTAGCCAGATTTTTTTTTTTTTTTGAGGGGGGCCCAGCTTAAAATGAGGGGGCCAAACTGCGCGTGATTGTTGACTTTGGGGGTGCGTTGCGATCGTCTTGTGCGGCGGGTGATATGTGCTTTCACTTTCGTTTTTACAGTCGCCATGTTAACCAATTGAAAATCTGAGGGGGCCGGAAATTTAAATGAGGGGGCCCAGGCCCACCCAGGCCCTCACTGTAGACTTCTTGATGTTGCAGAACATAAAAAGGTATCTGCGTCATTTAATCCCCAGTTTCAAATTGACTGAAGGAAGACATACAGGCATCCCTGATATATGTCAACACAACACTGTGTCTTGTTCTCTTAATAGCCATAGTGACCAAATGCCTGCTTAACCAAGCAAGCACAGGCTTAGTGAGCAAAAACGAGACCCAAAAAGGACCAGATTCTGGGGTTAAATCTCAGTTAAGAGAGGTTACCAAAGCAACACAGTGTGGAGACTCCTTGAGCCTGAACTTTTTGGTAATCATGCAGACATAGCCTCGGCAGTGCCTGGCACTATAACGTCCAGCCTTAATGTGCGTGGAATACATGCCAAAAAGTCTTAGGCTGTTGCACCCCATCCTGCAAAAAAGGCTTCCATAATTTCAGCGACAGCAACATGCCTCAATTGTGGGAATGTAGGTTGCAGCTGTAGTCATAGTCTAGTTAGAGAATCAAAGCAGCCACATAAAACCCTATAACCCACAATGGGAGTCAATTATGTCGTTATCTGAGATTGCTATGAACGAGAAGTTAATCAAGACAGCAATAGCAACAAACGCAGATAGTAGGACCCTATGTTGAAGCTGGGGTCTAACCACATAACTCTCTGGTAACTCTCTCGCTGTGTTTCCAAACCTTTTTCCTGGAGAAGCACAAACACTACACATTTTCAAACTCTTCCTGTTCAAACACACCTGATTCATCTCATCAGCATGTTAATCGAGACTCCAAGACCAAATATATATGGATCAGCTTAGGGAGACATCCCAAATGTGCACAAAATGTGACTCCAAGACTAGGGTTGGGAAACACTAGGGCACACAGAGCCATTCCAGAATAATCTCATATAACGTAGGGCACAATAGTATTCATTGCAAAATCTGATTACAATGTCAATGTGTTTCTTGAATGCAATCTAATTTGCTCTGGATAAAAAGCGTCCGCCAAATGCGTAAATGTAGTGAAACATCTGTGAATAGGCAGGTAAACATGTATCCTCTAAGTTATCATGAGACCAATCTTTTTCAGCACCACCCAGGAGGGGATGAGCCTTACAATCCAGCAGCAACACCTCTCCTTATTAATGGTTCACAAGACAAATGGTGATACAGAATGGCAGAAGTTACACACTTCCACAAGGAGGTATAAACACCCGTTACCACTACTGACAGTAAGGGGGACAACCCCTGTAATCTCTAGAAGTAGTTTTGGAATCTTTTAAAGCCAGTGGATTTATAAAAGTTCATAAAATGAACTTTTATGTGTGGACACAAACATACATTTTCTTCCATACATTAAGTATTAACTTACATTAAGAATATTTTAAATATTAAACCTATATTACCCAGAAATACTCCTGTCCTCGTTCCACTGGCCTTTTCCATTGGTATCCCAGCATCCTCTAGTGCCCTGTAGGTGCACTGCAGCAAGAGTTTGTGCTGAGGGTCCATGTTGATTGTTTCAGCTTCATTGATGCCAAAGAATTTGTGGTCAAATTCATTCAAACTAAACACAATATAATGTAAAGGATATGGTTAATATTTTAGGTATTCAAATATTATAGTTTGTCATCCCAAAATTAATATTCTATGATCCCCCATTTTAAAGTTGCTCCATAACTATATGTATAGAAGAAAATCCAGCAGGTTGACTGACATAATTAAATTATCATTCCCTGTTATGGGAACTCGCGCTGCATCGAAAGGAGCTGGGAACGCCTAACCATGATTGTCTCGTGAAGCACTATCAAACTATCTTGAGATGGTGAATTTGTAGTAACATCAGGATTTGACCTGGGACAGGTCTCTGGTGCTCCAGGGCCTATCGCAGTTCCCCCTTTTTGAACCTATTAATGTCTGTTCCTCCTCTCTCCAACATCCCAAATCTTAGGAGACCACTAACATGGCTCACCCTTTGTACTGAAGGCATTCTGTCCTCTCGTCATGACCAGGAAAGGATCTAATGTGTCCAGTGACTAGATGTTTATGTCCACAAAGCTGAGGCCCAAGTTCAACAGTTTGTTTGCTTCAGGGCCCTAGAGGGGGATCCAGCAACTTACAAACCATGAGCAAGTGGTCAATTGAGGCTCTCTCTTGCCCTGAAGCCAGCCGAACTGCTTCCCCCAGTGATCAGAGCCCACTCTACTAGGAACGTGGCTGGAGGAGTATAGTTAGGAGTATAGTGCACTTATAGCAGGATTATCTCTTGCAGAAGTTTGCGATGCGGCTGGCTTGTCCTCTCTGCATACTTTTATTAGGTTCTACCAGTTAGACCAAGCCATATGTGAGTCTTTTGATGGCTTGGGCTTAACCTTGGAGTTTAGAAAAGATATAAATGTTGACCAGCCCTCCCCTTCTTTGTCACACTCTGCAGGGCAGCTTCGGATGTCTGTATGACTGTTGACCTTTTCTTGCAAGAAAATAATGACAATTAATTTTTAAATGACAATTGGGATATTTGTCTCTTATTCAGAACTGATAAAAGATTTTGCCACCACAGTTGTATTTTTTTTTTAAAGACGACGGACGACAGGACTGTTGGTCGATCGCTCTTCACCCCATGACGACAAGACCCTCGTCACTGTGGTGGGGTTGGAATTCTTGTTCCCAGCGCGTTTCAACACCGCGTGAGTTCCCTTGACAGGGAATGTCTCAGGTTACGCATGCAACCCTAGTTCCCGCCACAGCTACTGCATGCCTGTTGGCGTCTTGAGACACTTTTCAAGCTTCTGCTTCCAGTTCACCTTTATACTTCTGGTTCATGACGTCATCTTCCGCAACGTGCATTCACACTTGATAGTTTGAAAGTGCTTCACGAGACAATCGCGTTCCCAACACATTTCAACGCAGCGCGAGTTTCCTTGAAAGGGACCTAGGGTTACATACGTAACAAGAGAAGTTTTTAGTTTTAAATGAACTATACGTTAATGATTGATTAGTCTGTATACATAACTTTTAAAACAATGCCTCAAACAAAACTTGAATGTCATTCAAAAGGAGTTTTCACACATGCAGCCTTTCCAGAAAATTACTGATGAATTCCTGTTTAGGGATCACTGAAAATACCAGTAAATCAGGTATGACAGTTTTTCAGTATGAGAAGTTGTAACAAATTATTCTTATGATGCTATGTGAAGAAAGCATAAAATTAGCAGTATGAGCACATATGAAGCCAGGATATGCTGACCTAACAAGTCTTCATTGAGCCAATCATAAAGGACCAATGGAGATGATGTGATTACTCTAAAATCATATTAGATGGTTGGCTTTTGATTACTTGAGATCCTGCCTTTTTCATTTCTGTGGCTGCAGTTGGATACTATTATGCAGCATATTGCATAAAAAATATGCAAGTAAGAAAAAGATGTTCAAATACAGCAAAATATCAAAGGCAGCTGCTTGTGTGCATGGAAGATAAGCAGAAACATGCAACCAGGCCCCAAAAAAAAGTTTCAATAAGTGGGCCTGAGATTATATAGAAATCTGTAATTTATTATGTTTGTTTTTTCACTAGCAAAATAAAACAAACAAATCAAACAACAAAAAAACATACCAAAAAACTTTCCTTCTGAAAAAATATAATTAAAAATTAAAGGAGCACAGACCTTTAATAAAAAAAGTAACACAAAATATAAATTATTTATTTTACAAGAGCCATTACATGGCTATAGTCTTACCCATGGATGAGTGCTGCCTTCGGTGTGTGTGTTTTCCCTGCTTTACTCTCATCTGGATCATACCATTGTGAGAGCTTAAACCTTTCATTTGGTATCTCAACTGCACAATTCTCTCCATGAAGGAGGACTCGCCAGAAGTTTTCAAGTCCCTCACCTAAAATATATGAGCACATACAATGTTCACAAGAACATGAGGCTATACTAGACCAAAAACATTACATGAAATACTATAAAATGCTGTATGTGTTAACAATTACCTCCAGGAAAATGGCAACCAATGCCAACAACAGCAATTTCTGCGTCAGCATCCATCATGTTTTATACGTTATGTGAGCTGATACATTTTATTTGATGATCTATAAAACAGACAACTAAAGTAAACTTTGATCAATTTAATTGACTGTATTAAAACATACATAAAACAACAAAAATGTGTTGTAAAGAATGACTGACCATATTTTTTAAGAACTTAAGTTGTTTATTTCATATTTTCTGCAGAAAAACTTCCATTGTATGGAATCACAAAGATGGATTATGTTTCTAGAAATCTCTGGTGGTGTCTCACAAAATAAAGTCTATACATGAGGGGGGGAGAGTATTTTACTTAAAATTCCCTAAACTAAATGATTTCTCGTCCTTTTTTAACACATATTCAAAATTAACTTTCAATTGCTCTGACTGAAGGCTTCTAATATAAACTTGTAGATTATATGAACTATTTAATTATATTGCAATTATATGAACTATTATGATACTTTTATGCAACGCAAAATGCTCAAATGTAAAGCGTACACTGCTCTGCATCCCTACAGAATTAAATAGGATTTTCTGTGATGAATTCATGAATTTATAAATCAAGGTTTAGAAAGCTATTGACAAGGTAACAATACAAAGCAAATAAAATGAAACTTTAAATATTAAAATGTAAACTTACCTGGATACTCATTGTGAGTCTCGCTTTGATGAATGTTTTTACATGGGATTGAGTCTACTCAGTATTTATTTAGTTAAAGGAGGAGTAAAAAATTGCAATTTGTTAATGAGTTACCAGCTGCAATTACATTTTACACTTACAGACACCATGTGACATCCCAGAAGCTCATAACTAAATCCCCTCTTATTTTTTAAAACATTTTTCCCTGAAGGAAGTCATAATTGTACAAATACAGTACAAGGATTAAACTTTGACATGATGGATTCCCTGTAAATTATTATTTGTTCCTGGACGAAAGAACAAAATAAAAAAGATCTCAAAACTTCACAGTTTGCATGTCTCCTTTGTCTGACACCTATTTCAGGTCTTGAAGTCCCTATGAGCAGATCACCTGAGTCAGGTGTGTTTGATTAAGGAGACATGCAAACTGTGCAGTTTTGGGGGTACTTCAGGAACGTGCTTGAGAACCACTGATTTACAGTGTCCTATTACATGCAGTAGTCAACCTTTGATTATATAAAATTGCATGTGGAAGTTATGCTATTAAATATGTGCTTTTTGATTTAGTTTAGCAAGGATTGTGAATCCCGATTAACCTTCATAAATTGTGTATAGCCAAATTAGTTTGAAAATGGAATGAAAATTATCCTGCCTACTTATTCACAAAAAACAATTGTCAGTCATGTCTTGTGTGTATTGTATTGTATCTATTGTAATTTCCTTCACCTGTGACGCCAGCTACTCCCCTTGTTAGTCTCGTCACATGTTCCCCGTTATATTGTGTATAAAAGCCCTCACGTGTTCCTTTGTCTTTGTCAGTTGTTGATAATGTTTAGTCGTGTGTGATGGTGCGCCGGGTTTCCTAGTTCTGGTCTGTTTTGCACAAGTGTGCCGTTTTGTTTTTATTTAAAGTTTATTAAAGAGTTTTCAGTTGAACCCTGCTTCTTCGTGTCGTTGTCATGCCAACATATGCATTACAACAAATTATTAAATACAATTTTGTAAGATTTTTTTTGTTTAGAAAGACAATATGTGAGGCGGCATGAAAGACCCTGAATAATGCTATGACTTACACCTGAGAAGACAATGAGCCGTATAATGAGCCTTTCAGTCAGAAATGTGAGAGGAAATTACAGCAAATAATGAGAGGACAAAATAAATATGTATAAAATATACTTAAACACATAAACTAGCTGAATTTTAACATTTTCCTCCAGAAATCATTCTAATATGATAATTTATTATCAGTGTTGGAAATTGCTGTGCTGCTTTTTTTAACCTATGATAATGTTTTTCAGGATCCTTTGATGAATAAATGGATGATGAAAATTCAGCTTTGCGTCAAAACAAAAGTATAAAGTGCAATAATTTCCCTGAAGGAAGTTTTTATCTTAAAAATACAGAAAAAGGATTGAACTTTGACATGACGGATTCCCTGTAAATTATTACCTTTCCTTGGAAGAAAGAACAAAACAGACCTAAAAACCCCATAGTTTGCTTTGTCTAACATCCATTTCAGGTCTTGAAGTGTCTATGAGCCGATGACCTGAATCAGGTGTTTAATTAAGTAGATATGCAAACTTTGCAGTTTTACTTAAGGAACTTGGTTGAGAACCACTGATTTACAGTGTCCTATTACATGCAGTTGTCAACCTTTGATTATATAAAATTGTGTGTTAAAGTTCTGTTATTAAATATGTGTTATTTGACATTGTTTAGCTAGGATTGTGAATCCCAATTAACCTTCATACTTGGGCTTTACAGAGTTTTTGTTTCAAAATTAAATAAAAATAATCCTGCTTACTTATTCACATAAAACAACGTATTAATTAAAATTTTGTTAGACATTTTTTGTTTAGAAAGGCAATATGCTAGGAGACATGAATGACCCTGAATAATGCTGTGACTTGCGCTTGAAAAGACAGTGAGCTGCGTAATACCTTGAGTCAGGTATATGTGAAGAAATTACAACAAAGAATGTGAGCACAAAAGAAATGTGTATACATATTTTTGTAGCTTATTTAGAATATACTTAACCATATAAATGAGCTGAATTTATCAGCATAATTACTCTGCTCTTCAGTGCCAGATATTCCTCCAGAAATTATTCTAAAATGATTTATTATCAGTGTTGGAAATTGCTGTGTTGCTTTTTTTGCATCATATGATACTGGTTTTCAGAATTCTTTGAATAAATAATGGATGATGAAAATTCAGCTTTGCATCACAGAAATAAATTATATTTTATAGTATAGTGAAATAGAAAATCACTATTACAAAAAAGATCAAAAGTATAAAGTGCAATAATTTCCGTGAAGGAAGTCTTTATCTTAAAAAATATAGAAAAAGGATTAAACTTTGACATGATGGAATCCCTGTAAATTATTACTTGTCCTTGGAAGAAAGACCTAAAAACTCCATAGTTTGGATGTTTCCTTTGTCTGACATCTGTTTCAGGTCTTGGATTCTCTGAGCAGATGACCTGAGTCAGGTGTGTTTGATTTAGGAGACATACAAAATGTACAGTTCCCTTTCAAGGGAAAGCACTAAGGCAGGGGTCTCCAAACTTTTCAGCCCGAGGGCCGCATTAACTTTCAAACAGCAGTTCGGGGCCGACTACACACTCGAGGTCCAAATAAAAAATAATCAAAACATGGATGTTGTTTTAAATTATTTATTTAATATTATTTTATTGTTATTACTTGATAACACATTGATACACTACACATGGACACCTGTATTAGTGAGAATGGTTAAAATGGTCTCCGTTTACTATCGTAACCTCGGTTATTTTTCCATATTTTTCCCTTTGGAGAAGTGTGAAGGAAATATTCTGACACAATTGTCGCGCTTATGATATTTATACTGTCTGTCTGCCAGATCCGCATCGCACTACAATTGGCCAGTTGTCAACTGGCGTTATCCTATAAGGTTTCGGAAACGTGAAGGGGAGGAGTTCCCAAATGCATTTCATTGCAACATCTCGTTCCCACACTAGAAAGGGAGCGCAGTAATGTGCGCTTCTATTTTAATTTGGTGAAAACATAACGTCCACGTTAGCGGCGCCTGATCTTGGCAGGATACACGTACATTTATGTATTTTTTTCCAGAGACAAAAAGGTCTCCGCTGGCCGGATGAGAGGGCTTCGGGCCGTAGTTTGGAGACCCCTGCACTAAGGGAATGCCTCTGCGTGAACGTGTCATGAAGCATGTGTGCAATCTAACCAGTCGCATAACAAGTGACGCAGTAAGCAGGTGACGTCATGAACCAAGAATCTATAAATGTCTTCAGTAGTGCTGTATGTGAACTGTCTGTCATATTTACTGTTGTTTGTCTAACAACTAAAACTGAGATTTGTACATATAATGGTGAGCAAAGAGCAATACGGGTATTGAATGTGTTCATCCGTGCCCTCGCTACAAAATTACGGGTGGGTATACACATGTGCTTTGTGTTGTTTGTTGGGGAGCAGAGTACGCATAGTCAGTGTTTGAGGGTGTTGAGTGTTTGGCTGTGTACACTGCAACAGCTACTGCTGAAAACCTTCTGCTCCCGCCTAGTGCTCTTTGACCAGAACGCTCTGGCTTGCGGTCCTCATGGTTCTGTTCCCGCTGCAGCTGAGGCTCAGCGTCGCTCTACAACCTGGGGATCGCAAATGGATCTGTTGGAGGGGTTTGAGACGGGGGCTGCCCTATCTCCACCCGTAGCCATTTGATCTAGCACCTTCTCTCAGGTTGGAGGTTGGTTCCTTCTGCATTAGGAGAAGTACCGGCGCTGCAACAATCCAGTTCTGAACAAAGAAGGGGTTGGATGTTGTCAGCGTCAAAGCTGAAGATGATTCACCACCTCACTTTCCAAATTGCCAACCCCCAAAAAAACACACACACAAAAAGAAAAACTGCTCGACCCAGGACTCGGGTGCCACTGATGCTCAGTGAAGATCTAGATGTTTAAAGCTATGATAAACACAAACATGCAGTCATGGGCAAAATTGTTGCCACCCCTTTATTGCTCACAAAATAGTATTGCATTAGCATGTTTTGCTGTACACGGTGTTTATTGTGTGTATTGGAACAAAACAAAAAAGAGGAAGAAATGCTCATTTGAAAATTTCACACAAAACTCACACCACACCTTTGGAAAAAATAACTGAAATCAATTGCTTCCTATAACCATCAGTAACATCTTTACACCTCTCAGAATTTTGCAAACTGCTCCAGATCTCTCATATTGGAAGGGCACCTTTTCCCAAAAGCAATTTAAGATCTCTCCACAGGTGATCAATGGGATTTAGGTCGGGACTCATTGTTGGTCTTTGTTGCCATCCATTTCTGGGTGCTTTTTAAAGTATGTTTGGGGTTATTGTCCTGCTGGAAGACCCCCACGATCTTGGATGCAAACCCAGCTTTCTGACACTCGGCCCTACCTTGTGTCCCAAAATCATCTGGTAATCCTCATATTTCATGATGCCTTACACACAGTCAAGGCACCCAGTGCCAGTGGCAGCAAAACAACTCCAAAACATCTTTGATCCTCCACCATATTTGACTGTAGGTACTGTGTTCTCTTCTTTGTAGGCCTCATTGCGTTTTTGGTCTTGCTTTACCAAAAAGCTCTATCTTGGTCTCATCTGTTCACAAGACATTTACCCAGAAGGATTTTGGCTTACTCAAGTACATTTTAGGAAACTTTTTTTTTATGTCTCTGTGCCAGCAGTGGGTCCTCCTGGGTCTCCTGCCGTTGCGTTTCATTTCATTCAAATGTCGACAGATAGTTCACTGATGCACCTTGAGCCTCCAGGACAGTTTGAATTTCTTTGGAACTTGTTTGGTGCTGCTTAACCACCATCCGGTCTATCCTGTGTCTATCACACCGGCTTCCCTATAAGTTTCTGCTAAGCGAATCTCAACTGGTTTATCAACTTCAGTCTTCTGCCAGCAGGAGATCATAATGAACATGTCGTCAACGCCAACACCTGGAGAAACACAGAAAGCCTGTGAATATTAGTTGAGACACCTACTAGAGGATGAAATGAATGACGTTTACCGAGAATCAGAAAGGGCGCTGAGGCCACGGTCATGGCAAACGGCATCCCGCAGAACAGCAGCAGTCCGAAGCTGGCCAACACAGCCAAACCCGCAGAGACCACCCAGACCTTAGTCCTGACACAGTCTAACCTGCGGAGAAATACGTGATAGATAAGCTCATTTGGCTTGACTTTGGCACAAATTTAATCTTTAATGCTTTGTAATACCTCATACAAGACAGAACTGAAATGTTTATGGCCAAGAAATACGTAATCGAGAAAAGGGGGATCACAGAGTCTGAATTGGTCTCGAACTCATTCTGTCTTGATATTGATGTGAAGTAAGACACTCGAACCTGTAGAAATTAAACAGAAAAAACTGTTCAGTTTAGTTACTTTATATATGATTGTGCTGCTTTCTCTTTCTCGCACAGGGAAGAATAATTATGGCTAGTTATGAAAGATTTGGAGAAACATTAGGCAAATGTACATGCATACATGCGGTTCATTTTCTCAAATGGGTTTTGGTGCTTGAGTTACAGTTGCTGGAGGTCATTTGATTAATGTTGAAATAAAAGTATCTAAACAGAGCAGCTTAACTTTATATTCACAAGAACTCAAATCACTAGACTAAATCAGAATCAAAAGAAAAAACATGACTATGGACAAAGAACCAAAATGAACAGAGGTTACCAATCCAGGAGTACATCCTTGATGAAAGACGTACCAAACAATTAATATCCAAGGAAACTAACAGAAAGTAATGAAACTAAACATGTCACAAACCCACCCTAAACTGAAGAGATAACTGTGACAAATATTATATGGGGTGTATGTTATTACAAATATTGGTCATTAGGAAATAATTAAGTCAAACTTACCGTTTTTTGGTCTCTATGGTTTGAGAAGAATTCTATAAATTCATCAAGCCATTTAGTGGTTTCCTTTAACAACTTCTCGTCTAGGAAATAAAAAAGCCTGACTGCTTTTGCACTGGTCAGCACTGAGCTATTCAGCTCTACACCACCAATACTCGTTCCCAAAAACATGTCGTTATTCATCGGATATGTTATGTTTGAAGAAACAATTGTAGTAGCATTGTAATTTATAATGTCTAAAATTGCATTTGAGATGCACCTTCCCTTTGCCTTTGCACAGAGGTTTTCAAAAGTTTGTCCCGTATTTATACTTTTCACTTGTTTGTCCAGGTCAATAATGTCACTAAAAGCTGCTTCAGTTAATATATTTTCTCCATGGAGACCTGTGATGATCAAAGAGGCGTAAGTGCCATCAGACGAAAGCCGTAGCTGAGAAAACTCTTCAGTTTTTGGGAAATTTTCCACCACAATTTTCCTCTCTGACTTGGCAGGTCCATTGACAGGCGTAAACTATTCTTCAATATCATTTGCCTCCCTCTCCTGAAGAAAGATAAAACCAGCTCCAAGTGCAGCAGCCACATATACAGGGAGTGCAGAATTATTAGGCAAATGAGTATTTTGACCACATCATCCTCGTTATGCATGTTGTCTTACTCCAAGCTGTATAGGCTGGAAAGCCTACTACCAATTAAGCATATTAGGTGATGTGCATCTCTGTAATGAGAAGGGGTGTGGTCTAATGACATCAACACCCTATATCAGGTGTGCATAATTATTAGGCAACTTCCTTTCCTTTGGCAAAATGGGTCAAAAGAAGGACTTGACAGGCTCAGAAAAGTCAAAAATAGTGAGATATATTGCAGAGGGATGCAGCAGTCTTAAAATAGCCAAGCTTCTGAAGCGTGATCATCGAACAATCAAGCGTTTCATTCAAAATAGTCAACAGGGTCGCAAGAAGCGTGCGGAAAAACCAAGGCCCAAATAACTGCCCGTGAACTGAGAAAAGTCAAGCGTGCAGCTGCCAAGATGCCACTTGCCACCAGTTTGGCCATATTTCAGAGCTGCAACATCACTGGAGTGCCCAAAAGCACAAGGTGTGCAATACTCAGAGACATGGCCAAGGTAAGAAAGGCAGAAAGTCGACCACCACTGAACAAGACACACAAGCTGAAACGTCAAGACTGGGCCAAGAAATATCTCAAGACTGATTTTTCTAAGGTTTTATGGACTGATGAAATGAGAGTGAGTCTTGATGGGCCCGTGGCTGGATTGGTAAAGGGCAGAGAGCTCCAGTCCGACTCAGACGCCAGCAAGGTGGAGGTGGAGTACTGGTTTGGGCTGGTATCATCAAAGATGAGCTTGTGGGGCCTTTTCGGGTTGAGGATGGAGTCAAGCTCAACTCCCAGTCCTACTGCCAGTTTCTGGAAGACACCTTCTTCAAGCAGTGGTACAGGAAGAAGTCTGCATCCTTCAAGAAAAACATGATTTTCATGCAGGACAATGCTCCATCACACGCGTCCAAGTACTCCACAGCGTGGCTGGCAAGAAAGGGTATAAAAGAAGAAAATCTAATGATATGGCCTCCTTGTTCACCTGATCTGAACCCCATTGAGAACCTGTGGTCCATCATCAAATGTGCGATTTACAAGGAGGGAAAACAGTACACCTCTCTGAACAGTGTCTGGGAGGCTGTGGTTGCTGCTGCACGCAATGTTGATGGTGAACAGATCAAAACACTGACAGAATCCATGGATGGCAGGCTTTTGAGTGTCCTTGCAAAGAAAGGTGGCTATATTGGTCACTGATTTGTTTTTGTTTGGTTTTTGAATGTCAGAAATGTATATTTGTGAATGTTGAGATGTTATATTGGTTTCACTGGTAAAAATAAATAATTGAAATGGGTATAAATTTGTTTTTTGTTAAGTTGCCTAATAATTATGCACAGTAATAGTCACCTGCACACACAGATATCCCCCTAAAATAGCTAAAACTAAAAACTACTTAAAATATTGATACAAAAATATTCAGCTTTGATATTAATGAGTTTTTTGTGTTCAGTGAGAACATGGTTGTTGTTCAATAATAAAATTAATCCTCAAAAATACAACTTGCCTAATAATTCTGCACTCCCTGTAAAGATATTACAAGAAACACACATGGATGTCTACCAACAACACAACCAAATTTTTCAAAGACCTGAGACAGAGGCCTTTCAACGCAGTCTGTTTTACATCTCGCCATCCTCTAATAAACTTAAGCAGCTTGCAGTGAATCTCTTGATGTTTTGCACAGCTCAAGTAACATCCTCCATCTGCAGTGACTCATTGTTGTCATAATGTACTTATAGTCTGAGTTGAACGTGAACAACTGTCTGTCACTCATTAACAGCATGATGTTACTCACTAACAAACTTCCTTGTTTGGAGGGATTTTTGATGCTTCCTTGTGTCAGTTCCAGAAATTGAATGCTTTACTAAGGGGCCACTTTTAACCTTTTCGCATGTAAGTTTATAATATTTTCACTGATCCTCAACGTGAGTTTTTTTTAAGCGACCGTCATTTTAGAACGTTTCCCGTTATTGTTTCCATGACGACGCATCATGCTTGTCACGTGACACACTGATGCCACAAAAGTGCTGTAGGACAAATGTAATCTATTTTAGTAGTTTATTTTTTATTCAAAATATTCACCATTTTGTCAGTTTATAATTAAATGGATTGTTATATCCACTTTAATAAACATCGGTGTGTATTTTTCAAACTGTAAAAAAATGAGTATTTAAATGTTTGAAACCTAAAATAAACTTTATGTGGTTGAAAACACTTAATTGTGATATATGACAAACTCTGAGCGCGTCTGTCTCTGGATCAGCGACAGATCACAAGCGCGCAAAAACACATTTGAATTGAGCAGTTGATCATGTGATGCACTGAACGTTTTAATCGCACTGGTGGGATCGATCAATCAAAGGATTAAGGGACCATAATAAATGCCAAACTTCAAAGAAATGATTGACTATGACACCTCAGGAATTCCTCCATCCTAAAATTTGATAGAAGTCAAAACCACCACTAGATTCACTTCTACACTTAGAGCAGGAGGAATGGGTGCAGTATAAAAGATAAAGTGTTTTATCTCATGATGTAAATTCAGTTACAATGCAAATATATATATATACATTTTTTTTTAATCAACATCCTATCATCCACCTAAGTGTCAAGGCATCAAGAATCTGACAACTGGTTCTAACACAAAAAAAACCTTATAGAAAGGAATGTTTAAAATGAATAGGATTAACATTGCCTGATGGGCCTGATGCTCCCTGGCACTTTATCCCAAATTTTACGTTTGACATTTGTGAGGGTGTGATTTTTTTTTTTGTTACTCGTAACTAAATGTAAGACATCATGGAAGCTTCAAAGAACTCTTTACCATATATATATTTGCATTGTCTGAAATAATCAACATGTTTTCCATACAAACAGAGCTGTATTTAAAATGAAATGTGTTGATAAGAATTTTATTTTCATTTTAAACTTCCAATTAGTTGAGAAAAAATGTACTAATGATTTAAATGTGTGTTACATGTAATCACTTCTGCAGCATTGGGATAAAGTTTTAGCTTTTCAGACCACCCTAGCGACAAATTTTCCAAAAAGCGACTAGCGACAAATCTAGCGACTTTATCTGGAGTTATTGGCGACTTTCGGAAGTGAAAGCACATATCGTTCTTACTCTTCTCAATGAGCATCGAGCATCGGTTCCTTCTGCTTTAGTACAGGCTCTGCAACAATCCAGTTCTGAACAAAGAAGGATGTTGTCAGCGTCAAAGCTGAAGATGATTCACCACCTCACTTTCCAAATTGCCCCCCCCCCCCGCCCCAAAAAAAAACAACCCACACACACAAAATGAAAAACGGCTCGACCCAGGACTCGGGTGCCACTGATGCTCAGTGAAGATCTAGATGTTTGCTCATTGCTCACAAAATAGTATTGCAATAGCATGTTTTGCTGTACACAGTGTTTATTGTGTGTATTGGAACAAAACAAAAAAAAAAAAATAGGAAGAAAAGCTCATTTGAAAATTTCACACAAAACTCACACCACACCTTTGGAAAAAATAACTGAAATCAATTGCTTCCTATATCCATCAATAACCTCTTTACCCCTCTCACCCAGAATTTTGCACCACTCTTTCTGGGTGCTTTTTTTAAGTATGTTTGGGGTTATTGTCCTGCTGGAAGACCCACAATCTTGGACGCAAACCCAGCTTTCTGACACTCGGCCCTACCTTGTGTCCCAAAATCATCTGGTAATCCTCATATTTCATGATGCCTTACACACAGTCAAGGCACCCAGTGCCAGTGGCAGCAAAACAACTCCAAAACATCTTTGAACCTCCACCATATTTGACTGTAGGTACTGTGTTCTCTTCTTTGTAGGCCTCATTGCGTTTTTGGTCTTGCTTTACCAAAAAGCTCTATCTTGGTCTCATCTGTTCACAAGACATTTACCCAGAAGGATTTTGGCTTACTCAAGTACATTTTAGGAAACTTTTTTTTATGTCTCTGTGCCAGCAGTGGGTCCTCCTGGGTCTCCTGCCGTTGCGTTTCATTTCATTCAAATGTTGACAGATAGTTCACTGATGCACCCTGAGCCTCCAGGACAGTTTGAATTTCTTTGGAACTTGTTTGGTGCTGCTTAACCACCATCCGGTTTATCCTGTGTTGCAACCTTTCATACATTTGTCTATTTCGTCCACGTCCAGGGAGATTAGCTACAGTGCCATGGGTTGCAAACTTTTTGATAATGTTGTGCACTCTGGAAAAATGTACATCTAGATCTCTGGTTGTAACCATGAGATTGTTGATATTTTTCAGTCCTCAGACAATTCTCTTCTCTTTCTATTGTCCATGCTTAGTGTGGCACACACAGATTGTCAACTTGTCAGCTTGAAACAATCTTATGTATACACAATTTTGAAAGGGTACCAATAATTGTGTCCAGCCCATTTTTGGAGTTTTGTGTAAAATTGTCAAAAATAAGATCCTATCCTTCGCCCGATGAGTTCAGTTTCTTTACAGTGTCTTAACACGCTATGTGGTTCCTTCCTCCCAGGGACAAGCGCTGGCACTACAACTATCCAGTTCTGAGGATCTGGATATTTGCATCAAGCCTGGACGTGAGGAGCTGTATATATAGCTATATTTAGTTCAGGTTAGAGACAGGCTTTCCTCCTCTCTTTTCCCATCACTCAGCTCTAGCGGCTCTCTCCCAGGTTTGGAATTACGTTCTGCAGTTAATTTCAGCTCCTCACACTGTGTCAAAAATTAAATAAATACATAAAGACCTGATGGTCATTATCGTCAGGTCCTTGAGGGCAGTCCCCACCTCAGCTGGCCGTTCTGCTCACCTTGCCACCTTGTGAACTTCAGGGAAAAGAGGTCCTCAGCGAGTGCTCGTCTCAGTGTCCACCCCGAAACATAGCAGCACCGGGATGCTCGCCTGACTGTGACAGAGTCACTTCAGGGCATTTTATTTATATAAATATATATACCCTAAAGTGTTAGTAAAATGAATATCATGCTGTGATCATCATATAACAGTTAGGAAAAAACATCTTATGTGTAATATTATATTAGATCCGTGAACTAGGTTTTAATATATACTAATAAACCTGTGTCTATTTGTATCAATAATGTTAATCAAACAACAAAAGAAAAGAAAAAAGTTCTTGATCAAACAACTTTTATAATAATTAGTTTTATTTGTAATAAATAACACTAAAGTGTAAAGAAGAACTTTTACTTTTAAAAAACCTTTTAAAAGCAATTCAGTGTAATAGGTTACCAAATCTTTATACTGTAACCATAGCTTAATCACTTATTATACCTTTAATCCCTTCGCATATGCATACGCATCTTAAGATAACTAATAATAATAATATAACAATATAATTTAGTTTAATATATTTAATCTTAAATATATTTCATCATATACAATTAAAGAGTTAGAAATGCTGTCATGGCTTCAGCTCCAAGATTACTCTGAATAACATCCGTCAGGATGTTGAACAGTAGTGTATTAATTGTGATCACTGTGTGGTTACCAAAGCCTTACACCCTAAAGTTTGGAAAACCACGGGACATTTGATGGATTCAAGGCCTTTGGAAATTCTTGCAACTGACTTTACACTATACAGCAAGCAAGTAAAAGCTGCGAGAACATGCTTGTAGTTACTGATGTTTTTACCCAAGCCTACCCAACTAGGGATCATCTCATCCTGATGCTTCTGTGTTTATGGGGTGCTAAAACACTTTGCTTAAGCAGCTGTGCCACGTGTATGTTGTAGAAGAGTAGAACTGTAACATCATCCTGAGGGAAATGGGCATAATAGGCATTTATGATGCCATCATCCAGAGTCTGTAAGAATCATTTTTCAGGTCGGCATGAGATTCAAGATTGTGTGGGTTTTGTGGCCTTATTTCAGTAACGTAAACTTTTTTTTTCAGAAACCATGAATGAACAATTTTCTCAAAACTAAACTATTACATACATGTTCCTCACATATTATAGTTTTTGCTGAATACAGTATAATCCCTAAAAGACTTTAGCCATGAAAATGTTATAAGTAACAGAAATAATCACAAATGTCAGAGCAGTTCAAAACACCTCCAGGCACAGAATAAACCCTGAGTGTTAAATAAACTGCCTGCAAATAGATCCTCACCTTATTTGTCCCAAGACAAACGTTATAAAATCATACTGAATGAGATGTTTTATTTTATGTACAATTTTGTGGATGATCTACACAGCTTTTGTGGTTTTGGCTACTGTCCTGTGATCGTATTACATACAAATTAAGTGCATTATGTTCTTATTATCTGCTTAGTCTTTAACTTAGGATCTATTTACTAATGTTTTATTGAACTTCAGACAGAGTATATAAATTACTCTTTAACTTATTGTTTACAGACAAACGCTTGGTAATGCTTCTTCAAGTAGAACAGAGCTTACATTAGATCTTCATTCATTTGGCTTCTTCATATTTCCACCAGGAAATGTCAACTCTGCTCACGGTTACCATGACATCAGTTTACGAGATGAGAGATCATGCATTCATGCATATACTGTCATAAATTACTCATTTACTTCAATGACAAGCATAAAATTCCCAATGTTCACTGACATCTTTTAATCAAATTCGTACTTGAATTCAGCTGTTTTAGAAATGCAAATGCATTATTTTAATGTGCATATTAAATATAACTGCATTGAATAACATATTGATTAAAAGTATTAAAAGACAAACTTGATTCAAATGTAAATACAAAAAAACATGTCAGATGTAGTGTAAACACAATGATTATGAACATAAAGATCCTGGTCAAATCAAAGTGTCAGATAGAGCTAATCTGAATTAAACTGAAAACTGGAGCACAATAGCATATTTAAAAATGAACCTTGGTTAATAAATTCTACAGGTGAAATCTTCAAGACAAGTAAGATCAGTAACAGTCAGGGTCACCAAGCCATTCGTCCACTGATGTGACACTGTTCTCTGCGAGACTTTGTTTATTTTTCACACGACTGTTTCTACAAGTGCCAAGGAAAGTCAGGAACACTGGGATGAATACGATGCCATGGACGGCTCCAAACAGAATGACCAAGAACATGATTTTGAAGAAGGTCCTGAAGATGTAACTTTTAGCAGCTGCTAGCACCACCACACCTGCGATCGTGGACACGGCGCCCTGAATGATCGGATAGCCCAGTTTATTGATGGCATCCGTGGCTTTCTCATTCGCTGAGGATTTTTCACTTGACACAAAAGCATAGGATATATGAGCAGAGAAGTCCACAGAAAACCCTATACAAATAACCAGATTAATCATTGACACAGAGTCTAAACTAACATCCCATAATGCCATGAAACCAGCCACTCCCACAATGACAGATGCAATGGCAAATGTCACCCAAAGAGAGCAAAGAGGGTTCGGGATCAGAAGAAGTGAAATGACTAACATCGCACATGTGGCGACGACTATGTTTTGGATTGTATTAGTGATGATGATGGCGTATTGGTCGAAATAGATGAATGCAGGGTGGAACACAATCAGATCAACGGGTGTCTGCAACTTCCCACATTTGACGGCAGTTTCTCTAAATGCATTCAGCATGTTCTTCTCATCTATCGCGGTCGTGATGTTCACAGTCTGAATGAACATACGTGAAGCATGAATTGTATTGTTAGTGAAATTAACATCTTGGCTAAAACCAAACTGAGTTAGAAATGCTGTTAAATGATTTTTAAACATTGTTTCATTGTCTACATTTATATTATATGTTTGTCCAAACTGCACATACGCATGCAGCCAAGAATTAGGAAAAATGTCTGGATTTGCTGGATTTTCTGGATTTGCCATTGACAGATTTTTAAAATTTTGAAAACACACTTCAAGACTTTCGCGAGTAGTTGCGTTCCAGTACTGAAAGCGTTCGTCTTTTATAACTAGCATGACATTAGGACCAAAGTCAGAGAAGAATATATCTTCATTGTCATAGTAATCACGTACATATGAGCCGTCTGCTGCTAAATGCTTCAAATCCAGACCTTCCTGTATTTGGAAGCATCCATAGATACTCACTGCCAAATATCCAGCATAGATCAGACACACAAGCATCTTAACCCACACTCTTGTCAGAAAAGGGCCGTAATAGTTTTTAAAAAATGAATCCATTGGCATTTCAAATTCCTTGCGCGTGTTTTTATCAAACGCCCCACCAACACAACAAGCTTTACCATCACAAGAAGCTTTCCCATCCCCACTGGCCTCTGGGACTTTCATGCAGGTCAACCAGTGTCTGTTTCCCTTCTCTCTCCGTCCGTTCAGCGCGAGACATGCACCGAAGAAGGTGATATTGAAGATGAAGCAGAACAGAAGAGCTGCGCTGGTGTACATACAGAAAGACTGCACTGAGCGGAAGGGAGTCAGGAGACCGATGTAGAAAGCCAGCACATCGGTCAGTGTTGTGATAGTGATTGAAACACCGGCTTCCCTATAAGTTTCTGCTAAGCGAATCTCAACTGGTTTATCAACTTCAGTCTTCTGCCAACAGGAGATCATAATGAACATGTCATCAACGCCAACACCTGGAGAAACACAGAAAGCCTGTGAATATTAGTTGTGAGACACCTACTAGATGATGAAATGAATGACGTTTACCGAGAATCAGAAAGGGCGCTGAGGCCACGGTCATGGCAAACGGCATCCCGCAGAAGAGCAGCAGTCCGAAGCTGGCCAACACAGCCATACCCGCAGAGACCGCACCGGACATGGCCACCCAGACCTTAGTCCTGACACAGTCTAACCTGCGGAGAAAGACGTGATAGATAAGCTCATTTGGCTTGACTTTGGCACAAATTTAATCTTTAATGCTTTGTAATACCTCATACAAGACAGAACCGAAATGTTAATGGCCAAGAAATACGTAATCGAGAAAAGGGGGATCACAGAGTCTGAATTGGTCTCGAACTCATTCTGTCTTGATATTGATGTGAAGTAAGACACTCGAACCTGTAGAAATTAAACAGAAAACACTGTTCAGTTTAGTTACTTTATATATGATTGTGCTGCTTTCTCTTGAAGCACAGGGAAGAATAATTATGGCTAGTTATGAAAGACCTGGAGAAACATTAGGCAAATATACATGCATACAAATTCGGTTAATTTTCTCAAATGGGTTTTGGTGCTTGAGTTACACTTGCTGGAGGTTATTTGATTAATGTTGAAATAAAAGTCAAAACACAACAGCTGAACTTTATTTTCACAAGAACTCAAATCACTAGACTGAATCAGAATCCAATCCAAATTAACCAAGTACATCCTTGATGAAAGACGTACCAAACAATAAACATCCAAGGAAACTAAACATGTCACAAACCCACCCTAAACTGAAGTAAACATAGATAATTGTGACAAATATTATATGGGGTTTATGTTATTACAAATATTGGTCATTAGGAAATAATTAAGTCAAACTCACCGTTTTTTGGTCTGTATGGTTTGAGAAGAACTCTATAAAGCCATCAAGCCATTTAGTGGTTTCCTTTAACAACTTCTCGTCTAGGAAATAAAAAAGCCTGACTGCTTTTGCACTGGTCAGCACTGAGCTATTCAGCTCTACACCACCAACACTCGTTCCCAAAAACATGCCGTTATTCATCGGATATGTTATGTTTAAAGAAACAATTGTAGTAGCATTGTAATTTATAATGTCTAAAATTTCATTTGAGATGCACCTTCCCTTTGCCTTTGCACAGAGGTTTTCAAACGTTTTTCCTGAATTTATACTTTTCACTTGTTTGTCTAGGACAATAATGTCACTAAAAGCTGCTTCAGTTAATATATTTTCTCCATGGAGACCTGTGATGATCAAAGAGGCGTAAGTGCCATCAGACGAAAGCCGTAGCTGAGAGAACTCTTCAGTTTGTGGGAAATTTTCCACCACAATTGTCCTCGCCGACTTGGCAGGTCCATTGACAGGTGTAAACTGGTCTTCAATATCATTTGCCTCCCTCTCCTGAAGAAAGATAAAACCAGCTCCAAGTGCAGCAGCCACATATAAAGATATTACAAGAAACACACATGGATGTCTACCAACAACACAACCGATTTTTTCAAAGACCTGAGACAGAGGCCTTTCAACGCAGTCTGTTTTACATCTCGCCATCCTCTAATAAACTTAAGAAGCTTGCAGTGAATCTCTTGATGTTTTGCACAGCTCAAGTAACATCCTCCATCTGCAGTGACTCATTGTTGTCATAATGTACTTATAGTCTGAGTTGAACGTGAACAACTGTCTGTCACTCATTAACAGCATGATGTTACTCACTAACAAACTTCCTTGTTTGGAGGGATTTTTGATGCTTCCTTGTGTCAGTTCCAGAAATTGAATGCTTTACTAAGGGGCCACTTTTAACCTTTTCGCATGTAAGTTTATAATATTTTCACTGATCCCCAACGTGAGTTTTTTTAAGCGACCGTCATTTTAGAACGTTTCCCGTTATTGTTTCCATGACGACGCATCATGCTTGTCACGTGACACACTGATGCCACAAAAGTGCTGTAGGACAGATGTAATCTATTTTAGTAGTTTATTTTTTATTCAAAATATTCACAATTTTGTCTGTTTATAATTAAATGGATTGTTATATCCACTTTTATAAACATCGGTGTGTATTTTTCAAACTGTAAAAAAATGAGTATTTAAATGTTTGAAACCTAAAATAAACTTTATGTGGTTGAAAACACTTAATTGTGATATATGACAAACTCTGAGCGCGTCTGTCTCTGGATCAGCGACAGATCACAAGCGCGCAAAAACACATTTTAATTGAGCAGTTGATCTTGTGATGCACTGAACGTTTTAATCGCACTGGTGGGATCGATCAATCAAAGGATTAAGGGACCATAATAAATGCCAGACTTCAAAGAAATGATTGACTATGACACCTCAGGAATTCCTCCATCCTAAAATTTGATAGAAGTCAAAACCACCACTAGATTCACTTCTACACTTAGAGCAGGAGGAATGGGTGCAGTATAAAAGATAAAGTGTTTTATCTCATGATGTAAATTCAGTTACAATGCATATATATATATATATATATATATATATATATAAATTTTAAATCAACATCCTATCATCCACCTAAGTGTCAAGGCATCAAGAATCTGACAACTGGTTCTAACACAAAAAAAAACATATAGAAAGGAATGTTTAAAATGAATAGGATTAACATTGCCTGATGGGCCTGATGCTCCCTGGCACTTTATCCCAAATTTTACGTTTGACATTTGTGATGGTGTGATTTTTGTTACTCGTAACTACAAATGTAACACAACATGGAAGCTTCAAAGAACTCTTTACCATATATATACCGGTATTTGCATTGTCTGAAATAATCAACATATTTTCCATACAAACAGAGCTGTATTTAAAATGAAATGTGTTGATAAGAATTTTATTTTCATTTTAAACTTCCAATTAGTTTAGAAAAAAATTACTAATGATTCAAATGTCTGTTACATGTAATCACTTCTGCAGCATTGGGATAAAGTTTTAGCTTAGAGGATGATTCTTTTTTCATTTATTTTATTTTGGTTCTCACAGATAATTAATCATAAAAAATAAAGCTATACATAATAACTGAAAAAGGTGTAGGCTGAAGCCTCTGCTTACTAAACCTACCCTCTATACATAATTATCAATCAAATGAGCGTCACTTTTTCACATATATTAGTTAATATAAGACAAGAGAAAAGAAAAAGTATACAGAGTATATTGGATTAAATAATTATTTACTTACTTATTTTTAAACATTTTCTTGAATTTACAAAGTGAATTACTTTACCTTATTTTTTTAAACATATGCATTCCTCTTAGTTTATACTGATTTTCTCTTATTTCAAACAGCCTCTGGAGACAGGTTGGAAGCAAATTATTATAGACCTTATACATTGTCTGTACAGTATAGAAATTGACTATATCAACAAATTTTAAAGCATTTAAATTAATAAACAATTATGTTACAAAAAGGAACAATAGACGGATTATAAGATTATAAAACACGTTGACAATCACAAACTAACAAATCATATAACCAATATAAATCCAATATATATGTCCCCAAACCTCCACACAATAGGTCATGTATGGAACTATGAGCGCACAATACAAAATATGTAATGAGTTTTCGTTCAGAATATGTTTAGTTTTATGTAATATTGCAATGGATTGAGACATTTTTCTTTTTACATGATTAATATGTGGTTTCCAGCATAATTTATGATCTATTATAACGCCTAGAAATGTATTTTCATATTCTCTAGTTCCTCATTGTTAACCCTAATTTTAACTTTATTATTACACTTTCGATTACCAAATATTGCAAACTTTGTTTTACTTAAATTCAGTGACAATCTATTATCATCCAACCATTGAACAGGAGAGGTTTGTTCATGGGGGGTATTCCAGAAAGCAAGATTATCTAACTCTTGCTTGATTAATCCAAAGGTATGTTGCTTCCAAAAATGCATCCGGGAGTAAGTTCATGGTTCACACACACACACAAGACAACAGAGTGATGAATCCACGAGTCACCATGGAAATGTAAGCTAAAAAAAAGTGCCGATCATTTATTTGACTTGTTTGTTTTCTTATTGTGTGAATTTCGCGCACAAGCACTGTGTACCGAGCCTGAACAGTTATGATAATTGACGTCATGTGAGCAACATTCGAAATTCGCGATGTGAACTTACACAAAAAAGTTCAGACAAACTGATTGCTCTGGGGCACTGAGAGATGCAAGGGAGGAACGCTGTTACTAAACTGTTTCAGAGATAACCCTCTCACCCTCAGCTCTTAGTTCTGACGATGCGACACAGGGGAGAGATAGCTTGTAGCGTATCACCCCATAATAGTGTTTATAGTCCCAGAAAATTCGTAATAATAGAAAATTTGGGGAATAAGCACACAGAAGAAATTAGTCCCATCCATGACTTCATTTATGACACATGTGTGATTGCAGATGTAAAATAAAGCAGCTTAATGGAGCCGATACCGGTCAGTTCAAAAAATTGGACCTTGATCGGTCCAGATACTTTAAGATTGATGTTTGGCATCCCCAATATCTATTTAGTATGTTTCAAAAAAGGAAGGCGATTTTGAAGAGTGAATATCATTAAAACAATGGTGATGGAACTGTCAAATATACTGTCAATAATACTTGCCTGGTTAACAAAAAAAGAAAGAAAGAAAAGAAAAGACATAAGAATATTGAAAAAATAATATTTTTTATTCTGTGTACTTTTTTCTTACAGATTATTCTATATTAAGCAATTTGTTGCAATTCAAAACAATCTATCCAGTTTCAATAATGATTAGGCAACTTTCCTGACTTTAAAGAAAATCATGAAATAGTGTATAGTCTTAAATAGCTATTGTTTACACATTTGTTACTTAAAAAACCTTTAAGTATTGTCTGATCCAGTGATTTTATTTTCTTTGACGTTTTCTTTTTAATGAAATGATAATCCAAGCGTTCCACCTCAACTCTGTTGACCTTGTTTCATTTTCATTCTTTTAATTCACTGTATTCTGGAGGGTTTTCTGCAGGAAGGTGATATATGGGAGGGTTGTTGACCACAGATATCTAAGAAAAAAATCTATATCAACAGCTTGCTTACAGATTACTTATTTATTGATTGATAATATTAAACAATTTTATATATATATAGACATTGAATTAAAATAATACCTTATTTTGAGGATTATTTTTGGAGTGCCATTTTACTCAAAATCCAGTTTAACTGGGGTTACAAGCTTTTCTTACCTCTGAGTAGTTAAAATCATTTAAATGATTGGGCCCTGGAGTTATAACTTGTGGAACAAACGGCACCTTTGGAAAAATATATAGTTTTATTACTACGAAATAAGATAATGATAAAATATTGTTCACATATTTTATTTCAAGACATTTAAGCAGGGAAAAACTGACACCATTGAATTAGTATTTGCATGTTTCAGAGTCAAAAGCTGTACTGTGATCATGTACACTGTATTTAGAGCGGCTTGATTCACAGTTAATGCTCTCTTCGAATGCTGTGAGTTTCAGTGTGCTAAAGTTTACTTAAAAAAATGTTATTTGTTATTAGTTATTTGAACAAAAATAATCTTGAGATTTTTACATAGTAAAAGATTGAGGGTTTGAGCATTTGAAAGTAAAGAATTTAATAAATAAACATTTGTAACATTTATTGGCTCTTGTAATGCGTGAAAGTGTGAGCATCCTTAAAATGTACATTATACAGTAATACCTTGAGATACGAGCATAATCCATTCTAGGACGAGCTCGTAACTTGAATTGCTCGCATTTCAAATAATCTTTTCTCATAAGAAATAACTGAAAAAAAAATGTATCTGGTCCGGCCCTCTAAAAAACTCCCTTATTAGTACTAATAACAATGTAAAAAACATGTTTTTAATTGCTATAGAGACACACACACAAAAAATATATATATAGTGTATAAGGATTCCTGTGATATAAAATAAAATGTGGTTTTCTGAGGAGTTCTTACCTTCGAGACAGACGATACAGTAGCGGCATGTGCGGAGGAGGAGGAGGGATAACGTAGATAACGCAAACACAATACAGAAGTGTAGTGCTTCTTCCCGTGTTGTGTATTGGATAGACTCAGAAGCTCATATTTATTATTATTGAACACTCATAACTCGTGCTGCTCCCAGCTTAATACTGGTGAATCACTCGTTGCCCCCGGTAACCCCCGCTGTAAAACCAAGCTGCCTCTAGTGGAGATCATATGCAATTACCCATAAATGAGGAGCTTATTTTCTCGTATCTCAAAGCAACACATTTGCTCGAAGGCTTGCTCGTATTTCGGGACGCTCATATCTCAAGGTATTACTGTACATGCATATGTGTGGGGTTCAGCTGGTGAAAAAGTTTGTGACCCCAGACGCATCTCTTACCTGTGGAGAACAGCAGCTGATGGCTTTATAAGCTAATACTGTGATATAGAGGGAGATGACATACTCAAGGATGGCGAATACCATTGTTACACCACTAATTCCCAAGAAAAGAGTCTGAGAGAGAAATCAACATCAACACAAATAATAATGTATATATAATAACTTGCACTCACTGAGGCTCATATAGTAATACAACATATTTATTAAATTATCAGTAATAGTAAGAGATCTATAAACTATTTCTGAAATGTCAGGAAAAGTGATGAATGCTGATTGTGTTCAGATGACACATATCAAAAGATAAACCATAGAGTGATCTTACTGTAATTACTAAATAAATGTGAATATAAAAGTTGGTGACATACCTTATACATTCTCCCAACATAATAACAGCCATAATCATCATAGAAAGACCCTCGAGCCAAATCCACTAAATTGAGGATAAAGGAAATGGCTGCAGTTACGGTACTGAGAATGCTCATCACAAGTGAACTTTTCACCTATAGGTTGAAAGACAAAACATAGAATAGATTAATAAATTAACACGAACTTTAGCTTGTTAACATACATGGAAAGGCATATGTATATGACATAAACCCACAAGCAACAATCATCAAGGTTCAAACACCAATGGTTCACGTAGATAATTGAAATGTAGTTTTTGCAGCAATGTCCAGTCAATCTACACTGATTTGTTACAGCAAATATGATTCTGTCTAAAGAGAAAACTAGAAATCGTTCCTCTTACTGTTATTCCAAAACAAATCCTCTGTTTAATTTTGTACAGTCATAAGATATGCAATCATAAAATATATGGGGTGTATGTGTAAAACAAATTGATATAAACTACATGACAAAGGATGTCAGACGTCAAATTAAAGTATTTTTGGAGTTATCATTTGCAGCTCTAAATTTTCTATGTCCAGAAGTGTTTATTTTGAGCTCCTTTTTATTTTTATAATTGATTATATAATATGTGTGGCCTTTTTTTTAAACGGTATATTTGAGTGAATTGTTGTATTTAATCTAATCAACACAATATATCAGCTCAAAACGTGAAAATTTGGTACACATTCTCATTTTTACACTATGTAAAAACATGTAAATTTTCATAAATGTGCATCATTCAGATTTGATGTTATTAATTGCTGAAATTTCTACTCGCAAACCTTTTTTTCCCCAGAAAATTCAAATTGTATTATGGCGCTCGCTAGTGTTAGACAGATGCATGTTTGCACCTGAGTAGATGTTCACGCTTCCTGACCGTCACAATCCTGCTGGCGTGCCTTTTGTTAAGTATGAACCTTTATGTTGAATGGTCCCTGTTCCCATTGGTTTCTGGGTTCAGTTTCTCATTCCTTTGTGGACTTGCCTAACTTTTTTGCTACACTGATGTGTCTTGTTTTCCTTGTGTAGGGGTGATTGGAATCAGTAGAATCAGTACAAATCAGTACAAACACAACATGGTTCAGGCTCCTCTGGTGCTTAAACTCCTAAAAATATCAAGTGTTGATCACATACCAAACTGTAACCGGAGGATGAATTCAGTTTGTTTTCTGCAGCAATGCAGAGTGATCCTGAGATGATGTACTGAGAGCAGAGAGAAAGACAACAATCAATGTGTGACTTGTGTTATTAAAGACACAACACTTAATTGTGTATTTGTTTCTTACGATGATAGATCCCCAGTAAACAATTCCACTAAAGACAGAGACGGAGTTTGCATAAACTGTAGATACGATTCCCAACAGGAAAGTCCACAGACCGATCATTATCTGGACAGTCTGTGAAGGACAAGAGACTCTTTTATAAAAAAAACTAAAACAGTATTACATTTTGAGGAACAATGAACATTTATAGCAGTTGTATTATAAATCAATCTAGAGTACTCTAATTCCATGAAAGCACATATTAATTTACAGATTAGAAAAATCTCTCCACTACTTCACATTGTCTGATAGTTTGCAACTCCTAAAACATTCTTCTCTGTGACTGGTACACTAAAATGTTTTATGATTTTACTCTGTAAATGATAAACTTATCTTATATTGTTGTCTTACCTGGATTGTTACCAGGGCATTTCGCCACATAAAAATGTGTGTACTTTGTTCATTTTTCAGAATTTATTCTTGTAAATTCCTTACCTCACACTGACATTCACACATATAAATAATACAATAATTTGGGTTTATGAACAATGTCTCACCCCAAGGACTTTTGGTTGGCCTTTCAGAAATGGCTGAAGTCCATGAAAATGTGAAACTCCTGCCAGCTGTTGTCCATAAACAGGAGCATTTGTCCCAGTTCTAGCTGCTGTTGTGTGTGTTGGTGGTTGAAATGGGTTGATGGTGTGGGACATTCTTGTTTCTGAATCTGAAATTGACCTGCACAGAATCCTAGTAAATAGAGACATATAAAGGATATGATGAGAAAATAGATTTATGTAAACATTAATAATTATTACCATAAACATGGTTTTCATGTTGTCGAAAAATCTATGAATGAAGTTGTTAATAGTAGTTTGGTTTTAACCTCTGTTAAATTATTGTCTTCAACTAGAATAACTAAATAATATTAGATGTAGGTGTAAACATAAAAATTTACTTTATAACACATTTTATAAAGCTCACATTTAAATTGATCCACATCATTTACATTTAGCAGATACTCTTTTCCAAACACACTAACAAAAGTTCCCTACCAGCCATTATAGATCATTACCAAATAAAAGAAATGTATTAATTAATAAATAAATAAATAAATCAGATAGTCAGTTTAAGTGTATAATTTTTTGTTTTACCAAGTATTGAAGTACGAGTATGAATTCTTCTCTTCAGTTGGTTTACCGCACTTTGCTCTGTTCACTCTTCTGAGTTGTAAGCCAGTATCATAAAAGTAATTGCTAATACTGTTTACCAGGATGAAAGTGTAGGCAGGTGGAGCTCAGGTGGCTAGGAGGAGTGGCAAAGCTGGCTCTTTAAAAAGATTTTAAAAAACAGAAAGCAATAATAATTAACTGAAGTAATCATAAATGAGTTCTTGTTGTACTTCATTTCAATAAATTTGTAGGCCACGGTGGTGGCCCTCTGGGGTCAATTCCTTCAGTTTTGATGGTTGAATTGGCGAAAGCACAGTAGAAGAAAGGAACAAATGAGGTCATGCAACAGCCAAGACAAAGATTTTTGGCAAATTTGACTAATCCTTTCCCCATATATAACAAGTTGAGTTCCCCTTTTAGAGAGGTTTTTCCCCCCAATTTTTTGAAAAATTATTTCCAAACCTCCAACTCCTTAGCTAGCTTTGGGCTGGTCGCCTCAGAAGAGGGTGTCTGGAGATTAAAGGACCGAAACACCCAATGATCCTGAGATTCTCCACTGACGATATGTCAATTTTTTTATGTCAAGATGATGTAAAAACATTTGAGACATACCTAATACCTACCCAGTAACCTGGGCTGTTAATTCAACTAGCCCTACACTCAACTCCTCGCTAAACCTACCCCTCAGTGAGGCATAGGCTATTTCTACCCCGGATGACCCCATTTCTACCCCGGCAGTTTTTTACACATTGGAGATTTTGACGGTAGATTCAACATAGCTAGCTAGGGGGACTGTTGCCCAACTTGGTTTTTAGCTAGATGATCTGGTTGGGGACTGAGTGGAGGAGCAAGATGGAAACCCAGTCAGGTTCCGGGGGGAGACAAGCGCAGTCCTGTCTTCCTTCCTCGCTTTGCTTTTCCCAGGAGGTGCCTGCTTGCTTAGTGCATGCTTTAGTGTAGATAATAGGGTGCGGATGTTAGATAATGGAACTGATAGGAGTACCCGGAATAAACAGCTCATGGGATCACAGACATGTGCTGGCCTGTACCCTTTTTGTGGACTCCCTGCTCCATCTGGATGGCTCCTGTGTATCATCCAGGGGGAGACCCTGCATACAAAAGAAAAAATTAGCCAGTGCCTTCGGAATTGGAACGACTGTTTAAGCCAAGAGGGGTTCTTTTTGTTTCGTCGGTAGGAAGGTGCTGCTCCACTCGGTCCTTCACCGGATGTCCAAGTGGGGTCAAGGGTGAGAGGTCAGGAATGGGGGGGGGACTGTCACAGTCATGCTATCCTCTCTGCTTTTCTAATCGCTACTTCCTGGCCTCCTTTGCGCAAGATTCCGTACCAGCTCAGGTCATGTTTTTAGCGGGCAGCGGTAGAGAAGGCTGAGAGGGTACACTGGTGCCAAGGCATGTGGATGTGTAATGCTGGCCTTGCATTATCAGACCAGACGGACCCAGGTTTGGATGGTCTGGTTCGCTTGGTCAGACTAAGTTAAGAATAAAGACTTTGCGCATCTGAACGAACAGGGTAGAGTACGCTAGGGTCACCGGGATTTATATTGAAGTGATGTTTTTATAAGTGAGGTGATAATCAGGAGGGGATAAGGGAGGCTGATATAGTTTTTCCTTTTGATGGGGTAGGGATAGGGAGAGTCAATATATTTTCTTGTTAGTGGGTTGATGATGTGGTGATAAAAAGATAATACAGTGGGGACGAGGAGGGTTAATTTAGCTTTTATTCTTCTCTTTTTCAGATGGAATGCGATAGAGACCAACCATTTAGGGCAGCGGTCAGGTGGGTGTTTGCGGTCTTTAAGGCGGAACATCACCTGCACCGGGGCCGGGAGATGGGCCTGGACTCTGACCCTAAGGAGGTACTTGAGGTGGTTAAGGGGCTGCGGAGGGGGGTGCTACTGCCAGCCCCTGAACCAGTCACGGGGTGTAAACCCCTTGGGAGAGAAGGGCAGGGGTTGGAGGACAGCCTGCAATCTCTGGGGTCCAATTCTGGATTGAGAACGCAGAGTCGTTGAGACAGCTGAGAAGTGTACGGTGGCCAGATGTGGAGGAAGTGGAAAGAGCTCTGGAGGTGGCGGAAAAGTGGACCAGTCGTAACGTGAGGGGAGTTCTGGATAGTACGAGGGAGGAGGCAGGAGTCGCTATAAGGGGAGCATGGGTCCAGCGGACAGCAGGTGTATTGGCTACAGTGAATGGTAGAGGGATCAGCGGGGGCGGGTGATGCCTACAACAAACTATGATGAGCAACAGCGAGCATCTCTACAAGTAATATTTTTTTTGGGGGGGGTGAAAGGGTGGGCAAAATCTCAGCCTTTTCCGACATACCGTTTACGAGATATGCACTTTTGGCCACTTTCGGCCAGAGGGCATCCACTGCCGGTATCCGACCCTCAGAGGAGGGCGTCCACTTGAAAGAGTGGGACATCCCTCTATGTGTCAGCCCTGTCCTCGGTCCTCCTTGGTGGTGGGTACCAGTGGGATGTCCTCAAACGTGTCTTTAATGTGACACTACTCAACCCAATTGTAAAATGATTTATTATGAAATGCACTGACATCGCATTGTTAGTCTTGTCAGCTGTGTCTCATTCCCTCATTCAACCCTTGTGTTTTTAAAACCTGTGGTTCATTCAGCCCCTGTTGATAATGCAGTTAAATTAAAGACCAAGAAAATTTTCCAAATGAATTTGAATAAATTATTTAATAACTAAAAATGCATATTGCTGTTTAAATGTTTACTGCTGCACATAACAGTTAAACAAACACTGCCCAGTTTTCATATTATCCCAATCGATAGAGACAAAAAACAACACTCAAGCAATCTTGCAGTTAGTGCTCACTGTCCACTTCAGTTCTTCAAAGGGTGTTAAAAGATTGACTGTCTTCTCCATTAGTGTCCACTGGACTGCTGTCAGTGTAGCTGGAAGATTGTGGTCAGCGACAGGGACACTAAGACTTCCTCAAAGTCTCTGCATCATGTGGTGACTGCTGTTCCATCTAAGTTGCACATCTTGGTGTATATGCTTGGTTGGCATTTTGATCTCAATCTGGATCTTTCAGAAATACTTGTAATAGCCATTCCTTGCAATAGCCATTGTCTCTGTGATGAGAAAGCAGACCTTCATGAACAATGAACTGAAGCCCATGTTCGGTACCCCATTGAATCTATTGATTTTTTTCTCATTTCTTGAGTTCCCACAAACATGACATGGACCCTTTGCTTTTCTATTTCCCAAGTGTTGAACATCCCCTCAATTGCCTGTTTGATATGTTCTGCTGTACGAGACCCACAAACCTGAAGACAATGTAATGTCACACTAAATCAAAGTCAATCCGGTGTGCTGTAATGATGACATCAGACAAACGTCAAAACTCCAGAGTAAAATTTGATAAAAGACTTCACAGTGGGTCCTGAACCTTGTTGAAAAGCTTCGGTATAACTTTTTAGAGGGCAGAATGTAACATGGCTCTAAAAACTCCAAAAAAATAAACACATAACAAAATAAAAATTTGCATCTGTAATACATGTGGCCTTGTGGCTGTGTTCCATTGAGTGTTTTGATTTGAGGTGTCGTATCAAACTGGTAGTATTGAATGTAGGTTTGTTACTGAAAATGGCTGTTGCACTGCAAACATTTATCCATGTTTTCCTGACACAAATTGTGCTCTTTGTTTGTGACATCTGCGTGATTGCTAACATAAAATTAAGGATCAGGTTTGATTGAGCCGATACCGATGAGTTAAAAAAAGACCCAAATACTTTAAGACTGGTGTTTGGCATCCCTAATATCAATTTATTACGTTTAAAAAAGGGAAGGCTATTTTGAAGAGGGAATGACAGTTCCATCACCCCTGTTTTAATTACGTTTTAATGATAAATACATGACTTGCCTGGTTAACAAAAAAAGAAGAAAATACATGAGTAATTATGTTGAATATGTAATAGTTTTTATTCCGTGTACATTTTTCCCTATAGATTATACTTTATTAAGCAGTTAGTTGTTCAAAACAATCTATCCAGTTTCACTAATGATTAGACAACTTTCTTGACTTAAAAGAAAATCATGAGTAGTATCTAGTCTTGAAGAGTTATTCTATTATAAAAATCTGTAAGTATTGTCTGATCAAGTGATTGTTTTCTTTGCTGTCATGTTCTCTTTTTAATAAAAGAACAATAGAGATAATGGACAGGAAATCACTGGGAAATCCATGCGTTCCACCTCAACACTGACGACTCTGTTTTCATTTTCATACTTTAAATTCAGTATATTGTGGAGGGTTTTCTGCAGGAAGCTGATGCATTGAAGGATTGCTGACCACAGATATCTGCAAGAAAAAAATCTATATGATCAGCTTCCTTGCTTACAGATTTATTTATTGATTGATTAATTATTGATGCACCCATTACTTAATGATTCACATACTTCCAGTTCGTATATAGTGACACTGAATTCATAGAATACCTTGTTTTGAGGAATGTTTACTTTGGAATACCATTATTCAAAGTCCAGTTTAACTGAGGTTACAAGCTTCTCTTACCTCTGAATTGATGAAATGATTGTGCCCAAAACAACAGGGCTGTGGAGTTATGACTTGTGGAACAGACGGCACCTTTGGGAAAAACACAAGTTTTATGTCTTATTACTACACAATATCACACATGCAATGACACTGGTGGACAGTTTCAGTATTACGGGTTTATAGACATCAGTGTTACTTCAAAGACATAAATCTTTCTGAAATTACCTGTTGTGGAACTTCCATTATGATTTCTTAAATTAATTTCACAACTGAAAAACTACATATTTCTCAATAGATGGGAATGTAGCCGTTTTTGAAGTCAGGTAATTCATACACACTCTCGGCATATCAATGGCTTAATTCTCCATTATTAGCTCTAACATGATGTTTTGGAATAAGAGTTGTGAAGGAAAGTAGCTCTACAAGAAGTGGTGCTTTGCAAGAAGTGGTGCTTTAAGGAAAACAACACGATTATTATCTTGAAATAAAATATGTGAACAATGTATTTAAATAGGGAAGATGTTACTCTAACTGTGAATTATAATAATTTCATAATGTTGGTTCCCAAAACTCAATCTCTGTAAGTGCCGCGAGTTTAACATTTGGTAATGCAGAGTGTGCTACGTTCACTTTAATTAGGTTCACATCATTTCCAACATTTTTGTTTACAGAAGTTTAAAGTTTGAGAATTTTACATAATTTTACAAAATCTTGAAGGTTTGAAAATATGAAAGAAATAAACATTTATATTGTAATTTTTAGTTTTGGTTCGTCCTTATGAACCCGTGTGATTTGTGTATTCGTGTGAACTCAATTGTGAACACCCTTAAAAGAAAGCATTACCATTATATATGCACATATCTGAGACATTTAACTGACAATAAAGTTTGTGAACTCCTGATTTGACGCATCTCTCACCTGTGGAGAACAGCAGCAAGCGACTTTACAGGCAAATGCTGACACATAGATGGAGATGATAAACTCCAGGATGGCAAATAGCAGTGTTATACCACTGATTCCCAAGAAGAGAGTCTGAGAGAGAAGACAACATTAGCACAAATAATAATGACAAAATAATTGATAAATAGCACTGGTGCACCATCATTGAGTTTCTTATATACTGTTGGGAGTAATGTATTACAAGTAACACGATGTAGTCAGATTACTTTTTTCAACTTACTAGTAAAGTAACGGTCGTTACTTGTGTGAACATGATAGTTACTCAAGTTACAGACTAAATGTGAGCATTTACTAATTTCACTTGCTCAAAAAGATTGAGTATTCCTCAAAAGATTAAATTCAATGAAATGAAAAATTTGAATGCAATGCAAACCTTCTATTTAACTTTAAAAAAACTGAATATTTGTATGAATATTAATCTCACTTTATTGACAGATGTACTTGCTGGTGACCTTTGATGATTTAGTTATAGCATTTTTTTTAAATTGCTTTATATTTTTGTATTTATTGGTGAAGGAATTATTTTGTTATTAAAACACAAAAAGCTCAGGTATGAAAAAGTAACACAAGAGTAAAATAACACATTACATTTCTTAAAAAATAACTACTTAACTTAATTAGAATGTATTAATTTTCAAAGTAACTTTGCCCAACACTGTTCATATAGTAATACAACATATTTATAAGTCAAACTGGATTGAGTTTACAATTAATGTATAATATCAATGCTTTCTTGCATTTTAAATGATTACTAATAGTTAGAGATCGGTAAAATACTTCTGATATATTGGAAAAAAGACTGAACAGATGCATGCAGATTATGGTTTATCTTTTGAAATGTGTTAACTGACCACACAGTGATCTTACTGTAATTACTAAAGAAATGTAAATATAAAAGTTGGTGACATACCTCATACTTTCCCTTAAGATAACAATCATAATCTCTGCAGTAAGGGTATGTGTCCATTGGCCCTTGAGACAAATCTATTATAATGATGATAAAGGAAGTGCCTGCAGTTATAGTACTGAAAATGTTCATTGCAAGTGAACCTTTCACCTGCAGGTAGAAAAAAACAACATAAAATAGATTAATGAATTTAAAAAAACATCTAGTTTGTTGCATTGAATGTGATAAAAATACATCAAAAAATATTCATATTAATTCTCAACTTCACCGATCCTACAGTGTTAAGGAATTTCAGTTAAAGCGCCTCCTATAGGTGCAACTTTGACATTTCGGTTGGAATACTCAAAACGCACTGTAATCTATTAAGTTTATCAAGTTTGGGTGGATAAATATCAGGATATAACTTTGTGAAGAATTTGCATTGACAGATTGTTTGATTCACTTACTTGATTACTGTCATAATCCTTTGATTAAACAAAATTGTAATCATTTTTTTGGCAGCAACAAAACGGGCAAGCGTCTAAAAAATACGTTTTCTCCAGAAAAATCTAATTGTATTTTTATTGCGCCCCCTAGTGTTAGACAGATGCATCTGCACCCGAGTAGATGTGTAAACTTGAGACCTTCCTGACCGACACAATCCTGCTGGTGTGCCATGGATCACCATTTTGTATGGACTTTTACGTTCAAAGGTCCCTGTTCCCATTTGTTTCTATGCTCACTCCTGAGTTCAGTTCCTGTTTCTAATCAAGGTGACTGTGGTAAAAAACAAGGCAGATAAGGCAACAATCGAAACAGGAACTGACCCTAGAAACAAATATAAAAGTCCATACAAAACACAAGGCACTCCACCCAGATCGTGCCACTGAGAAGTCTGGGTTCTCTGTGAATCACGGTCACTGATGCTTATACACTTTTATGGAAGGGAAATAATGAAGAAGAAATCAGTACAAACACAATAGTGGATAATAATAAATCTGTGGTGCTTAAACTCCTAAAAATATCAAGTGTTGATTACATACCAAACACAAACCGTTGGGTAAATTCAGTTTGTTTTCTGCAGCAATGCAGAGTGATCCTGCGATGATGTACTGAGAACAGAGAGAAAGACAACAATCTGGTTTCTGCTGGAATATGTGAACTGTGTTACAAAAGACACAAAGCTTAATTGTAAAATTGTTTCTTACGATGATAGATCCCCAGTAAACAATTCCACTAAAGACAGAGACGGATTCTGCATAAATTGTAGTTATTATGCCCAACAGGAAAGTCAACAGACCGATCATTATCTGGACAGTCTGTAAAGGACAAGAGATTCTTTTATAAATTAAGTAAAACTATATCACATTTTGAAGAGCAATATTACATGAATGATACAAATTTATAACAGCTCTTGTTACAAGTTATCTAGGTACAGTGGAGTTTGGTTTTGTCGACGTCCTCGGGGGTTGCAAAGAAGCATTGAGATAACCGTTTTGCGAGATAACCCATATAACATATATTAACATATATTTTCCCACATATAACCCACGGATATATCATATAGCCAGCTGGTTTTGGGTTTTGTATAAAAGATCGTTGGCATAACCCGCACCCATACATTGATGAACTTTTTTGTGTAAGATTACATTTCGAATTTCAAATGTTGCTCGCATGACGTCAATTATCCATAACTGTTCAGGCTGTGTTGTGCGCGAAATTCACACAATAAAAAAACAAACACAATCATAACAGAAAAGCAGTCTCCCGGTGCGCTCGTCCCTTTAAGAAGTGTTGTGTTGATCATAGCATGAGACGAGAAGACCCCGCCCTCATGGCAGCACAGCCAATCACGTCTTCTTGCATCAGAATGATAGTGGAAGTGAAGCATCAGCTGTCAGAGCGCCAAAGTCAACAACCCTCGCATGAAAGAAAAATGAACATTTATTGATGTACATGATGCGAGTTATTAAATGAGAATGTTCTCATGCTCGAGTTTTTGTTGTCTTTTTACACAACAGTGTTGCCGCGATTTGTTTGAAGCGATCGGTATTCATCAAAAAAATGTACATACACTGAACTGTGTGTTTGTTTGCTAACAACAAAAGGTAAAACCACTACAATAAAAAACACCTTTGATTATATTCTCCAACAATGCATACACAAAGATTGCTCACAAAATCACAAAAAAACGTGCGGGATGCTACAGCGTGTTATTCCTCAGACGAGATCAACGACAGGGAGTGAACCGTGAGCGGACTGTGATCCACGTGCATGCGCAGTGAACTAGGTACGCAAATTAGTCTTGAAATAACCATGTGAAGTGGCGAATTTTTCCCTTTCTTGTGCTCGAGATATTAGATTTCGCTGACATTAACGAATCGACATTAAAGAATCGAAAATGCTAAGACAAATAGGGAGTTTGGCGCTTCCACTTCAAAATCGTCGACATAATAGTATTGGCGAGTTAACCATGACTCAAGATAAGTGAACTCCACTGTACTTCTCTGTGACTAGTACACTAAATCTTTATGATTTTACTGTGTAAATGATAAACTTATCTTATATTGCTGTCATTCTTGCATTGTCACCAGGTGATTATGTCACATTATTCAATAAAATGTTTATCCTTTGGTTCTGTGTACACCACTCATTTTTCAGAATTAATTCTTGTACTTTCTTTACCTCACACTGATACATACATATAAATTATACAATTATTTGGGTTTATGAACAATATCTCACCCCAAGAGCTTTTGGCTGGCCTTTCAGAAATGGCTGAAGTCCATGAAGAGGTGAAACTCCTGCCAGCTGTTGTCCATAAACAGGAGCATTTGTCCCAGTTCCAGCTGTTGCTGTTTGTGTCGGTGGTTGAAACTGGATGACAAGCGTCGAAGAGCTCACGGGTATAACAGTGTGAGACATTCTTGTTTCTGAATCTGAAATTGACCTGCACAGAATCATAGTAAATCGAGTCATGTAGAGGATCAGATCAGAAAAATAGATTTTCTATGTAAACAAACAATCCCACTTATTAATTACAATACTATATATTCTTTTTTTTCTTTTCCAAACAAGATTTTTGTTGTTGAAAAATCTATGAATGAAGTTGTCAATAGGAGTTATTACCATTGGTTAAGTTAAAGTCATCAACTAGAATAACTCTATTAGACGTTGAAAACAGAAAATGTACTTTATAACAAAGAGCTCGTTTAAATTGATCCACGTAATTTACATTTACCAGATGTTTTTTTTTCCAAACAAAAGTTCTCTACCAGCCATTATAGATCATTACCAAATAAAGGAAATCCATTCATTAATACAATTAAAAAAATATAAATAAAACACAGTAATAATGCAAAGACAGTATAAAATAAGTCAGATAGTCAGAGTAACTGTATAAATTGTTCATTTACCGGCAATAAATTCTCTTCAGTTTGTTTTCCGCACTTTGCTCAGTTCACTCTTCTGAGATGTGAGCCAGTATCATAAGTGTAATTGCTAATATTGTTTACCAGAATGAAAGAGATGGCAGGTGGAGCTCCGGTGGTTAGGAGGAGTGGCAAAGCTGGTTGCATAATAAGATAATAAAACCATAAAGATCCACCAGATCTTTATTACACTCCATATCGTCACTCACTCCCTCTCTCTGGTTCATTGCAGATGGAGGTTCACTAACGCGTGTCTGGATAATATCTGCGGTTATCTAGTGGAGCTGCAGTCCTTGAGTCCAGCTGCCGCCCTGCAGGACATAATACACAACTTCAAATCCCTTCAGGCCAAACTAGAGAAGCTCCATTGAGGACAGTGTGATGGAATATATGCTTTCTAATATTTTGTTTCTTGATGTTATTGATTAGTGTGTGACATTAAGTATATTCCGTTTAGTGAAACTAGTAAGTAGAAGATAATTAGTTTGAAGGAATCTAGAGAACGTATATCTGCATGGCATGGGTGTAGGGAGCTACATAACACAATAGATTAAACCTAGAGACAGAACCATGTCTAAATAAGAAGAGTTTGTTTTTCAGGGGCAACCTGTTTCAGTTTTTCTTCACAGGTGTTGGGAAACGTTCTTCACACACTTCCAAACTTTCATTCCCATTGTGTTCTATGATTTAAAAAATTGGGAAACGCTGAACATCAACGCTACGCTCCAGCTCCCGGCGAGCAATACGGCAACAAGCCGCAGGTTGTCCATCTGCACCGGAGCTGCTCCACATCTGATGGATCCCACGAGCTTCTGGTGCCGATAGAGGCTGATGAACATAGTGGAGAAGATGCTGTGAGTCTCTGAGATCTCAAACGAAAACTGAAGCACGCCACAATAATCTTTACCCATGACTGAGTTGTTTGTCGTGTCAGCTGTGCCCCTCATCATCCCCCGTGTATATCTTCCCAGTGTTTTTTTCAGTCATGGTTGGGCATCATGAGTACATCGTGTTTCGCTCTGTTTAGTCCTGTTCACTTCCTTTTGAAACGTTTTGCACAAATTGTGCTATTTGGGTTGTATTTAAAGTGGTTTATTTTGAGTTTTCATTATTAGTCTATTTGAGTCCTCATTCGCACCACTACAACTGTTACACTTATGTATTATAATATGTTCGGCATTGTAATTTTCATCTGCATATCTTACAGATATGCATATGCTTGTGGTGAAATGCCCTATAATGTCCTCACAATAGCCAATGTCTCTGTGATGCTGCGCTGAGAAAGCAGACCCTGATGAATAACGAGTTGAAGCCCATGTTTGGTACCCCATACCATACATTACTTTTTTTATATAATTTTCCACAAAATGACATGGACCCATTTCTTGTATATTTTCCAAATATTCAGCATCTCCTCAATTATCTGTTTTATCTGCTGTATGAGCCCCATGAAATATAATCCTATAACGGTCTCATACTTCAGATCTAATATTGTGACATGGGATCAATGATTATACTGCTCAAATTCTGCAGTAGAGTGATGACATCTCAGATCATTATCTAGTCTCGTATACACTTCCTTTAGCCAAAGCTGCAAAACTAACTCCCTGTTACAAATATAGTAGAACTACCACTTCTAAAACAAAATATATCTTTATAAATAATCTTCCTGATCAGTTTAATCCCAAAATCCCAGATAGCCTAGAAGAACTTGATGTTGAAACAGAAACTATTAACTCTCTCTTCAATTAGTTATTGGGTTCTTTCACTTTAAAGGTGACAAACATACAAAAAAAGATATGAATTAGCCATTGTATAAAATCTATATAATTTATTTCTCCAGATTATATTTTAAGCAATTAGTTGTGTGAAACAATTTATCCAGATTCACTAATGATTAGGCAACTGTCTTTTCTTAAAAGAAAATCATGAGTAGTATTTAGTCTTAAATAATCATTGTTTACATATTTGTGACTTACAAACAATTTGTAATTCTTATCCGATCAAAGTGGTTTTCTTTACTGTCATGTTCTCTTTTTAATGAAAGAACATCAGAGATAATGGACAGGAAATCAATGGGAAATCCATGCTCAACTGTTTTCATATTCATACTTCTTTATATTCACTGTGTGGTGGAGGGTTTTCTGCAGGAAGGTGATACATGGGAGGGTTGTTGACCACAGATATCTGCAAGACAAAAACTATATGATCAGCTTTGCTTTGCTTACAGATTACTTATGTAGTAATTGATAATATTAAACAATTAATGCTCCCAATACTTAGTAATTTACACATTTCCAGTTAATATACTGTAAATTGACACTAAATTCAAATAATACCTTGTTTTGAGGATCATTTTGAAAAACCATTTTGCTGAAAGTCCAGTTTAACTGACGTTACAAACTTTTCTTACCTCTGAGTTGTTAAGATTGTGGAAATGATTGGACCTAAAACAACAGGGCTGTGGAGTTACAACTGGTGGAACAAACGGCACCTTTGGAAAAACACACAAGTTTTATGCCTTATTACTACAAATACCACACATGCAATGACAATGGCAGACAGTTATAAAAATGACTTGGTGTGGAACTCTTTGCTTTCATTTGGATTTCACAACTGAAAAACTATATATTTCTCAGTAGATGGGAATGCTGCTGTTTTTTTGGCAGTTAAACTGGGAGTTTTGCTATTAGTAGAGACGTTTCTGCTGAACACAGAGTCAGGTATTTCATACACACTTAATCTCTGCATGTCAATGGCTCAAACCTCCATTACTAGCTCTAAAATTATGTTTTGGAATTGTTAGAACAAGAAATTGTGCTTTAAGAGCAAAAAAATAATACATTTCCTGAAATAAAATATCTGCACAATGATTTTAAGAAGGGAAAATTGAGCACTGAATTAGTATTTGCATATTTCAGATTCAAAAGCTGTACTGTGATTGTGAACACCATTAAAATAAACAATTTCTGTTCTATATGTGTATCTGAGGGATTCAACAGACAAAAACGTTTGTTAAATTCGGACTTGACGCATTTCTCACCTGTGGAGAACAGCAGCAAGTGACTTTACAGGCAAAAGCTGACACAAAGATGGAGATGATAAACTCAAGGATGGCGAATATCAATGTCACACTTCTGATTCCCCAGAAGAGAGTCTGAGACAGAATTCAACATTAACACAAATAATAATGAGCACTCGCACTGGTACACTGGCTACTCGGAAGTTAAATTAATGTATAATGTCAATCCTTTCTAGCATTGTAAATTATCAGTAATAGTAAGAAATCTATAAACTATTTCTGAAATGTTGGAAAAAAACTGAACTGATGAATGCATGATTTAACGTTTGATATGTGTCACCTGACCACAGAGTGATCTACACACAGTGAATTACTAAATAAATGTTAATATAAAAGTTGGTGACATACCTCATACTGTCCCTTAAAATAGTAACAATCATAATCGTTGCAGTAATTGTACATGTTGAATGGCCCTAGAGCAAAATCCATTGAAATGATGACGAAGGAAGTGCCTGCAGTTATAGTACTGACAATGTTCATTCCAAGTGAACCTCTCACCTATAGGTATAAAAAAACAACACATAAAACAGATTAATAAATTAACAACACTTTAATTTTAGCTTGTTAACATACATGGAAAGGTATATGGAGTGTGATAAAAATACATTAATAAATATAAATTCTCAAATTCCCAAATTCAAGTTGAAGCGCCTCCTATAGGTGCAACATTGACACAATTTGGTGTGAATCCTCAAAATGTTATGTTATCTTTTGTGTTTCATTAAGTGGTTAAATGTCAGGAGACAATTTGTGAACAAACTAACATTGACATACTGGTTCACTTATATTGATTAATCCGAATTTTTATACTTTTTTTGCCAGCAACATCCCTAGCTGCAATGTGCAAAACCTCCAAAAGTAGTTTAAAAAAGAAGTGATCTTTTTTTAAATTCTAAATTGAAAAAAATAAATTCTAATTGTATTATTATTGCACCAGTGTTAGACTGATACATGTCTGCATCTGAGTAGATGTTCATGCTTGAGACCTTCCCGACCTTCACGGTCTTGCTGGTGTGCCTTTTGTTTTGTATGGACTTTTATGTTCAAAGGTCTCTATTCCCATTGCTTTCTGTGTTCTCTCCTGAGTTCAGTTTCTGTTTCCATTGTGGTTTTGTCTACCTTGTTTGTTACTGTAGTTACACTGATTAGTTCTTTGCCCGTCACTCCTTGTCTATAAATACCCCAGTGTTACCTATCAGTTGACGTTACGTCAGAACCGAACTGACACATTGGAACCTCGCCTGAGAGATAAATTATTTCAAGTGTAACTAAACAAGCCAATGGAGCTTTCCGCTACAGAGAGAGCATTTTTATATCACACAGCTGTGTTCAGTTGTGTTGCAACCTTCCCAGGTGTGCTTCAAGGCCAACCATTTCCCTAAAAGAGTAAGAGTACGGCTGTGACGCTGCATCTTCTTAAAGATGTCATTCCACCCATGTGTTTCTGGATGTGGCTGTTACATGGCCCCGTCTGACAGTCACAATCCCTGCCTCACATGTCTGATCTTAAAGCACGCTGAGGTGGCGTTTGTGGATCAGTAATCCACCCACTCCAGGAAGATGTCCATCTCAGTACTGCAGTCAAGACTCAATTACCTCAAAAGAGCAGCAGAGGGCTACTTCAGTGCATAGGCAGGGCGATCTGAGGATCAAAGTGCGGGAGAACCCGCAGAGCTAATCTCTGTAGGCCCCTCACTCCTCTTGTGAACCGTTGTGGAGTTTTCGGATGAGATTGTTGGTCCTTGTCGTGGGGGTCTTAGCATTTCAGTCGACGCTCTGGCCGAGGATCCGATTTCGGTGTCTGTATCAGAGAGTGGGCTAGAGTCCTCTAGGTATGAAGACCCGGCTCCATTTTCCCCTTTGGGAACATTGCGTTGTTCAAGAGCTGATGACCCAGAGCTGGTGGCCCTGGCTTTTCCTGGGCCGCCGAGAGCATTAGGCTCAAATGGAGACCACCATGTTCCGAATGCTTGAGGCTGTCTGCATCAACCCTGAAAGTGTATGTTGCAAGTCTGTGGGTAATCACAATCGGATCAACAGGTTCTTGCGTGACACTAGAAGGTTAAATCCTCCGAGCCCTCCTCTCATACCCTCTTGTGACCTCTCTCATACTTTTTGCCCTGCTGAAAGCCCCCTTTGTCAATTGAGTCTTCATTCCTGTCATTAAAGACATCGCTCCTGACTGCACTGGCTTCCATGAAGAGGGTAGGGGACCTGGCCCAGATACGTGCCCAAAGTTTCCACCATGCCTTTCAGGGATCAGGTGATGAACCTTCAAGCACTGCCCCCGGAGTAGGTAAACCCAGACCTTTCTCTGCACTGTACTAGTGTAATCCTCGTTCCCTGAGAAGGGAATGGAGACGTTACTTCCTGTCACCACAATTGCTGTACCTGTACGGGGGTTACAATAGTAAACAGTAATAGTTTCTTGTTCTTTGTCCAGTGTTCTGTAAAGGTGGCCATTTTTAATAAAAACAGGCAGTGGAGCCAAATAAAGACAACCAATAAATCCAGGCCATAACACAACAATCCAAACAACAGGAACTAACCAAACTTACACACAACACCACAGAACAAACAATAATCCGGATCTATCGATTGTAACTATCGTAACAAACAAGGCAGGCAAGACAACAATGGGCACAGAAAATGAACATGAAAACAAATATAAAAGTCCATGCAAAACACAAGCCACACCACCCAGATCGTGCCCCAGAGATGTTTAGGTTCTCTACAAATTACAGTCAATGATCCTCATACATTTTATGGAAAAAATAGGGAATAAGAAATCAGTCCAAACACAATGGGGTCCCAGTACTTCCTGTGCTTAAACCCCTAAAAATATCAAGTGTTGATTACATACCAAACACAAACCAGAGGATGAATTCAGTTTGTTTTCTGCAGCAATGCAGAGTGAGCCTGCGGTGATGTACTGAGAGCAGAGAAAAAGACAACAATCATGGCTTCTGCTGGAATTTGTGTTATATAAGACAAGAAAAAAAGCTTAATTGTAAAAATGTTTCTTACGATGATAGATCCCCAGTAAACAATTCCACTGATGACAGAGAGGGATTCCACATAAATCGTAGATATGATTCCCAACAGGAGAGTCAACAGACCGATCATTATCTGGACAGTCTGTGAAGGACAAGAGAGCCTTTTATGAAGTAAAACAGTTTTATATTTTGAGGAACAATTAAGTGAACAATTTACATTTATAGCCGATATATAATTATAAAAATATTTAGGTTACTCTCATTCCATGAATTCACAAATTAATTTGTAGATGAGGAAAATCTCTCCATTACTTCACATTTTTTGATAGTTTACAACTCCTAAAACTTTTGTTTGTGACTGGTACACTGTAAAATTTTACCATTTAACTCTGTAAATGATACTTATATTGCTGTCTTTTATTTTGAATTTTCACCAGGGCATCAAGTCACATTGTTCAATAAAAAATGTGTGTACTTTGCTCCTTTTCAGAGTTGTACTTCCTTGACCTCACACTGACACACATGATGCAGTTATTTGGGTTTATGAACAATATCTCACCCCAAGAGCTTTTGGTTGGCCTTTCAGAAATGGCTGAAGTCCATGAAGAGGTGAAACTCCTGCCAGCTGTTGTCCATAAACAGGAGCATTTGTCCCAGTTCCAGCTGTTGCTGATTGTGTCGGTGGTTGAAACTGGATGACAAGCGTTGAGGAGGTTGTTGGTACGACAGTGTGAGACATTCTTGTTTCTGAATCTGAAATTGACCTGCACAGAATCATAGTAAATCCAAACATGTAAAGGATCGGAGAAGACAATAGATTATGTAAACAAACTTTCCCATTTATGTATTACAATACTATATATTCATTATATTTATTATTACAAACATGATTTTCATATTGTTGAAAAATCTATGAATGAAGTTGTTAATAGTAGTTATTACCATTGGTTAAGATATTTTCATCAACTACAATAACTCTATTAGACCTTGCAAACAGAAAATATACTTTATAACAAAGAGCTCACATTTAAATTGATCCACGTAATTTACATTAAGCAGATGCCTCTTTTCAAAGACACTAACCAAAGTTCTCTACCAACCAATAGAGCAAATTCATTAATTAACACGATTAGTAAACATATAAATAAAATTCAATCATAATGAAAACACAGCATCTGTATAAAGGTGGTTAGATAGTCAATGTAAGTGTATAATTTGTTCTTTTACCAGGGTGGAAAAATCTTCTCTTAAGTTGGTTTACTGTACTGCTCTGTAGTTCAGTTTTCTTTTCTGAGATGTAATCCAAAGTAAGTTGTCTTACATGTAAGAAGTCATAAGAATAATTGCTGATACCGTTTCGGAGAATGAAATGGTAGTCAGGTGGTTAGGAGGGGTGGTAATGCTGGCTGTTTAATAAGGTAATAAAACCACAAAAGACAATAATTAACTGAAGTTCATGCAATTCATGCGTTCTTACAAGTCAGCAACTATTTGATACCGGTAGAAACTGTGGTTCAGTTCTGAAAGTGTAAACATTATATATTTTTTGAATGTAACAATCCCATTTCTTCTAGTATTTTTCCCCCTTTGTCCTTCTGTAACCGCCTAATTTTTTCCATGGAATATGTTTGACTGACAATGCATGTATAAAGATCAACATCTGAGAGGTTTCTCTTGAACCAACTGATAGAGACGATTTGCTTGTATTTTTTCTTTTTCTTAATTGTAATTACCTTATTTTCCTTTGCTTGTTTGAATTACTGGTAAAGAGTGATTTATAATCAAGTTAGGGATTTTTATTAGTTAAAGCCTTTCTTTACTTTCTGTATTTTTCCATAGAGTAAGGATGAATATTGACTGCACTTCTGACTCCTGGTCTTCATTCAACATATCTGGTCCTCAGATCTTAACTGTAAATCCCCTACACATCATTTAGTGAATTTTTTTTTTTTTTTAAGTTGACCAGAAATATCATAGAGCCTAAAACTATCATTTTACCCAAACCCTCCACAGTAAACCAGAGGAAGATAGTGGGAAATGACACATCAATGTTAAAGCCAGGCATTCTGAACAATTCAGACTTCAGACGTTTTACTATAACCGTCCCTGTTACAGCGCACAGGTTAAGCTACATTAAATTAAAGGGGATTCATCTTTTGTGCAAACAAAGGTCTACTAATAAATAAAGTTTTGGAAAACCAAATGTGCAGTTCATTCGATGTATTTCAAATTCAATATCTTCAAGACAAGCAATTATATATGCATATAGACAACAGAATTATCCCACACAGCGGATAACAGTTCATGAATTGAAGGAAATCGGAGTTATCTTTTTTGATGATGGTAGAAGAGCATGGATCCGAATAATGATGATGACGATGAGAATTAAGGTCATTTGTTGTCCTATGCTTGAATGTCTGTTCAAGTTTCAGTGATTCACCCTGCCTGAACCACAGGTAGATCCCGCACCATCTTAGGAATGTCAATTAGTAGAGGTAGCCATCGTAGATTAGTCAAAATTACCTCACGGCAGTGCTGTCAAGATCCACTGGCAGACTTGACCATAAGTTGATCTTCGCATCCGGCACGTTTTAGTGAAGGATTTCTCCCCACTTGTCATCCAATCTTCCCACTGAACACGGAGTGCCACCTTAATTTTACACTGATGTCGAGTGGCTGGAAATACTTAGTTGTGCCTCCAGGAATCACAGCTGGAATTGAGTTTGTCTTCTTGATGGCTTCTTTCACCAAAAACGTTTTATGGGCCCTCATGCTGTTCAAAACGAGCAATGGCTTGTTCTTGTGAAAGAATCCTCCCAGTCGCATGCGTACCCGGATGGACAGGCATTTACATCTCATAAATCTGAGACACCACGATGGTCCACCTCTAAAATCCTCAAACTTCATTAGGTCGAGATGTTTTGGTTTTCAGTCGGATCTGCACAGTTGAAACACCTCGGCCGTTTGCTCTCTGTGTGTTGACCCAGTCTTCAAGCTCATTTTCTAGTTCGGACCATCTGCTTTTCTTCCCTCTGAAAACTTTAGTTGTCTTTTTGCACTGAATCAATTCCCCACGCTGCTGTTTCCATCGTCTTATCGTGGACTCATTTAGACCAAGCTCACGTGCAGCAGCTCTATTCCCTTTACCAACAGCCAGATCAATCGCCTTCAACTTAAATCCTCCATCATAAGCATTTTTCCTTGTCTTTGACATGATGAGGATGATAAAATGACTACCGTAGTCAGAATGATAGGATGTTTGAGCGCACTTGATTTAATCAAGTTGTTTGACCTTAACCCGTTCTGCAATTTCATGGTCTAATGAAAGCTTCATGCCACCAAAAAACTGAGCACGTCACAGAATGTTTTTTTTTTGTTTTTTTATAAATAAATCTGAAAGCGGGAGAAATTCATATATTAGCCGTGTCATTGTTTAAGCCGCGAAGTTCAAAGCGTGGAAAAAGGCGCGGCTTGTAGTCCGGAATTTACAGTAGTTGAAAAAAATTTTCTTCATCCACACCCAGAAAGTGCGCAAGTGTGTTCCTCCACTGACAAATCAGGACAGTCAGCTCTAGTTGATTCTATTTCTGATTTTATATACTGGTGCCAGTGTTCCTGTGCAAGAACCATAGGATGAGCAAAAAATAAACTTTAGATCAGATTTTCAGGAGTGTGGGATATCTCTGTTGTTAGATACTGGCCTTTTTGTTTCTTACTGACACAGAGACACTGAATCAAACACTGTAAATCCAGCATAGAGAGACTCAGTGAATGTGTTGTTGAATGTGTGTAAGTGTGTGAGTGTGTGTGTGTGTCAGAGACACTGTAGAAGGACAGAGTGCCAGCAGACACATCCACATACACTCCTATTCTCCTACAGGAGAGTGAAGGGACACATATGTCAGTTGAAGTAAGATTGTGCCAGACAGTAAGTCTGTCATTAAAGCATATCAAACTCCAAGAGTTTTTATTGTATCCAAATTCACAGGCACAATTTCCTCCTTTTCTTCTGATTCCTTTATATGTCACTGATATAATAGTATTTCCTCTCCATTCAGCCTCCCAATAACAGCGTCCAGACAGACTCTCTCTACACAACACCTGAGGACACCCATCAAATCTCTCTAGATGATCAGGATATGACTGATACTCTTCCACACATGTCGCCTTCCTTCTCTTCTCAGATAGAATGAGACGAGCATGTGCTGTGTTTGGATCCAGTGATAGATCACAGGCATCTGAAAACAAAAAGAGAGAGATACAGCAATCACAAAAAGCCTGTGTGTGTTCTTGTATACAAAATAGTTTTAAACATTAAATAGTGTATATTGTTTTTTAATGAAGAACATTTTCTGTGATGGGGAGGATTAGGGGGTATGGTTATTGTAGGGGCATAGAATGTAATGTTTTTACAGTATAAAAATCATTACATATATGGAGATTTTGCGTAAACCACACTTACAAGTGTGTGTGTGTGTGTGTGTGTGTGTGTGTGTGTGTGTGGGGACATACATTTGTGTAGTCCTGGTGTAATCCTCAACTCTCCTCCATGATCCACACTGTAAAATACAAAGTGTAAAACACATTTTGCAGAGCTAATATAAATCAATAAACACACACAAGCATACACAGTAGTATCAACATACTTAAGTTTCAGTTCAGTTAAGTTCAGTCTATCAGACAATAGCTTCACTCCTGAATCTCCAGGGTGATTGTAGCTCAGATCCAGTTCTCTCAGGTGTGAGGGGTTTGAACTCAGAGCTGAAGACAGATAACGACAGCCATCCTCTGTCACCATGCAGCCAGATAATCTACAAACAAAAATCCAATTTGTCAAATAAAGATCAGTATTTATCACACCATGACCTGAGGTGCATTTCCCAAAAGCATCCTTAGCCAGCTATGGTCAAAAGTTCCATTAAACATCATGTAACCATGGTTCCTTGAGAATAATGAACAAGACTGTGGTGAGCAAGGTGGGGTTGAGGGATGTGAGAGTGCCACGAGAGCCGGTGGCGTGATTGGTAATGAGTGTGAACTGTGAACCACCAGTCTCGTATCTCACGGAGGAGCGTAAAAGGAGATTGCTAACTAGTGCAAAAAAGAAGTCATAGTTACTTTAAAAAAATATGCTTTTAAATATTTTAGCATCTCTACATAAGCTCCCTGCTATTTTTAGAATTCAGTTAAAAATTTAGCTCATTGTTTTTAAAGCTCTAAATGGACAAGCACCATCTTATCATTCTGATCTCTTTTTATACTTTTTATTGTGCGTTGTGATTGTTTTTTTACACCACTTTGGTCAGTGTTGGCTGAATTAAAATGGGCTCTATAAATAAAATGTACCAAACATTTACTTACCTCAGTATGTTTAATTGAGCAGAGAGCAACTTCACTCCTGAATCCTGCAGGTCATTGTTACTTAGGCCCAGCTCTCTCAGTTGGGAGTTTGTTGATTGTAGAGCTGAACATAAACTTTCACAGCACTGACCAGTGATATTACAGGTGACCAATCTAAGCAGAAAATGAATGCAGTAAGAAAGTCCTGTCAGAACAACCATTAAATGACACATTCTGACTACAGTGATAACATCTACATTAAAGGGGACCTATTGTTCAAAATTCGCTTTTACATGGTGTTTGAACATACACTGTTGTCCGCAATGTGTGTAACCATCCAATAATGGCAAAAATCCACACAGTCCTTTTTTATTATCCCCATTAAATTGAATGAATTGTCTCTGAATTGTGAAAACAATGTCTCCAATCCTGCTGGTTTCTACCTAATATGATGTCACAGTAGACCATGACAATGCATCATTACAATAGATCTTGCTCTGAGTGAGCTGCTCACAGCTTTTACTTTCCTATAGTTCCTTCATTCTCCAGGCTTATACTATTTCAATGTTTGAAAATTTTAAATGTTGAACACTCTGGTGCAATTCTACCTCTTCAGGATGATTCACTTTCTGTTTTCCTCAAGTTGTAAGTCGCTTTGGATAAATGTGACTGCTAAATGAATACATGTAAAATGTAAAATATTGAATCCAGTGACCACACAATTTGGTTACTTCTTCCAATTTTACAACCAAGGGTCACAATTATATATGAATTTGGGTTATTTAAACAAGCTATTGTTTGTTAAAATTCCCTATTTATAACTTAATGTGAAAGACAAACTTCAGTATGATCAGTTGACAGTATGCACTCTTCAGTCCAACAGAGAGCAGCTTCACTCCTGAATCCCGCAGGCAATTGTTACTGAGGTCCAGCTCTCTCAGATGAGAGTTTGATGACACTAGAGCTGAAGACAAACTTTCACAGCACTCACCAGTCAATCTACAACCTGTTAATCTGGGGAGAAAAAACAACAACAAAGGATTCATAAATTAATATATATATATAAAAGATAAACAAATTATATATAAAGATACAAAAGATATGTAGAGCAATTTTAAATATAAACAATTTTTTAACCATCACATAAAGAGTAAAAACAAATTAATACACTTTAAGATGGGGTTTCATATTCATCTCCAGGAGGACCACTGTCTCTTGTGACTTATTATAGTGGGTTAATCAGAAAATCGTTCTTAAATTAAAGTTTGCCTATATTAAAAGTTATGATTATTATTTAAACCTGCAGCTGAATCACTGTAATTACAGGGGAAAATTGAGGGGGAAAACAAGAGACGGTAACGGTATTGGTGATTCTGGTCTTCTTTCATTTCAGACAGTGGCCTACATTTTAAATATTTGTTTAATGGCAACTTTTTGTTCTCTCTATGTTAATTTGGAGATTAAAAGTGAAATTATTTCAATATGAAAATGAATCAAAACTTAATATTGTTTTTTATTATTTGCAAAGTGACGAAATGATGAAGAGTTCCAAGGGTTCTAAAAACAAAGGTAGTCCACAAAGATGATAGTATCATAACAGTAGTGTCTAAATTTAACCACGTGCAAACACAAACGACAACAAACCAACAAGGAGTGAATGAGGAAAACTAAATACACAGGGTGATGGAACAGCTGTGATGACAAGTATGGTGACTGATGAATTGCGGACATAATTCAAACTATAAGGAGACATGTAACAGAATGAAAACAAACTAAGAGTCCTTGGGTTATGAGGGTGTGACGCAATTAATTACAGAAAATAGGTGATTTTCTTTTAATCGTTTGACAGCACTGTTTTAAATTTGCTAGTTTGACATTAACTGGTTAAATTTAAACAAACTATTCATTAAAATTTCAGAATACTGAATGAACCAAAGTAAAACTCAAACCTCAATATGTTCAGTTGACAATACAAACTCTTCAGTCCAACAGAGAGCAGTTTCACTCCTGAATCTTCAAGGCAATTGTTACTGAGGTCCAGCTCTCTCAGATGAGAGTTTGATGACACTAGAGCTGAAGACAAACTTTCACAGTGCTGATCAGACAGACGGCATCCAACAAGTCTGTAACAAAGAATAACAATAGAGTGAGGAGGAGATGGGTGGAAAATTTTTTTTGTATTCTGTGGATGACAGAAAGTTGCTATAATTGACTACTTAACTAATATGTAGTCACATGATATTAGCTTAAGTCGAAAACAGGGATGCTCACATGTACCCCAAAAATATAATTAAATACTCACAGAGCTTTTCTACAGTTCACTACAGCTGGTATCAGTCTTCTTCTACCCACATTGGATGTGTTGTATTTCACAAGATCAAATTCATCCACCACTTCTTCTGACATCTGAACAATGTAGGTTATTGCTGAGCAGTGCCCAGGGGAGAGTTTATTCTCTGAATGTTCACCTGATTTGACAAATTCCTGAATCTCTCTGTACAGAGTCTGATCATTTACTTCAAGAAGACAGAGGAACAGACTGATGGATCTGTCAGCTAAGAGGCCATAACTTTCCTTCACTTTGTCTTTAATGTACTGTGTGGCTTCTCTGATAGTCTCTGAGCTTTTTTCTGTACATGTCAGTAGATCATCTAAGAGTCTCTGATTAGACTCCAGTGAGATGCCCAACAAGAACCGCAGAAAAAGATCCAGGTAACCATTTTTACTCTGAAGAGTTTTAGTAACTGCTGATTTTATAAGCTCACACAAATACATTGTCTTAGACATATAGCTCTCATTACTGTTATCTAGAAAAAAATGCAATGATTCCATTTTCTTCATCAGATGGGCATAAAACAGATGGAAAGCAGCTAGAAACTCCTGAAAACTTCGATGTATGAAGTAGTAGATTTTCCTCTGATGAATGGCAGATTCCTCTTTAAAGATCTCAGTGCAAATCCCAGAATACACTGATGCATCACTGATGTCTATGCCACACTCAATCAGATCCTCCTCATAGAACATCACATTGCCCTTCATCAGCTGCTTGAAAGCCAGTTCAGCAAGTTTCACAATTACTTCTCTGTTGGACTGCACAAGATTCTTTGGATCTCTCTCTTTGTACTTTTGATTCCTCATGTTGATCTGAATGAGCAGGAAGTGTATGTACATTTCAGTCAGAGTTTGAGGGATTTCTGCACTGTCGTCTTGTTTCAGGAGGTTCTGAAGTACATTGGCTGAGATCCAGCAGAAGACGGGTATGTGGCACATGATGTGGAGGCTTCTTGATCTTAGAATGTGTGAGATGATTCTGCTGGCCTGATGCTCGTCACTGAATGTCCTGTGAGTGTTCTGCTCTCTGTGTTTTCTCCAGATTTATGACCTCATGTTCTTCATTCACTCCTTCTCTCTCTCCCTCTGTGATGTAGAGCTGTGTGTAGATCCTGTTCAGGAGAGTTTGATTCTCTTGTAGTTTGATTCCCTCAAATAAGCTCTCAAATTTATTTTTCATGCTGGTCTTATGTTGGGTCTTTGACTTTCAGTAGTTCAGTAGTATCATGTGCTGGTGGGTGAGAATCCTGCAGTTTTCCAGTCTGATCATCTCTAGCCACACAGCAGAAACACGAAAAATACAATGAATCAATGGGGTGACACAGCAGCAAAATCAACCGATCTTTAAATCTTCTATCTATCTATCCATCCATTTATCCATCCATCGAATCTATATATATATATATATATATTCCTCTGATATACTAGATTTCTTTCAACATTGAGATAAGAGGGGTCAGACAATAAATGGGAAAACTACAAAACAACTTTTCAAATATATTAAATAAGATATTTTACTGTAAATGTATAAAAAAGTAAATAACATCCCCAGAGGCCTAATATAATGATGAAAAAGAACTGCAGTTTATGGAAATGTGTAATGTATAATTCTCTCTTGTTTCCAAGACAGACAAGAGAGAGGTTATTGTCTCACCTGGGGTTGAAGATCACTTTTTCATCACTGAATGTGACAGGGAGTCTCATGGATTCATCACTTTTCATGGACACACAGCTCGGACCAGGAGATGTTGCTCTCTGGTTCTGACCAACATCTCCCTCGGCTCTCTCCTCATGGAGACTAATTTTAACGTCTGGTGTTCTCCTATAATTTAATCATGATTTTCATACATACATAAGAGAAACATAAGAGAAAAAAAATAAAATCTAATAAACAATATAATTCTTTAAGACAGGGTTGCCCAGTGACTGCACTTAATAGGTGAAAGCCAGCAGTCAAAGACCCCCAGGGGAACTGTCCCAGTGACCTACATTGACCCAGGCCGGGGTTACTAGAGAACAGAGGTTTCAAGGCACTGGGCCAAGGCTTAAAACTCTCGAGCTAGAGTCCGAGGAAGAACAGGAGACCCTCCAGCTCAGGACTGAGCCCGCAAAGTGGAGCCCTAGAGCCGCAACTGCTAGGCCTGCAATGCTTAGGCGCTGCTGAGCTCTAAGAGGAGCAAAAGGGGATAAGTTTAAACAAGGTGAAGCCTAAATAGTGCTCGTTTAACTGCAGCATGGCTGGGGGCCTAACAACTCTCTGAAGTGCTTCTTACTAGGAAGGAAAGGAAAGGAATGCGACCCCGGGATGGTGGAGCTTGCTCAGCCCCCAAACCCGAAATACCACGTGATAATACGTGACATGAGAAGATTTAGTGGGCGGATCTTCTAATTCTGTTCTAAGAAACAAACCTATGTCGCGAGAGGAGATTGCTCTAGCTACCGGCTCTAGGGCAGACCTCTGCAACGCCCCAGGAGAGGGGGAGGGGGAGCAGAGGCGAGCTATGCCCAGAGGTAAAATCCATTAACGTATGCCCTGAGGTAAAATTGAGTTTAGCAACAATCATTACATAGCTTACAAAATAGAAGTTATCTGAATTTCATAATGGCTTTTAACAATATTGTTGAACACAAACTGACAATAGAATGTACGTGTCTGGTGTGCTATACCTCTGTCCTATATGCGATTCGATGATGCACATCTTGTCCAGTGTATCGTTTTTTTTGTGTATGAATGAACAGTCACTGAATGAATTTGTAAATGGATTCAAAATACTTGTCGTCACTCTTCAAAGGTAATTCATATAATTCTGATGATCTCTCTATATCACTGATGTTTAATGAATAATTCTGTATCTTCTCTCACCTGGGGTTGAAGACCACTTTTCCATCACTGAATGTGACAGGGAGTCTCATGGATTCGTCACTCTTCATGGACACACAGCTCGGATCATGAGATGTTGCTCTCTGGTTCTCAACAACGTCGCCCTTGTCTCTCTCCTCATGGACACTCATTTTGACGTTTTCATTTTCCTTTCGACTCATCCTTAAGCAGTGTTCTCCAATGTTCAATCATAATTTTCAGCCCTTTAGAATCATAAGAACATAAATTATACGTAAGTGTAAAAAAAATCATTCTATAATGCAAAATTTCTGAATCTCACACATTTAACATGGAAGTAAAAACGTAATTTCTGAATACAATTTTTTAATTTTCAGCACTGGAATGCATTTTTCATCACTCGCCATGGTTGCAACTTTAAGACAGGTTGTAGCCTTAAGTGTAAGGTGGTGTGATTGGTAGATCAAATTCAAACTAGAGAACCAATCAAAAGCATTAAATGGCAAGGAGGCATGTGCAAAAACAGGCAAAGCAGCAAATAAACCTCATTCAACATATATTTTTTCAGAAAATATTCAGATGTAATCATTATCATTGTAAAAGATAAAAACAATTCTGTTACTGTAATGGATTGCAGTTAGATTTACTTTTTTAATTAAACTGCACACCTCTGTTACATTTTTGTGATTATTTGACCATTAATATTTAAATGATATTCAAATTGCAAACACATGAGGAGAGGTGCACATCAGCTCGGAGAAATGAAAGATATATACCCTGCAGCAAACTCTCAATTGAGTTTGATTTTAAATACCACACACACACACACGTCAAGATATCTGAATGATATTTTTTTGTAAGTTATGAGAAGAAAATTTAAACCTACCATTAAATATGAAAGAACTTTTGCTTGTGTTTCTGTAATCTAAAACGGCTTCTTACCAAACGCAGAACTTTTGGTTTCGATTTCCATCACTGTGGCTGAAGGATCACATAACAAGTATCATCATGGATGTGATTGGTCTATCCTGACAACAAGAGGGCCGTGATTGGCCAATAGCAGCTACATGAGTGTATATCCTTCTCATGTCACCTATTTTTTTGGGAGATAAACAGATTGACTATCCAAGCGTACTTACATTTACAAAAATGCCGGTCAGACACTGGGCTCAAGTTTGTTTTGTGTTGAGAGTTATATAAAATGAAAAGTTTTATTTAGATTTATTAGAATCTGATATAAATTTTTCACTCTTTGTTATATTGCAGCATTCCTTAAAACCAGTTAAAAATAAGTTAATTTTTTTCCCCTCAATGTACACACAGCACCCCATATTGACAGAAAAACACAGAATTGTTGACATTTTCGCAGATTTATTAAAAAAGAAAAGCTGAAATATCTCATGGTCCTAAGTATTCAGACCAATTCAATTATGTTTATCATTTATTACTTAAATAATTTTAGCAACTAGCTGCAATATAACAAAGAGTGAAAAATTTAAAGGGGTCTGAATACTTTCCATATCCACTGTGATGAGTGACTACATTTTCCACACCGTTTTTATCTTATAGTGAGTCATTTCGGTACACATATAATAAGTGTTTCTATTCGGACAACTTTAAACCAGGGTTGGCACCACTGTGGGGGAGCACAGTTCCTGTGTGACTCATCATTGACATAATCAGAGAGTAGTAGTTCCGGCTACATCGTTCTTCCTCAAGACGCATGCAGTTTTATGTATTAACCTAGTGTGCCAAAAGTTAAAGACTGCAGTCTTAGGTCGAGTCTTTTTTTGTTGTTTACATTTGGGACTAAACTTTGACTTAGGCCAGGTGTATCAGCCAACCATTACTAGCATTAGACAAAATAGCCATCTAAATCAAGTTTAACTTTATATTTTAATGTTGTTTTACTCAGACAACATGAAAAGATCAGGAATAAGGATAAGCTGTATGGCTGCAAAAGAAAAAAGACAGGTACAATGTTAATGTCCAGTCTCTAAATTTGATTTAATGTTATGATTTAATTATCTGAAGCAAGGGAAGGTTGGTAAAATATAAGTTTGCAAGATTGGAGTAACTGTTGAGAAGAACATATATATTGAGACTAGAGATGGGTGAAAGCAATTAACCCTTTGAAAAAAACACCTGGTTGACAAACTCCTTCACTTGGTCAGTAATGATTTTTCTAACCATGCCAAGTGAGTACAACTTTGTGGTTATTACTTCAGATACCTCAGTTCCTGTCTTGCATCACATGGATTCTGCTATCACCCACTTGGTGACAAGGTCTGTCATGGAAAGGACATACTTATTTTTTCATGCTGTTTTTGGCATCAATCAAGTCCAAACCAAGCACCTTCTTTTACCTGCATGGCACAAAATTAGCATCAGGCAAATGCTGGTAAAACTATAAACAAGCTTGAGAGTCATCAGTGCTAAAACACTGTAAGCAGTAACTTAATAGAATGCAAGACTGGAACAACAGGATTAATGGGGTCATTCATCTGGCGGTGACAAAATCTGACCTACACTTGGTGCAACCAAGCGCCTTCTGTCTTTATTAACCTGTTTGAAATTCTTGAAACCAGTAACAAACAAATGCTGGTCAAATACCAAAGCAAATGGTGAGGTTTATAGAGAGACAGTAAAGTTTTTGGAGCAAGTCGTACACACATCTACTCCTCAGGCGCTATGACCGAAAACCCCCATTTTAAATTTAAGTTACAATTTCATTCAATCTAGTTGCATTGCCATTAACACTTACCGTACAAAAATAGACTGTATTTTCACTAATGTTGTTTGTCACTAAAATGTAAATTAATTGTATCACTTGTATGTTTCCTCTTCACTTTCTGCATTGTCTTTGCAGGGGTGAAAAACAGAAAAGGGCAAAAATTTCTTTAGACAAAAGAAAACAACACCAACAACAAATTGGTTACATAGAATTATGAGAACAAGAATATTAAGGGAACCCTTAATCATCCTAGTGTAACACAAAATCAGTGAATCATCTTTGCTGCAAATGAAAGTGAAACCAGATGCACTGGAGAGGCAACAGCAAGACAACCCCCAAAAAGAGAACGATTTTTCATTTGGTGGCCTTAGACAATTGTTCTCTCCTTATCCTTCCTGACTGATTTATCTTTAGTTTTGTTAGGGTCCTTGACTCTGTCTGTAATATGAGGCAGTTCCTGCAACTAAATCAGGCCGAACAGGCAGTCTTACTCCTCCATACAGGCCGTCACAAGGAGGTTTGGTACATCTCCCAGCACAGTTTCAAGAGCATGGAGGAGACCCATGCAACAACCCAGGTATTTGTTCCTTTGTGCCTGATCCCCACAAAATTACCTCCAGCAGGAACTTGTGTGCTTGTTTCTGACCAATCTGTCAGAAACAGACTTCATGAGCTCCTGACATCCTCCAGTGGGATCTGTGCTCACAGATCAGCACCAGTTTGGCGGTGGGTTGTTCTGGGGAGGAATATTCTCTGGGTCATTATGTAACGAAGCATCCGTTGCCGCCAAGTAGAAGCAAGATCCAGGTCTGGGAGGAGATCAGGACAAGCAAAAACTGCATTTCTACTTTTCAGGTGTGTCTGTAAGTGTGACAACAGATTCTGTATGTTTTTTTACACTTATCAAAATTAAATGGTCAGTAAATACAGTAAACTGCTATATTACGTGAACCTTTTACACTATAGCTGCACTCCAAAATGAGTTTCCAAATGGCATTTCAGGTCTCTTCGATATGGGAAACTCTTCCCACACTGAGAACATGTGAAAGGCTTTTCTCCAGAGTGATTTCTCATGTGGATATAAAGGTTCCCTTTATGATTGAAACTCTTTCCACACTGAGTGCAGGTGTAAGGCATCTCTCCAGTGTGAATCCTCAGGTGAATGGTAAGGTTTCCTTTATGCTTGAAACTCTTTCCACAGTGATGGCAGGTGAAAGGCTTCTCTACGGTGTGAGTTATTACATGATTATTAAGATGAATGCCGTTTCTGAAACTCTTTCCACAATGATGACATATAAAACCGTTTTCTCTCGAGTGAATCCTCGTGTGCTGATTAAGGTTTTCTTTACATCTGAAATTCTTTCCACACTGATCACACACAAACGGCTTCTCTCCAGTGTGAATTCTCATGTGAGTCTTAAGACATTCTTTTCGTGAGAAGCCCTTTCCACACAGTTTGCAAGTGTAAGGCTTCTCTCCAGTGTGAGTTCTTGTGTGCTGATTAAGGTTTCCTTTACGGGCAAAACTCTGGCCACACTGTTTGCAGGTGTAAGGTTTTTCTCCAGTGTGATTTCTCATGTGGTCATAAAGGTTGCCTTTTCGTGTAAAACTCTGTCCACACTGTTGGCAAGTGATAGGTTTATCTCCAGTGTGAAGTCTCGTGTGACTCTTAAGACATTCTTTACGCGAGAAGCTCTTCCCACACTGAGGGCAGGTGTAAGGCTTCTCTCCACTGTGAACTCTCATGTGGGCATTAAGGTTTCCTTTACGTGCAAAGCTCTGGCCACACTGTTGGCAGGAGTACGGTTTTTCTCCAGTATGACTTCTCATGTGGACTTTAAGGTTCTGTTTTTGAGTGAAACTCTGTCCACACTGTTGACAGGTGAAATAACTGTTCGATGTGTTTTTCTGAGCTCTTTTTTGTGAGGAATTATTTTCAGTCTGTGTGGATTTTTCTCCCATCACGAAATCCCGATCGATCTCTTCCATTTCATGCAGTTCTTGATTCTCTTCCTTCAGTGCCATCAGGTCTAAAGTGAAAGAAGAAAAACACAAAATTAACATCAGTTTAATGGCGTAAAGAAACCGATATCAAAACAACTCTGTCACTCAAACAGGTCCCCAAACAATGTTTAGGCACGAAAACACACAAAAAAATTGGAATGGGAAATAACATGAAACAATACGCAAAACAGGAGTTGCTTCGTTGAAAATGGACGTTGGGAAGATATTAGCGCTGACTTAAAAAACCATGGAAGTTTGGTAAATGCCTGACAGTCGTGTCAATAAAGTGTTGGCATTGTGTTAATGCAGCCCTACATCAGTAAGTGGCGATTAATGAGCGCCTGCCTACAGAATTAAATCTTTGACTCAATTAATTAAAACCGCTGACTTGCTTGCCAATGAAACGATCAGTTCATTTAGGCCTATGATTGGTTCATATCTAAATAAAACGTTAAATTCCCCTAAAAACTGAAGTCTCTACAGCAATTAAAAACGTGTTTTTTCCATTGTTATTCGCATTAATAAGGGAGTTTTTTTAGAGAGATTTTTTTCTGTTATTTCTTATGGGAAAAAAATTATTTGAGTTACGAGCTCGTCCTGAAACGGATTATGCTCATATCTCAAGGTATTACTGTATTTGTTTAAGACAAGCAGCTTGACTTGGACTTGAAAACGACATCTCGTTCCCAACATTTCCGTTTTTGTACTATTTGTGTCGCTCAAACATGAACAGTTTCACTTTAAGAAGTAAACATTTTAATAAGGATCAAACGACTGAATGAATGAAACCAACCTGTTTGTTCCTCAGTTTCTTCTTGTTTGACTCTGAATGTGTCTTCAATCTTTATATCTTCACTTTCTTCTTTAATAAATGTCATCTTTATATCTTCAATAAATGTCATCTTTATATCTTCACTTTCTTCTTTTATGAAGGCCATCTTTACAATAGTGCGTCACGTTCTGTGTGTGTTTGTCCTGTTAAAGATGAAAATAATGAACAGAGCGACAAATAAAGCATCATTAAATCTCTGTGTGACTCAATCAGTTTCCAGATAATCAAACAAGCATCTGCAGGATGTCTGTTAAAGATCTGGAAAGCATCTGCAGTGTACAAACATTTGAGAAACATCTTTAAGATGCCAGTTTTACATTTACTCTAAATCAAGGATGAGAGAAACTGAGTTTATGAGACTGTGAGTCAATTGAATCAAATGATTCAGTGAATTGACTCGTCTTGCTCTGACGTCACCAGCTGCTCAAAACTGTAAATGAAGGAGAACAAACAATTAATGTGTGATGACAACTTAAACATTTTCTAAATGTCTGTTTACTGTCTGACAAAAAACGTCCAGAATCTCTAATAAATATGCCTTCCAGATGCAAACAGACATCAAATAGATTCTGAGATGTACGTGTGCAACCGATGCTCCTAGTTCAGTATTTCATCTGTCTTATAAAGTTAAGTTAATTAGTTCAGTAGTGTGCTGAGAGTTAATGGCTTTAAATGAGCTACACAAGCCAAAAACGATCAAAACTAACTAATAACAGAACATGCAATACATGCTACGCTTACATGAAAATCATTTCAGCTGGTTTGTAAAAGTTTATCTAACGAGTTAGTGTTTATTAACGAGTCATTATTTTAACTAGCTGGTGACGTCAGCATAGGGTTTTTCGAGAGATTGGATTCACTGAATCATTCGGTTAAATTGACTCACTTGGCCAATCATTTGACTCAATTGACTCGGAATATGAAAAGCTCCGTTTCTCCATCAGTTTCTCTCCAGTGACTGAATTGATGTTTATGATGAACTGATTCACGATAAGAGAGAGAAACGAGACGCTCTTTCTGTTACTCGAGCTTGAACGCGCTTAACACACAAAAATACCCTTTATTAAAGTCAGATAAAGCATTAAAATGTTACACTCAATAGTTCATAAACTACTTTCACATCGCTAGTAAAAACTGTAAAGCATTTAAAGAGAATAAACGCTTAAACCACAAACCTTTCACCAGCAGAATCACAACAGACGCGGGAGCGCGCCGCAGCCTTATGACGTCACACCAACAGACCATAATACAAGTCCTGTTCACAAACACACAAAGAGCATACAAAATTACAAATATGCGTAAAATTGTTAAAGACCACTAATGGCAATATTAAGAATGAATATTTAATGAGAGACACTGTCTTAATGCAATTATGGTACGGCTGGGTCCATTTCATATATTACAGTATTAAAATACAAACAGTCACCTTTATATATAGAGAGCTCTTTTTACAATAAAGATCGTTTCAAAGAAGCTTTACAGAGAAAACAGTAAAACAATACGACAAAGAAGTGAAAAATATGGTTTCAGATTAAGTGTCATTTTGGGATGGGTGATATGATTATTTTATTTTTTTACTTATGCTACTAATAATTTGCAAAAAGATGTTACGCCCGCTAGGGGTCATGCACTATTCTAAGACTAAGAGTAAGAGAAACAAAAACATTCTCAACGACTGGTTTATTACGTTTTTTTAATGCATACATATTCGACTGAAGTCTTCCAGTTGAACAGAGTCAAAATTGATTTCAGTGTACATCATATTTGACTCCACTTATAGTGAACAGTATTTGTGTTAATCTGAGTATTGTGATTACTATTAGACCAGTAATATAGAGGGTGCACCAAGTGTATGGTTTGATGTATTTTTTTCTGTTTTACTGTTATCTTTTGTATTATGTGTGTAGAAGAAAAGTAGATTTGTACCAGTGAGTGGAAGTATGAAGGTGCTTAGTTTGTGTATGTTCTGAATGAAAGAGTCAGTACTTTGAATTTGACGCGTGCAGCAAGTGGGAGCCAGTGTAGTGAGATGAAGAGTGGAGTGACATGACTCCTTTTGGATTGGTTGAAAACCAGACGAGCTGCGGCGTTCTGAATCAGTTGCAGAGGTTTGATCGTACCTGCAGGAAGTCCAACCAAAAGAGCGTTGCAATAGTCCAGTCTGGAAATGACCATGGCCTGCACCAGAAGTTGTGTAGCTTGTTCAGTTAGGAATGGCCTGATCCTCCTGATGTTGTACAGTGCAAACCTGCATGATCGAGCCGTCTTTGCGATGTGATCTTTGAAGGTCAGTTGGTCCTCAAAAATCACTCCCAAATTTCTGGCAGACCTTGATGGGGTAATCGTGGTGGCGCCGATCTGGACGGTGAAGTCATACTGTCGGGTTGGATAGACCAGGAAAGACTAGAAGCTCCATCTTTGCTAGGTTGAGTTGCAGATGATGCTCTTTCATCCATGTCGGGATGTCCGCCAGGCAGCTTGTGATTCTCGCAGCCACCGCTGGATCATCTGGTTGAAATGATAGGTAGAGCTGTGTGTCATCGGTGTAGCAGTGATAGGAGAAGCCGTGTGCCTCTATGATGGGACCCAGTGAAGTAGTGTATATGGAAAAGAGAAGTGGTCCAAGAACTGAGCCCTGTGGAACACCGGTGATCAGTTGACATTCTTTTGAGATGCCACCCTGAAGGACCCATCCGTGAGGTAGGATTCAAACCATTGAAGAGGAGTTCCAGTAATGCCTAGTGACGAGAGGTTAGATAAGAGGATATGGTGATTAACAGTGTCAAATGTAGCGGACAGATCTAAGAGAACGAGAACTTGCGATTTTGAATGAGCTTTTGCACTCCTTAGAGCTTCCATGACAGATAGTAGTGCCGTCTCGGTTGAATGGCCCTTCTTGAAGCCAGACTGGTTGACGTCCAACTGGCCATTCTGAGAGAGAAAAGAAGATACCTGGTTAAAACCAACATGTTCAAGAGTTTTAGATATGAATGGTAGGAGAGAGACAGGTCTGTAATTATCAACGAGTGATGCGTTTAATGTAAGTTTTTTGAGCAGTGGGGTTACCCGAGCCTGCTTGAAAGCGGTGGGTAAGGATCCCGTGTGAAGGGATATGATGATGATGTGAGTGACAGTTGTCGGTTCTCGTTTATGTGTTGCGTGTGTAAACCTTCTTCTAGCGTTCTTTGATAATAAAAAGCCATTATGGATTACTTCTGGTCTTCTTCGTGCCTTCATCGCACACGAGCCCCTGACATGCGCAACCTCCGGCATGTGATGAGTTTAATTCATTCCAAGAGCGAGTTCGTAAACCAAAATGCTCGTACACCAAAACAAATGTCCCCATAAGAATGCACTAAAAATCAATTAATTCGTTCCACTCGAACAGAAATGCCCATTTTAAATATTTTTTTGGTTTTACCATATTAATTCCAGTTAAAATTGTAACCATTAAGATCTCATATAAATACTAATTAATAATTGACAATTAAACTCTAAAAATACTTGACAATTTACTGTAATGCACTTCAGGTTTGAGCAGCATGGAGGAGAGAGAGGAGGGAGGAGCAGGGAGCGGGGAAAGCAGGGATTCAAGAGCAAATGAGTAAATTTATTATTATAGTGCAGAAAACAAATTAAGTGATAATCCAGAGTGAAAGTCGTGGAACATGGGAGCCACGAACTAACAAACTCACGGCAGCCGCGAAAGAACGAACTCACGGGAGCCGCGAACTCACGGGAGCCGCGAACTCACGGGAGCCGCGAACTAACGAGAGCCGCGAACGAACGAACTCACGGGAGCCGCGAACTCACGGGCTCACGGGAGCCGCGAACTAACGAACTCACGGGAGCCGCGAACTAACGAAAGCGGGGAGATAGGCAGATGATATGAGAATCAGGTCTTCATTGACCACACACACACACTCAGGCAGAACTAGGAGACAATGAATTCATGCACCAGTTACTGCTTAGAGGTACTGTACGTGTATATTTCACTATGTGAACAATAGCGATAACAATTAATTAATGTTAAGAATACGAGGTAAAAGCATCTGTAAATCACAAAGTATGCACTGTGGTGAATGATGCAGCCAAACCAAGCAAAGCTGAGAGAATTAATAAGTTAAGGGGTGATAAATGGGGTTGGAACCGCGTGACTGTGTTATGAGAGGCTGTGTTTAGGATATTTCCAGTAAAAATGCGCGTGACAATGCTGAGCCTTAGGACTTTTTCCACACAAAAATGCGCGTGGGTGAGGAAAATTTTTTCTCGTACACCGATACAATGCTCGTACACCGATTCGACCCTCCATGCTCGTACACCGATTTGCTCGTATACCAAGTCGCTCGTAAACTGAGGTATTACTGTATACTGAAAGCACATAATAGCAGAGAAAGAAGTGTAGTGTGAAAGTAAACTTAAGAAATATTGGACAGACTTGCCGGTGTTGTTGCTCGGTGAAGTCGCGCAGGTAGAGTCGAACGTCTTTACCCTCATCTGTCTTCACACGAGGACGCTGAAACACTTCAATGTATTCACTGTATGAAACACACTTGTATTCAATTATCAGATGCTTCCATGACAGCGTACGTATCAGATAATTGAATACATTATAGTGCAACATAATTTTTAACAGTGACCTCAGTGTAAAATGTACAAACCGAGTCCAAAATAGTTGGGAAACTGTACAAATTGTGTATAAAAACAGAGTGCAATGTGATGTGGAAGTTTCAGATTTCAATATTTTATTCAGAATATAAAATTGATGACATATCAAATGTATAAAATAAGATTATTTTAAATTTCATGGCATCAACACATCTCAAAAAAGTTGGGACAAGGCCATGCTTATCACTGTGTGGCATCCCCTCTTCTTTTTATAACAGTGTGAAAACGTCTGGGGACTGAGGAGACAAGTTGCTCAAGTTTAGGAATAGGAATGTTGTCCCATTCTTGTCTAATATAGGCTACAAGTTACTCAACTGTCTTAGGTCTTCTTTGTCACATCTTCCTCTTTATGATGCACCAAATGTTTTTTTGGTGAAAGATCTGGACTGCAGGCTGGACATTTCAGTACCCGGATCCTTCTTCTACGCAGCCATGATGTTGTAATTGATGCAGTCTGTGATCTGGCATTGTCATGTTGGAAAATGCAAGGTCTTCCCTGAAAGAGACGCATGAGAGCATGTTGTTCTAGAACAGTGGTCCCCAACCTTTTGAAGCTGAAGATCACCCTCCTCTGCCTAAATGAGTGGCAAGATCGACTTGTTGACGGGGGTCGGGGGGGGGGGGGGGGGTGCTGTGTGGAACGGAGCAGTCGTCCTGTTTGAGGAGGGGGGGGTTGGGTGCGCGGAGCGGAGCGATCGTCCTATCGGGGCTTGCGGTGACAGACTCGCTAAGTTGGCAACTGAAACGTTCTTATTTTCGGGAGCTTCCGGGATGGTGACAAAGGTCGACCAATCGATCGCGATTGACCGGATAGCGACCAAAGATCGACGGGTTGGCGACCACTGTTCTAGAACTTGGATACACAATTCAGTCGATGAAGACAATCCACTGAAAGGTATATCCAAGTTCTAGAACAACATATGCTTTTATCCAGACGCCGTCTCTTTCAGGGAAGACCTTGCACTTCTTGGTCTTGATTGGGCCTTGGACAAAGGGTTTTTTGTCCCTTTTTTGGCTCTATTCATTCACTTCCCCACTAACATTTCCTGTTGGTACCGAGACTCGAGCCCGCAACCTTTGTAGTTACAAGTCTGTCTCTATAACTCACAGGCCACACTCACAGAAAGCACTAAGTTGCACAGGTCCATCCGTGGAAAAGCGGCTATTGCCAGATCAACACATCTCTGTATCTTTTGAATCTGATATTTTATTTTACGCAGACACTCACAGTTTTATGCATTTTATTTTATTCAAGTTTATACTTCTCTTGACATGTAAAATTTTAAACCATTCATTGTATGACTAAATACATTGAGTCCAATTCTTGACTCTGACTCCTTTTCTGCTCTCTTAGTTTCTGGACATTAATTGGGAATTCAGCCTCTAAGATGATTTAGTAACAAAGTAAAAATAATCAGAACATTATACAGACTCTTAAACATGAGATGTTTCCTGTCCATGAAATTCATTCCACACTGTTATATACAAAAAAAAGTTCTCTCATCCATGAATACTCATGTGTTTCTTAAGAGTTACTTTGTACCTAAAACTTTTTCCACAGTGACCACATGTAAACGGCTTCTCTCCAGTGTGAACTCTCATGTGCCTGTTAAGGACTCCTTTTCGAGTGAAAGTTTGGCCACATTGTTGGCAGGTGAAAGGTTTCTCTCCAGTGTGAATTCTTATATGCTCTACAAAGTGTCGTTTTTGAGTGAATCCCTTTCCACACTGAGGACATGTGTAGGGTTTCTCTCCAGAGTGAAGTCTCAAGTGATCTTCAAAGTGTTGTTTTTGATTGAAACTCTTTCCACACTGTTGGCAGATGTGAAGGTTCTCTAGAGAGTGAATTCTAATGTGTCTGTTAAGGCTTCCTTTTTGAGTGAAACTTCTTCCACACCGTTGACAGATGAAAGGGCTTTCTTTAGTGTGAATTCTCATGTGGACTGTAAAGTTTCTTTTATAACTGAAACTCTTTCCACATTGTTGGCATGTATAAGGTTTCTCTCCAGTGTGAATTCTCATGTGGTAATTAAGGGTCTCTTTTCGGCTGAAACATTTTCCACACTGAGGGCATGTGTGAGGTTTCTCTCCAGTGTGACCTCTCATGTGGACTGTAAAGTTTCCTTTACAACTGAAACTCTTTCCACACTGAGGGCATGTGTGAGGTTTCTCTCCAGTATGAATTACCATGTGCTTTTTAAGACTTCCTTTTAAAGTGAAACTTACTCCACACTGCTGACAGATGAAAGGGTATTCTCCAGTGTGAATGCACATGTGGGCTGTAAGGGTTCCTTTACAACTAAAACTCTTTCCACACTGAGGGCATGTGTGAGGTTTCTCTCCAGTGTTAACTCTCACGTGTCTTTTAAGGGCTTCATTTTCAGCAAAACTCTTTCCACACTGAGAGCATGAGTAAGGCTTCTCTCCAGTGTGAACTTTCATGTGTCTTATAAGGCCTTCATTTTTAGCAAAACTCTTTCCACACTGAGAGCATGTGTAAGGCTTCTCTCCAGTGTGAATTCTCATGTGAGTTTGAAGGTAAAATTTTTGGTTGAAACTTTTTCCACACTGAGGGCATGTGTAAGGCTTCTCTCCAGTGTGAATGTTCATGTGCCGGTTAAGGTTTCCTTTTAGAGTGAAACTTATTCCACACTGCTGACAGATGAAAGGGCTTTCTCCAGTGTGAATACTCATGTGGGCTGTAAAGTTTCCTTTACAACTAAAACTTTTTCCACACTGAGGGCATGTGTAAGGTTTCTCTCCAGTGTGAATTCTCATGTGGGCATTAAGGTTTCCTTTACGAGTGAAACTCTTTCCACACTGTTGGCAGGAGAAAGTACTTCTAGTTTCGTTCTTTTTAGTATTTTCAGCCTGTGAGCAATTAAACGTTTTTTCTCCAGTCGTGAGATCATGATGATTCTTTTCTTGATCTTTCTCTTCCATTTCATTCAGTACTTCATTCTCCTCTTTCGGCACCATCAGGTCTAAGACAAAAAGAGACAAATACAAATAGTAGTTTAATGGCACAAGGGAACAGAGAACAAAACATTTACACATGTAAACCATCAGAACCAACATACAACTAGATCCAATACCCAGGGGTGTCGGTTACTCAAAAAGTTTCATCTGCATCAGAACAACCTGAATATGAAAATCCTATGTTTTGCCGTCCATTTTAATCCATTTTACTTTTTGTAAAACTTTTTTTTCCATCCAGATATTACTGACTAGAGTTGAGCTGGAAACTCGGCTGAAACGGGTATCCGGTATGGATAAAGCACTTTTGCCGAGTACGAGTATCATACGAGTAATATGAGTCGGTATCTGTACTCGGATTGAATAAAAATCCTTATTGGGTAGCTGACTGTGTCTCCGTTCTGTGATAGGCTAGTCACAGCGCCCCTCCCCTACACATACAGATTTGCAGTGTCCTGCTCTGCTAATTCACACGTAGAACACTAAGAAGAGAACAGCTCTCTTTCTTGCGCTGTCTCTCCCTCAGTCACTCAGGTTCATGGGTCTTTTCCGTTAACGTTTAGGGTTTCTTCAGCTTCAGGTTTGTTTTTTATTTCGGTTTGTTTGTAGTACAGTGGAATACAGAATATGACGGCCTCGGAGTTGCAAAAAAGCGTTGAGATAACCGTTTATCGCAAACAATATTCTCACATAACAGTTTATACAGGTCAAGTTGACTTGATATGAATCGTATCAAAAGCATAGGATGTCTAGAGAACAAGAACATGAAGACATGTCAGAACGTCCTGTGATCAAAAGACAAGGCTACAAAATACGTCAGTTTACAGAAATACTGAGTGTCATCACAAACAAAGGGGTAAAACATTAACCAACAGAAAGGTTACCATGTCCTCCACCAAATATCAAGAGTTAATACGTGTCAAATGCTTATGAGATATAATATAGATATATAGAGAATCCTTCACACTGTATATGTTTGCTAACAACAAAAGGTATATGTTCACCAACTAACAGCAGAGATTTACCAGTATATAATAAATAACACCTTCGATTCTCCATACAAACCTTTAATTATATTCTCCAAAACTGCAAACACAATTTCGCTCACAGCGTAAACAGTCATAACATATTCGTGAGGTCATCACGCTGTACTAGATTGCATACTTTCTTGCGTTCTGCCTGTCTAATGTGCTTTCTCAACAAATCTGGCTTTGTCCCGTCTTTTAACAACAGGGCTCTTCAATCCACAGCAGCGCTGAGCAGAGCGCTTGTCAGAACAAAAGCAGGTGTGTGTGTTTATCTAAGCCTCATACTCATTGGTTGTTACCGCTCGTTACTGACCAATGTCAAAATATTTGAGAAAAACAACCAAATCAGAGAAGGCGGCTTTATGTGCACACAGAAGCGGATGAGGCTTTGGGATGTGGGTGGGACCCACGTCAGCACTCGCTGCTCGTTGTGAAGCGTAAGAACGTGAATGTGCTTTCACTTCAGAGAGTCCTGTGAGAGAAGCGTCACTGAGAGAGCAAACATATGAACCGCGATCCACGTACAACGCAAACTCAGCGCATGTGCAGTGCTGGCGCTTCACTTCCACTATCACTCTGATAGGCTGTATGACCTGTCAATCATGCAAGAAGATGTGATTGGCTGTGCTGCCATGAGGGCGGGCTCTTCTCATCTCATCTGACACACTTCTTAGAGGGACGAGCCGCTGCACAGTGCAGCGGGAGAGACTGTCTTTTCTTTTTCTTCTGATTCAGACTTGTGTTTGTTTTTTTATTGTGTGAATTTCCCACACAAGCACTGTGTACCGAGCAGGGGCGTCACTAGGCCCTTTTTAGGGGGGCTTCAGCCCCTAAACTTCTGCCCAGCCCCCCTAAAAAATATATTTGATTAATAAATTTTTGATCGCTTCAGTCCCCTTTAAAAAAAACTCATTTGAAACGGCGGCAAGCTGCGGCAAGTTTCAGCTCCTCCCCTTATCTGAGTCTGCTTGGTTTTAGCGCATTTTTCAATCTGCAGGGGCGCCGAGCAGAGTGAACATCAAGGTGTGTGTCGTGTGTGCGTGCATTTATTGATAGATTGCTAATGCTATGATATTACACCTGCATCGGTGCAGTTCTTTGTCATAAATGCATTGCAGTTTACATAATGTAATGTTACTGGAGTATTGGGAGCACACGGGACTGCTCGGTTTCTCATCCAATACCAATACGTTTCGCTGCGTTCACCTTCAGCCCTTGGGTGATAGTTGTTTTTTATTCCTACAAAAATGAAGTGATTAACACCCATGAAAACATACTTTAGATTCAGAAAACGATCATGATTTATTTTAATTAACTTTTTACAATTACAGACATATTATAATGTATTTTGACATTACATTATGCAGCCATGCACAGAAATGACACACATTGTCTGAAAGCACTAGATGGCCCAGAGAGAGAATGTGGAGAAATTTTGTTTTGTATTATTAAATATAGTTTTGTATTAAGTAATAATGAATTGGGAGGAGTGTCATGATACATAAATTAGAGTAAGCGTAGAGTAAAGGGATTTTTGATTTTCTTGATTTATACTAGTTTTGTACTTGATTTATAGAAGTGGCAAATTGATAATTCATGTTGTTATTTTTAATAAATAGAAATAAATATAGAACAAATTAATTATATTGCCAATAGACAATTACATTAATACATGGTTTGTCTATATTCTTAATGAATATTAGCTGGTTAGTTAAAATACTTAAAATTACATAAATTTTCATGGGGTGACTTTATGAATATCCAACCGTATTGTTGATTATAAAGGCTAAAAAGCTAAAAAAAACTAAAATAATTTATATTTCATCGTAGATGGATATACGACATTTCTTCTTGTCGTGCGAGAGTAGGTCTGCAAATGAGCAACAGTCAGGTGAGAATAGAACGTAGACAGCCTCTCTCTCTCACACACACACACACACACACGCACACACACACAATACCACTGTGTTCCCAAGACTCATTTCAGTCATTGAACCCTGACATTGTTTTAATTGTCTGCCAATTTCCCTGTACATTTTATAAGAAAAAGCAGTGGTATCGTCAAAGGATAAACACAAATGTCCTGACTCCTGACATTATTGTCAACTGAACTGAAACTATTTTTTGGGTTTCTCAGAAAAGTCAGTGCAAAAAGTGAATGAAGTGGAGGCAGAGAAGATTGATGAAGGCACATCAGAGAAAGGGCAAGATCATGATCGAGGTCAGAAAGTGAACAGTTGTTTTGGATAATTTGTCTGGTCAGTTAATAAATACAAATGAAGTTAAGATTTCTTTAGTTACCAAACTATATTTACGTGATTGTCACAATACAGGGACAGAGAGAGCATGAAGAAGAGGAAGACATGAGTCAGGAGAGAGAGGACAGACATACAGAGAAACAAATGTCAGATGAAGCACAGACAGCAGCTGCACCTTTAGATCAGTGTGACTTAGGTGAAAAGGACACAGGCCCAAAACAGGCAGAATTACACTATTATCCCCAGGAGAACTTTGGCTTACAAAAAAGATCATTCCAGCCAAGCTGGTTTCAAACTTTTGCTTGGCTTGAGTACTCACAGAAGACAGATTCTGCCTACTGCTTTGCTTGCCGTGTCTTTGGTAAAAACTTGAAGCATGATGTATTTGTGAGTAGTGGATACAAAAACTGGAAAAAGGCACTCAAAGCATTTCACAAACATGAGGGGACTCAGTCACACAAGGATTGTATTGTCTCCTGGAAAAGTTACAAGGTTAGTGCATTACAGGGAAATGTTATACAGCAGATTGAAGCAGCAAATGCTGATGAAATTAGACAAAGAAGGGAGTATATGCGACGTATTGTGGCTGTGACCTGCATGTTGGGGAAGCAAGGGCTACCATTAAGGGGTAATGATGAAACAGCAGAAAGTCATAATAATGGCAACTTCTTCTTCTTACTTCACTCTCTTTTCAGGGAGAAGCACCCTGAGGCTATACATGTTCACTGTTATGCTCATGAGTTGAATCTTGTCTTGTGCCACACATGCAGAGGGATTACTGAGGCCGCAGAGTTCTTTAGCCTGCTGGAAAGTTTGTATTCATTGTTTAGTGTTTCCCTGGTCAGCCACCACAAGTTTAAAGAAGCACAAGCAAAATTAGGATTGCAACCATGTGAACTGGTGCAGCTGTCCAACACACGGTGGGCGTGCCAGCTTCACTCAGTGAATGCTGTGCTTGAAAATCTGCCTGCCATCACTGATTGCCTCTCTGCCATCAATACAGCAACTGCAGTGGGGTTGAAAACAAAAATATGCAAATTCTCATTTGTGTATTTGTTGATTCTTTTCAAGGATCTCCTATCTGTAGTAGCAGGCTTGCACAAATATCTCCAAAAAGAGACCATTGACCTTCCCCAGGCAGTGGCATACAAAGATGCTGTGTGTGACTCCTTAAAGCAGAAACGCAGTGATCCCACTGCTGCAGATATATATGCTAGAGCAAAGGCAGTGTGTGAAGATAATGACATTGTAGTTGAGGAGCAACTTTCTGGCCAGAGACAGAAAAAAAAGAGGATGGATGATTTTGTTGTTGAAACAACTTATGGTGCACATAGGAGAATCAGCACAGATGCCGAACAAGTCAAAACAAAGTTACTATATCCATGTCTGGATAGAATGATAACTGAACTGGAGAACCGTTTTTCTGCTGTAAATGGCGCATTGCTGCAAGGTGTTCAAGCATGCAGTCCAGTGTCTGAAAACTTCCTGTCTGAGTCACATTTGGAAGAACTAGCACACCATTACAACATTGATTTAAAGACAGAGGAAGTCATGGTAGCAAGGCACTTTTTGACACGTAAAAAGCAAGCTGGTGCAGCTCCACAAGACATGGTTTCACTTTATAACCTGCTGGATTCTGAAATGTTTCCATCACTGAAATCTGTCATCCAGGTTGCCCTCACTGTACCTGTTAGCAGCTGTTCGTGCGAGAGGTCTTTCAGTGCTCTTCGCCGTCTCCGCAACTGGCTAAGGAGAACAATGGGTCAGAGCAGGCTCCATCAGCTGGCAGTTATGGCCATCGAGAAAGATGTTGTTGAGCAATTGGATCATGATAAAATTATCAACAGGTTTGCTACTCTTAAGGAGAGAAGACACAGGTTGATGCTCCCAATGAAAGACCAGTAACTGGGCTGCAAGACTGCTGCTTCTTACCGGCTGCTTCTTCATTTTGGCTAGTTTTTCCATTACTTCTGATAGTTAACCACAGCCCCCACTTAATCCATTGTCCAGCCTCATACCCGTGTTGTTTATATTGCTGATATGGATGATCAAAGTTTATGGCTTTTATGTTATTTTCTGGTTAAAATGTTATTTAATTTTGTCAGAAAAATTCCTATCTGAGGTTTGTATGTGAGCATAGAAATGCAAACAGTAAAATGTTGTGTTTGTACTGGAAACGTGTGCGTGTGTTTGTACAGTGAATGAATCAGGAGGTCTTCATTGTAAAAAAACAAAACAAACAAAAAACCAACATTCCCTATTTTCTAGTGGTCACATCCAATAATTATTTTTTTATTACAGTGTTGTATATGGCTCAGTCAGTACTCCTACTCCCATATATGAAATACAGGGAATACAATGGAATAGTGGATTGCAGTAAGGTTAGTAGCATACCACCCTACCCTAATAGTCAAATAATATTTTTTTAATAATACCCTTATTGGGGGCTGAGCCCCCCTAAAATCAAAATCCTAGAATCGCCCCTGGTACCGAGCCTGAACAGTTATGGATAGTTGACGTCATGAGAGCAACATTTGAAATTCGAAATGTGATCTTACACAAAAAAGTTCATCAATCTATGGGTGCGGGTTATGCCAACGATTTTTTACACAAAACCCGCTGGCTATATGAGTGTGTGGATTATCTGTGTCTGCGGGTTATATGTGGGAAAATATATGTTAATATATGTTATATGGCTTATCTCGATACTTTTTTCCAACCCCGAGGCCATTGACATAAACTCTACTGTAGAACTTGTTCTCTATATAGTTTGTTTGTTATCGTGATCAAAAACATTGATCTGAAGCTCAATGCTGATGCTGTCATGTAAATAGTTTTCTAATCAACAATATAAAATGTATATATATATATATATATATATATATATATATATATATATATATATATATAAATAACATACCGGTTAAAGCCCCGCCAATTTCAAGACAACCCGCCCAGTCCGAGTACAGATACAGATAATTCATATGGTTAACAGATAATGCTGTACTTGCTGATCCCCATTACTGACTTGATTATTGATATTGACTATCAGCATTGGTGCCCCCCAAGAGTTGTGTGCTCTCTCTACAAAAGCCTTGTACTCAAATGACTGCACTTGTAAAAATGATCTGTCAAGCTTCTGAAGTTTGCAGCTGTCTGGTGCAGTCATAACAACCTGGAGCAGAACACGGTCAAAACAGTCGAAATGATCGTGGACTTCAGAAGAAACAGCCCTAAACTCCCCCCAATCATCCTGATATTGCTTAGGAACTGTCCTGGGCCTCGAGAATGAGAGATGTTTTGTCTGCATATTGTAATGGAAATGTTATTATCTGCATACCCCTTCAGACCTGAATTATGTTTCAAGGTTCTGAAAAATATAAGAGTACATTGTCCCAGCTTAAGAGGCATCTATAAATGAAACAAAAAAAAAAATCGAAAAATGTGAACACTCTTTAATTGCAATTTTTTTGTCCATTTCAATGGACGTCAGGTTCAAACAGGTGAACTTCACAAAAATGTATCAACATGAAAAAATTATAATAAACATAAACATTAGGTAACATACACATAAACACTTCTTGAACTTGAATGATATCACATTTCAACTTTACTTTTGATGTTTTAGTTGTACAGACTGCACATTTGTTTATTTCTAACAAAATAAACCTAAGAATAAATCACATTCATGTCCTGTGAGCATCTCTGAAACAGTTTCTCGGTGGCACAAAGCAATAGTGCACCATGCACTTATCACAGAAGACGTGCGTTTTTCCAGAACAACCTTTCCATTTGCATCTTGTTGCTTCTTTTTTCGAGTCATAATTTGGCATGTGGTCCATCAAATCTCTTTGGACTTCAAGAACTGGCCGCCATTCCCTTTTCCCTTTCTTTTGTTCAGTTTCATCACATGGAATTGTAGAGGTACTGGCTTCGTTACACCTGCTTGGCCTCCCTCGTTTTCTTGAACCCTGTGGCTTCCCACAACGCACAAGCACTTCAGCCACATTCATTTTGAATTCTAGGAGATCCATGACTTTACGTCGATTTCCTTTGAAGTCATTGTCCCTACAATACTCAAGCCAGCTGTTCACTACAGCAAACTCAAAAGCATGTGTAATCATGCGCAGTGGCCATTTGCGGGACTTGAGATCAATCCTGTAGAGGCTGATTAGCTGATCAAGCTTGTCCACCCCTTCAATGCCCTTGTTGTATCTCCTTACAACCTCGGGACGCTTTACCTTTACAAACTGCTTCTCTTCCGAATCGCACCTCACAACTTCATCTTCATCTCCAACACCAACAAAGTTGGAGGCCAGAACAACTGAACGGCTATCAGACCACTTCACTAAAATAACTTTTCCATCCCTACTTCTGACTTCATCGTGGCATCCCCGTGGTTTCTTAGACATCTCCTTGTCTGTCATCAGTGGCGGATTTGCAAACCGGCAAAGCTTTGCGGTTCCAGCAGCATGAATTTTCTTTTCTGCCAGAATTTCAAGGATGTTGTAGGTGGTGAAGTAGTTATCAAAGAATAGCTTGTGGTTGGGAGCCTGGATTCTCTGGCTCAGATGGAAGACAACAGAAGCTCCATGCCCTAGAACCTTTTGGCTTCGCTTAGAAAGCTCTGTTGTGGCACCTTGGGAAATGACAAAATCATAAGCCAGCCCACTTTTGCCACAGAGTAAATACATCTTCACTCCCCATGGTGTAGGTTTCCCCTTGACATACTGGAGCACAGAGAGTTTTCCCCTGAAAGGCACAATCTGTTCATCAATACAGAGGTCTTCCTCCAGTTGTAGCTGCAGACAGCGTTTCCTTATAGCGTCGTAGAGTGGTCTGACCTTGAAGAAAACATCAGTGTCTCCAGGAGGCCTCTCATGATTGTTCACAACATGCAGGTTGGAACGGAGTTGAAAAAAACGATCACGAGACATGGTTTCCTTGAAAAGTCCAATATTGATACTGGACCAGTACATTCTCGCTCTTGGAAGTCTAAGAACTCCCATTGCCATATGTAGACCAACAAGGACTTCAATCTCAGAAGCTGAGGCAGGTTTACACGCCCTAACTCCATTTTGCTCTGCATATTTATTCGTCATCGTGCTCATCAGCTCAAACATCTCATTTGGAACATACTGCTTGAAGTAGCTGTACGGTGTTCGTGGCTCAGGCCGGTCAGTGCTGGGACGTTCCCATGTTGTTTCTACTGGGGTAAAGCTGTTGGGACGACACCACTGAATATCCCTCTTTTTTGTGATATTTGCAAAAGGATCATCACCAAGTACTGGTTCTAAATCTTCCTCATGCTCATCATCTTCTAGATCCTGTCTTTCCTCTGCCTCAAGCTTAATCTCAATTTCCTGTACTACTGGTAGTGGCTCATCTCTGTCCTGCCCTGAAATGAGAGAAAAAAACTGTCTCTTATAAAATAACTTCATACAAGTTTTATATTTTAATTTATTTTTACAGGAAAGAAATGAAACTGTATATCCAATAAAACAATATGAGATCAATTTAGGGACATCTTACCTAACTAACTATGCCTAATTTTCATTCTACACTCACCACTTGTTGGAGATCTAGCATGATCTGCATTTCCATCTTCATCATCACTCCACATACAGTCAAAATCTGAGATGTTTCCATCAGCTATATGCTCGAGCACTCCAAGAGCTGTATATGCTGCATATGAAATAGTTTCAAAAATGTATTAGTACTGTGACCGTTTTTTTTTATACAGTGATCCATCGTTCATCGCGGATCATGTGGACTGGAACCTTCGGTAGGTGAAAATCCGCGAGTTTATATCATACAACAGTTTTTATCATCATCATCATCATCATATTCATGGAACAGCAAAAGTCTAGAGCTTTACTGGCATTTGATTGGATGACAAACGTCCAATCTCGTGGGCTGCATCCTTTAAACTAGGTAACATGCTCCCAAAAAAAGGGGGGCGTGAAATGTGATGTCCATTGTAATGGACGCAGGGTCTGAAAGGTTACTCCTTATCTTTAGAAGTAGGCAGGCTTATGAGAAAACTAGACGTTCTGTCCCAAACACAATGTAGACTAAGATTGTGTTTAGTCACCAAGAGTTTCTGATATTTGAATAAAAGAAGAGCGTATCTGCCAACAGGAAAACCTCTAGTACGTGCAGCTGAAGAAATAAAGCTTAAGACTGTTTAAACCATTCGAGAATCTAATTTGTTCTTTATTGATAAACATTTAGGAAAATAATTTCCACGACAAACTGGCGACGAGGATGGGATTGCAAAGCCGATGATTGCCGTGAGGAGGACAATCGATTGGCCATCCCAAGACAAGATCTGTGGCTCTAACCCCATTATTAAGGGAAGGAGAATTGTCCTTATCAAGGATTTATCTCATTTTAACATTTTACATTTGCAGTCAAGAAACACATTGACATTCTAATCAGATCTTGCTTTCCCTGGGAATCAAACCCATGACCATGGCATTGTAAACACCAATGCTCTGCTGATTGAGCTACCGGAAAGCTTAATATACTTTAACATAAGTCCTGGGAAAAGTGTTTTCATTGTAACACCTGAACATTACAGATGCAATGATAGTAAAGCACTTTTGAGGACGAATAGGGGAAAAGATTTTGTTCTCCATTACAGAAGTGGATTTTGTGTTTAATGTTACACAGAATAATGGTTTTGGCTATTTCTGCATTAATCAATGTAAGATTTTACTATTACTGTACATTGATGATTGTATATTGTATACTGTATTTTATTACATAATACTGATGATTGTATTCTCTCTTTCTGTAGAGCTGCACGTTTCAATAACAATCAAATGTGAATAAAACCAACCTGTTTGTTCCTCAGTTTCTTCTTGTTTCAAACTGAATGTTTCTCCGATCTTCAAGTCTGCACTTTCTTCTTTCATAAACTCCATGTTTATTTCTTCATTTTCTTCTTTTATAAACTCCATCTTTATAGTTTTATGTCACGTTCTGTGTGTATTTGTCCTGTTTAAGATGAGAATAATGAACAGAAAGACAAAGAAATCCACAATAAATCTCTGAGCGTCTCAATCAAATTCTGGTTCAGAATTAATTCGCAGTTAAATGGACAGAAATCACACGATCAGAGAAAAAAAACACTATAAACTAGATCATAAAACAAAACAAACTATACAGACACTTCATATTTAGACATTTAGGATTGATATTTGTTATATAAAGAATTATAGATTTTATGTAAATGGTTACACTCATGAAAACAGCAGTTTTGTTAAAGTTGTGTGATTGTTTGTTCTTCATTTACACTGTTTGAGCAGCGCGAGTCGAGATTCAATTCACTGAATCTTTTGGCAAATCATTCAGTTCAATTGACTCATTTAGCGAATCATTTTTGGAGTTTGTAAAGCTCCGTTTCTCCATCAGTTTCTCTCCAGTGACTGAATTGATGTTTATGATGAACTGATTCACGATAACAGAGAGAAACGAGACGCTCTTTTCTGTTACTCGAGCGAGAACGCGCTTTACCCACACAAATATAATTTATTAAAGTCAGATAAACCATTACAACGTTACACTCAATAGTTCATAAACTAATTTCACATCGCTGGTAAAAACAGCACAATAGAACATTTAAATAGATTAAAAGCTTAAAACACAAACCTTTGTCCAGCAGAATCAGAACAGACGCCTGCGCGCGCCGCAGCCTTATGACGTCACACCAACAGACCATAATACAAGTCCCTGTGGCTCCTTGATTCGTAGCGGAAACACGATTGGTACCGCGCATGCGCGAAAACGCGTCTACTTCCTGTCTGAGCTGTGCGAAACAATTTACGGCAGATCACAATCACGTGACTACTCGATCCGTACCGGAAATATTTCAGAAATTTACACTTTGACACTTTTTACGCTTAAATGGTGCCTGAATCATTATACATTTTATTTTAATGCAAATTTAATATACAGAAATATAAATTTAAAAATGGAAAACCCAGTTTTAGTGCTTAAGGAGATTAAAATGTGCATAGATGTGATTTCAAAATCTAAAAACAACACATTTTATGTAATCTCAACTGTATTGTGAAGCAAATGTTATGATATAATATTAATGTTAACCTTATACATGCTATTTGTTAATAAAGCATTTAAACACACACAAAAGGTAAAATATATCATTAAATTTAATCAAACTAAATACAAAGTATTTAGTATTTATTTATTTTTAGTATTTAGTTTTACATTTGTTAGACCACATTTTTGGAAACACAGATGTGTACATAATACTTTGTATAGGAGTTTACATTTAATATTTAACTTTCAAAAGATAGATTCAACTTATATCAGTATGCTTAAATGTCTGCATTTAAGAAACACAAAATAAAGATATTAATTTATTCAATTTTATTTATTCAAACATTTATTAATTCCTTCACACATACACACACACTCGCTGATTGAGAAACTTTCAGTCCTTGTTCATCAGCACAGTATGACAAACATGTTTCCATGTCCTCTTGACACTGAAATATAAATAAAAAGTCATGCTTTGCTTCAGAGAAGTCACTCCCTAGACCTTCCTGAGGGCATGTTGTTGATCCTCACAGTTCATCTGGAGAAAAGCAGGCTGTGTCATCTCACGGCATGAGTCTGTGTTTAGCAGCTCCACGCTGTACGAAGGTCTCTCGCAATGGCTGGCTGTTGCACCTGGTAAAATAAATACATATGAAATGGCACAAACCAATTAAAATATGTATCCAGCATACATGCAACTGCTTGGTATATGACGACTAAAATCATTTACCTTATCAGTGTCCTCTTCCTGATCTCTTCTGTTGAGCGACGGTTTGGTGCCGATGCATTTTGACACCCTAAAAACAGGCACAAGCGTTCCTTGAAGAAATGGGGATGCTGCTTCTGTCCAGTATGCAAATCTCTGTCCATGCCTTTAGAAAACATGTAAATGTATAGGCACTATTCATACAATAACTTTCTAGTATCACTTTACCAAAAGTAACAATACAGCCAAGACACTGACATTTTAGTCAGTCATTCCCTTCCAGGCAAAACCTCTCCATATGCCGAATGCACCACCACTGGAGAATCAATGGCACCTCCTCCTAAAAACACACACCAAAAATACATAAATAATCGACACATACTAGTAGTTTGAAACTACTTGTGTGTGAAAATCCAGCTTACCTCTGTGAATGTTCATGACGTACAGGTGCTGAGAGTGAACTGCGAAATATAAATAACACTGTAAGGCTTTGATTGTAGATTATCCAACAGGTTTGAAAAATTAAACAATCTTGCCATCAACATGTAGAATTGTCTACAGGAATACTTCACAGGAATTGTCTAAGGACTGTTGAGGAAAAAACTGAAAAAGTTCAGACAGTTACTTTATAAAACAAACAATACCTACTAGCATTATTTGACGTGTAAAACTAATTAAAAAATTAATGGATACATCATGTAAAACGTACCCTAAGGTCTCTTCCTGTTTTTTCAGTCCAGGATCAATGAAGGAAATACATAAGAAATACAAAGAAAATACATAATGTGTAATTAAATGATCAGAATGAATAGGAAAACTCATAGGAAAAAAGTTATTAAATTAAAGTATTAAAGTTATTATTAAAAGTTCTTATATCATCTCTGTAATACATTACCCATTATTTCACACTCTGGATAGCAGACCAACAGTAGCAGCAATAACCCTGTTTTGAGTGTCTCTGACTCCACTGTGAGTGCCAGTCCAAGAGTTAATGTGGCTCTCTGTAAGAACAGACCTCTTTTTCCCATTATAAATTCTCTCAGTACCTAAAATCACCTTGGTTAAATTAGTAGACGCCCGTGTCATCTTCAGACGCTGTGTAAAGTTGTCAGGAATTTTTCTCTTTAAAAAAATTCTTGCATTCCATCATAAAACGTATAAAAATCCATATTGTCCCTCGCCAACAAATGACGTCACTATAAAGCGTGCACATGCGCAGTACAAATCATGCAGGTACGAAGCTGTCGTAAAATAAGAGGAAGTGGTCATAGAATCGCGCATGCGCAGAACGAAATTTGCGTTTTCGCACATGCGCAGTACCAATCGTGTTTCCGCTACGAATCAAGTAGCCACAGCTCCGGTGTTACAAGATTTTTGGTTTCTGGAATTTTTGGTTTCAGTGGGCGGAGCTAAATTTAATGGATTATTTAAAAGAGAGGTAAATATAGTTTCAGCGCGAATTTATGTCTAAATAGCCTACGCTTCAATTATTTATCGTTTCATAACAGTTTATAATGTTTTTATTAGTTCGCACGTTTTGTGCAGTTCCTATACAGACGTATTCATTTCATATAATATCAACATAAAGCACTGCAAACTTCAACTAGTGCTGTACAAAGATTTCATGTTGTTGTGTTCTTCCTTTGTACCTTGTGATGATTTAAACATACTAATCATCTGTTGAATGTGATGACTGAAATAAACCTCAAATGTATCTGTGAACTACAATTTTTTTTTATTATCATTATATTCTTGCTCATTTTGTACATATGGGCCAAATAACTTTAGACTCAAACACAAACATGAATGTGTTGCCTTAATACATAAATCAATTTTGATTTAAAATTGTATGGACAAAATTGTAAAAAAAAAAAAAAAAACATCCTTTTACAGAATATAGTAACCAATTTTATGTTCAAAATAATTTTATTTAATTATGCATACTGGAAAAAAAGTCATTTATTTTAACATTTGAAAAACGTGTTTGTTTTGATATAATAGACCTACAGTACTGTTCAAAGGTTTGGTATTAGTATTTATGTTCACCAAGACTGCACTTGAAAAAACTATAATATTGTGAAATGCTGTTTTCTATTTTAATATATATATATATATAATTTATTTATTTGATCTTGTGATGGCAGAGCTCAGTCCTCCAGTCTTCAGTGTCACGTTATCCTTCATAAATCATTCTATGATGATTTGCTGCTTAAGAAACATTTCTGATTATTATCATATTTAAAAGAGATGTGCTGCTTAATGAAGTGTGGAATTCATTATACAGTGTCTGTTTTCTGTATTCTTTGAATAGAAAGTTCAAAAGAGCATGTTGCAAATGTCTTTAATGTCACTTTTGATCAATTTAATGCATCCGTGCTGAATAAAAGTTAACATTTCTTAAATCATCATGATTCCAAAATGCAAATCTTAAGAGTGATTAAGAAAAAAAAAACAGAATATCATAAATATTTTAAAATAGATCTAACAGGTTAAAGAACTTTATTTTTTCAACATTACAAGTCAAAAGTGCCTCTAATAGAAGCACAGTAAGAAGTTTATGAAATTTTCTGACTGAAATCAAGATGGAGTGTTTGAACATTTAAAATGTTGACAATATGAAGTTTATTTGAGTCCAAAAATAGGTATGAAATGTGTAAAAGGTTATCTTTAAAGTAAAAAGAGCAATATAAAAAAGTTCTTAAATGTAATCCATTCCACATCACCTATTATTGTTGAAAGGTTCAGTCCAATTAAAAAAGTAAATAGTTGACTTATTTTCATAAAGCTTGTACAGACTGATCATAGACTGTGATTGTGCTCTAAAAAAACCCAATCATCATGTTTTCAGGACATTAAGTTTGAAGTGATATCTAAGTGCCTGAAATGGTTACTTTTTAATCAGTCTGCCCACAATAGTGTTTACGGGTCTGTTTAAAGTCAATGATGTCAGAGGCAAGTCTGAAACATTGTCGATTAGCGTAGTTTTGCCTCGTGTGCTTTTGTGTTTTATTGCACTTTAAGTGTGCCGTGCGAAGTTGTGGGTGTGGAAATTTGCTGTTTTCACTTTGCGAGCACCAGACCAAACTAAGTGCAGCTAAGAGAAAATGGCACAAATCAAAGGACCCGTCTGACCCGAGTATGTGTCAATCTCTGCTCTCAATCTTTTTCTCTTGTCACTAGGCATCACTGGAACTCCTCTTCAGTGGTTTGAATCCTATCTCACAGATAGGTCATTCAGGGTTGTATGGTGCGGGGAGGTCTCCAAAGAATGTCAACTGATCACCGGAGTTCCACAGGGCTCAGTTCTTGGACCACTTCTCTTCTCCATGTACACTACATCACTGGGTCCCATCATAGAGGCACACGGCTTCTCCTATCACTGCTACGCCGATGACACACAGCTCTACCTATCATTTCAACCAGATGATCCCACAGTAGCTGCGCAAATCACAAGCTGCCTAGCGGACATCTCGACATGGATGAAAGAGCATCATCTGCAGCTCAACCTGGTAAAGACAGAGCTTCTAGTCTTTCCTGCCAATCCAACTCTACAGTATGACTTAACCGTTTGGATCAGCACCACCACGATCACCCCATCAAGGTCCGCAAGAAATCTTGGAGAGATCTTTGAGGACCAGCTGATCACATCACAAAGACGGCTAGATCATGCAGGCTTGCACTCTACAACATTAGGAGGCTCAGACCGTTCCTAACTGAGCAAACTACACAACTTCTGGTACAGGCCATGGTCATTTCAAGGCTTGATTGTTTGCAATCAAACTCCTGCAACTGTTCCAGAACGCCGCAGCTCGTCTGGTCTTCAACGAACCCAAAAGGACTGCACTGGACTTGTGGTTCCATCACAGACAGGCAAAAGATCACTCTCAAGAACATGTTCATTCACCGTTTCTTGAAAAATCTCCTACTTCCTCTATTCTCCAGGCTTGTACAACTAGTATGTGTAATGTTTGAAACTTTGTATTGTAAGCACTCTTATATACTTTTGTATCTTCAGGAAAAATCGCTTTCTGTATTCCTAAAAATTGTAAGTCGCTTTGGATAAAAGCGTCTGCTAAATGAACAAATGTAAATGTATAAAATGATATATACATATAACCCTTCTCGTTGGTGTGCTCCCAAATGTCTCTGCATTGTGTATTGCGCTGGTGAATGAGGAGGACACCAAGATCGTAGTTGTGTGACCGCAGAAGCTTTCGTTTTATTTGGCCCTCTACACACATCAGCCACTTGTCACAAGAGAAGAGAATTGTGTTAATTACAAAACTATCCATTGACAACAACTGCACATATTCATTAGTGAACATGTTTAAGAACAATACATTTCTCCAAATATGGATGGCCAAAGTAACCATAGAAATTAAATAGATAATAGAGAACAGACATGACCTCATCACAAGAGAAGAGAATTGTGGCCAAACAACAGCTCCTCTCAAACAAAGAAGGAAACACTCATGCAATGCAACACTTATAAAACACAGCTCCCCCTGAGGCAGGAAGAACATATAACATCTTCCCTACATCCACCGTCTTTAAATGATGCCGTCTCAGTCATCCTTAAAAAAAACATTAACTCAACTTAAATCTCAAAATTCTCTTTAAAGTATGCAAGGTGTTAGGGATACGCGAGTACAGCATTATCTGTATCTGTTAACCATATGAATTATCTGTACTCGGACTGGGCGGGGCCTAACCCGGGACTGGGTGGGGGCTTTAACCAGTATGTTATTTTTAATCATGCAATTAACATGGGTCGATCAGAAATTGTTATATTTATTGCTGCTTAGAAAACTACTTACATGACAGCATCAGCATTGAGCTTCAGATCAATGGTTTTGATCACAATAAAAAACAAACTATATAGAGAACAAGTTTTGCAACAATGAATACAACACATGCGGTTGCAATTATGAAGAAAAATGTAATGAACAAGAGTTTTCATTTAAACATAACTTTCTTTTTTTAACTTTTAATTTTTTTATGATCAGTGTAATTTTTTTTTTTTCTCCACACCAGGTATGTGTGTGTGTGAGTGAGTGAGTGAGTGAGAGAGAGAGAGAGAGGGGGGGGGGGGCTTCGTGTTCTATGATCAAATAGTCTGAAGCTGGTTTTAAGATCTGCATTCCTTTATTGCAGATAAAGGAATACAGCAAGAACTTTCAGACACTCAGTTAAAAAACTGAATAGAGCCAGCAGACGGTTAAAAAAAAATCTCTGACAGGCAGAGACGCAACGCTAGTCGCTTTCTATCTTGCACCATGTCTGAACAAACCCCATCTTTACCAGAACTCTACTGGTTAAAGTACTACAAACAAACAGAAATAAAAAACAAACCTGAAGCTGAAGAAACCCTAAACATTAACGGAAGACCCGCGAACCTGAGTGATAGAGAGAGAAAGACACCTGTTCTCGTTTCAGCGTTCTGCGCGTGAATGAGCAGGGCGGAGCCGCAGGACAGCAAATCTGCATGTGCAGGGGAGGCACGCTGTGACTAGCCTATCACAGAACGCAGACACAGTCAGCTACCCAATGAGGATTCTTATTCAATCCGAGCACAGATAATGACTCGTATTACTCGTATGATACTCGTACTTGGCAAAAGTGCATCCGTACTGGATACTCGTTTCAGCCGAGTATCCGGCTCAACTCTACAAGGTGTATTGCACACTTTCCTTCCTCTCTCTAATTTCTCCTTGTCAATTACAATCTCCAAGGAGAGTCTATTTGATGGGCACCTTTTCAACTCAGGATATCTCTCGGGCAGATCTGCATGGAGACTTGCTGGGAATCCGAATCGACAGAAGAAATTCTTCCACATCACCCTTGCCACAGTGAGAGCCTTCTGGTCTTCTGTGGGGTAAGCCTGAGCATATCTCGAGAAATAATCAGTGATCACCAAGACATTCTCTATTCCTCCCTTAAACTTTTCCAGGACCAGGAAATCATTGCAGATGAGTTCCATAGGAGCGTTAGTGTGAATGTGGGAGAATCTTTCTATTTCCTATTTCCTCCTGTGGGAGTTTTTCTCAGACAACTTTCACACTGATCACACCACGACTTTATTTCTTGACCAAAAGAATCTTTCCCAAAAAAGTTTCAGGGAACGTTCAAATCCAAAATCACCATGAAGACGTTTTTTAGCCTAATTTTCTCTGGCAAGACCAGCTGAGTGATGCACCTTCCCTGAACATCTTTAACTTGCTTGTATAGAATTCCATCTTTGTTCACCAGCCTCTACCACTCTTTTAAGAGAAGCAGTGCACCTTAATCTTTCTCTACGTCTTGGATTATTGTTTAGTGTCTTATAATGTAGGACTGATCCAGTGGCAGAGTCCTCCTTTTGACATCCTCTGATTTCTAGCTCGGTCTTTGCAGGCAGAGCATCAGTGCCTGCCCCATCAAATGGATCGGCAAGTTTGTCAACCCGGTCCAGAAAGTCCCTCTTTGCATACAGCAGTTCTCTCCGCTTGCTCATAAACATCCAGTTCCTTCCTCCCTGACTTCTCTCCATTGAACAGGTCTTGCTGTATTGAGAAAATCCACAGTGGGCAGGATTGAATAGTTTTTGTGACTTCTTGACTCAACATCCTTGAGAGTGCATCAGCATTAGAGTTGGACTTTCTTTGCCTACATTCAATGTCAAAGTCAAACATGGCAAGCTGGGACACCCAACGCTGACCTCATATTCACATATCACGAGAAAAAAAGGCTAAGAGTCACAGTTTTCAGGTCCTCAGAAAAATACTTTTATTGTCAGGCAGGAAAGTGAGATGACAGCTATACATCTGAGTGCAGATCACAATGCATCTGATCTTTTGTTCCAAAACATCTCATTATATAAATTTTTCCTTAGCTTCCAATATCCAATAGTGAATAGTCATAGTGAATAGTCAAATCCTGTTTTCTTTTGACTCCACCTCAGCCCTCTGCAAACATAATTTACACTTCCACATGCATAAAGGTTATATTGGTAGAACATATATTTGCCCCCTCCTTTCTTTCTTTTTTATAGAGTGTAAGAGTCTCAAAGAGTTTCTTCTTCAACGCTTTTTGCAATTCATCACTGCCCCATAAATTATTTACAGTTTTAAAATATTTTTTCAATAACAGACCTGGTATTTATCTTCAGTCATATGTTCTCACGAATTCTAATCTGAGAACTCTAGTTTGAGTTTTAATGATATATAAATTTCTCCAACACACCAAAAACTCTAACTTGTGTGCATGGCAGCGGGTTTAAAGTGGTCTCAAACCTCGGCTTGTGTAAGCAATGACTTTTTCCTCCCCATCTTGAACTTGCACAAGGACTGACCCAAGAGACTCGAACCCGCAACCTTTGTGGTGACAAGTCTGACTTTCTAACCATTAGACCACATTCACTGAAAGCACTAACTTGCTCTGGCCGGACTGTGGAAAAATGGCTATTGTCAGATCAACACATCTCTGTATCTTTTGAATCAATTTTTTTTATCTGATTCACTTTTATTCGAGTTTATACTTCTGTTGACATGTACAATTTTAAACCGTTCATTCTACGACAATACATTGAGTCCAATTCTTGACTCTGGCTCCTTTTCTCCTCTCTTAGTCTCTGAACATTAATTGGGAATTCAGCCTCTAAGGTGATTTAGTAACATTAAAATAATCAGCACATTATACAGACTCTCAAATATGATGTTTTTCCTGACTGTCAAATTCATTCCACACTGTTACAAAATTAATTCTCTCATCCATGAATACTCATGTGGTTCTTGAGGCCCATTTTATACCCAAAATGTTTCCCACAGTGACCACATGTAAACGGCTTCTCTCCGGTGTGAACTCTCATGTGCCTGTTAAGGATTCCTTTTCGGTTGAAACTTTTCCCACATTGTTGGCAGGTGAAAGGCTTCTCTCCAGTATGAATAATTATATGGTCTTCAAAGTGTCGTTTTTGATTGAAACCCTTTCCACATTGAGGACATGTGTATTGTTTCTCTGCATCATGAAGTCTTATGTGAACTTTAAATGTATCATATTGATCAAAACTCTTTCCGCATTGAGAGCATGTGTGAGGTTTCTCTCTAGAGTGAATTCTAATGTGTCTGTTAAAGCTTCCTTTTTGAGTGAAACTAGTTCCACATTGTTTGCATATGAAAAGTCTCTCTCCATTGTGAATCCTGATGTGGTTTTGAAGGTAACATTTTTGGTTGAAACTCATTCCACATTGTTTGCATGTGAAAAGGCTCTCTCCAGTGTGAATGCTCATGTGGTTTTGAAGGTTACATTTTTGGTTGAAACTTTTTCCACACTGTTTGCAAGTAAAAGGCTTCTCTCCAGTGTGAATGCTCATGTGCTTTGTAAGGCTTCCTTTTTGAGTGAAACTTATTCCACACTGCTGACAGATGAAACGACTTTCTCCAGTGTGAACTACAATATGGGCTTTAAGGTTTCCTTTAGAACTGAAACTCTTTCCACAATGCTGACAGAGGAAAGGGCTTTCTCCAGTGTGAATTCGTATGTGGACCTTAAGGTTTCCTTTACAACTGAAACTCTTTCCACACTGAGGGCATGTGTAAGGTTTCTCTCCAGTGTGAACTCTCATGTGTCTTTTAAGCCATACATTTTGAGTAAAAGTCTTTCCACACTGTTGGCAGGTACGACGCTTCTCTCCAGTGTGGATTCTCATGTGTCTCTTAAGGTGTAGATGTTGAGAGAAACACTCTCCACACTGTTGACAGGTGAAATTACTTCTAGTTTCTGTCTTTTTAGCCCTTTTTCGTGAAGAAGTATTTTTAGCCTGTGAGCAATTAAAAGTTTTTTCTCCAGTTGTGAGATCATGATGATTCTTTTCTTGATCTTTCACTTCCATGTCATTCAGTACTTCATTCTCCTCTTTCAGCACCATCAGGTCTAAGACAAAAAGAGACAAATACAAATAGTAGTTTAATGGCACAAGGGAACAGAGAACAAAACATTTACACATGTAAACCATCAGAACCAACATACTACTAGATCCAATACCCAGGGGTGTTGGTTGCTCAAAAAAATCTGGATCAGAACGATCTGGATTTTGAAATCCAATATTTTAGGAAAGCTCCAGACCCAGACGGTGTTTCATCTGCTTGTTTTCCTGATACTTCAAATTCTACACTATCATTCTAGTCCACTAACATTTTACTGTTACTGTATATTAGGGATGAGCGAGTACAGCATTATCTGTAACTGTTAACCATATGAATTATCTGTATCTGTACTCAGACTGGACGGGGCCTAACCCGGAAGTGGGCGTGGTTTTACCTGCTATGTTATTTTTAATTATGCAATTGATATAGGTCGATCGAAAATTGTTATATTTATTGCTGATTAGAAAACTCTTTACATGACAGCATCAGCATTGAGCTTCAGATCAATGGTTTTGATCACGATAACAAACAAACTATATAGAGAACAAGTTTTGCTACAATGAATACAACACATGCAGTAGCAATTATGAAGAAAAATGTAATGAACGAGTTTTCATTTGAACATAACTTTCTTTTTTTAACTTAATTTTTTTAATGATCAGTGTGATTTTTTTATTTCCACGCCAGTTATGCGTGTGTGTGTGAGTAAGAGAGATGGGGGGGGGGGGGGGGGGGGGGTCTGGGGGACTGTGTGTTCTAAGGATCAAATAGTCTGACGCTGTTTTTAAGATCTGCATTCTTTTATTTTGTATGAAATACAGCAAGAAAGTGTCAGACACTCAATGCGCGAAGTAAAAAAACTGGATAGAGCAGCAGACGGTTAAAAAAAAAAAATCTCCGACAGGCAGAGACACAACGCTAGTCGCATTCTATCAAGCAACACGTCTGAATAAAACCCCACATTTACCAGAACTCCACTAGTTAATTAGTACTACAAACAAACGAAATAAAAAACAAACCTGAAGCTGAAGAAACCCTAAAAGTTAACGGAAAAGACCCGCGAAACTGAGTGACTGAGAGAGAAAGACACCTGTTCTTGTCTCAGCGTTCAGTGCGTGAATGAGCAGGGCGGAGCCGCGGGACGCAGGCTCACGTAGCAAATCTGCACGTGTAGGGGAGGGGCGCTGTGACTAGCCTATCACAGAACGCAGACGCAGTCAGCTACCCAATGAGGATTCTTATTCAATCCGAGCACAGATATTGACTCGTATTACTCGTATGATACTCGTTTCAGCCAAGTATCCGGCTCAACACCACTGTATATTATGATTGTATAAACAGCAATACCTTTAGAGACAAGCACCCCGACATACGAGTATTCCGAGATACGAGAAAACCTTTGAGCAATTTTATTGCTTTGAAATACAAGTAAAGATTTGAGAAACGAGCAGCTTACACACGCAGACACAAGGTGGTCGATCACTCGGAGCAGCCCAAGCTACCTCACTTGTTCACTTCACGTGTTCCACGACATCAATACGCATCTCCCGCGAGTCTTCCTGTGTTGTGTGTTATATACATTTATGGGGTAATTGCATATGGGCTCTGCTAGAGGACCACCTTGGTTTTGTAAGGTGGACAAGATTGGCCGAAACCATTCACGCCAAACTGTTCCCGAGACGCATTATGCTGTGACATATCGTCTTAATCCACACCCCCAGAGACACAACCTGCTGGGCATAACACCTCCCCCTCACTGCTGTCTATCTCCCTGTTCACCCCCTCTTCCCCCATCCAAATGGTGAAACGATCTGAAACTCACCCAACAGTCCATATGGTTTAATGTAAAGAATTATCATACAATGTTATACATGTTTGGTATCAATTGAAATGTCTACGTGTGACTGGTACAAAGGTCTTATTCCCATAAGACGCAAACCACAGGAGTTAAAGGTTAAAGAGTTTAGTAATGTCTGGCTTATTTGGGATGGGCTTGCCCCTCCCAAGGTCCTCCATGCTAATTACCGCCTGTTATCAAGAACCAAAAGGTCCATGGTTATGTTTAACACTTCAAAGTTCCTGTCCTGGTCTGGGTTATTTAAGGGAAGGTATCAGAATGCGCATGGCTGTTCTGTCTTGTGGTGGCCAGACAGACACTCCGCATTAGGAGTTCATCAAGGCAAATTAGAACCAAGATTAGCCCGTAATGTTGAGTGCATTCGGACACTTAGCATTACGTATTTCCCAAAATTCAGGTATGCATCTTTTACTCTGTTTCTGAGTATTTGATGTTTGTATTGATTATCTTTTAATTAGATTATGTAATTGGCACAATACATTTACCTGAATGTTAATAAATTGTTACGTTTGATTTACTCTGTCTTACCTCTAAATTATTAACTTTAGTAGATTGTGCATATTCTTGTTACCGCAAAGACGCGTCAGGTTAATGATGGACTAAAGTCCAGTTCGAGTTGGAATTTAGGAAACCACCAACTGAGGCTTTAGAGATCCGGCTAATACTTAGGCACTAGTTAAGTGTACTTAAACCGTAAAGGCCAATAAATTAAATTTCCTTTTAGGGCAACGAAACGTTGGTTGACCGACCTAAACAGGGTGGGCCTTCCCTATGGTTATCCTAATATAATTCTAGCTAAGTGTACGTGGGAAACCACGACATGACTAAACCAAAGCTACTATAACCTCTGACTAGAAATAGTGTTATTGTAACTAAGGTTATGCGGATCTATGGGGACTAATAAAGTACTTTTAGAAATACTAAACAGTATTAGTCAATTACGTCTGTCTAGTGACCAAGACTGACGGATTTCTGACTGTGAGATCCGCACGGAGACCCGAATTAACGAGTGTGATAAAAGTAACGAGTTCGAAAGAATAATCAAATGTATATTTACCAAATTAACGACCAATTGGCTTTCTAAAACCAACTAGCGGTTATATTTAAACATGGAGTCAGATAATAAGCGAGTGCAAATTCGCCTCGACTGAAAAGACCGAACGCGCAGTGATCCTTCACCCGCTCCTCGGATACCGTCGTTGGACCGAGCCAAGCGGCCCTCTTTACAGTTTTACAGCAGTGGTTACCAGAGACATCGAGTGATTCATGAGTATTAAGCTGGGAGCAGCACGAGTTATGAGTGTTCAATAATAATAACTATGAGGTTCTGAGGCACATTATTGTGTGTGTAGTCTATCCAATACACTACACGGGAAGAAACACCACACTTCCGAAGGTAAGAACTCAAAATTAAAACCACATTTTATTTTAAATCACAGGAATCAAGTTCAAAGTGTAAAGTGTTTATTGTCATATGCACAGACAGAAAGAATGTTTCCTTGCACAATGGAATTCTTACTTTGCCGTCCACAATAAATGTCATACATCCTTATATACTATAATTTTCTGTGTGTGTCTGTCTCTATAGCAATTAAAAACATGTTTTTCCAAGGTTATTAGCACTAATCAGGGAGTCTTTTAGAGGGCCGGAATGGATAAACTTTGTTTCTGTTATTTCTTATGGCGAAAAACAATTTGAGATACAAGCAACTCTGAGTTATGAGCTTGGTCCTGGAATGGATTATTGTTGAAGTTTTATTTGTAAAACTAAAAAAAAAAAAAAAAAAAAACCCGACTTACGAAAATAATCCGTTCCGAGGTCGACTTCTTAATTTTATAATAAAGCTAAAATACACACACCATACTGTACACTGTTTATACTATCCATCTGCTGAAACAAAATAACATTATAACCTGCAAAGGATAAGGGATTAGTACATTTGTGCAGTAAACAGCAGAAATAACAGCACTTCATTTTAAAACATTAAACCTGGCAGTGTAACACTTATAAATTTTAAGAAAAACAATGTAAATTTAACACTTAAATTCTATGAAAGAATTAAACACTTAAATTGTATGCAAAACTTGAACACTTTAATTGTATGCAAAACTATTTAAAATTAAATTGCAATTTTTTTGCTTTTTCTAATTTTGGACTTTCAAAAAAAAACTTTCTACACATCTACTTCATCTTCATCACTTCCACTTTTGTTTTGTTTTTTGCGTTCACTTTCAGGTTTGTTGCCTACGAACGGCCTCTTCTTAAAATACTGATTGAGCGAAGCTTGTTTCTGCCTGGTTTTTAAAATGTTTCTAAAATGGCTTAGGCAAACTTCATTTAACTGCGCAAGCACACGACCTGTATGGAGTTTTTCCGGGTGTCTCCTCTCAATGAAGTCCTCCAGTTCATGAAACATGGAGAGATATTTTTTTATTTCTGCTGTCGTGACAGGGTCCTCCTCCTCTTCGCCGGTAGAGAACTGGCCTTGAATAACGTTCACTTGCATGGCCTCCAACTCCTTAAGGTCGTCCGTCGTAAGGTCCTCCTTATGCTCCTCGAGCAGCTCATTGACGTCCTCCTTATCGACCACCAGCCCCATGGACCTGCCGAGTGTTACGATCTCTTCTACGTCCTCCTCTTCCCCTTGCGAGACTGCTTGGGGATCGTCCACTTCTTCTGCATCGTCTTCTGTCCCTGTAGTAAATCCCTCAAAATCTCGCTCAGAGACAGCATCAGGCCACAGTTTCTTCCACGACGAGTTCAGTGTCCACCTCGACACCTCTTGCCAAGCTTGATCAATGAGGCATATGCAGATGTAGACGTCGAAGTGTTGACGCCAGAACTCGCGAAGGGTTAGATTTGTCGTCTCTGTGATTTCAAAACATCGTTTGAAAAGATGTTTTGTATACAATTTTTTGAAATTGGCAATGACTTGCTGGTCCATGGGCTGGAGGAGAGGGGTGGTGTTGGGCGGCAGGACAAGGACCTTAATGAATGAATAATCCAGCAGGATGTCGTCCTCGAGGCCAGTAGGGTGGGCAGGGGCATTATCCAGCACCAGCAGACACTTCAAAGGAAGGCGCTTCTCCGTCAGGTACGCCTTGACTGTGGGTCCAAAACATAAATTCACCCACTCAGTGAATAGCTGCCTTGTTGCCCATGCTTTTGCGTTCGCCCTCCACAGTACGGGCAGCTTCTCTTTCAGGACTTTGTGGGTCTTGAAGGCTTGCGGGTTCTCTGAATGATACACCAATAGGGGCTTGACCTTACAGTCCCCACTGGCGTTCGCACAAAGTGCGAGCGTTAGCCTATCCTTCATGGGCTTATGGCCGGGCAGCTTTTTCTCTTCCTCCGTGATGTAGGTACGACGAGGCATTTTCTTCCAAAAAAGCCCCGTCTCATCACAGTTGAACACTTGCTGGGGAATGTAGCCTTCCTCCACAGTCAAGGCATCGAAACTTTTAACAAAGGCCTCGGCCCTCGTGTCGGAGCTTGCCGCCTTCCCATGCCGAACGACAGAATGGATGCCTGACCGTTTCTTGAACCGGTCAAACCAGCCGTGTGAAGCCTTGAACTCGGGAGGTGACTGCCTAGATGTCCCTTCTTCCTTGGCAGTCACGAGATCACGGAAAATCGCACCCGCCTTGTGGCAAATGGTTGCCTCGCTGATTGTGTCGCCACTTGTTTTGCGGTCTTTAACCCATATAAGTAGTAGCCTCTCCATTTCATCGTGGATGTGGGTTCTCCTCTTTGATAATATGGTCAGTCCCTTTGAGGGTTTTGTTGCTTTAATGGCTTCCTTTTGCTTCAGTATGGTCCCTATGGTTGAAGGGTTACGGCCATATTCTTTCGCTATGGCGGACAAGCACATCCCAGCTTCATACTTCTCAATTATCTCCCTTTTCGTCTCCATGGAGAGCATCCTCTTCTTCCCTTTCACTTCAGCAACAATCTTCACATCCATGGCTAGTGATTAGAAAAACGTTTGTGTTAACTGGGCACAAAATAATGGTGATGCAGCATGATGAAAACAAAACTTGTATGCGATAGCGCGGACGAACTTTATCGTTAGCGTAGCACAGACGCAGAGGCTGGTGGGAGCGATGCTGACCAATTGGAGAGCAGGATGCTGCAGCGAAATCTAGCGTCCGAGCCGGGAGACAGCCAATGGGAAAGTGATTTCGTTCGAGATAATCCTCGGCCGGGATTTTGTTTTTTGCATCTCGATCATTTTGTCGTTACTCGGGTGAAAAAAACCCCGAAATGTTTTATTGTACTTCGAACTTTTCGTACGTAGAGCGTTTAATACAATTCAACTGCATGATTATATACCATTAGATGTATCTGTATGATGGCATTAAGCTGAAAAAGCTAACACAGGGATCTATCGTTTATCGCGGTTAATGGGGACCGTGCTCTACACTCATCAATGAAAGTAGTATTTGAGACTTGACTCCAGTAAAAGACGATGACAGACGATTCGATGAATGTGATGATGATGATGGTGGTGTTACTCCATTGGTATAACAAGGCCTTTAAATCAGTTCAGGAAGCACCTCATCGTCAGACATCGGCGCTGGATCGTCAACATTTGCTTCTGAGAGAGGCGAAAGGGCTCCCACTCCACTCATGCTCTCATTCGTCGATCTCGCACCGGGAACCAATCACTTGTCTTATCTGAGTGCCGTGGGGGTGTACAAAGCCTCTGAGAGAGTTTCTTTCTTTGTGTGGCATCCTGGGAAATCGTTTCTCTCGCATCACGATGAAACAACACTGCTCTCTGCAATACGGCTGCTGATATGATAGTATTTTTGAATTTGTATCTTTCGATTAATAAAAAAAAAACCGCGATGCACTGAGGCCGCGAAACTTGAACCGTGAAGTGGCGAGGGATTACTGTACTGCAAACATATATTAACTTAATTAGGGCTCTGAGGGCATCATAAATTAACATTGATGGGACTCTGAGTGTGTTATATATTAACAGTGTTGAATTCAGGCCAAAAAACACAATGTATTGAGAGAAGAACAGTCACATAACATGTTTGAAATGTCTAAGAACATGGAGTATATAAATGTAGAGTTGAGCCGGATACTCGGCTGAAACTAAACGAATATTTTATAAAGTATTTTTGCCAAGTACGAGTATCATACAAGTAATACGAGTCAATATCTGTGCTCGGATAGGCTAGTCACAGCGTCCCTCCCCTACACGTGCAGATTTGCTGTGTCCCGCCCTGCTCATTCACGCGCTGAACACTGAGAAGAGAACAGCTCTCTATCTCTCTGTCTCTCCCTCAGTCACTCAGGTTTGCGGGTCTTTTCTGTTAACATTTAGGGTTTCTTCAGCTTCAGGTTTGTTTTTTATTTCGGTTTGTTTGTAGTACTTATTAACCAGTAGAGTTCTGGTAAACATGGGGTTTGTTCAGACGTGGTGCTTGGTAGAATGCGACTAGTGCTGCGTCTCTGCCTGTCGGAGATTTTTCTTTTTCTAACCGTCTGCTGACTCTAACCAGTTTTTTGACTTCACGCAAAAAATAATGATAAAAAATTATGGTTTCTTCATAATTGCAACCGCATGTGTTGTATTCATTGTTGCAAAACTTGTTCTGTACATAGTTTGTTTGTTATTGTGATCAAAACCATTGATCTGAAGCTCAATGCTGATGCTGTCATGAATAGTTTTCTAATCAGCAATAAATATAACAATTTCTGATTGTTACAGTACAGATACAGATAATTCATATGGTTAACAGACACAGCTGTACCTTCATATGATTAACATGCTGTACTCGCTCATCCTTAATATAATGGGACATTTCCATGTTGTGAGGAGATCTGCAGATTTGCTCGGTTTTGTTTGGAAGAATAAAACCTATATTCTCGCATCAAATACCTTTGGGAAGTGTTATTTTTATGAAAAGAAAAACTACAGGACTTAATCCACAACAGTATCTCGAGGCATTACTGTATTCTTTATTTCTGTAGAGCAGGACGTTTGAATAAGGATCAAATGTTAATGAAACCAACCTTGTTCCTCCGTTTCTTCTTGTTTGACTCTATATGTTTCTTCAATCTTCACATCTTCACTCTCTTCTTTAATAAATGCCATTTTCATAATTGTACGTCACGTTCTGTGTGTGTTTGTCCTGTTTAAGATGAGAATAATTAACAAAAAGACAAATAAATCTGCACTAAATCTCTGAGCGTTTCAAACAGATTCTACTTCAGAATAAAGTCGCAGTTAAATGGACAGAAATCACACGATCAGACACAAAAACACTCTAAACTAGATCATAAAACAAAAACTGTACATTTTATATTCAGGCATTTATGATTTACTTGTGTTATATAACGAATTAAAGATTATATTTAAATAGTTACAGACAAGAAAACAGCAGTTTTGTTAAAATTATCATGTGTGTTTGTTTTTTCTTCATTGGCAGTGTTTGAGCAGCACGAGTCTAGATTCGATTCACTGAAACTTTTGGCGAATTATTTGATTCAATTGACTCGGAGTTTGTAAAGCACCGTGACTTAGTTCATGTTTACGATGAACTGATTCACGTTAAAAGAAAGAAACGAGACGCTCTTTTCTGTTACTCGAGCGTGAACGCGCTTTACTCACACAAATATCCGTCATTAAAGTTAGAGAATGCATTACAATTTTACACTCAATAGTTCATTGACTAATTTCACATAACTGGTAAAAACTGTAAAACATTTAAAGAGATTAAACGCTTAAAACACAAACCTTTCTCCAGCAGAATCACAACAGACGCGGGCGCGCGCCGCAGACTTATGACGTCACACCAACAGACCATAATACAAGTCCCGTTCACAAACACAGAAGTATTATTACTATTACATATTATCATGCATGTGTCCGAATCAAGACACAAATAATAGTCGGTGTGTTTGAACATTTAAAATGTTGACAATATGACGTTTATTTGAGTCTAAAATGGGTATAAAATGTGTAAAAGGTTATCTTTTACAGGAGCAATAGAAAAAAGTTCTTGTATAAATGTAATCCATTTCACACCAGCAATTATTGCTGAAAGGTTCAGTCCAATTGAAAAAGTTAATAGTTGATTTATTTTCATCAAGCTTGTACAGACAGATTATAAACACAAAGATGAAGCTTTCATTTCCCAGAGCTGCTTTAAAAACTCAGTCATCATGTTTTCAGGACATTAAGTTTAAGTGATATCTAAGTGCCTGAGATGGTTACTTACTTTTTTGTTAGTCTGCCCACATTAGTTTATACATGTTCGATTAAAGTCAATGATTTCAGGGTAGGTAAGTCTGAAACTTTATTTCTGGGTGTTGCTGCTGGATAATGTTATTATATATATATATACACATACATGCATACATTGACCTTAATTCACATAACAATTACCCAATACATAATTTTAACACAATAAACATCCCTTTGGTAATCAGCATGCTAACCATTCATACTTTACTATATTAACACCAGGCCTGACGCGGGGTGAAGCGCCCTTTTTACACAAAACAAAGATTCAAATCAAACGTTTTAAATCTGCTAAGGAAATTTAAAATCATCGTCCTAAAACAACATACCCAACGTCATCAACATTTTTTTGTATGTTTATTGTCCTTGGGGATTGATTTCACCCACGTTTAATAAAACAATGAGAGAGACACGGTTCTGCTGCTGTCACTTGCGAGTCGCTCTAGTGACAGCCACATAGTCTCAGCACACTGTCTCCCTCTACTGTCCACAACGGGTACTTTAGTTGAAATCAAATAATGGCTTTTTAAAACCAAATAATCAAATACAGTAATACCTCGGTTTACGAGTTTAATTTGCTCCGAGAGCGAGCTCGTAACCCTCGTAAGGATAAATTGCGTCAAATTACAGACAATGACTCCAAAAGATGGGAGTTTCAGTAATATGTAATTCGCAAAAAGACAACTATAAAATTTGAATTCTTTGAAAATGTATTTTTGGCAAAGATTTCTGAAACAGGCCAGAGTCAAAATAAAGTAGATGAATGTTAAAAGTTTACAAAAATGCAGTGTTGAATGCCTCGGAGTCTCTCTCTCTCTCTCTCTCTCTCTCTCATTCAAAGTCAGCTAAATGCTGTTATCTGAGTTTGTGTCATCAGTGATAAACAATTTTACAGGAAGTGTTCCAGTGAAGAGCATAGACAGAGAAGTTAAAGGAAATTGTTAATTGATTGATTGATTGAGTGCTCCCAATTATTGTGGATTTTTTTCATGTGTGTTTTTCATGTGTCCATGCCATGTGATGTTCTATTTAAGCTGCACCTGTATTAATAAACATTTGTTACTTGTTTTCTCACTGCAACCTGTGTGAGGCATGTTTATTCCCCGTCCTTAAACTGGTATCTAGTAAGCTCTGCTTAACAGGTTATGGGCCCAGGTGCCTTGATGTTTGTGCAGATACAGCATGAGTAGCAAGACAGTCATTTTGCACGTTTACATTTGTTTGGAGTGCAAGCACCATGAGTGAAAGAATAAGTTCACGTTGGTCTCGTCTTGTGTTCGACGGAGATGAAAAGAATTATGAACTGTGGGAGACAAAGTTTTTGGGCCATCTACGGTTGCAGAAATTGAAGGACACAATTTTGAACAGGCCCGCCGTGGGTGCGGATGCAGACGGACTGGCTGAGGATGCATCAAAGAATGCTGAAGCATATGCTGAACTGATCCAATTCCTTGATGACAAAAGTTTGTACCTGGTCATGCGAGAGGCTGCGGATGACGGGCGTGGAGCACTTAAGATCTTGCAGGATTATTATGCTGGAAAGGGTAAACCCTGCATTGTGAGTCTCTACACAGAATTAACTTCCCTGCAAAAGTTGAGTGGTGAGAGTGTGACTGACTATGTCATACGTGCCGAGACCTCAATCACTGCGCTGAGGAATGCTGGAGAAGTATTGAGTGATGGACTATTAGTTGCAATGATTTTGAAGGGGCTGCCTGAATCATTCAAGCCTTTTTCCATTTTTATCACTCAAACGGATGAGACTCTTTCTTTTGCTGAGTTTAAGACAAAATTGCGGAGTTACGAGAGCACTGAAGGTATGCGCACAGCTGTGGATGAAGACAATGTTATGGGGGCCTGGGCACATTCCAGGAATGCCAGTGCCCCGGCAAGTGTAAGGATGCGAAGCACTGAGAGCGGGGACATTGAGTGTTTCCGTTGTGGCCAGAGAGGACACAAGGCAAGACAGTGTCAGCGTGATCAACAGTGGTACAGCCAGGGTAAGCGCATCACATGGCGAGGAGGGCGGAGACAGCAATGCCAGGACGATGCACATGGAGTGTCTGAGGAAACAGACAATACTTTCGCCTTCAAGTTGTTGACCAGTGTTTGTCAGCCAGGGATCGGTGTCACCCGAAAGGGATTGATGGTGGACACCGGTGCGACGTCGCATATCATTACTGACCTGGCCAAGTTCAAGAGCTTCGACGATCGATTCCAGGCTGAGACGCACTGCGTGGAGCTGGCCGATGGCACAAGGTGCAAGGGGGTCGCTGAGCGTAGAGGAGAAGCAGAGGTATGCCTGGTTGACAGCAGAGGGCGACGCCTTAGTGCTACACTGAAGCAGGCGCTTTACATTCCCTCCTATCCCCAAGACATCTTCTCTGTGAGAGCTGCAACTTCTAGTGGGGCAACAGTGATCTTCAAGGAGGGTGAAGATGCCCTGCAGTATAAAGACGGTACACGTTTTCTTATTCATGAACATAACAGGCTGTTCTATTTGCCTACTGTGCCAGTGAACAATGACTGTGATAATCAATGTTTGAGTTGCCATGATATTCAGGAGTGGCATGAGATTTTGGGACACTGTAATTTTAATGATGTTCAGAAGTTAGAGAATGTTGTGGATGGTATGTCAATCAAGGGTAAAGTGCCCAAGTCTATGCAATGTGATGTGTGTGTCCAAGGTAAATTCACTCAGCGTAGGAACAGAAAGCCTGATGTGAGAGCCAAGTCAGCTCTAGAGCTGATACACACCGATTTGGCAGGCCCCATTGACCCAAAGTCAAGAGAAGGGTATAGGTACGCACTTTCCTTTACTGATGACTACTCGAGTGGGGTGTTCGTGTACTTTTTGAAGCACAAAAGTGACACAGTGGATGCCACAGAGAGGTTCCTAGCTGACACAGCCCCATATGGGAATGTTACATGTATCAGATCTGATAATGGTGCTGAATTTACTGGACAGGGTTATCAAGTACTACTTCGCAGGAATAGAATCAGACATGAGACATCAGCACCATACTCCCCACACCAGAATGGCACTGCTGAGCGCAACTGGAGAACCCTTTTTGATATGGCTAGATGTATGCTCTTAGAAAGTCAGTTACCTCAGGAGCTATGGCCGTATGCAGTCCAGACAGCAGCGGTGGTGAGGAATAGATGTTTTAATAACCGCACCAAACAAAGACCTTATTTTATGCTGACAGGAAGGAAACCCAATATGTCCAGGTTGCAGAAGTTTGGTACTGTGTGTTATACCTACAGACAGGACAAGAAGAAGCTAGACTCAAGATCTGATAAAGGCATCTTCGTTGGTTATGATAAGAACAGCCCAGCATATATGGTCTACTATCCTGACAGTAGAAAGGTGATGAAACACAGACTGGTGAGGTTTATGTTCAATGTTGAGGAACAGGAGACTGTTGACGTGTCTGATGATGACGTTGATATGCGGTATAGCACAACCAGACCTGACCCTGATAACCAGTGTGACATTCCAGAGACGAGGCTAGGCCCAAGTCTGATAAGTCTACAGTCAGGTGAGGTCAAGCCAGAATCGTATTCTCCAGATACCCAGAGTAGAGAGAGGAGATATCCTGGTAGAGAGAGAAGGAGGCCAGATTTCTACGGGGTGGAGAGTGATCAGGTGCAGATCAGCATTGATTATTCCTATAAGATGGTTTTCAGTGTACCTCAGACTTTCAGAGAAGCAGTGACTTCATCCAATTCAAGGGAGTGGGTAGATGCAATGGATGAAGAGATTAAGTCACTGAGGGATAACACCACATTTACTTTGACCACCCTACCTGAGGGCAAGAAAGCAGTGGGGGGTAGATGGGTGTATGCTATCAAAACCAATGCTGATGGATCAGACAAGTATAAGGCTCGTTATGTTGCCAAGGGGTACAGTCAGAAGATGGGTGTAGATTATGGAGAGACTTTTTCTCCTACTGCCAATCTTACCAGTGTGAGAGTGTTAATGCAGAAAGCTGCTCAGGAGAATCTGATCCTCCATCAGATGGATGTTAAAACTGTCTACCTACATGCACCGATTGATTATGAAATTTACATGGAACAGCCAGAGGGGTATGAAGTAAAATCTCAGACAAATGAAAAAATGGTGTGTAAACTGGAGAAATCATTGTATGGGTTAAAGCAATCAGGTCGAAACTGGAACAAAATGTTACATGACTATCTGTGTGAAAATACTTTTGTACAAAATCCAGTTGATCATTGTGTTTACAAGAGAGAACTAGAACATGAGAAAGTGATAATACTGATATGGGTTGATGACTTGGTTATTGCTGCCAGTGATGAGAGAGCTTTAAAAACTGTCAAAGACATTCTTACTGGGAAATTCCAGATGAAAGATTTGGGAAGACTGAAGAATTTTCTAGGTATCACTTTTGATCAGTGTGATGGGGGTGTGAATATATCACAGCAGAGTTATGTTGGCAAACTGCTGGAAAGATTTGACATGCAAGATTGTAAACCCAGGTCGACACCTTGTGAACCAAAGTTGAATTACACTGATAGTAATGAAAAGTTGATTGACCCCAGGAAATACAGAGAGGCAGTGGGTAGCCTAATCTACCTAACCTCATGCACTAGACCTGATCTGAGTTATGTTGTTAGCAAATTGTCCCAGTATTTCAGTGAGCCAACAGAAGAACAGTGGACAACTGTAAAGCATGTACTGAAATATCTGAAAGGTACATATGACAAAATGCTCTGTTACAGGAAATGTGATGAAGGGTTAAGGTTGGTGACTTATAGTGATGCAGATTGGGCAGGTGACGCAAATGACAGACGTAGTACGTCTGGTTATTGTGTTAGCCTATGTAAGAATGGTCCTCTGATTTCTTGGAAGACTAAAAAGCATCCAACTGTAGCATTATCAACATGTGAGGCTGAGTACATTGCATTAGCTGCCACTATACAAGAGTGTTTGTACTTGACACAATTGCTTGAACATCTTGATGATTATCAGCATGGTGTACCTATAATCTATGAAGACAACCAAGGTACAATTGCATTGGCAAAGAATCCTGTTAGCAGGCAGAGATGTAAGCATATTGAGATTAAATACCATTTTGTGAGATCAACTGTAAACAATGGTAAAGTGTGTTTGGAGAATTGCCCAACAGATCAGATGATTGCTGACCTAATGACTAAACCAGCTACAAAAGTGAAGTTATTTACCTTTTCCACGTTCTTGTTTGGGTTATAGCCATGATGTAGTGCAGTTGTTTTCCCATGATGTTTTGTCTTTGTTTTCCTTTGTTAATAATGTGTGAGCAAGTGGGGGTGTTAATTGATTGATTGATTGCTCCCAATTATTGTGGATTTTTTTCATGTGTCCATGCCATGTGATGTTCTATTTAAGCTGCACCTGTATTAATAAACATTTGTTACTTGTTTTCTCACTGCAACCTGTGTGAGGCATGTTTATTCCCCATCCTTAAACTGGTATCTAGTAAGCTCTGCTTAACAGAAATCATGTTACAGGCAGTTCAAAACTTCAAATAAGTACAAAAATTCCACATTTATGATTGTGCAAATTACATTTTTTTGTTAAAGGTTTCAACAACTCAATGCCTTTAAAAAGGCGTTTTAAATAATAATAAAGACCATATTATTAATGGAAAATTAAATTGTTTGATTAAATTATGACCAGTAATTTTTGTTTTTGTCTCATTTTAGTCTCCACCATGGTACAAGGCTGATGGAGTAGACAATGGTGATTGCGATACTGAGATTAAACACAGATAATAAGCTATGCTGCTGTTTTGAATATGTTAATGGTTTTACTGATAACATGATAACATTTACTGCTGTTATTAACTGGTCTCCCTGTTTTGAACACTATCAAGCAGTTGAAATGACGCTGGTGGTTCTTGAATGCACCTTCCCTATGCTCCAGAGAATACCTGAACCCGAATAAAACTCAAAGATCTGCAAAGGGAATGGGCGGGTACAGTGAGCACGAGGGCGTTCTGGCCTAAAGACGGGTAAGATCCTCTAATGGCCACATGGGGGACAACCTAAGCCAGGGGTTCGCCGCCGCTCCTGGGCATCTACCCAAAACAGGGGAAGGGAGATGTTTTATGTGACAGCTGGATGAGAGTTGAGAGGATGTCTGTGGTTGGCTAGCAGCATCATTCAGAGGGGGGACCTGTGAGAAATTGCAGCAGTCTGCCCCAAAACTGAGTTCCTCCATACCAGGTCACTGCAACCGCATTCCTTGAATAACTTGTGACAAGTTTCCCGAACTTGTAGAAGATGCCAGGGGGAAAGCCTGAAGAGGGTGTTTATAAAGAGATAATGGGAATGTGCTTTCAAGAGCTGGCTGAGAACATGATGTGACTGACCTATAGTTGTGGAGACCATAACAAAACTTTATAATATCAAGAACATTATTTTTTGTTGACTTATGGGGAAAAACTGAAAATTAATAGTAAAACTGAACTAATATGTATCATAGTTTTCACTCTTGCAGGTCGTTAGACATGGTGGTGACTAAAGATGAAGAGCGTTTTTACAAATTAAAGAGATGGTCTGGATAACAAAGGTTAAGTGAATTTTAAAATAAAAGTAAACTTAGTAATCCTCCTAGGACACTTTATTTTAGATAATCAAAATGGACCTAATTGAGAGAAATTTGTGAATGATTAAGGTTTCTATACGGCAAAGAATTTACTATTGCATTCTGCCTAAAAGTTACAGTCTTAAGAGACTGAGGAAAACTTTTGTCTGAGAGAGAGATTGTGAGTGGAGGCTGGGTATGGCACTCTGTTATCAAAATAATTAAGGAACTAAAATAACCTAGCAAACTTCTCTAAAAACGAATGAATTATAAACAGACATTATTTTAAACTGAATAAGTTAAACCTAGAGAAGATTTTAAAGCTTAAATCTTTGTAGAATAAATACCAGAAGTAAACCTTGAATATGAGCGATTTGTATTCATGTCTGAGTGTTTGAGTATAAGTGCACTTTATGTTTTGTATGTCCCCATCATGTGCATATAGTGTCATTAACCTATGGAATGAGAGTTTTATCATTACAGATGGGTTAAGTGAAATGACAATCTGTACAGAAGCCGATAATTCTGACCGAATCTGATGAAAGATGACACAGTACATGGGACGAGCTTTAATTGGACTGAATATCCAGCTCTGTCTGCTAGTGGTAAATATGACTACTTTTGTCATTTATGATGTTAATTTCAAGTTATTCTCTGGATTAGTTTCAGCAATTGTGTAAGCTGAAGATTGCCGTCCATTATGGGTTTAAAACCCTTGTCTAAATTCAACTGAGGGTCTAAATTTAAATACTATCAACTATGAGTGATCCGAATGTTATAGACTTGACATTATAGACTTGACGGCAGAGATAGTGTGACACATTGGCTAAGTCACCCTCCAAATTATCCAGAGAGCACCCTCACATTTATGAAGGCCGGTGGGCGATCAAAGGAGTGAATATAACTTATAAAAAGTTTTATTTATTTTCATCCATTAAGTGGATGCATGACATTAGATAAACCATGTAAACAAAAAAGGGTTAATGAAACCGCAGCTGAGACTGTCTGAGTGATATAGGGATTAAAAGCACAAGTAATATTTCTAAAGACAAGTTCAAGGGCAGAAATTTTAACTACTGAGTAATTTGAATGTTTGAAACTCAGTAATTACACTGAATTCTTCTAAATCTGTGTTATGTGCCCTAATATATAGACCTCCGAACATGAATGGGGATTTTATACATATTTTTGGGATCAGAAAGACTAAACAGTTGATCGAGAAATACCTTGACAAGAAACAAAATTAATGTTATGAACAGAAAAATTCAGATATAAATTTGGATCAATTTAAGAACACTTAATATATTAATATTACATTAATATATTATGAAAATCTGACAGTTCTTGTTCAACTTATAACAAATTTGAAAGATAGCAAACCTAATGGGTATATGATGAGAAAGGGTTTAGATTCTGGTCATTTGTTGCTGATGCATAAGCAGGTTTAACAAATTTAGATACTGAGAACAAAGTTGACTTCATTATTATTTGATTTTGAATTTTGGAATGTTAACATGGTTTGAATACTGTGAAATTCTTTGTTTCAGTGGAAATAATTATTGAAATGATTATTTGAATTTGTTTCATTTTTATTTCTGTTTTTGAAAAAGAAAATGTTAAGATGTCCTGCAGTTAAGATGGTACATGCTATTTGCCTGTTAAATGATTTTTTTATTTTGTTTATTTACACACACACAAAAAAACATATATCCTGGCATTTCTGATTATACCAGTAGACACGTGACATGTTTAACCCAATACCTGCTGTCATGTGTGAGGATTTTATTGGGAATGTACTAACACTATTTTCTCATTTAGTACTGCTTCTAGAGAATCACAACGGCAGGGTGAGATGTTTATACAACTATGTCTTTTGTTTTGAAGGTCTGTGCTCTGTAAGATATTCTTTTCCAGTTAAGTCTGTGAAGGGAAAACATTTTTTGTTTTATTAAATTGTAACTGGAATTAGAGCAAGGGTGAATATATCAATTTGTTAATTGATAGCCCAGATGTGTTGTTTTACTACACATTTGGCCTAATAGGGGGAAGTTGTAGGGACGATTCGGAAATCCATTGCCGCTTGTAGATATATTATTTTCTTTTTCTTATTGGTACCTCTATATTCTTTTCTTTGTCTTATTTTTCATATGTTCTTTGCCTTTTTCTTATTTCAATGTAGTTTTAAAGAGTGATTTATGATCAAGTTAGTGTTTTTTATTAGTTAATTTTATTAGTTAAAAGTGTGTGTGTGTGTGTGTGTGTGTGTGTGTGTGTGTGTATTGGTGAGGTGATTAACTGGCACCATAAAACTTGTTGTTCTCGACAAGCCACGTCACGAACCCGTCAACCATGTTATCAACGAAGATATGCTTCAGACTGTCTGCTCTTGTGTGGGAAATTACTAGTTTTGTTTTTCTTTCTTTCTTTCTTTCTTTCTTAGCCAATCAGAATCATTTAAACGTCATAATTGACGTAGTTAGTACCCTCTGTTAGAGTATAATTGCTTTAACAATGTTATTGTAAGTGGGGCGGCCTACAAACTCCTTGTGAGACGGTGAAGCTGGCTTCTGCTGATGAAACTGCAAACTAAACTTCACTAAAATTTCTTCTATTGACTGCACTTCTGACTCCTGGTCTTCATTCAACATATCTGGTCCTCGGGTCTTAACTGTAAATCCCCTACAAGGGTAACCATTTGTCTTTCTTCCTCCACAGGTACCATCCCTCCCAGTTCATTATTCGGCACCTCAGGTTCTGGAACAGCACGCAAGTCAGTTGGTGAGTAGGGTGTCATCTGCTCAGGTAAGTTTTCTTCCTCTACTCCGCTTTTATAAGTGTGAGGTTTCGTCCTTCTCTGCTCAGAGATCTGATGTTCTGAGGTACGCAACCAATAGAAAGCTCTCAGAATGTCAATGTCCTCTGAACATGAATCACTTGCATTTTCTTTTTCAGGCTTTCTTGTTGATTTTTCTTTTATCTCTGTTTTCTCCTCTTAGGTTTACATGACTCCTCAGCTCCCAGAATTGGCAATTCAACAGGTAGCTCATTAACCAGATGAAGCAGGTTCCGATGCAAGGTACGCATCATTGCAGGATTCTGGCCTCCGCTGGACTCAGGGTACACTTTATAGACTGGGCCATCTCCCATTCTTTCTTTGACCACATGCACTGTTCTCCCCTAGTATGCTCTTAATTTTCCAGGGCCGCCTCGTTCTCTCAGGTTCTGGACCAGAACTCAATCTCCTGGTTGCAGCACAACACTTCGAAGATGTTTACTGTTGTCAGCTAGTTTATAGGCATCAGTCATCCGTTGTCCCCACCTTTCTGCATAATCTTGTGGTGAGTATTGGTCACCCTCTGATCTTAGACAAAATAACAAGTCGACTGTCAAGGGAGGGTGCTGTCCATAGAGGAGGAAGAATGGAGAGAACCCCATTGCCTCATGCTTAGTGCAATTGCAATCTTTCCACCTGTCCTTTTCCTTCTCCTCCAGCGTCCTCAACATTTGTAACAGAGTGCGATTGAAACGTTCCGCTGGGTTTGCTTGGGGGTGGTAAGGAGTTGTTCTCGAGTTACTGACACCCGTTAGCCGCTACAAAGTCGTGAAGAGCTGGTTCTCAAATTGACGGCCTTGGTCGTGATGGAGCTTGCAAGGGTAACCAAATCTTGGGATATAGTCATTAAATATCCTCTCAGCTGCCGTCCTTCCAGACTTGTCTTTTGTTGGGTATGCCTGAGCAAATCTAGTAAAATGATCCACTAGCACCAGAATATACTCATATCCACCAGGACTCCGCTCCAGGTGCAGATAGTCGACAGACACTAGGTCCAGTGGACAACTTGAAGTAAGACTTCCCATCAGTGCCTTGATCCGCACCACAGGTTTCTTTTGCTTCACACATCGGCACTGCTGGGTGACAGTGTTCCATCTCCTCCTTCACTAAGGACCAATAGAATCTGCTCCTTGCTAAGTCCAGAACTAATTTCGTACCCACATGACCCCTCTTGTTGTGTAGATGTTTCAAGGCCAACTCATTAAACTTAGCAGGAAGAACAAGTTGGGATCTGTGATTGGACTTACGATAGAGTAATCCCTCATGGAGGTCCAGCTTTCTCCACTCATACAACAGTCTTTTGAGGGCTCCTGTAGCAACTTTCATTACTTCCGGTGTCAGTTCTCCACTCCTCTCCTTTGTTTCCATCACCTTACCTACAATAGGATCTTCCTTCTGAGCAACTAGGACATGCTGATTCAACTGGTATTTCCCATAGAAATCAACTAATGGGTCCAGAGATGTCTGAATATCACTACACTCAGCTCGTAGTTCTTCAAAAGCACTGCCGGTATTCTGTTCATTTTGAGGGAAGTTCAGGACTAGCCTCCTGGCTTCACCACTCAAATGTTGCACTACTGCATTTAAATTCAAGTCCCAGAGAACAGCTACAACTTAAAGCATTACAAAAATAAGAACGAGTCAGCTGGTCCTGAGACTAACTAACCCCACTAACTCTACTAACACTAACCCGTCTCAGACCAGTATTGCTTCTCTTCCAAACATCAAAATAAACCACATTATCAAACAAACCAAAAATACAGTAATACCTTGAGATACGAGCATAATCCATTCCAGGACGAGCTCATAACTTGAATTACTCGTATCTCAAATCATTATCCCCAATAAGAAAAAATTAATCAGTTTCGGCCCTAAAAAACTCCCTCATTAGCGCTAATAACAATGAAAAAAACATGTTTTTAATTGCTATAGAGGCATAAACACACAGAAAATAATAGTATATAATGATTCCTGTGATACAAAACAAAATGTGGTTTTAATTATGAGTTATTACCTTTGAGACAGATGTTACAGTAGCAGCTAATGGCGGCATGTACGGAGGTGGAGGGAGAGATTATGTAGGTTACGTAGATAATGCTAACACAGTACGGAAGTGTAAAGTTTCTACCCATGTAGTGTATTGGATAGCCTCAGAACCTCGTATTTATTGTTATTGAACACACACAACATTTGCTTCTCACAGCATTTACTCGTGAATCACTCGTCGCCCCAGGTAACTAGAGTTGAGCCGGATACTCGGCTCAAACGAGTATCCGGTACGGATAATGCACTTTTGCCGAGTGCGAGTATCATACGAGTAATACGAGTCAATATCTGTGCTCGGATTGAATAAAAATCCTCATTGTATAGCTGACTGTGTCTGCGTTTAGATTTGCTGCGTCCCGTGGTTCTGCCCTGCTCATTCACGCGCAGAACGCTGACACGAGAACAGCTGTCTTTTGTCTCTTAGGGTTTCATCAGCTTCAGGTTTGTTTTTTATTTCGATTTGTTTGTAGTACTTAGCTACTTATTATCCAGTATAGTTCTGGTAAACGTGGGGTTTGCTTGGTAGAATGCGACTAGCGTTGCGTCTCTGCCAGTCGGAGATTTTTTTTTTTACCGTCTGCCGGCTCTATTCAGTTGTTTAACTTCACGCACTGAGTGTATGACACTTTCTTGCTGTATTTCATACATAATTTCGTACACCTAGCATCGGAGTCTGTAAGCGTGCTCGTATCTCAAATATTTACTCATGGCCATGAATGGCCCAGCCAGAACCCTAACTTAAACCCAATTGAGCATCTCTGGACAGTGTTCATAGCACATCAGTTCAAAAAAATTCCATGACTTTTCAATGTCAAAGTTAAAAATTTTGGTAGTTGATTTTGTACAGTCAAAAAATATGATACATGTACCTGTATCAAAACCAGAAGAAACGCATTTAAAAACAAAAGCAGTCTACAGCAATGGGCAAAACAGTCTGTCAAGTCCCATAAAAATGTGTATGGAATTACACTACAATACAATTAAGTGGCAAAAACCAGAACAGGAACAAACACATTCAAAATACCAGACTGATAGTCCCTTGAAAAATAGCGTACTCTACAACACAAATAATTAGTAACACATATAAAACAGTCTGAAGTCCCATCCATGGATTTCAATAGCTTTTGAAAACCAGGGGTCATCTGACCCTTGTTGACAATTTTCAAGGTGTCATAATCAGATTGTCCTATCTTTTATTCAGAGAACTTTAGTACTTATAAAATAAATACTTATTTGACACTTGAAAATAAACTAAGATGAAGTTAAAGCCATTTTATATGTAAAATACAATTGCCAATATTTATATTTGTTCTTGGAAAATTTGACCATTTTTACTAAATTCTCCTGCATCAAAATGATCCCAAGCTGCATATCTGGTGGGGTCAAAAGTGGAAAAAAAATCAAATGTGCTTGCATCAAAATGCACATTCCCATTTGGGAACTCCTCCCCTTCACGTAATTTTTGAAACCTTATAAGATTAACGGCAGTTGAGAACTGGCCAATTGTCACGTGATGCGGCTCTGGCTGTCAGGCGGTATAAATAGCATAAAACGCGTCAGAATCATGACTGAACACGAACACGGCGGACATTGCAACGTCTTGTTCCCGTCTCACAGGGAACTGAGGTTACGATAGTAACCGGAGTAACACAAAATGTTTAATCCTGCCAGGAGAGACACAGATCAGCCTGAACACAGGGGATCAAACACCAATCACAGCGAAGAGGGACACAGCTCAACCAATGGCAACGCCGCCACGTGTGCTCACTACTGATAGGTGCAGCTAAACCAATTAAATTAGTTGCTGAAGCCTACCAGTATTTGCATACCAGAAAACCTGAAAAATAGCAGGCTACACTATTACAGGGCAGACACGACTATTCGGAGAGCATTTAAGCACAACTAATATGAGAGCATAGCGTCAACGGCAAAGCGGTGACAGTGAGCACATAAGCACAAACTACTGTACAGAAACCCCAGCGTCAACAGCAAAAGCGGTAACAATTATATCATGAGAAAAGTAGCAACATCCTAGGAATACTGTATTCAATTACTCACCGAAAGCACTTGAGAAGCCAAAGATGGAACATCCAGCTTATAAAACCTGGCGAAGGTGTTCTAAGACCAGCCAGCAGCAAAACAGATATCCTGTACATCTAGCAATGTAGGACCGTCATCCAGAGCCTGAAGCCAATCTTTGTACTCCGGCCTGCTTAGCCAACTCCTTTGGAAATAACACTGACGCCCCGGCATAGTATTTGAATGACAATAGTCGAACTGTACGGTCAAATGCGCCATTTGCAACTGCTGAATGAGGTTCCTCAAGCTTCTCACAGGCGGCGCTGACTGTCACTCGTCAATTAACAAACGCAGGAAGTGCCGACCGTTTATAAATAAAAAGATTTCGGAGGATGGATTTAAGTAAAGAAAAACTAAAAAAGGACAAAGTGAAAAAATAGAGACAAGAAGACAAATTTAATGATATTTCAATGACTTTCTTGACATATTACAGTTTTCCATGACATTTCAATGATTTTTCAAGACACTAAAAAATTCCCTTATTTTTCCAGTTTTCCATGACCGCTACGAACCCTGCAGGAGAGACCTAAAAATGGCTGTCCACCAACGTTTACCATCCAACCTGACAGAACTGGAGAGAATCTGCAAGGAGGAATGACAGAGGATCCCCAAATCCAGTTATGAAAAACTTGTTGCATCTTTCCCAAAAAGACTCATGGCTGTATTAGAGCAAAAGGTGCTTCTATTAAATACTGATCAAAGGGTCGGAATACTGAGAACATGAGATATTTCAGTTGTTCTTTTTTATTAAATCTGAAAAAATTTGAAGAATTTTGTGTTTTTCTGTGAATATGGGGTGCTGTTTATATTGAGGGAAAAAATGAAGTTAAGCGATTTTAACAAATGGCTGCAATATTACAAAGAGCGAACAATTTCAGGGGGTCCGAATACTTTCCGTACCCATTGTATGTCTTCCAAGCTTTGGCAATATTGTAACTTCTACAGTCATGCTAATAGAGCAACTTTGAATTTAACTTTAAACTGAGAGAGAGAGAGAGAGAGAGAGAGAGAGAGAGAGAGAGAGAGTTGGCCCAACACTTTCTGTATCTTTTTAAATCTGATTTCACGCAGGTATTCACAGTTATCTGCATTTTATTTTATTCAAGTTTATACTTCTATTGACGTAGAATTTTAAACCGTTAATTCTTCATTTGACTAATCAATAGATTGAGTCCAATTTTTAACTCTATCTAAACATGAATTGGGAATTCAGCCTCTAGAGTCATTTAGTAACAAAAAGAATCAGTACATTATAGAGACTCTCAAACATGAGGCAATTTCTGTAATTTAATTAATTCCACACTGTTATACAAAAAAAGTTCTCTCATACATGAACACTCATGTGTTTCTTAAGGCCCATTTTATACCCAAAACTTTTTCCACAGTGACCACATGTAAACGGCTTCTCTCCAGTGTGAACTCTCATGTGCCTGTTAAGGTTTACTTTTCGGTTGAAACTATTTCCACATTGTTGGCAGGTGAAAGGCTTCTCTCCAGTGTGAATTCTTATATGGTCTTCAAAGTGTTGTTTTTGAGTGAATCCCTTTCCACACTGAGGACATATGTAGGGTTTCTCTCCAGAGTGAAGTCTCAAGTGATCTTCAAAGTGTCGTTTTTGACTGAAACTCTTTCCGCACTGAGGGCATGTGTACTGTTTCTCTGCAGAGTGAATTCTCATGTGGTCTTTAAATTTATCATGTTGATCAAAACTCCTTCCACACTGTTGGCAGGTGTAGGGCTTATCTATAGAGTGAATTCTAATGTGTCTGTTAAAGCTTCCTTTTTGAGTGAAACTTAATCCACACTGTTTGCATGTGAAAAGTCTCTCTCCATTGTGAACCCTGATGTGGTTTTGAAGGTAACATTTTTGGTTGAAACTTTTTCCACACTGTTTGCAAGTGAAAGGCTTCTCTCCGGTGTGAATGCTCATGTGGGTTTGAAGGTAACATTTTTGGTTGAAACTTTTTCCACACTGTTTGCAAGTGAAAGGCTTCTCTCCTGTGTGAATGTTCATGTGCTTTGTAAGGCCTCCTTTTAGAGTGAAACTTGTTCCACACTGCTGACAGATGAAAGGGCTTTCTCCAGTGTGCATTCTCATGTGGGCTTTAAGGTTTCTTTTATGAGCGAACCTGTTTCCACACTGAGGGCAAATGAAAGGCTTCTCTCTTGTGTGAATTTTCATGTGTCTGTTAAGGTGTAGATGTTGAGAGAAACACTCTCCACACTGATAGCAGGTGAAATTACTTCTAGTTTCTGTCTTTTTAGCCCTTTTTCGTGAAGAAGTATTTTCAGCCTGTGAGCAATTAAACGTTTTTTCTCCAGTCATGAGATCATGATGATTATTTTCGTGATGTTTCTCTTCCATTTCATTCAGTACTTCATTCTCCTCTTTCGGCACCATCAGGTCTAAGGTGAAAGAGACAAACACAAATGAAGTATAGTTTAATGGCACAACGGAACGGAGCATTTACAGAACAAAACATTTACACATGTAAACCATCAAAACAACATACAACTAGATCCAATACCCAGGGGTGTTACTTTTTGCACACCTTTTCAGACAACCAAATCTGGATTAGTAGAGCTCATTTATTTTTCAAAAAACAGAAGATTAGGAATGCTCCAGGCCCAGACAGTGTTTCATCTGTTTGTTTAAAAGCCTGCGCTGACCGACTGCCCCCAATCTTCAACAGATCACTGGAGCAGAGTGAAGTTCCCTGATGCATCAAACTCTCCACTCTCCCAGTCCCAAAAAACGAACTCAAGGGACTCTATGACTAAAGACACGTCGCTCTGACATCTGTGGTCATAAAGTTATTCAAGAGATGGACAATTACAGTCACTCCATTGTGAAAAAAGCTTGGCTCAGAATGTACTTCCTTCGTCAGCTGAGGACTTTCAACCGGCCACAGGAGCTGCTGAAACAGGACAGACTCCATGACCCAGCTGAACTGAGCAAGTATTATTCTCTCCTGTTCTCCTTCTCCTCTAGAGTTAATGTTCCGACACCTCAGACAATATACACAATATACAAAACTTTCTCTTTACACCGTCCTCCTCCACATCTTCTGTCTTCTGAGGACTTTTCCAGTTGTTTGACCCATTAATTGACAATTATCTGTATCAAGTTCTTTCCATCACTTACTCACAGCCAGCCTTCACCTACAATTATTCTCGTCCTTTCCTACCTGTAAAGAGAAGGTGATCTCCTCAGTTCTCAGTGCCAACCATAATCTAACTCAGTGGTCACCAACCTTTTGAAACTGAAGATCACCCTCCTCTGCCTAAATGAGAGGCAAGATCGACCTGTTGACGGGGGGGTTGGCTGCAGTCATCCTATCGGGGCTTGTGGAACGCGGTGCGTGACAGAGTTGCTAAGTTGGCAACTGAAACGTTCTTATTTTCGTGAGCTTCCGGGATGGTGATAAAGGTCGACCAATCGATCGCGATCGACCGGATGGCGACCAAAGATCGACGGGTTGGCGACCACTGATCTAACTTGTCCCTTAGACCCAATCCCCTCTCACCTTTCATAGGAGAGCTCGCTAACATTACCAACCTGCTTTGACTCACATAGTCAACATATTAATGCATTAAAGGTAATATTTCCAGGTAAGTACAAGAACTTCAAAGTGATTGAGCCTCAGCCAAGTAAGAAAAAGTAACTCAAAAGTGATATAAAGCATTACTTTCCATAAGAAGTAATGCAATTAGTCCCTCTCTCCTAGCCTCATTTGATCTCAAATGACTCATCACCACAAGTACTCACAAAACGGGCAACCAACTCGACTTGATCTACACACTCAACTGCATCGCTGACAACACTCTGGTAAAACCTTTGCATGTCTCTGATAATTTCTTTATTACATTTCATATACAACTTAATATCCTGCTCCACCAACCCTTTTACCAGTCTTTTTCAACCGAAACCAACGCTCTCTTTCCTCTGTTGTTTCATCACCTCTTCCCTCACCCAAGCAATTCTCATCTCTGGATGTGAATACTACAACAGGCACTTTATGTTCGACTCTAACGTCTTGTCTAGACAATATCTGTCCACTCTCTTCCAGGCCAACACGTACTACTCCCTCTAACCCAGTGCTTCTCAAATAGTGGGGTCCCAGGGAACATTCTGTGCAGATAACAAACCCTTAACCCTTTGGCGCGTACAATCACACTAGTGCGATTAGAACGTTCAGTGCGTCACGTGATCAACTGCAAAATTCAACCGTGTTTTTACGCAATATCTGCTGTTGAGACGGACGCTCTCAGAGCTTGTCTTATATACATTTATAGTTTGAAAAAAAATACACACTGATGTATTTAAAAGAGGAAATAGCAATCCGTTCCCAATCACGTTCAATTCTAAATCGACAAGGTGTTTTATTTATTTCAGATACACATTGCATTGGCAACTAAAACGTCCAATCTATTCTTCTCCTACTTCACCAGACACTTACTGTCAAGTATTTAGAGAGAAGTTACTGAATTTATGCGTTGTAAATACGACATATCAGATTCTCCAAACTAACAAACTAACCTATTGCGCTTTCTTAGATCAGCTAACATGATCATTATTAAGGCTTTTAATCTAAAAAACTCATTCCCTTCTACATACTTGAGAATCGGAATATCAGGTAGTTGATGATATACACAACAACTTGGTGAATATTTTGAATAAAAAAATTAAAAAAAAGAATTGTGATACATCTGTCATACAGCGCTTTTTGTGGTTGACTCTTGAACGTGTTATTTTTAACCAGGTATCATCTGTTCTCTCACAGAATAACCAGTTGGATATCAAGCAGGGCCATTCAACGGAGACTGCATTGCTATCAGTCACTGAAGCTCTAAAGCAGGGGTGTCAAACGTACGGCCCGCCAGGGGGTTTAGTGCGGCCAGGGAGATAAATCCGCAATATTGGAAAAAATATTTTCATTTTTGGCGGAGCTAACAGCAGATGGCAGCACTGAGCTTCAGGGTCTGAGTGGAGTTTAGTTCTGTCATTTTACGCGCTTTCCTGTTGGTCCTGGCAACCTCATCGTCAAAATATCTTCGTCAAAAAAGAGAAAAGTGGACACAAAGTGTTGGATTTTTCGAGAAAAATTGACATCTTCCTACATGTTTGCGGAGGTGAATGGGAAACCCGTGTGCTGGTGTGAATGCAGCAAGCTTCGGTGCTTAAGGAATATAATATTCGGCGCCACTATGGAGTTTCAGTGCCCATATTCAAAAAACATAAATAAGCAATAGGGACTTGGCAATAATGCTGCTGCAAACGTCATCGCTTCGAAATCGATTTCGGAACACAAAATCGTGAGGCAGGATGGAAATAGGATGCGTGACGTGCCAAACTGTGTTTTAAGTTCGCTTTTGGCATGCATACAAACAGAAATACACCAGCTTGCACGGAGAACTGAGAATATAGAAGGTAAATGAAATGGTGGGTCTGAGGAAACAGCGATCTGTTTTCACCCGGAGTCGAGACGGCAGTGATGCTGCAGTGAGAGCAAGCGTTAATCCAGACGAGAGGCAGTACAAAGACACAATTTCTGTTGCTGAGAGAGTTTGAGAAACGATTTCAGGTCTTTAGCGAACTCTAATTGCAAATTGCCGTTTTAGCAAATTAAGTTATTTTGTTTACATAAAAAAAACAGATATGTATAAACTTGGAAATTTTACAAAACATTTTTTTTAAACTGCCACTTAAGATTTTAATTGTGTGAAGTCAATTCATTGAATTGCTTTCCAGAGTTGGAAAATGAATTTGAAATAATTGATATTTGATTTTTGTTAACATGCAGGACAGTGTTTTTAAGTTCCACAAAACTGTGACTAAATGCTTTGCATCATTGTAAAATAATAGACACTTTTTTAATGCATAATGCACTTAAATAAATGTTAAACTGAGTAATAGTGTTTTTGAAATTGCACATACTACGTAGGTTGTTCATAACATATTTTGTAAAAGGACAATTCATTTAATTTAAAGATTTTTATAATTTGATATTTATAATATAATGCACTAATACAAAAATGCAGACTTATTGTTAGTTCTATGTAATTTTGCTATGAGTTTAGTTGTCTGGCCCCCTTGACATCAGATTAAGCAGTATGCGGCCCCCCGACCAAAATGAGTTTGACACCCCTGCTCTAAGGAGTGCAAAAGCTGATTCCAAATCATCAGTTCTAATTCTTTTAGATCTATCTGCTGCCTTTGACACTGTTAATCATTAGATCCTTTTGTCCACCATCTTGTCACTAGGCATCACAGGAACTCCTCTTCAGTGGTTTGAATCCTATCTCACGGACAGGTCATTCAGGGTTGTATGGTGCGGGGAGGTCTCCAAAGGATGTCAACTGATCACCACAGGGAGTTCCACAGGGCTCAGTTCTTGGACCACTTCTCTTCTCCATGTACACCACATCACTGGGTCCCATCATATGGGCACACAGATTCTCCTATCACTGCTACGCCGTTGACACACAGCTCTACCTAAGATTCCGATCAGATGATCCCAGGGTGGCTGAGCAAATCTCAAGCTGCCTAGCGGACATCTCAGCATGGATGAAAGAGCAACATCTGAGGTTCAACTTGGCAAAGACGGAGCTTATTGTCTTTCCTGCCAAATCCGACTCTACAACACGACTTCACCACCCAGATCGGCTCCTTGACGATCACCCCATCAAGGTCAGCCAGATTTCTTGGAGTGATCTTCGAGGACCAGCTGACCTTCAAAGATCACATCGCAAAGACGGCTAGATCATGCAGGTTTGCACTTCACAACATTAGGAGGATCAGGCCGTTCCGAACATAGCAAGAAACAACTTCTGGTACAGGCCATGGTCATTTCCAGACTGGATTATTGCAATGCCCTTCTGCTGGACTTCCTTCTAGTGCAATCAAACCCCTGCAAATGATCCAGAATGCCGCAGCTTTCCTGGTCTTCAACAAACCTAAAAGGGCACACGTCACTCCACTGTTCATCTCTCTGCACTGGCTCCCACTTGCTGCTCGCATCAAATTCAAAGCACTGACTCTTGCCTACAAAACTACCACAGGCTCAGCATCTTCATACTTCCAGACGCTACTTCAAATCTACACACCTTCCAGAAGCCTTCGATCAATCAATGAGCAACGACTTGTGGTTCCTTCACAGAGAGTCAAAAAAAAAAAAATCCACTGTTCCTTGCCTAGTGGAACGACCTCCTCCACAGCTAAAAACTCACCTTTTTTCTGAACACCTAACATGACAAGCACATAAAAATCCTTCCTCAATTCTCCAGGCTTGTACAACTAGTATGTGTAACGTTTAAAACTTTGTATTGTAAGCACTCTTATGTACTTTTGTATGTTCATGATGAATCGCTTTTTGTTTTAATGAATAAATGTAAATCAGTTAATTTTGGGGGGAGAAACTCAATATTGTAATGCATTTTTTTTAAAGTAACTTTCCCCAACACTAATCTAACTTTATGGTTAATTGTACTTCATGTAATGTGTGTGTGCGCTTGCATCACAACAGATCTTAGTGGAAAATTACAGTATGCTATTTCAAATTTCAGCTGTAAATTGAAGGTATGTCAACTCGACATCCTGCTATTGCTTTGGAACTGTCCTGGGCCTCGAGAATGAGAGATGTTTTTGATGAGTATAAGGCGAGCAGCGCTGTCCTTCTCTGCAGAAACATTGCCTGTATGTGAACTGTTTATTCTTGTGAGAATAAAATACAGTGGAGTTCACTTATCTCGAGTCATGGTTAACTCTCCAATCCTATTATGTTGACGTTTTTGAAGTGGAACCGCCAAACTCCCTATTTGTCTTAGTATTTTCGATTCTTTAATGTCAATTCCTATATGTCGCCGAACACTAATATCTCGAGCAAATATCTCAAAGTCGTCACTTCACATGTGTCTAAGACTCACGGAAGTCTAAAGCCTTCTAGATACTATCTTGGAAGAGGAGGCGCATGAGTTGAGTTGAGCCGAGTCGAGCGCGTCTGTGAGTGCGTGTTCAGTGAGTCGAGCGCGTCTGCAGTGAGTGTGTATTCAGTGAGTCGAGCGCGTCGACAGTGAATGTGTGTTCAGTGAGTCAAGCGTGTCTGCTGTGAGTGTGTGTGTTCAGTGAAGCATCATTGTCCAGGAATTCCCAGATTACATTGACATCAACAAAGACGTCGTTACTGATAGAAGCATTTGTTTTCAAGCAGACCGTTAAAGGCAAAAAGCAGCAAAGCATTTTCAAGTTTGTAAATTAACCATATTAAACGCATGTGCAATACTTTCAGAACTGTGTCCGAGCCAAATGACTGTTATGAGCAAATGTGTTTGTGTGTGTTGTGCCTGTTTACGCTGTGAACGATCATTGTTTCCGCAATGACGGAGAATATACTTAAAGGTCTGTAAGGAGAATTGAAGGCGTTTTTTATTGTATTCTGGTAAATATCTGCTGTTAGTTGGTGCACATATGCCTTTTGTTGTTAGCAAACATATACAGTGCATGTACCGTATTTTCCGCACCATAAGGCGCACCTGATTATAAGGTGTGGTCTCAACTGTCGCTCTATTTTTGTACTTAGTCCGTACACAAGGCGCACTGTGTTATAAGGCGCACGGTAAAACATATGGTCTACAAAAAGGTAATGGAAGCAAAACAGTGAGTTTTACTGAACTTTATTCTACTCTATAACAATACACTCACATTGTTTTAATCAATCAAAGTCATCATCTTCTGTGTCTGAATTGAACAGCTTGGCAATTTTCCTGGTGTCTTGATTAGACAGAAGCACATGGCAGTGTGCAGCACCTGGAAGATGCAGCTTTCCTGTAGAGCGACTCTACATATGAGTATTCCAAGATATGAGCAAGCCTTCCGGCAGATTTTTGCTTCTATATAGGAGTAAATATTAGAGTACTGAGGCCGACGCCGACACTCGTTCACTTCATGTGTTCACTGACTTGTACGAGTCATCCGCGAATACGGTAGATATTTTTCTCTCTATTTTGTGCATTATTCTTCATAATAGCGACGAATTCTAAGAAAGTAAGTAGTAAGGATGGTAGTGAAAAGAAGAAACGCATGATGACAATGGAAATGAAGCATGAAATTGTGGATAAATATGAGCGCGGTGCCGCGTGAGAGATCTAGCACGCACTTATGATCGCAGTACATCCACGATATGTACCATCCTAAAACAGAACGATGTTATCAAGAATGTAAATCCTTCCAAGGGCGTGAGGATTATATTGAAGTTATGTTCGAATATAAATGATGAGATGGAGAGGCTTCTGTTGTTGTGGATAAAGGAGAAGCAGATGTCCCTCCACAGATATTTCGTCAAAAGGTCTGCGCCAAGTGAAAGTGAAAGTTAGGGTAATCAGGCGAAAAAAGGTAAGGAAAGTGATCAAAAGTAACAAATACAAAAAAATCAAAACAACAATATAAAATAGAAAAGTAAAAAAAAAAAAACGAAAGCTAAGTTCAGTTATGCTTAGTTCCTGCTATTCAAGAAAATTACAGTTTTTACTAAACGAAAAAAGCATGAAAAGTGATCAAATAAAGAATACAAATCGGGAAAAAATTGAAACAATGATATAAAATAGAAAAGTAAAAAAAAAAAATGAAAGCTAAGTTCAGTTATGCTTAGTTCCTGCTATTCAAGAAAATCAACAGTTTTGCTGGTGTCTTTATCTCTCATCCTGACAAAGCTCAGGAAGTTTACAGTTTCAATCCATCTCACATCCTTTATACACATTATTTTGTTTTCTTTGTATTAATTTAAGTACTCAAAACCTGTGCTCGTTCAGCGGGGTAAAGTTAGTTTTGTTTTCGATATGTCACACATTCAACGATAAATGGCAATAACTCCAAAACGACTCGCACAAAAAAAATCTTAACAACCTTATCACAAAAAGGAAATATATCTTAATGTTTCACAAGCTTCCATTTCATTTTTTGGCTGTATATAACGAGCACTGAGCCGTAAAGCCCGTCTGAATGTGAGTTTCGCGGGAAAGCTTGCTCTTTGATGAGCTGTGCGTAAGGGACCGTGGGAAAAGTGCAAGTTCTTTTCGATTTCTGCTATAATTTAAGTGTGTGTAGACATGAGACCATGTGGCATTCATTAAAGGGACACAGTGGACAACGTTTAAACCTGTCTTTTCAAAAAGTGAATTGCATGTCCAAATTTACCTTTCTTTTACCAATAGCTTTCTCCATAAGAAAATTGCACTTTTCCCACGGTCCCTTAATCACATCTCGGCAAAGAGACAAGCTTTTCAGGTGAAACTCACATTCAGACGGGTTTTACGGCTCCTTGCTCATTATATCTAGCGGAAATAACGAAAAAGAAGCTTGTGAAACATTAAGACATATGTATCCATAAGTATACATTGTTAAGTTTTTTTTTAGTGAGTCCTTTTAGAGTTATTGCCATTTTATGCTGAATGTGTGAGAAAAAAAAACTAACTATAAGGCGCACCGTTCTATAAGGCGCACGGCCGATTTTTGAACAAAATCACGTCTTTTGGGTGCGCCTTATAGTGCGGAAAATGCAGTACATTTTTATAGCATGCTGATCGCTTCATCAAACAAATCGCCATATTGGGTGTTGGTTATCTCGCTAAACGGTTATTCTTGACGACTTTTTGCAACCCCCGAGACCGTCGACATAACTGAACTCCACTGTACAGCCAAAGACAAGTGTGGTTTGGTTTGGCTTCAGTTACCAATGAAAATCAGACACATTTAAAGATTTTGTTCTCCATTACAGAAGTGGATTTTGTGTTTAATGTCACACAGAATAATTGGTTTGGCTATTTCTGCATTAATCACTGTAAGATTTTACTGTTACTGTATATTATATTGATAAATGTATATTCTCTATTTCTGTAGAGCTGCACGTTTCAGTAAGGATCAAATGTGAATAAAACCAACCTGTTTGTTCCTCAGTTTCTTCTTGTTTCACTCTGATTGTTTCTTCAATCTTCATGTCTTCACTTTCTTCTTTAATAAATACCATATTTATTTCTTCACTTTCTTCTTTCAAAAACTCCATCTTTATAGTTGTCCGTCACGTTCTGTGTGTTTATCCTGTTTAAGATGAGATTAATGAACAGACAGACAAATAAATCCACAATAAATCTCTGAGCGTCTCAATCAGATTAAGGTTTAGAAGAAAGTTGCAGTTAAATGGACATGATCAGAAAAAACAACAACTCTAAACTATAGTTTATAAAACAAAACAAACTGTACAGACACTTCATATTTAGGCATTTATGAGTTACATGTGTTAAATAATGAATTATAGATTATATTATATAATTATCAAACAACGTTTATGATGAACTGATTCACGATAACAGTTACTCGAGCGTGAACGCGCTTTACTCACACGAATATCCTTTATTAAAGTTAGAGAAAGCATTACGATGTTACACTCAATAGTTTATAAACTTATAAAGAGATTAAAAAGGCTTAAAACACAAACCTTTCTCCAGCAGAATCACAACAGAGGCGGGCGCGCGCCGCAGCCTTATGACGTCACACCAATATACCATAATACAAGTCCCATTCACAAACAGAAGTATTATTACTATTACATATTATTATACATGTGTCGAATCAAAACACAAATAATAGTCAGTGCGTTTGAACATTTAAAATGTGAATATGAAGTTTATTTGAGTCTAAAAATGGGTATCTTTAAAGTAAAAGAAGCAATAGAAAAAAGTTATCTTATAAATGTAATTGTTAGAAATTGTTCTCTTCTGTCCTTGTCCGATGTACCGCTCACCAGAATTGTTAAAGAGCGCTCTTGAAGCAAGACTACAGCAAGTCCAAGGCTACTTTTGTGCTGACATCACATTGGACCATGTTCCACCAAACAATCAAAATAAACAGTTTATACAGGTTAGGTTGACCTGACACAATGTAAACATGAATCTAGCAAAAGTATAGGAGATGAAAGAACAGAAAGACATGTCAAAACATCTCGTGACAAAATACAAGGTTACAAAGTGCGCCAGTTACAGAAATACTGGAAGTTATTAATGAACTATTAACAGGGTGAAATATCCACAAAATATAAAGAGGTTAATACTTGTGAGATATAATATAGATACAGCTCTGGAAAAAATTAAGAGACCACTGACATTTTTTCTTAAATCAGCATCTCTACAAGTATGGAAGACATTCCATTCCAATGTCTGTTGAATTCCATCACAGGCACAGCTCAATCTACTGAATGAGGTGCTGATTAGGTGATTACCTGAACCAAATCTTATTTAATAAGGAAAAGAATAAAAAAACACTTCTGTGGTCATCACTATTCTCTTGCAGTAGGACCAGCTGGCTGGCAAAAACAGTGCTAGTAGTACCTCAAAAGTAATTGGAATAAAAAAATAACTATTTACCATGCCCAAAAAATTGAAAAGGAAAGTTTTGAGTAAGGAAAAGAAGGGTTCAATTCTGGCTTTACTGGGAGAGGGATACAGTGAGTATCCGGTTGCTTCCATCCTTAAAATTTCAAAGAAGGTGGTTCATAAGAACAAGGTCAAGCAGCAGACATTGGGGACAACAAAGCTACAGATCGGCAGAGGTCGAAAACGACTCTCCACCAACCAGAGTGACCGCTAACTCATTCGAATGTCATTCAACAACCGTAGGACAAAGTGATTTTCTTTCCATTTTTCAAGGTCTGATAACACTGCATCTTTTTTGTTATTTTGACCAGTTGTTGCTTTTGGCAAATAAATGTTCTAAATTACAATACAGTGGTACCTCGAGATACGAAAGGCTCAACTTACGAAAAATCCAAGTTACGAAAGCAAAGACGAATAATTTTACTACTCGACATACGTAAAGTTTTCAAGATACGAAAGGTTTCTGAAAGTCCGAGATTCGCCCCATAACAATTTTGAAACTCGCACTGCACGGCGCCATCTTAGTTATAGTAGACTCGCCACCATCCTCCTGCTCTCCCATTGGTTCCTGATGCTAGCCAAGCCATGAGATCCTTCTCTCTAATTGGACAGCATCCCTCCCATCATGCATCTTCTATACGTACGTGCTGGCATGCTTTAGCTCTGGAGACAAAGATGGAGATCATAAAGAAGTACGAAGCTGGTATCTGCCGTTTGTCCTCCTCCTCCTCTGCCGCCACTTTCAGAGATAGCTTACCTTTCGAGTGAGGCTTCGACATTTTACGTTATTTCATTGTTTATAGGTCAATTTAGCTTTATTATGAAATTTAATGGGGTGTTTTTGGAGGGCTTGGAACGGATTAGCCATTTTACATGTAAAATGTGTTCCAAGATACGAAAAACTCATTATACGAAGGCCGCCTCGGAACGGATTAATTTCGTATATCTCGAGGTACCACTGTATTTTTATTTGGAATTTAGGAAAAATGTTGTCAGTAGTTTATAGAATAAAACAAAAATGTTAATTTTACCCAAATACATACCTATAAATAGTAAAACCAGAAAAAATAATAGTTTTGCAGTGGTCTCTTAATTTTTTCCCAGAGCTGTATATATAGAGAATCCTTCAGTAATACATTCCACACCAGCAATTATTGCTGAAAGGTTCAGTCCAATTAAAAAAGTTAATAGTTAACTTGTTTTTACCAAGCTTGTACAGACTGATCACAGACACAAAGATGATATATATATATATATATATATATAGTGGGTATGGAAAGACCCCTTTAAAATTTTCACTGTTTGTTATATTGCAGCCATTTTCTAAAATCATTTAAGTTAATTTTTTCCTCAATGTACACATAGCACCCCATATTGACAGAAAAACACAGAATTGTTGACATTTTTGCAGATTTTCCGTAGATCGAAGGATGCATACTTTCATATTCAGATTGCGCAACGTCACAGGAGTTTCCTGAGATTCGCGTTCGAGGGCTCAGCATACAAGTATGCAGTGTTCCTGTTCGGGCTGGCATGCGGGCGCACGTTTTCAAAATGTGTGAATGCAGCACTTTCCCCCCTCAGAGCGAGCGGAGTGCGCATTCTGAACTATCTGGGCGATTGGCTGATTCTAGCTCCTACAAAGGAGGTCCTAATCCTTGATTTTAAAGTACTGTTACTTGTTTATAAATCACTCAATGGCCTAGGACCTCAATACATTGCAGATATGCTCATAGAATATAAACCTAACAGATCACTAAGATCATCAGGATCAAGTCACTTAGTAATACCCAGGGTTCACTCAAAGCAAGGAGAGTCTGCTTTTAGCTGTTACGCCAGCCGCAGCTGGAACCAGCTTCCAGAAGAGATCAGGTGTGCTCCAACAGTAGCCACATTCAAATCAAGACTCAAAACACATCTTTTTACCTATGCATTTGCAGATTGAGCACTGTGCTATGTCCGAACTGTTTGCATTTTATACGTATTATCTTTTTATTCTTTTAATCATTTTTAATGTTTTATTTTTTATCATTTTTCTTTAGGTAAAGCACTTTGAATTACCATTGTGTATGAAATGTGCTATACAAATAAACTTGCCTTGCCTAATCAAACATACAGACATGTTGCTTTACCATCTGGAGTCACTGGGCCTGCGAGTGAACATGCAGAAGAGCATGCTAACCCTGAGTCCGTATACAACGTATCTAGGTGTGTGCTTTGACTTGATGGCGATGCGAGCCTGCCTCGCCCCAGAACGCATAGAGACCATCTCTTCGGCTCTGTGTGGCTTCAGGCAGGGCCAGTCTGTTCTCCTGAGGGATTTTCCAGAGGCTTCTCGGTCTTATGGGGTCAGCATCTTCAGTGTGCCACCTGGGTCTGCTGTGAATGCGTCCGCTGCAGTTGTGGCTGAAGACCCGAGTCCCGTGGATATGAGTGCGCATGCGCATTGCGGTCTCCCACAGCTGCATCAGCGCTCTGGGACCATGGTCCAATCAGGAAATGTTCAGCCAGGGGGTTCCCCTTGAGCGGGTGACGACACGCACTGTAGTGACAATGGACGCATCAAGTTCATGTTGGGGTGCAACATGAGAGGGAGTTCCGCTTCCGGTCTATGGTCGGAGTCACAGAGCGAGTGGCTTATCAACCGCCTGTAGCTGAAAGTGGTGTGTTTAGGCCTCAGGGCTTTTCTGTCGCAAGTAGGACAGCTGCAGTCCTACTTGCTCTCTGGCCGAGACCTGGCTTCGTGCCAAAAATCACTTTCTACTCCATTTATAGCGCAGGTATTTTCTCTGCTCGCTTTGTCCTCAGAGCCGTCAACTTCACAGGACATTGCCACTCAGAGGGCAATCTGCCCCGTCAGAGATTTGCGGACAACTTGTGTCTGATGTTCCAGAAATGCGAGACTATGTTCCAGAAGTGAGACTTTAAGCTTCTGCTGATGAAACTGCAAACTAAACCACTAAAATTTCTTCTATTGACTGCACTTCTGACGACTCCTCTTCATTCAACATATCTGGTCCTCGAGTCTTAACTGTAAATCCCCTACACTCTCCCCCAATGATCTTCCTGTTAGTGGTCAACTGGGTGATGCATCAGACAACTAAAACAGGAAAAAATTTAATCCAGTGGTCCCTGACTCATTTCCTTGAAGACTTGGACTTTGCGGACAACATGTGTCTGATGTCCCAGAAATGCCAACATATGCAACAGAAAACTGATAACCTAGCCCAAGCAGCATCCACGACTGGACTACAGATCAACATAGAGAAGACTCAGATCATGACCCAGTTAAAAAAAGTAGCAGAAGCCAATCACACTAGGAGAAAACGAGCTGAAAGAAGTCACCTCTTTCACTTCCCTGGGCAGCATTGTATCAGCAACAGGTGGTTCTGATGAGGACATCAAAGCCAGAATCAGGAAAGCTAGATTAGACTGGAGACACCTTTAGACCAGTCTGGAGGTCAACATCCCTATTTGTCCACAACAAAATTCAAATTTTCAACAGCAACGTTAAGCCTGTCCTCCTCTATGGCTCAGAACCCTTGAGTCACCAACAACCTAACCAACAAACTCCAAGTATTCGTCAACGGCTGCCTTCGCAACATACTGAAGATCAGGTGGACAGACAAACTAAAGAACACTGATTTGTGGCAGTGAACAAACCAAGATCCATCAATCAGCAGATTGCCAGGCGTAAATGCCGATGGATAGGACACATCCTGCGGAAACCCACACAGGACGTCACCCGGCACCTGGACCACCTGGAGACGATCCTGCGAAAAGGAAATAAAGAAGTGCAACCTGTCGTGGGGTGAACTGAAAAAGACTGTCCAGAATAGACTGCGATGGAGAGCTGTTGTTGAGACCCTTTGTTCCACGGGGAATCCAAGAAGATAAGCAAGTAAGCAAACTATTCATTCACTTCCCCACCAACATTTCCTGTCGATACTAAGACTTGAGCCCACAACCTTTGTGGTTACAAGTCTGTCTCTATAACCATTAGGCCACACTCATTGAAAGCACCAAGATCAAGACTGGCCCGACCGTAGAAAAGTGTCTGTTTGCCAGATCAACACATCTCTTCAATCTTGACAGATTCAAGAGATTCACTTGAGTCTTTTGAATCTGATAGAATTTATTTTACACAAGTATTCAGTTTTATGCATTTTATTCAAGTTTATACTTTTTTGGCATGTAAAATTTTAAACAGTTCATTCTTCATTGATAGCTTGTTATTTTAACTTAAACCAATAATGAGAATGGACCGAGCACATGAATAATCCAGACACTTAATGACAGTTTAAGAAGCTCATGTACCTACATTTACTCATGAGTAAACAAAAAATACAAAACACATCAACAAATATTTACAAAAATATTATCCAATAAACAAAAGAAAAAAAAACAACAGTAACGCAGCTAAGGAAACAGAACCCCAGCCTACACCTGTTTTCACAAGCAGATCTTACCTGCTCTCGATAAAAGAACAGGTGAGTCTTCCAGGAAACTTCTTCCCTCTCTATACTAACTAAATAAACAAAACATGAACTAATAATCAAAACCACTACCAGTTACTGATTAAGAAAAGTACCAAAGGACAATAAATACATAACTACTCAAAGGTCAACACAACATAAACAGACCTAAACTAGAATACAAAGAAAAAGGCAAAACTCTCAAGGAATGGATAGCGGCGTCCGAGACACAATGGGATCAGATGGAGATCAAGAGAGAGCATTGTCACCGACGACTTTATATCCGGAATCCCAGATGAAGTCTCGCTATTCCAGCTAATAGGGAATTCCCCCTCAACACCACCTAGAGGCTAAAACAGATTAATAAACAGATACCATAACGTAACTCTAATCAATACATTGAGTCCAATTCTTGACACTGGCTCCTTTTCTCCTCTCTTAGTCTCTGGACATTAAGGTTTCTCTCCAGTGTGAGCTCTTATGTGCCTGTTAAGAAAACCTCTTTGGATAAAACTTTTTCCACATTGTTGGCAGGTGAAAGGCTTCTCTCCAGTGTGAATCCTTATATGCTCTTCAAAGTGTCGTTTTTCATTGAAACCCTTTCCACACTGAGGGCATGTGTAGGGTTTCTCTGCATCATGAATTCTCATGTGGTCTTTAAATTGTTCATGCTGATCAAAACTCCTTCCACATTCTTGGCATATGAAAAGGCCTTGTTCAATGTGAACGCTGTTGTGGTAATTAAGGCTCCTTTTTCGGCTGAAACATTTTCCACACTGACGGCATGTGTAACGTTTCTCTCCAGTATGAATTACCATGTGCTTTTTAAGACCTCCTTTTCGAGTGAATCTTGTTCCACACTGCTGACAGATGAAAGGTTTCTCTCCAGTGTGAACGGTCATGTGAGCTTTAAGGGTTACATCTCTAGCAAAACTCTTTCCACACTGAGAGCATGTGTAAGGTTTCTCTCCAGTGTGAATTCTCATGTGTCTTTTTAGGTTTTCTTTTATAGTGAAACTTATTCCACACTGAGAGCATGTGTAAGGTTTCTCTCCAGTGTGAATTCTCATGTGCTGGTTAAGGCCTCCTCTATTAGTGAAACTCTTTCCACACTGCTGACATATGAAAGGTTTTTCTCCAGTGTGAATTCTCATGTGCCGGTTAAGACTTTCTTTTAGAGGGAAACTTATTCCACACTGCTGACAGATGAAAGGGTTTTCTCCAGTGTGAATTCTCATGTGCTGGTTAAGGCTTCGTCTTTTAGTGAAACTTTTTCCACACTGCTGACAGATGAAAGGCTTTTCTCCAGTGTGAATTCTCATGTGGGCTGTAAGGTTTCCTTTCCACCTGAAACTCTTTCCACACTGCTGACAGATGAAAGGTTTCTCTCCAGTGTGAGCTCTTATGTGCATGTTAAGAAAACCTTTTTGGTTGAAACTTTTTCCACATTGTTGGCAGGTGAAAGGCTTCTCTCCAGTGTGAATCCTTATATGGTCTACAAAGTTTCCTTTTAGATTGAAACCCTTTCCACACTGAGGGCATGTGTAGGGTTTCTCTGCATCATGAAGCCTCATGTGGTCTTTAAATTGTTCATGCTGATCAAAACTCCTTCCACATTCTTGGCATGTGAAAAGGCCTTGTTCAATGTGAACCCTGATGTGGCAATTAAGGCTCCATTTTTGGCTGAAACATTTTCCACACTGACGGCATGTGTAACGTTTCTCTCCAGTATGAATTACCATGTGCCTTTTAAGACCTCCTTTTCGAGTGAAACTTTTTCCACACTGCTGACAGATGAAAGGTTTCTCTCCAGTGTGAATGGTCATGTGAGCTTTAAGGTTTACACTTTTAGTAAAACTCTTTCCACACTGAGGGCATGTGTGAGGTTTCTCTTCAGTGTGAACTCGTACGTGCCTGTTAAAAAAACCTTTTAGAGTGAAACTTTTTCCACATTGCTGGCAGGTGAAATTACTACTAGTTCCCGTCTTTTTAGCCTTTTTTCCTGAGGAAGTATTTTTATCCTGTGAGCACCTAAAAGTTTTTTCTCCAGTCGTGAGATCATGATGACTCTTTTCTTGATCTTTCTCTTTCATTTCATTCAGTACTTCATTCTCCTCTTTCGCCACCATCAGGTCTAAGGTGAAAGAGACAAACAAAAGTTAAGTATAGTTTAATGGCACAAGGGAACAGAGAAAAAAACATTTACACATGTAAACCATCAAAACCAACATACAACCAGATTCTATACCCAGGGGTGTTGGCTACTCTAAAAGTTTAATCTGGATCACAATGATCTGAATTTGGAAATCCAATGTTTTGCCATCCAAGATCATGTAATCCATTTTACTTTTTGCACACTTTTTCAGATGACCAAATCTGGATTACTACTGCTCATTTATAAAAAATAAAAAAAACCCAGAAGACTAGGAAAGCTCCAGACCCAGACGGTGTTTCATCTGCTTGTTTAAAAGCCTGCGCTGACCAACTGCCCCCAATCTTCACCTGGAGTAGAATCAAGTTCCCTGAAGTTTCAAACTCTACACTATCATTCCAGTCTCCAAAGAACTAACTCAAGGGTCAAAGTCATTCAAGAGACTGGTGTTGGCTCACTATCAGCACTGGTGCTCTCCAAGAGTTGTGTGCTCTCTATACAAAAGCTCTTGTACTCAAATGACTGCACCTGGAGCTCAACTCATCTTTTTAGTCAAGTTTTTAATGTATAACCTGTGTATTTACTTTTTACTTGCTTTTACATGTGTATTTCTACTTTATTTGTTATTTTATTTTTTTCTTGTTGTTTTGCAATTTCATATTGTAATTGCGCTTTGGGTTTAAGAAAGGCGCACTACAAATAAAATGTATTATTATTATTAACATGGTCAAAACAGTGGAGATGATCGTGGAGTTCAGAAGAAACAGCCCTAAACTCCCCCTCTCCCCATCATCAAAGTCAGCTTTATTGTCAATTCTGCCATATATACAGCACGTACATACAGAGAGTTGAAATTCTGTAACTGTAACTCTCAGACCCAAGGTGCAACCAGGTTACATTAACAGTAACAATAAAAATATAAAATAAATAATAGATAATAGTGGATAAAGGAGATAAAGAGATAAAGTCGCGATGGTAGAGATAGTGCAAACAATAGCCGGCAGCAATGTCACCCTGTAGCCTACGACTGGTTGCTCACGGATGCCAAGCAGGACTGTGCGTGGTCATTTTCCTGGATGGGAGACTGACTTGGTTGCTGCTGGAAGTGGTGTTAGGAGGCCAGCAGGGGCTGCTCACCCTCTGGTCTATGTGGGTCCTACCACCCTAGTATAGTGACGGGAACACTGTACTGAAATGAGCACCGTCTTTCGGATGAGACGTTAAACCGAGGTCCTGACTCTCTGTGGTCATAAAAAAAATCCCAAAGCCAAATTTGTCCATCATGGCTTCCTAACCATCCCGTTTCTCTGATTGGCTTCATCACTCTGTCTCCTCTCCACCAATAAAGCTGGTGTTTGGTGAGCGTTCTGGCGCAATATGGCTGCCGTCGCATCATCCAGGTGGATGCTGCACTCTAGTGCGGTTGAGGAGATTCCCCCCGTCCATGTAAGCGCTTTGAGAGACTTTGATAAAGTGCTATATAAATCTAATGAAATATTATTATTATTAACAATAGTAGACATTTAGGGGGTGTTTAGAGGTCAGGAGCGTAGGGCAGAAGAGTGGAGAAGGGGCAGAGTCGGGAGGGAGTTCAATGCCCTGACAGCTTGGGGTATGAAGCTGTCCTTCAGTCTGCTGGTCCTTGCCTGGAGACTACGTAGTCTCCTCCCTGATGACTGAAGAGGCTGTGCAATGGGTGGGTGAGGTCTCTAGCAATGATGAGGGCTTTGCGGGTGAGGCGGGTGTTGTAAATGTTGTCCTGGAGGGGTGGGAGAGGGACTTCCGATCTTCTCCGCTGCTCTCACTACGTGCTGAAGTGCTTTTTGGCAGGACGAGTTGCAGGCGCCATACCACACAGCGATGCAGCTGGTCAGAATGCGCTCGATGGTGCCTCTGTAGAAGGTGCGCATGATGAGGGCTCGGGCTCCAGCTCTTCTCAGCTTACGAAGAAAGTAGAGTCGCTGCTGAGATTTCTTGGTCAGTGCTGTGGTGTTGGCGGTCCAGGAGAGGTCTTCCGTGATATGTACACCCAGAAATTTGGTGCTCCTCACTCTTTCCACGGTCGCACCGTTGATGGTCAGAGGAGCGTGCTGGGTGTTCATTCTCCTGAAATCAACAACAATCTCCTTGGTCTTCTCTGCGTTCAGAGAGAAATTGTTGTCACTGCACCACCTGGCCAGGCGGGTCACCTCGTTCCTGAAGTTTTTCTCATCACCGTTGCTAATGAGACCAACTACAACTACTGTGTTGTGCGCAAATTTGATGAAGAGACTGCTGTTGTGTATCGGAGTACAGTCATGGGTCAGCAGAGTGAAGAGGATGTGGATGTGGTGGATGTGTTACTGCTGACTCGAAGAGCCTGAGGTCTTCCTGTCAGGAAGTCCAGCAGCCAGTTGCACCGCAATGTGTTGAGTCCCAGCTGAGACTGTTTTTGAGTAAGCTGTTGAACGATGATTTTATTGAATGCTGAACTAAATTCTATGAACAGCATTCTGACATGTCTTTTTTTCCAGATGTGTGAGTGCTGAATGGACGGCAGTGGTGCTGGTGTCATCGGTCGAGCGTTTTGACCGGTATGCAAATTGGTAGGGCTCCAGGGAGGGGGGAGGACAGGCTTAATGTGGTGCATGACTAGCCGCTCAAAGCACTTCATAAGGATGGGGGTAAGTGGGACTGGGCGGTAGTCATTGAAGCAGGATGGAGATGATATCTTAGGGACTGGAATGATGGTGGTTGCTTTAAAGCAGTGGTCCCCAACCCACGAAGTGCCACCGGGCCGAGGAGCGATTTCGCGGACCGGTCCGTCGATGAAATGGTACCGGGCCGCGGAGCGCATTCGTGGACCGGTCCATGAGCTGCTGCAAGCAGCTGTGGCGATGTGACTATGGAGACGTTTGAACAGTCTTGCCTGCGCTTGCGCCCATACCCCCCCCCCGTCAACAATCTCGCGCGGACCCATCATCCATCTCACTCGCACCTGGACTGGTTTGGTGAATATCATGAGTGGTCTGTATGCTGGCATTAACATAACAGTGCTGTGATCTGAAGCACAAAGGTGTACACACAGCCCAGAGTGTTATTTCCACGTGTTGGGAAGTCAATGTTGAATGGCGGAGTCTGGAATGCTATTGTTGAGCCATGTTTCCGTGAACACAAAAACACAACAGTCTCTTACAGTCCTCATAGTTGAGCATAGAAGTCGGAGATCATCCAGTTTATTGTCCAACATGCGCACTTTAGCCAGAACAATGGTGGGGATAGTAGGCTTGAGTGGGTTAGTTGCTAGACTGACCCAGATACCTCCGCACTTCCCCCTCTTCTGTTTCCCCTCACTTCGCTTGTGGCGCCTCCACTGTGGGAGAGGTGTAGTAGTGGGGGATGGTGAAGGAGTAGGCCTCCGTAGAAGACCATGATCCCGCAGATCTTGTATGAGCGCTGACCTTGGATTGAAAACTGTAGTCTTTCCAACCTCAAGCAGAAACTCACGTCAGTGATCTTCGGGGACCAGCTGACCTTCAAAGATCACATCGTAAAGATGGCTAGATCATGCAGGTTTGCACCTCCTAATACATTAGGAGGACCAGGCCGTTCCCAACATAGCAAGAAACAACTTCTGGTACAGTCCATGGTCATTTCCAGACCGGATTATTGCAATGCCCTTCTGCTGGACTTCCTTCTAGTGCAGTGGTTCTTAACCTGCATTTGATCGAACCCCAGGGGTTCGGTGAGTCAGTCTTAGGGGTTTGGTGGAGCAGTGTTCCCCAAACCCTGGTCTGCGGATCGTATCGCAGATCAAATGGTATCAGTCCGTCCAAGGAAATACAAATACGTCAACAGTCAACAACAGTCACCCCCCCTCCCCCATCAACAGTCGAGCATCGCGCTACACACCTACCAGAAACCTTCTATCGATCAATGAGCAACAACCTGTTGTTCCTTCACAGAGAGGCAAAAAAATCACTCTCAAGAACATTTTCATTCACTGTTCCTCGCCTAGTGGAACGACCTCCCTCCCTTTATCCGGAATGCAGAATCCTTGGCAATATTCAAAAGACTGCTAAAAACTCACCTTTTTTTGTGAACACCTAACATGACACACACATAAAAATCCTTCCTCAATTCTCCAGGCTTGTACAACTAGTATGTGTAATGTTTGGAACTTTGTATTGTAAGCACTCGTATGTACTTTTGTCTCTTCATGATGAATCGCATTTTGTTTTCGTCAAATTGCAAGTCGCTTTAGATAAAAACGTCTGCTAAATGAATAAATGTAAATGTACATTAGTTCATTTTGGGGGAGTAACTCAATATTGTAATGCATTATTTTTAAAAGTAACTTTCTCCAACACTAATCTTTACTTTGTGGTTAATTGTACTTCATGTAATGTGTGTGCGCTTGCATCACAAAAGATCTTACTGGAAAATTACAGTATGCTAAATGGCACCTGTAAATTGAAGGTATGTCAACTCGACATCCTGCTATTGCTTAGGAACTGTCCTGGGCCTCGAGAATGAGAGATGTTTTTGTCTGCGTATACAGTATAGACCTTCAATTAATTCAACATGATAGGAAAACCGCAGAGTGAGTGATGACTATAAGGCAAGCAGCGCTGTCCTTCTCTGCAGAAACTTTGCCTGTATGTGAACGGCCTTCTTGCAAGAATAAAATACTTCCAAAGTTTGGTTTCAGTGACCATTGAAAATCAGACAATTTTCATTTAAACATGAAAATAAATTAAGCCAACTAATATGATTTGTGTTCTTTAAAATACTTACAAATGCAGTGAAAATACAGACTCGTTCTGGAAAAAGTGTTTTCACTGCATCTCTAATGTTCAGGTGTTACAATGATAGTAAAGCACTTTTGAGGAAGAATGGGGGAAAAGATTTTGTTCTCCATTACAGAAGTGGATTTAGTGTTTAATGTTACACAGAATAATGGTTTTGGCTATTTCTGCATTAAACACTGTAAGATTTTACTGTTACTGTACATTATATTGATGAATGTATATATTCTCCATTTCTGTAGTTGCACGTTTCAATAACGATGAGATGTGAATAAAACCAACCTGTTTGTTCCTCAGTTTCTTCTTGTTTCACTCTGATTGTTTCTTCAATCTTCATGTCTTCACTTTCTTCTTTCATAAACTCCATCTTTACAATTGGGCGTCACGTTCTGTGTGTGTTTGTCCTGTTGAAGATGAGAATAATGAACAGACAGACAAATAAATCCACAATAAATCTCTGAGCTACTCAATCAGATTCTGGTTCAGAAGAAAGTTGTAGTTAAATGGACATGATCGGAAAAAACAACAACTCTAAACTATAGTTTATAAAACAAAACAAACTGTACAGACACTTCATATTTAGGCATTTATGATTTACATGTGTTATATAATAAATTATATGGATTATATGATATAATTACACTCGTGAAAACAGTTTTGTTAAAGTTGTGTTTGTTTGTTCTTCATTGACACTGTTTGAGCAGCGCGAGTCGAGCTTCGATTCATTGAATCATTTGATTCAATTGACTCGGAGTTAAAGCTCTGTTTCTCCATCGGTTTCTCTTCAGGGACTGAATTCATGTTTATGATGAACTGATTCACGATAACAGAGAGAAACGATAAGCTATTTCCTGTTACTCGAGCGTGAACGCGCTTTACTCACACAAATATCCTTCATTAAAGTTAGATCATTCATTACAATGTTACACTCAAACGCTTAAAATACAAACCTTTCTCCAGAAGAATCACAACAGACGCGGGTGCGCGCCACAGCCTTATGACGTCACACCAACATACCATAATACAAGTCCCATTCACAAACACAGAAGGAGTAATGGCCAAATGAGGCTTCTTCTTCTTCTTCTTTGGTTTTTATTTGCGGATGGCAAACCAACTGAAGGTGCATTTACCGCCACCTACTGAACAAAAAAAAAAATACTGCATTAGAAGGTTGAATGTTTTCCCTAGTAGATTTCCTAACGTCATATTTTGCTTTCCAACTTGTGTTTCCAGTTCTTTCCTTTCTTCTTCATATCTTTTACAGTCCATTAAAATGTGTTTGACCTTCTCTTGTGTGTTGCAGTGATCGCAAAGACCAGTAGGTTGTTTCCTATTCTATGTAATGTAGAATTTAAACCAGCATGACCTATTCTGAGATGTGTAAATATCTTTTCTTCCTTTGGATTTCTGTTATGCCAAATATTTATGCCTACTTGTTTTTGTATATTGTATAGATGACGTCCAGTGTCAGCTATGTCCCAATATTCTTGCCATATTCTATTTACATGTCCTTTAATAATAGTTTTAATTTCTGCTCTACATAATGGTATTTGTATATCAACTACTTCATGTTTTATTGATCCTTTTGCCAAAGTGTCTACTATCTCATTTCCTTGCACCCCTACATGAGCAGGAACCCACAGGAAGAAGACATCCATCCCCCTACCACTCAGTATTAAAAGCAAATTAAATATCTGGTATATGATATCTTGTCTGCATGATGTTTTCCCAGATTGAATACTAAATAGAGCAGATAAGCTGTCAGAAGCTATGACTACATTTTGCATTTTGTTATTTCCTTCCAACCACTGTAGTGCCAATAATATTGCCAAAAGCTCTACCGTGTATACAGACAGATGACCTGATGCTCTTTTTTTTTACTGTAATTTCATACTGCGGAATGAAGAATGCAGCTCCAGTACGGCCTGTTTCTGGCTGCTTTGATCCATCTGTAAATATAATTATTTTGTCTTGATAGAGGTCCATATATCTTTGAACTGTTATGCTCTGTGGTATTATCTTAGAATTTTCTTTTAACATTTCTTGAAGGCTTACATCTACATGCGGCTTTCTGAATTTCCAAGGTGGTATTACTGATATTGCCACAGTGGGTTTACTTGAAGATGGCAGAGACTTGCATTTTGAGCTTTTGCATTGCCTATCCACCCAAAACTGTAAAAATTAGTTTTATTATGCTCTGAACAGTCTTGTAAGATAGCATTTGTGGGATGTACCCCACTATGTCCTTGCAGATTTACCCAATACGCCAGCATGATTTTGACCCTCCTAATGCGTAAAGGCATCTCTCCTGTCTCAACCTGTAATGCAGAAACTGGTGATGTTTTAAATGCTCTAGAACAAATCCGAAGTGCTTGCGCCTGCTCCACTTCAAGCTTTTTAAGGTTTGTTTCTGATGCTGACATATATGCTAGACAACCATAATCTAGAGCTGCTCTTAAAAGAGCCTGATAGAGGTTTAGAAGTGATGTTCTGCTTGCTCCCCAGTCTTGCCCTGATAAGCACCTCAAAACGTTGTTAATCTTTTTACTTTTATTTCTTACCTTAACAATATGTTGACACCAGTTCAGCTTCTCATCAAAAAACACTCCTAAGAATCTTACAACCTTAACCTGTTCAAGATAGCTTTAGTAATACTGTTTTATGACGTTTCGAAAAACATATAACTTGTAATTTTGAAATTGAGAGTTTAAATCCCCATTTATTTGTCCACTGCTCTACTTTCCCTATTACATTTTGCATTTTCTTTCTTAAATATTCTATATTCCGACCTTTAACCCAGAGCGCCCCATCATCTGCATATAATGATTTACCTACGTTTCCTTCAACCTGGTCAAATATGTTATTAATCATAATATTAAAAAGTATTGGACTACATACACTGCCTTGTGGGATACCATTTTCCACTATATATCTATTTGAAAATTCTGCACCTACTTTAACTTCAATTGTTCTTCTATTCAAGAAATCTAATATCCAATTATACATCTTACCTTTTATTCCTATTTTATTAAGTTTAATAAGAAGTCCATCCTTCCATAGCATATCATATGCTTTTTCAATATCAAAAAATACAGCAATTACACTTTCTTTATTACTTTGAGCTTTTCTAATTACTGATTCCAGGCATAATACTGATCCATTGTACCTCTTCCCTTACGAAATCCAGATCGATGCGGTGAAAAAAGACCTTTGCTTTCAAAATAATGATTTAATCTATCTGTTACCATCCTTTCCATAGTTTTCCCTAGTTGTGATGTTAGTGCTATAGTTCTATAGCTAGTTGGATCTGATGGGTTTTTGCCAGGTTTAAGTATTGGAACTATAACTGCCTGTTTCCATATTAGTGGGAGTTTTCCTGCATTCCATACCATATTAAACAGTCTTAATATAAACTCAAGAGTGATTTCTTCCATATGGCCTAACATGCTATAGCATATTCCATCTTTCCCTTGAGTTGATTGTCGTGTGTTTAATATAGCTCTTTTTAACTCAAAAAGAGTGAATGGCTGATCCAGATCTCCCCCTGATACAGTACTTCTCTCTGCTATTCTTGGATTTTGAGAAAGCATTTGGTCTCTGTATTTTTTATTTTTATAAATTTCCAGAACTTTGGATCTTCACAAAAGTTTGGACAAAAAGTTCTGCTTTTTCTGCGTTACTAATTGCATTCTTTTTATTATTACATAACACGGGTATATTTACATTATTTCTTATTCCACTCATTTTCCTAATTGTTCTCCATATATCTGAGTTTCTCTTCCAATTGTGTTACAGAATTGCCTCCAATATATTCGTTTAGCTGATCTAATAGTTTTTCTCACTACCGCTTGAGCCCTTTTATAATTAATCAGAGTTTCTAGTGTGTAGTGAGTTTTAAGCTGTTTAAACATTTTGTTTCTCTTTTTAATTACTGTACTACAAGTCTCATCCCACCATGGCACACATTTTCCCATTTTTCTTCCTTTCTTTTTTGGAATTGTTTCTTCAGCTGCTCCTATAATGGCTGAAACCACACTATCATTCATTTCTTCCACTTCCGTTATATTTTTATTTAATAAATCTACACACTTAATTTCAATCAGCATTTGAAACGACTGCCAATCAGCTTTCTCCAACTTCCACCTTGGTGTTCTCGCTTCATTATCCTGACACATCTCTACTCCATTCTTGGTTTTTATTGGATAATGATCACTACCTATCGGTGACTGATTTAAAACCTCCCATGTGCTGATTCCAGCAATTTCAGTTGACATGATTGTCAAATCAATAACACTTTCTGTGTTATGTGTACTATTATACCTTGTGCCCTTTCCGTCATTAATACATCTGCACCTGCACTTGGGCTAGTCTTTCTTTTCCTGTTGTGCTGGTCCTGAAGTAGGTTACAAGCTTCCTACATTTGGTGCGAAGCTCATTTAAGGCTGCCACATTGTCAAAAGACTTTTTCATAATTAAATTCAATGCATGTGCAATGCATATCGCATGCCTAACATTTAATCCTTTATGCCCCACTCCTCCATGACCATAGTTTGGGCAAGAGCCAAGTTGTCTCCCGTATGGATGTTTGGCAAATGTTGCACCCCAAGCAAGATTGTCCCAAGCTGGTCATTGGCATCAATAAAATAACACAGCCAGGTAAGCCTCCGTGTTGATAGACGTCCACATGTCGGGCGTAAGGCTAACAGCAGCAACATTGTCCAATTTGTCTTTGGTCTTCGCCTTAGCCTCCTCATACCTGGTGTCAACCATGGACTTCAAAGCCTGAGAACGAAAATGTGAATTGTTACTATTCATTCTGACTTTATAACAAACATTACTACTTTGCTATATTCACATACAGTGCCTTTCTTGTTGGGAGAACATATGACGGATCCAACACATGCATGAAAAAAAGGGTTGGGAGTCTTTGATGACCATGTCGACCAAAGCCTCATCCACCATTTTCTTTCTGTAATCTATAACACAGTACAATGCTAGTGTATTGTAAGAGCCTAACACAAGATTTAAATAATAAAATAAAGATTAAATATTACTTTGACTAATGTCTTGTGTGTTTGCAGCAGGTTGCACATCCTCATGCATTGCACGATAATGCCTAAGCATGGAGGTGGTGTTGTTGCTGTAAGTCAGCTCTTTGCGGCACATCAAACATTTCACCTTCAACATGCAGATAATACACAATGTGATTATACAGCCATATGGTGAGGATTATGTGATATTATGACAATAAATTCTATACATTTATACAAACCTTGTTATGAGCAACCAATTCAAAATGCTCCCAGACAGGAGAAGTTCTCCTCTTTCTTGCTGGCTCCATTGTAAGGAGGACAAAAAGACCTCTAGGTTTGCCTATAGCGGTTGCACTGGACTAGACCAACTTTCTAAGCTTTCCCTAATACAGTCTAGTCTTATAATATTAGTAGTAATAATAATAATAACAACAATACTAATAAAAGCAATAACACATAATAACACTACTACTAATATACACAATAATATAATTACGTATTATAGGTATTACAACTAGATTTACTCTAAATTATACATAGTTCAGTAGATTATTAATCTAATAATCTCCTAAACTAAGTATAATGTCATATAATATATAATACAAGCTATGATATATAATGATAACTATGCTACTACCCACTACTACTCGCTACGTCCAACCAACACCTCAACGCCAACTGCAAACCCCACAAGAAGTGCAAGGTTTCGAACCACTTTTATCCGGAAGCGATACTCAGAATGAAGCAATGACGTATTCAACAGAAACCGAGGCCTCGTTTGTCATTGTCACGTGATTTGCACGGAAACGAAAGGTTCAGTCCAATTAAAAAAGTTAATAGTTCACTTATTTTCATCAAGCTTGTACAGACTGATCACAGACACAAAGATGAAGCTTTCATTTGCCAGAGTGAGAAGTGTTTTGTAGGGGATATACAGTTAAGACCGGAGGACCAGATATGTTGAATGAAAACCAGGAGTCAGAAGTGCAGGGGTTTAGTTTGCAGTTTCATCAGCAGAAGCTTCAGGTCTCACCAGGAGTTTGTAGGCCGCCCCACTTACAATAACATTGTTACAGCAATTATACTCTAACAGAGGGTGCTAACCACGCCAATGATGACGGTTAAATGATTTTGATTGGCTAAGAAAGAAAAGTAAACAAACTAGTAATTTTCCACCGAAGAGCAAACGGTCTGAAGCATATCTTCGTTGATCACATGGATGACAGGTCAAGTGACCTTCCACAAGGCAGAAATGTGTTCCTCTGTGTCAGATTGTCGGGAACAACAAGTCATTCGATCTCCTCATGGTGCCAGTTAATCACCTCACCAATACAGACCATATTTACGCACATGCACAAACACATTACCCCAAGTAATTAAGTAGAATAAGGATGAATATTGTCTGCACTTCTCACCAGATAGAACATGTTATCAGAATGTTTGTGTAGTCTCTCTGTTGATAGTTGGAGCCTGAGCCGAGTTCAGCCTTGGAGAAGCTGTGTATCTCTCTCTGTGTGTGTGTGTGTGTGTGTATATGTGTGTGTGTGTGTTAATATAGTCTATATTGGTGAGGTGATTAACTGGCACCATAAGGAGACGGAATGACTTGTTGTTCTCGACAAGCCATGTAGAAGGTCACTAACCCGTCACAAAGATCAACGAAGATGTGATCAACGAAGATATGCTGCAAACTGTCTGCTCTTGTGTGGAAAATTACTAGTTTGTTTATCTATCTTTCTTACTTTCTTAGCCAATTAAAATAATTTAACCATCATCATTGACGTAGTTAGTAGCCTCTGTTAGACTATAATTGCCTTAATGTTATTGGAAGTGGGGCAGCCTACGAACTCCTTGTAAGATTTCAAGCTTCTGCTGATGAAACTGCAAACTAAACTTCACTAAAATTTCTTCTATTCACTGCACTTCTGACGACTCCTCTTCATTCAACATATCTGGTCCTCATGTCTTAACTGTAATTCCCCTACACTCTCCCCCGATGATCTTCCTGCTAGTCAAGTCAAGTCACCTTTATTTATATAGCGCTTTTTACAATGTAGATTGTTTCAAAGCAGCTTTACAGGAAAAACAATATAAACAAAGTTTGTTTGGCTGAACAGAAGCCCCAAAAGAGCAGGCGAATCAATACAATTGATGAATTTTAAGTGTTAAGTTTCCCCAACTGAGCAAGCCATAGGCGACAGCGGCAAGGAAAAAACTCCGGCAGGTGACGTAACGAATGAAGAATAGAATGGAGAAAAACCTTGGGAGAAACCAGGCTCAGTCGGGGGACCAGTTCTCCTCTGGCCAAAGCCAAACAGTACATGATTATTATATTGACAACAATTCAAGTCCAATATGAAGTCCAATTTGGTCCGGTTGGAGATGGGTTCATGATCGTCACAGGGGAGGGTCTAGTAGAGTCACGGTCTCCGCAGACACTTCAGGGCAGTGCTGTGCTCGTGTCCAGGTCCTTCATCTGATCTGGATACGGCCCGGATCCGGCTGACCACGGTAACCTCGGAATAAACAGAGAACAATATCAGCGTAGATGCCATTCTTCTTCTGATGTATCGAGTACATCAGGTGTTATGGGAATGTTCCCGGTTCCGGCTTATCTAAATTATGCAGCCTAACAATCATTTTACATGATTTGGATTAAAATGTATGTATAATGTGTTATGTGTATGCCAGGTTGAAAAGATGTGTTTTTAGTCTAGATTTAAACTGACAGAGTGTGTCTGCTTCCCGAACTGTATTAGGAAGACTGTTCCAGAGTTTAGGAGCTAAATAGGAAAAGGATCGACCGCCAGCAGTTGACTTTGATATTCTAGGTATTATAAGCTGGTCAGTATTTTGGGATCGCAATAGACGTGAAGGACTATAATGTGTTAAGAGATCGCTCAAGTACTGGGGAGCTAAACCATTTAATGCTTTGTAAGTAATTAGCAAGATTTTAAAATGTATTCGGTGATTAATAGGAAGCCAGTGCAGGTTTGACAGAACTGGGCTAATATGCTCATATTTCCTGGTTCTAGTAAGAACTCGAGCTGCTGCATTTTGGACCAGCTGGAATTTGTTTATTAAGCGTGCAGGGCAACCACCTAGTAGAGCATTACAATAATCTAGCCTTGAACTCATGAACGCATGAACTAACTTTTCCGCATTTGTCTTAGAGAGCATATGTCGTAATTTAGATATATTTTTAAGATGGAAGAATGCCGTTTTACAGATGCTAGAAACATGGCTTTCAAATGAAAGATTGGTATCAAAGAGCACACCCAGGTTTTTAACTGACGACGAAGACTTGACAGAACAGCCATTGAGTGTTAGGCGGTAGTCTAGATTATTACGCGCTGAACTTTTTGGTCTAATAATTAGAATCTCTGTTTTTTCAGAATTAAGCAGTAGAAAGTTATTAGTCATCCAATTTTTTATATCGGTTATACATTCTGTTAATTTAGTGAATTTGTTTGTTTCATCCGGATGAGAAGAAATATAGAGCTGAGTATCATCAGCGTAACAATGAAAGCTAATGCCATGCTTCCTAATAACTGCACCCAAAGGAAGCATGTACAGGGTGAAAAGCAATGGTCCTAACACTGAACCTTGAGGAACTCCATACTGAACTTGTGACCGATATGACATCTCCTCATTTACTGCTATAAACTGATAACGCTCAGATAAGTATGACTTGAACCAGGCTAATGCAACTCCACTAATGCCAACATAATTTTCAAGTCTATTCAGAAGGATTTTGTGGTCAATTGTATCAAATGCAGCACTAAGGTCCAGTAACACTAACAGAGAGATACAACCACGATCGGATGATAAGAGCAAATCATTAGTAACTCTAATAAGAGCAGTCTCAGTACTATGATATGGTCTAAATCCTGACTGGAAATCCTCGTAGATGCTGTTTCTTTCTAGAAAGGAACATAGTTGTGAAGATATTGCCTTTTCTAGAATCTTTGACAAAAAAGGTAGATTCGATATCGGCCTGTAATTAACTAATTCTGTAGGATCAAGTTGTGGTTTTTTAATAAGCGGTTTAATTACGGCCAGCTTAAAGGTTTTTGGTACGTATCCTAATGACAAAGATGAATTAATAATATTAAGGAGAGGATCTATGATCTCTGGAAGCAACTCTTTCAGTAGCTTAGTTGGTATTGGGTCTAGCATACATGTTGTTGATTTTGATGATTTAACGAGTTTAGACAATTCTTCCTCCCCAATAGCAATGAAGGAGTGGAATTTTTCTTCGGGGACACTAAAATTTACTGTATTTTGTGATATTGTAGTAGACGGTTGCATGGTTATAATTTTCTCTCTAATATTATGAATTTTGCAAGTAAAGAAGTCCATGAAGTCATTACTGCTGTGCTTTTTTAAAGCATCTGGGGTTGAGGCTTTATTTCTTGTTAATTTAGTCACTGTCTCAAATAAATACCTAGGGTTGTATTTGTTTTCTTCTAAGAGGGTGGAAAAGTAAGCAGATCTAGCTGATTTTAAGGCTTTTCTGAATGCAATAGAGCTGTCTTTCCATGAAATGCGAAAAACCTCTAGCTTAGTTTTTTTCCAGCTCCGCTCCATTTTTCTGGCTGCTCTCTTGAGGGCCCGAGTGTGCTCGTTGTACCACGGTGTTGGACTATTTTCTTTAATCTTCTTTAAGCGCAACGGAGCAACAGTGTCTAAAGTGCTGGAAAAGAGAGAGTTAATAGTTTCTGTTGCAACATCAAGTTCTTCTAGGCTATCTGGGATGTTAAGTAGATCAAACTGATCAGGAAGATTATTTATAAAGCTATCTTTTGTGTTAGGAGTGATAGTTCTACTATATTTATAACAGGGAGTTAGTTTTTCGACTTTGGCTAAAGGTAGTCTACACGCAACTAAGTAATGATCTGAGATGTCATCGCTCTGCTGTAGAATTTGAACAGTATCAACATTGATCCCATGCGACAATATTAGATCTAAAGTATGATTATGAGAATGAGTGGGTCCTGATACATGTTGTGTAACTCCAATAGAGTTTAAGATGTCTCTAAATGCCAATCCCAATGCGTCTTTTTCATTATCTACATGGATATTAAAATCACCGACAATTATGACTTTATCTGCAGACATTACTAGTTCTGAGAGAAAATCAGCAAATTCTTTGATAAAGTCTGTATGGTGCCCTGGTGGCCTGTATAGAATAGCCAGCACAAAAGTTAAACAGGAATTATTACTTGCACTAGATAATTTTACATTAAGGACCATCGCTTCAAAAGAATTATATTTCAAATTAGACCTTTGAGCAGTACTGATCGTGTTACTATAAATTACAGCAACACCTCCTCCTTTACCTTTCAGACGAGGCTCATGTTTATAATAGTAATCTTGAGGGGTGGACTCATTTAAAGTGATATAATCGTCTGGTTTTAGCCAGGTTTCTGTCAAACACAGCACATCTAGTTTATGATCTGTAATTATATCATTTACAATAAGTGCTTTTGAGGAAAGGGATCGTATATTCAGCAACCCAAGCTTTATCATTTGTTCATTTGTGTTATAACCGTTCTTAGTTGTTTGTAAATCAATTAAATTTTTACCCTTAAACGGTTTTGAGAGTTTTTTGTATTTGCTAATTCGTGGAACAGACACAGTCTCTATAGGATATCTAGGAGAAAGAGTTTCTATGTGTTGTAATTTATCTGACCTCTGTGACGTGAGACAGCTAGCAGACGGTCGGTTTAGCCAGTTTGTCTGCTTCCTGACCTGGACCCCAGTTAGTCAAGGTTTAGCTCTAAGACTATATGCCAAATTACTAGAGAGAAGAGCGGCACCATCCCAGGTGGGATGAATACCATCTCTTTTTAACAGGTCAGGTCTGCCCCAAAAACTTTTCCAATTGTCTATAAACCCTATGTTATTCTGCGGGCACCACTTAGACATCCAGCCATTGAGTGAGGATAATCTGCTAAGCATCTCATCACTCCTGCGCATAGGGAGAGGTCCAGAGCAAATTACAGTGCCTGACATCGTACTTGCGAGTTCACACACCTCTTTAATATTAGTTTTAGTGATCTCCGACTGGCGAAGTCGGACATCATTAGCGCCGACGTGAATAACAATCTTAGAATATTTAGCCTTAGCCAGCACTTTTAAATTTGCTTTGACGTCAGGCGCTCTGGCTCCCGGCAAACATGTGACTATGGTGGCTGGAGTCTCTATTTTCACATTCCGAGTAATAGAATCGCCAATCACTAGGGCACTTTCAACAGGTTTCTCAGTGGGTGCGTCACTGAGTGGGGAGAACCTGTTTGATGTTCTGATCGGAATGGAACAGTGGTTTTTTGACCCGCGATTATGCCGTCTCACAGTCACCCAGTTGCCCTGCTGCACGGGCTCTACAGCCGGAACCGAACAATGTACAGGGTTTGCTAAGCTAGTCGCATCCAAAGCAGTATCTAAAACCCTTGCATTCTTACTATCCTCAATTAAAGTTTGGATGCGTGTCTCTAATTCTGAAACCTTCTCTGTCAGCCTAATTATGTCCCTACATTTATCACATGTGAACCCTTCACAGCTGACAGAGACAGACAAACTATGCATGAAGCAGGCAGTGCATGTAACAATTGCTAAAGAAGATGACATGACTCACCGTGTGTGTTGATCCAACTTGTTGACCAGTTGTTTGATGAAGTCGGGAAAAAGACGCGAGCGAGAAAAACGCTGTATGCACGGACAGTATAGCACAATGCTAGCGCGTTTAGCGACTAGATTAAAGCTAACGATTATAATTTATTAAATAATCTAGTATTGTATTTAGCAATATGAACGAACGTCGAGTGGTCAACTGGGTGATATGAAGTGGCTAGTGGTCAACTGGGTGATGCATCGGACAGCTAAAATAGGAAAAAACAGAACCCAATTGTCCCCTGACTCATTTCCTTGAAGATTGGACTTTCCAGTCAACTTGTGTCTGATGTCCCAGAAATGCCAACATATGCAACAGAAAACTGATAACCTAGCCCAAGCAGCATCCAAGACTGGACTACAGATCAACCTAGAGAAGACTCAATCATGACCCAGTTAAAAAAAGCAGCAGAAGCCAATCACACTAGGAGACACCGAGCTGAAAGAAGTCATCTCTTTCAAAGCCAGAATCGGGAAAGCTAGATTACTCTGAGACCAGTCTAGAGGTCAACATCCCTATCTGTCCGCAACAAAATTCAAATTTTCAACAGCAACATCAAGTCTGTCCTCCTCTATGGCTCAGAAACCTGGAGAGTCACCAACACCCTAACCAACAAACCCCAAGTATTTGTCAACGGCTGCATTCGCAACATAAGATCGGGTGGACAGACAAACTAAAGAACACTGATTTGTGGCAGCGGACAAACCAAGATCCCATCAATCAGCAGATTGCCAGGCGTAAATGGCGATGGATAGGACACATCCCGCGGAAACCCACACAGGACGTCACCCGGCACCTGGAGATGATCCTGCGAAGAGGAAATGAAGAAGTGCAACCTGTTGTGGGAAGAACTGAAAAAGGCTGCCCAGAATAGACTGCGATGGAGAGCTGTTGTTGAGGCCCTTTGTTCCACGGGGAATCCAGGAAGATGAGCAAGTAAGCAAACTATTCATTCACTTCCCCAACAACATTTCCTGCCGGTACTAAGACTTGAGCCCACAACCTTTGTGGTTACAAGTCTGTCTCTATGACCATTAGGCCACACTCATTGAAAGCACCAAGATCAAGACTGGCCCGACCGTAGAAAAGTGTCTGTTTGCCAGATCAACACATCTTTTGAATCTTGACAGATTCAAGAGATTCACTTGAGTCTTTTGAATCTGATAGAATTTATTTTACACAGGTCTTCAGTTTTATGTTTTTATTCAAGTTTATACTTTATTTGGCATGTAAAATTTTAAACAGTTCATTCTTCATTTCACTAATTGTTACGGCCCATAACCAAATGATAGCTTATTTTAACTTAAACCAATAATGAGAATGGACCGAGCACATGAATAATCAGGGTTGGGTAGGTTACTTTTAAAATGTATTTCACTACAGATTACAAAATACTTGCTTTAAAAAGTAATTTGTAACGTATTTCGTTACATTACTCAAGTTTAGTAACGTAATCTAAATACTTTGAAATACTTAACACAAAAGACCATATTAACTTGATGTCCTGTATTAAGTTTACAACCTGTAAATAAAAATGAACTCTACAAGAACATACTCAAAGTGCTTATCATTCATACCATTTTTCAAATTTCAGTAAACAGGAGCGTGTAGTAGACAAAAAAAACACTACAAAGAAATTAAAGCATTACATTCAATGAAATGTTTACTCTCCAACTTGAAAAAAGTGACACTCTTGTCTGTGTGCCACTGACTTGATTTCTCCATTATTGCGTTTAATTTTTTGACAGTTTCTTGACGTCATGTGTCGCAAAGCATGCAGTGCTGCGCCTTGAATTGCGCATTTACAATAATTCTTTGAATTAATTTAAACATTTAATTTCAGTTTACTCTGTTGTAGTTAACTATAAAACAAACAAAATTGTTATGTCAAATTAGAAATTACAATCTGTGTCGAAGGTATGTCTCCGTCTGTCTCTCTCTCTCTCTCTCTCTCTCTCTCTCTCCTCGGACTGTACGGCGGGCCAAATCAAAGGTTGGCCCGCGGGCCCTAGTTTGGGCATCTCTGGCTTATATATTCATAGCTGACTCACCTACAGTGTCGCAACAGTTTTTTGCATCCCTCCACCACCATTATTCTCTTTTTGTGTTTCACAAGAAAGTAAAAGGTTTGGGGGGAAAATATGACAAAAGTCATTTTGTGTCATTTTAACTATCCCTAGTATAAATATGTTTCTATTGCAGCAATTATCAGTCAGTAAGTGTGGTCTTAACAATAAATGAAAGCAAGAAAAAACTAGCACAATTCTCCAAGTAACACAATAAATGGAGAAAACTTTGAGTGATTCTTTCACTTATTATCCTCTCTATTAAAGGTTACCGCCACAACAGAATCGAAAGAGTCAACAGTCAAACTTAGTCAAGATGCGTTTCGCAAATTAAATATGGACGCAATGAAGTTCAATGTATTTTATGACTATAGTTATCTAGCGATGCTTTTAGGAAATACACCCCAGATCTATCAAATTCGTGAATAATTCATTGACAATATTTTTGTAAACAAAACAAATTGATTCATTTAAAAAGATGGAAAAAACTATTTGTTCACAATTCGGATAATGAACTCGCACAAAGGCGCAATTTCCTGAACATTTGTAATGAATTATTAAGGTTTAAAGTTTGTCTATTAAGTACACAAAGCCATTGGCTTTATAAAACATTATTTAACGCATGATTAATTGGATGTCAATTCTATGTTTTATTAGACCAATTTCTTATAAATATTAAACGTAGGCTAATGATAACCATACAAAGCTCAATGTATGAGTAAATGGGAAAATAAGGAATAAAGAAAATAATTTTCAAAGACCAAGAACAACTTACTTAAAGATGCTTTTTCAGATTAGATGTTGAATCCTTTGAAGTCGATAGAAGTTTTGTTGCAGGTAGACACAGCTTGCATCGCACTGTGGTCCTTTTTCTTGTTTATAAGTAAAATTGTCTTTGAATTTCCACGAAAGAAATGCATTACGCGTTGTTTTCCCGTCCATTTTTTATGCAGATCTACACTCTCCAGCTTGCTAACTGAACAGGCTGCGCGCGCTTTTTATTTTTAAAGAGACAGAGTCGGAGAATCATCAGACAGCTTACGTTAATATTAATAAATAAATGACACTAAAATTCAAAGTAATCACTTTGGTAATCTAAAATACTTTTTGAATGTAACTGTAATCTGATTACCATCAATTTAAAATGTAACTGTAACGAAATACAGTTACTCAAATTTTGTATTTTAAATACGTAACGCCGTTACATGTATTTCGTTACTCCCCAACCCTGTGAATAATCCAGACACTTGATGACGGTTTAAGAAGCTCATGTACCTACATTTACTCATGAGTAAACGAAACATTACAAAACACATCAACAAATATTTACAAAAATATTATCCAATAAACAAAAGAAAAAAAACAACAGTAACGCAGCTAAGGAAACAGAACCCCAGCCTACACCTGTTTTCACAAGCAGATCTTACCTGCTCTCGATAAAAGAACAAGCGAGTCTTCCAGGAAACTTCTTCCCTCTCTATACTAACTAAATAAACAAAACATGAACTAATAATCAAAACCACTACCAGTTACTGATTAAGAAAAGTAACAAAGGACAATAAATACAAAACTACTCAAAGATCAACATAAACAGAACTAAACTAGAATACAATGAAAAAGGCAAAACTCTCAAGGAGCGGAGAGTGGCGTCCGAGACACAATGGGATCGGATGGAGATCAAGAGAGAGCATTATTGTCACCGACGACTTTATATCCGGAATCCCAGATGAAGTCTCTATTCCCCCTCAACACCACCTAGAGGCTAAAACAGATGAATACACAGATACCATAACAAAACTCTAATCAATACATTGAGTCCAATTCTTGACACTGGCTCCTTTTCTCCTCTCTTAGTCTCTGGACATTAAGGTTTCTCTCCAGTGTGAACTCTCATGTGCCTGTTAAGAAAACCTTTTTGGATAAAACTTTTTCCACATTGTTGGCAGGTGAAAGGCTTCTCACCAGTGTGAATCCTTATATGCTCTTCAAAGTGTCGTTTTTCATTGAAACCCTTTCCACACTGAGGGCATGTGTAGGGTTTCTCTGCATCATGAAGCCTCATGTGGTCTTTAAATTGTTCATGCTGATCAAAACTCACTCCACATTCTTGGCATGTGAAAAGGCCTTGTTCAATGTGAACCCTGATGTGGCAATTAAGGCTCCATTTTCGGCTGAAACATTTTCCACATTGACGGCATGTGTAACGTTTCTCTCCAGTATGAATTACCATGTGCTTTTTAAGACCTCCTTTTTGAGTGAAACTTGTTCCACACTGCTGACAGATGAAAGGTTTCTCTCCAGTGTGAACTGTCATGTGAGCTTTAAGGCATCCATTTCTAGCAAAACTCTTTCCACACTGAGAGCATGTGTAAGGTTTCTCTCCAGTGTGAATTCTCATGTGTCTTTTTAGGTTTTCTTTTATAGTGAAACGTATTCCACACTGCTGACAGATGAAAGGGTTTTCTCCAGTGTGAATTCTCATGTGCTGGTTAAGGCTTCGTCTTTTAGTGAAACTTATTCCACACTGCTGACAGATGAAAGGGTTTTCTCCAGTGTGAATTCTCATGTGGGCTGTAAGATTTCCTTTACACTTGAAACTCTTTCCACACTGCTGACAGATGAAAGGTTTCTCTCCAGTGTGAGCTCTTATGTGCCCTTTAAGAAAACCTTTTTGGTTGAAACTTTTTCCACATTGTTGGCAGGTGAAAGGCTTCTCTCCAGTGTGAATCCTTATATGGTCTACAAAGTTTCCTTTTTGATTGAAACCCTTTCCACACTGAGGGCATGTGTAGGGTTTCTCTGCCTCATGAAGCCTCATGTGGTCTTTAAATTGTTCATGCTGATCAAAACTCCTTCCACATTCTTGGCATGTGAAAAGGCCTTGTTCAATGTGAACCCTGATGTGGCAATTAAGGCTCCATTTTTGGCTGAAACATTTTCCACACTGACGGCATGTGTAACGTTTCTCTCCAGTATGAATTAACATGTGCCTTTTAAGACCTCCTTTTCGAGTGAAACTTTTTCCACACTGCTGACAGATGAAAGGTTTCTCTCCAGTGTGAACGGTCATGTGAGCTTTAAGGTTTACACTTTTAGCAAAACTCTTTCCACACTGAGAGCATGTGTGAGGTTTCTCTCCAGTGTGAATTCTCATATGTATTTTAAGGCATCCATTTCTAGTAAAACTCTTTCCACACTGAGAGCATGTGTAGGGTTTCTCTCCAGTGTGAATTCTCATGTGTATTTTAAGGCTTGCTTTTAGAGTGAAACTCTTTCCACACTGAGAGCATGTGTAAGATTTCTCTCCAGTGTGAACTCTTACGTGCCTGTTAAGAAAACCTTTTCGAGTGAAACTTTTTCCACATTGCTGGCAGGTGAAATTACTTCTAGTTCCCGTCTTTTTAGCCTTTTTTCCTGAGGAAGTATTTTTATCCTGTGAGCACCTAAAAGTTTTTTCTCCAGTCGTGAGATCATGATGACTCTTTTCTTGATCTTTCTCTTTCATTTCATTCAGTACTTCATTCTCCTCTATCGCCACCATCAGGTCTAAGGTGAAAGAGACAAACAAAAGTTAAGTATAGTTTAATGGCACAAGGGAACAGAGAACAAAACATTTACACATGTAAACCATCAAAACCAACATACAACTAGATTCTATACCCAGGGGTGTTGGCTACTCTAAAAGTTTAATCTGGATCACAATGATCTGAATTTGGAAATCTATTGTTTTGCCATCCAAGATCAGGTAATCCATTTTACTTTTTGCACACTTTTTCAGATGACCAAATCTGGATTACTACTGCTCATTTTTTTTTTTTTTAAACAGAAGACTAGGAATGCTCCAGACCCAGACGGTGTTTCATTTGCTTGTTTAAAAGCCTGCGCTGACCAACTGCCCCCAATCTTCACCTGGAGTAGAATCAAGTTCCCTGAAGTTTCAAACTCTACACTATCATTCCAGTCTCCAAAGAACTAACTCAAGGGTCAAAGTCATTCAAGAGACTGGTGTTGGCTCACTATCAGCACTGGTGCTCTCCAAGAGTTGTGTGCTCTCTATACAAAAGCTCTTGTACTCAAATGACTGCACCTGGAGCTCAACACATCTTTTTAGTCAAGTTTTTAATGTATAACCTGTGTATTTACTTTTTACTTGCTTTTACATGTGTATTTCTACTTTATTTGTTATTTTATTTTTTCTTGTTGTTTTGCAATTTCATATTGTAATTGCGCTTTGGGTTTAAGAAAGGCGCACTACAAATAAAATGTATTATTATTATTATTATTATTAACATGGTCAAAACAGTGGAGATGATCGTGGAGTTCAGAAGAAACAGCCCTAAACTCCCCCTCTCCCCATCATCAAAGACAGCTTTATTGTCAATTCTGCCATATATACAGCACGTACATACAGAGAGTTGAAATTCTGTAACTCTCAGACCCAAGGTGCAACCAGGTTACATTAACAGTAACAATAAAAATATAAAATAAATAATAGATAATAGTGGATAAAGGAGATAAAGAGATAAAGTCGCGATGGTAGAGATGCAAACAATAACCGGCAGCAATGTCACCCTGTAGCCTACGTCTAGTTGCTCACGGATGCTAAGCAGGGCTGTGCGTGGTCATTTTCCTGGATGGGAGACTGACTTGGTTGATGCTGGAAGTGGTGTTAGGAGGCCAGCAGGGGCTGCTCACCCTCTGGTCTATGTGGGTCCTACCGCCCTAGTATAGTGACGGGAACACTGTACTGAAATGAGCACCGTCTTTCGGATGAGACGTTAAACCGAGGTCCTGACTCTCTGTGGTCATAAAAAAAAAAATCCCAAAGCCAAATTTGTCCATCATGGCTTCCCAACCATCCCCTTTCTCTGATTGGCTTCATCACTCTGTCTCCTCTCCACCAATAAAGCTGGTGTGTGGTGAGCGTTCTGGCGCAATATGGCTGCCGTCGCATCATCCAGGTGGATGCTGCACTCTAGCGGCGGTTGAGGAGATTCCCCCCGTCCATGTAAGCGCTTTGAGAGACTTTGATAAAGTGCTATATAAATGTAATGAAATATTATTATTATTAGTAGACATTTAGGGGGTGTTCAGAGGTCAGGAGCATAGGGCAGAAGAGTGGAGAAGGGGCAGAGTCGGGAGGGAGTTCAATGCCCTGACAGCTTGGGGTATGAAGCTGTCCTTCAGTCTGCTGGTCCTTGCCTGGAGACTACGTAGTCTCCTCCCTGATGACTGAAGAGGCTGTGCAATGGGTGGGTGAGGTCTCTAGCAATGATGAGGGCTTTGCGGGTGAGGCGGGTGTTGTAAATGTTGTCCTGGAGGGGTGGGAAAGAGACTTCCGATCTTCTCCACTGCTCTCACTACGTGCTGAAGTGCTTTTTGGCAGGACGAGTTGCAGGCGCCATACCACACAGCGATGCAGCTGGTCAGAATGCGCTCGATGGTGCCTCTGTAGAAGGTGCGCATGATGAGGGCTCGGGCTCCAGCTCTTCTCAGCTTACGAAGAAAGTAGAGTCGCTGCTGAGATTTCTTGGTCAGTGCTGTGGTGTTGGCGGTCCAGGAGAGGTCTTCCGTGATATGTACACCAAGAAATTTGGTGCTCCTCACTCTTTCCACGGTCGCACCGTTGATGGTCAGAGGAGCGTGCTGGGTGTTCATTCTCCTGAAATCAACAACAATCTCCTTGGTCTTCTCTGCGTTCAGAGAGAAATTGTTGTCACTGCACCACCTGGCCAGGCGGGTCACCTCGTTCCTGAAGTTTTTCTCATCACCGTTGCTAATGAGACCAACTACAACTACTGTGTTGTGCGCAAATTTGATGAAGAGACTGCTGTTGTGTATCGGAGTACAGTCATGGGTCAGCAGAGTGAAGAGGATGTGGATGTGGTGGATGTGTTACTGCTGACTCGAAGAGCCTGAGGTCTTCCTGTCAGGAAGTCCAGCAGCCAGTTGCACCGCAATGTGTTGAGTCCTAGCTGAGACTGTTTTTGAGTAAGCTGTTGAACGATGATTTTATTGAATGCTGAACTAAATTCTATGAACAGCATTCTGACATGTCTTTTTTTTCCAGATGTGTGAGTGCTGAATGGACGGCAGTGGCGCTGGTGTCATCGGTCGAGCGTTTTGACCGGTATGCAAATTGGTAGGGCTCCAGGGAGGGGGGAGGACAGGCTTAATGTGGTGCATGACTAGCCGCTCAAAGCACTTCATAAGGATGGGGGTAAGTGGGACTGGGCGGTAGTCATTGAAGCAGGATGGAGATGATATCTTAGGGACTGGAATGATGGTGGTTGCTTTAAAGCAGTGGTCCCCAACCCACGAAGTGCCACCGGGCCGAGGAGCGATTTCGCGGACCGGTCCGTCGATGAAATGGTACCGGGCCGCGGAGCGCATTCGCGGACCGGTCCATGAGCTGCTGCAAGCGGCTGTGGCGATGTGACTATGGAGACGTTTGAACAGTCTCGCCTGCGCTTGCGCCCATACCCCCTCCCCCTCCCCCTCCCCGTCCCCGTCCCCGTCAACAATCTCGCGCGGACCCATCATCCATCTCACTCGCACCTGGACTGGTTTGGTGAATATCATGAGTGGTCTGTATGCTGGCATTAACATAACAGTGCTGTGATCTGAAGCACAAAGGTGTACACACAGCCCAGAGTGTTATTTCCACGTGTTGGGAAGTCAATGTTGAATGGCGGAGTCTGGAATGCTATTGTTGAGCCATGTTTCCGTGAACACAAAAACACGACAGTCTCTTACAGTCCTCATAGTTGAGCATAGAAGTCGGAGATCATCCAGTTTATTGTCCAACATGCGCACTTTAGCCAGAACAATGGTGGGGATAGTAGGCTTGAGTGGGTTAGTTGCTAGACTGACCCAGATACCTCCGCACTTCCCCCTCTTCTGTTTCCCCTCACTTCGCTTGTGGCGCCTCCACTGTGGGAGAGGTGTAGTAGTGGGGGATGGTGAAGGAGTAGGCCTCCGTAGAAGACCATGATCCCGCAGATCTTGTATGAGCGCTGACCTTGGATTGAAAACTGTAGTCTTTCCAACCTTAAGCAGAAACTCACGTCAGTGATCTTCGAGGACCAGCTGACCTTCAAAGATCACATCGTAAAGATGGCTAGATCATGCAGGTTTGCACCTCCTAATACATTAGGAGGACCAGGCCGTTCCCAACATAGCAAGAAACAACTTCTGGTACAGTCCATGGTCATTTCCAGACCGGATTATTGCAATGCCCTTCTGCTGGACTTCCTTCTAGTGCAGTGGTTCTTAACCTGCATTTGATCGAACCCCAGGGGTTCGGTGAGTCAGTCTTAGGGGTTTGGTGGAGCAGTGTTCCCCAAACCCTGGTCTGCGGATCGTATCGCAGATCAAATGGTATCAGTCCGCCCAAGGAAATACAAATACGTCAACAGTCAACAACAGTCACCCCCCCTCCCCCATCAACAGTCGAGCATCGCGCTACACACCTACCAGAAACCTTCTATCGATCAATGAGCAACAACCTGTTGTTCCTTCACAGAGAGGCAAAAAAATCACTCTCAAGAACATTTTCATTCACTGTTCCTCGCCTAGTGGAACGACCTCCCTCCCTTTATCCGGAATGCAGAATCCTTGGCAATATTCAAAAGACTGCTAAAAACTCACCTTTTTTTGTGAACACCTAACATGACACACACATAAAAATCCTTCCTCAATTCTCCAGGCTTGTACAACTAGTATGTGTAATGTTTGGAACTTTGTATTGTAAGCACTCGTATGTACTTTTGTCTCTTCATGATGAATCGCATTTTGTTTTCGTCAAATTGCAAGTCGCTTTAGATAAAAACGTCTGCTAAATGAATAAATGTAAATGTACATTAGTTCATTTTGGGGGAGTAACTCAATATTGTAATGCATTATTTTTAAAAGTAACTTTCTCCAACACTAATCTTTACTTCGTGGTTAATTGTACTTCATGTAATGTGTGTGCGCTTGCATCACAAAAGATCTTACTGGAAAATTACAGTATGCTAAATGGCACCTGTAAATTGAAGGTATGTCAACTCGACATCCTGCTATTGCTTAGGAACTGTCCTGGGCCTCGAGAATGAGAGATGTTTTTGTCTGCGTATACAGTATAGACCTTCAATTAATTTAACATGATAGGAAAACCGCAGAGTGAGTGATGACTATAAGGCAAGCAGCGCTGTCCTTCTCTGCAGAAACTTTGCCTGTATGTGAACGGCCTTCTTGCAAGAATAAAATACTTCCAAAGTTTGGTTTCAGTGACTATTGAAAATCAGACAATTTTCATTTAAACATGAAAATAAATTAAGCCAACTAATATGATTTGTGTTCTTTAAAATACTTACAAATGCAGTGAAAATACAGACTCGTTCTGGAAAAAGTGTTTTCACTGCATCTCTAATGTTCAGGTGTTACAATGATAGTAAAGCACTTTTGAGGAAGAATAGGGGAAAAGATTTTGTTCTCCATTACAGAAGTGGATTTAGTGTTTAATGTTACACAGAATAATGGTTTTGGCTATTTCTGCATTAAACACTGTAAGATTTTACTGTTACTGTACATTATATTGATGAATGTATATATTCTCCATTTCTGTAGTTGCACGTTTCAATAACGATCAGATGTGAATAAAACCAACCTGTTTGTTCCTCAGTTTCTTCTTGTTTCACTCTGATTGTTTCTTCAATCTTCATGTCTTCACTTTCTTCTTTCATAAACTCCATCTTTACAATTGGGTGTCACGTTCTGTGTGTGTTTGTCCTGTTGAAGATGAGAATAATGAACAGACAGACAAATAAATCCACAATAAATCTCTGAGCTTCTCAATCAGATTCTGGTTCAGAAGAAAGTTGCAGTTAAATGGACATGATCGGAAAAAACAACAACTCTAAACTATAGTTTATAAAACAAAACAAACTGTACAGACACTTCATATTTAGGCATTTATGATTTACATGTGTTATATAATAAATTATATGGATTATATGATATAATTACACTCGTGAAAACAGTTTTGTTAAAGTTGTGTTTGTTTGTTCTTCATTGACACTGTTTGAGCAGCGCGAGTCGAGCTTCGATTCATTGAATCATTTGATTCAATTGACTCGGAGTTAATAAAGCTCTGGTTCTCCATCAGTTTCTCTTCAGGGACTGAATTCATGTTTATGATGAACTGATTCACGATAACAGAGAGAAACGAGACGCTATTTCCTGTTACTCGAGCGTGAACGCGCTTTACTCACACAAATATCCTTCATTAAAGTTAGATCATGCATTACAATGTTACACTCAAACGCTTAAAATACAAACCTTTCTCCAGAAGAATCACAACAGACGCGGGTGCGCGCCGCAGCCTTATGACGTCACACCAACATACCATAATACAAGTCCCATTCACAAACACAGAATGGCCAAATGAGGCTTTCTTCTTCTTCTTCTTTGGTTTTTATTTGCGGATGGCAAACCAACTGAAGGTGCATTTACCGCCACCTACTGAACAAAAATAAATAAATACTGCATTAGAAGGTTGAATATTTTCCCAGCCATTGTTTTCCCTAGTAGATTTCCTAACGTCATATTTTGCTTTCCAACTTGTGTTTCCAGTTCTTTCCTTTCTTCTTCATATCTTTTACAGTCCATTAAAATGTGTTTGACCTTCTCTTGTGTGTTGCAGTGATTGCAAAGACCAGTAGGGTGTTTCCTATTCCATGTAATGTAGAATTTAAACCAGCATGACCTATTCTGAGATGTGTAAATATCTTTTCTTCCTTTGGATTTCTGTTATGCCAAATATTTATGCCTACTTGTTTTTGTATATTGTATAGATGACGTCCAGTGTCAGCTATGTCCCAATATTCTTGCCATATTCTATTTACATGTCCTTTAATAATAGTTTTAATTTCTGCTCTACATAATGGTATTTGTATATCAACTACTTCATGTTTTATTGATCCTTTTGCCAAAGTGTCTACTATCTCATTTCCTTGCACCCCTACATGAGCAGGAACCCACAGGAAGAAGACATCCATCCCCCTACCACTCAGTATTAAAAGCAAATTAAATATCTGGTATATGATATCTTGTCTGCATGATGTTTTCCCAGATTGAATACTAAATAGAGCAGATAAGCTGTCAGAAGCTATGACTACATTTTGCATTTTGTTATTTCCTTCCAACCACTGTAGTGCCAATAATATTGCCAAAAGCTCTACCGTGTATACAGACAGATGACCTGATGCTCTTTTTTTTACTGTAATTTCATACTGCGGAATGAAGAATGCAGCTCCAGTACGGCCTGTTTCTGGCTGCTTTGATCCATCTGTAAATATAATTATTTTGTCTTGATAGAGGTCCATATATCTTTGAACTGTTATGCTCTGTGGTATTATCTTAGAGTTTTCTTTTAACATTTCTTGAAGGCTTATATCTACATGCGGCTTTCTGAATTTCCAAGGTGGTATTACTGGTATTGCCACAGTGGGGCTTACTTGAAGCTGACAGAGACTTGCAGAGACTTGACACCAGTTCAGCTTCTCATCAAAAAACACTCCTAAGAATCTTACAACCTTAACCTGTTCAAGATCTTGCCCATATAGCTTTAGTAATACCGTTTTATGACGTTTCGAAAAACATATAACTTGTGATTTTGAAATTGAGAGTTTAAATCCCCATTTATTTGTCCACTGCTCTACTTTCCCTATTACATTTTGCATTTTCTTTCTTAAGTATTCTATATTCCGACCTTTAACCCAGAGCGCCCCATCATCTGCATATAATGATTTACCTACGTTTCCTTCAACCTGGTCAAATATGTCATTAATCATTATATTAAAAAGTATTGGACTGCATACACTGCCTTGTGGGATACCATTTTCCACTATATATCTATTTGACAATTCTGCACCTACTTTAACTTCAATTGTTCTTCTATTCAAGAAATCTAATATCCAATTATACATCTTACCTTTTATTCCTATTTTATTAAGTTTAATAAGAAGTCCATCCTTCCATAGCATATCATATGCTTTTTCAATATCAAAAAATACAGCAATTACACTTTCTTTATTACTTTGAGCTTTTCTAATTACTGATTCCAGGCATAATACTGATCCATTGTACCTCTTCCCTTATGAAATCCAGATCGATGCGGAGAAAAAAGACCTTTGCTTTCAAAATAATGATTTAATCTATCTGTTACCATCCTTTCCATAGTTTTCCCTAGTTGTGATGTTAGTGCTATAGTTCTATAGCTAGTTGGATCTGATGGGTTTTTGCCAGGTTTAAGTATTGGAACTATAACTGCCTGTTTCCATATTAGTGGGAGTTTTCCTGCATTCCATACCATATTAAACAGTCTTATATAAACTCAAGAGTGATTTCTTCCATATGGCCTAACATGCTATAGCATATTCCATCTTTCCCTGGAGTTGATTGTTGTGTGTTTAATATAGCTCTTTTTAACTCAAAAAGAGTGAATGGCTGATCCAGATCTCCCCCTGATACAGTACTTCTCTCTGCTATTCTTGGATTTTGAGAAAGCATTTGGTCTCTGTATTTTTTATTTTTATAAATTTCCAGAACTTTGGATCTTCACAAAAGTTTGGACAAAAAGTTCTGCTTTTTCTGCGTTACTAATTGCATTCTTTTTATTATTACATAACACGGGTATATTTACATTATTTCTTATTCCACTCATTTTCCTAATTGTTCTCCATATATCTGATAACTGAGTTTCTCTTCCAATTGTGTTACAGAATTGCCTCCAATATATTCGTTTAGCTGATCTAATAGTTTTTCTCACTACCGCTTGAGCCCTTTTATAATTAATCAGAGTTTCTAGTGTGTAGTGAGTTTTAAGCGGTTTAAACATTTTGTTTCTCTTTTTAATTACTGTACAACAAGTCTCATCCCACCATGGCACACATTTTCCCATTTTTCTTCCTTTCTTTTTTGGAATTGTTTCTTCAGCTGCTCCTATAATGGCTGAAACCACACTATCATTCATTTCTTCCACTTCCGTTATATTTTTATTTAATAAATCTACACACTTAATTTCACTCAGCATTTGAAACGACTGCCAATCAGCTTTCTCCAACTTCCACCTTGGTGTTCTCGCTTCATTATCCAGACACATCTCTACTCCATTCCTGGTTTTTATTGGATAATGATCACTACCTATCGGTGACTGATTTAAAACCTCCCATGTGCTGATTCCAGCAATTTCAGTTGACATTATTGTCAAATCAATAACACTTTCTGTGTTATGTGTACTATTATACCTTGTGCCCTTTCCGTCATTAATACATCTGCACCTGCACTTGGGCTAGTCTTTCTTTTCCTGTTGTGCTGGTCCTGAAGTAGGTTACAAGCTTCCTACATTTGGTGCGAAGCTCATTTAAGGCTGCCACATTGTCAAAAGACTTTTTCATAATTAAATTCAATGCATGTGCAATGCATATCGCATGCCTAACATTTAATCCTTTATGCCCCACTCCTCCATGACCATAGTTTGGGCAAGAGCCAAGTTGTCTCCCGTATGGATGTTTGGCAAATGTTGCACCCCAAGCAAGATTGTCCCAAGCTGGTCATTGGCATCAATAAAATAACACAGCCAGGTAAGCCTCCGTGTTGATAGACGTCCACATGTCGGGCGTAAGGCTAACAGCAGCAACATTGTCCAATTTGTCTTTGGTCTTCTCCTTAGCCTCCTCATACCTGGTGTCAACCATGGACTTCAAAGCCTGAGAACGAAAATGTGAATTGTTACTATTCATTCTGACTTTATAACAAACATTACTACTTTGCTATATTCACATACAGTGCCTTTCTTGTTGGGAGAACATATGACGGATCCAACACATGCATGAAAAAAAGGGTTGGGAGTCTTTGATGACCATGTCGACCAAAGCCTCATCCACCATTTTCTTTCTGTAATCTATAACACAGTACAATGCTAGTGTATTGTAAGAGCCTAACACAAGATTTAAATAATAAAATAAAGATTAAATATTACTTTGACTAATGTCTTGTGTGTTTGCAGCAGGTTGCACATCCTCATGCATTGCACGATAATGCCTAAGCATGGAGGTGGTGTTGTTGCTGTAAGTCAGCTCTTTGCGGCACATCAAACATTTCACCTTCAACATGCAGATAATACACAATGTGATTATACAGCCATATGGTGAGGATTATGTGATATTATGACAATAAATTATATACATTTATACAAACCTTGTTATGAGCAACCAATTCAAAATGCTCCCAGACAGGAGAAGTTCTCCTCTTTCTTGCTGGCTCCATTGTAAGGAGGACAAAAAGACCTCTAGGTTTGCCTATAGCGGTTGCACTGGACTAGACCAACTTTCTAAGCTTTCCCTAATACAGTCTAGTCTTATAATAATAGTAGTAATAATAATAATAACAACAATACTAATAAAAGCAATAATACATAACACTACTACTAATATACACAATAATATAATTACGTATTATAGGTATTACAACTAGATTTACTCTAAATTATACATAGTTCAGTAGATTATTAATCTAATAATCTCCTAAACTAAGTATAATGTCATATAATATATAATACAAGCTATGATATATAATGATAACTATGCTACTACCCACTACTACTCGCTACGTCCAACCAACACCTCAACGCCAACTGCAAACCCCACAAGAAGTGCAAGGTTTCGAACCACTTTTATCCGGAAGCGATACTCAGAATGAAGCAATGACGTATTCAACAGAAACCGAGGCCTCGTTTGTCATTGTCACGTGATTTGCACGGAAACGAAAGGTTCAGTCCAATTAAAAAAGTTAATAGTTCACTTATTTTCATCAAGCTTGTACAGACTGATCACAGACACAAAGATGAAGCTTTCATTTGCCAGAGTGAGAAGTGTTTTGTAGGGGATATACAGTTAAGACCGGAGGACCAGATATGTTGAATGAAAACCAGGAGTCAGAAGTGCAGGGGTTTAGTTTGCAGTTTCATCAGCAGAAGCTTCAGGTCTCACCAGGAGTTTGTAGGCCGCCCCACTTACAATAACATTGTTACAGCAATTATACTCTAACAGAGGGTGCTAACCACGCCAATGATTACGGTTAAATGATTTTGATTGGCTAAGAAAGAAAAGTAAACAAACTAGTAATTTTCCACCGAAGAGCAAACGGTCTGAAGCATATCTTCGTTGATCACATGGATGACAGGTCAAGTGACCTTCCACAAGCCAGAAATGTGTTCCTCTGTGTCAGATTGTCGGGAACAACAAGTCATTCGATCTCCTCATGGTGCCAGTTAATCACCTCACCAATACAGACCATATTTACGCACACACACAAACACATTACCCCAAGTAATGAAGTAGAATAAGGATGAATATTGTCTGCACTTCTCACCAGATAGAACATGTTATCAGAATGTTTGTGTAGTCTCTCTGTTGATAGTTGGAGCCTGAGCCGAGTTCAGCCTTGGAGAAGCTGTGTATCTCTCTGTGTGTGTGTGTTAATATAGTCTATATTGGTGAGGTGATTAACTGGCACCATAAGGAGACGGAATGACTTGTTCTCGACAAGCCATGTAGAAGGTCACTAACCCGTCACAAAGATCAACGAAGATGTGATCAACGAAGATATGCTGCAAACTGTCTGCTCTTGTGTGGAAAATTACTAGTTTGTTTATCTATCTTTCTTACTTTCTTAGCCAATTAAAATAATTTAACCATCATTATTGACGTAGTTAGTAGCCTGTTAGACTATAATTGCCTTAATGTTATTGGAAGTGGGGCAGCCTACGAACTCCTTGTGAGATTTCAAGCTTCTGCTGATGAAACTGCAAACTAAACTTCACTAAAATTTCTTCTATTCACTGCACTTCTGACGACTCCTCTTCATTCAACATATCTGGTCCTCATGTCTTAACTGTAATTCCCCTACACTCTCCCCCGATGATCTTCCTGCTAGTGGTCAACTGGGTGATGCATCGGACAGCTAAAATAGGAAAAAACAGAACCCAATTGTCCCCCGACTCATTTCCTTGAAGATTGGACTTTCCAGTCAACTTGTGTCTGATGTCCCAGAAATGCCAACATATGCAACAGAAAACTGAACTACAGATCAACCTAGAGAAGACTCAATCATGACCCAGTTAAAAAAAGCAGCAGAAGCCAATCACACTAGGAGACACCGAGCTGAAAGAAGTCATCTCTTTCAAAGCCAGAATCGGGAAAGCTAGATTACTCTGAGACCAGTCTAGAGGTCAACATCCCTATCTGTCCGCAACAAAATTCAAATTTTCAACAGCAACATTAAGTCTGTCCTCCTCTATGGCTCAGAAACCTGGAGAGTCACCAACACCCTAACCAACAAACCCCAAGTATTTGTCAACGGCTGCCTTCGCAACATAAGATCGGGTGGACAGACAAACTAAAGAACACTGATTTGTGGCAGCGGACAAACCAAGATCCCATCAATCAGCAGATTGCCAGGCGTAAATGGCGATGGATAGGACACATCCCGCGGAAACCCACACAGGACGTCACCCGGCACCTGGAGATGATCCTGCGAAGAGGAAATGAAGAAGTGCAACCTGTTGTGGGAAGAACTGAAAAAGGCTGCCCAGAATAGACTGCGATGGAGAGCTGTTGTTGAGGCCCTTTGTTCCACGGGGAATCCAAGAAGATAAGCAAGTAAGCAAACTATTCATTCACTTCCCCAACAACATTTCCTGCCGGTACTAAGACTTGAGCCCACAACCTTTGTGGTTACAAGTCTGTCTCTATGACCATTAGGCCACACTCATTGAAAGCACCAAGATCAAGACTGGCCCGACCGTAGAAAAGTGTCTGTTTGCCAGATCAACACATCTTTTGAATCTTGACAGATTCAAGAGATTCACTTGAGTCTTTTGAATCTGATAGAATTTATTTTACACAGGTCTTCAGTTTTATGTTTTTATTCAAGTTTATACTTTATTTGGCATGTAAAATTTTAAACAGTTCATTCTTCATTTGACTAATTGTTACGGCCCATAACCAAATGATAGCTTGTTATTTTAACTTAAACCAATAATGAGAATGGACCGAGCACATGAATAATCCAGACACTTGATGACGGTTTAAGAAGCTCATGTACCTACATTTACTCATGAGTAAACGAAACATTACAAAACACATCAACAAATATTTACAAAAATATTATCCAATAAACAAAAGAAAAAAAACAACAGTAACGCAGCTAAGGAAACAGAACCCCAGCCTACACCTGTTTTCACAAGCAGATCTTACCTGCTCTCGATAAAAGAACAGGTGAGTCTTCCAGGAAACTTCTTCCCTCTCTATACTAACTAAATAAACAAAACATGAACTAATAATCAAAACCACTACCAGTTACTGATTAAGAAAAGTAACAAAGGACAATAAATACAAAACTACTCAAAGATCAACATAAACAGAACTAAACTAGAATACAATGAAAAAGGCAAAACTCTCAAGGAGCGGAGAGTGGCGTCCGAGACACAATGGGATCGGATGGAGATCAAGAGAGAGCATTATTGTCACCGACGACTTTATATCCGGAATCCCAGATGAAGTCTCTATTCCCCCTCAACACCACCTAGAGGCTAAAACAGATGAATACACAGATACCATAACAAAACTCTAATCAATACATTGAGTCCAATTCTTGACACTGGCTCCTTTTCTCCTCTTTTAGTCTCTGGACATTAAGGTTTTCTCCAGTGTGAACTCTCATGTGCCTGTTAAGAAAACCTTTTTGGATAAAACTTTTTCCACATTGTTGGCAGGTGAAAGGCTTCTCACCAGTGTGAATCCTTATATGCTCTTCAAAGTGTCGTTTTTCATTGAAACCCTTTCCACACTGAGGGCATGTGTAGGGTTTCTCTGCATCATGAATTCTCATGTGGTCTTTAAATTGTTCATGCTGATCAAAACTCCTTCCACATTCTTGGCATATGAAAAGGCCTTGTTCAATGTGAACGCTGTTGTGGTAATTAAGGCTCCTTTTTCGGCTGAAACATTTTCCACACTGACGGCATGTGTAACGTTTCTCTCCAGTATGAATTACCATGTGCTTTTTAAGACCTCCTTTTTGAGTGAAACTTGTTCCACACTGCTGACAGATGAAAGGTTTCTCTCCAGTGTGAACTGTCATGTGAGCTTTAAGGCATCCATTTCTAGCAAAACTCTTTCCACACTGAGAGCATGTGTAAGGTTTCTCTCCAGTGTGAATTCTCATGTGTCTTTTTAGGTTTTCTTTTATAGTGAAACGTATTCCACACTGCTGACAGATGAAAGGTTTTTCTCCAGTGTGAATTCTCATGTGCCGGTTAAGACATTCTTTTAGAGGGAAACTTATTCCACACTGCTGACAGATGAAAGGGTTTTCTCCAGTGTGAATTCTCATGTGGGCTGTAAGATTTCCTTTACACTTGAAACTCTTTCCACACTGCTGACAGATGAAAGGTTTCTCTCCAGTGTGAGCTCTTATGTGCCCTTTAAGAAAACCTTTTTGGTTGAAACTTTTTCCACATTGTTGGCAGGTGAAAGGCTTCTCTCCAGTGTGAATCCTTATATGGTCTACAAAGTTTCCTTTTAGATTGAAACCCTTTCCACACTGAGGGCATGTGTAGGGTTTCTCTGCATCATGAAGCCTCATGTGGTCTTTAAATTGTTCATGCTGATCAAAACTCCTTCCACATTCTTGGCATGTGAAAAGGCCTTGTTCAATGTGAACCCTGATGTGGCAATTAAGGCTCCATTTTTGGCTGAAACATTTTCCACACTGACGGCATGTGTAACGTTTCTCTCCAGTATGAATTAACATGTGCCTTTTAAGACCTCCTTTTCGAGTGAAATGTGTTCCACACTGCTGACAGATGAAAGGTTTCTCTCCAGTGTGAACTGTCATGTGAGCTTTAAGGTTTACACTTTTAGCAAAACTCTTTCCACACTGAGAGCATGTGTGAGGTTTCTCTCCAGTGTGAATTCTCATGTGTATTTTAAGGCATCCATTTCTAGTAAAACTCTTTCCACACTGAGAGCATGTGTAGGGTTTCTCTCCAGTGTGAATTCTCATGTGTATTTTAAGGCTTGCTTTTAGAGTGAAACTCTTTCCACACTGAGGGCATGTGTAAGATTTCTCTCCAGTGTGAACTCTTACGTGCCTGTTAAGAAAACCTTTTCGAGTGAAACTTTTTCCACATTGCTGGCAGGTGAAATTACTTCTAGTTCCCGTCTTTTTAGCCTTTTTTCCTGAGGAAGTATTTTTATCCTGCGAGCACCTAAAAGTTTTTTCTCCAGTCGTGAGATCATGATGACTCTTTTCTTGATCTTTCTCTTTCATTTCATTCAGTACTTCATTCTCCTCTATCGCCACCATCAGGTCTAAGGTGAAAGAGACAAACAAAAGTTAAGTATAGTTTAATGGCACAAGGGAACAGAGAACAAAACATTTACACATGTAAACCATCAAAACCAACATACAACTAGATTCTATACCCAGGGGTGTTGGCTACTCTAAAAGTTTAATCTGGATCACAATGATCTGAATTTGGAAATCCACTGTTTTGCCATCCAAGATCAGGTAATCCATTTTACTTTTTGCACACTTTTTCAGATGACCAAATCTGGATTACTACTGCTCATTTATTTATTTTTTTAAACAGAAGACTAGGAATGCTCCAGACCCAGACGGTGTTTCATTTGCTTGTTTAAAAGCCTGCGCTGACCAACTGCCCCCAATCTTCACCTGGAGTAGAATCAAGTTCCCTGAAGTTTCAAACTCTACACTATCATTCCAGTCTCCAAAGAACTAACTCAAGGGTCATAAAGTCATTCAAGAGACTGGTGTTGGCTCACTATCAGCACTGGTGCTCTCCAAGAGTTGTGTGCTCTCTATACAAAAGCTCTTGTACTCAAATGACTGCACCTGGAGCTCAACTCATCTTTTTAGTCAAGTTTTTAATGTATAACCTGTGTATTTACTTTTTACTTGCTTTTACATGTGTATTTCTACTTTATTTGTTATTTTATTTTTTCTTGTTGTTTTGCAATTTCATATTGTAATTGCGCTTTGGGTTTAAGGCGCACTACAAATAAAATGTATTATTATTATTATTATTATTAACATGGTCAAAACAGTGGAGATGATCGTGGAGTTCAGAAGAAACAGCCCTAAACTCCCCCTCTCCCCATCATCAAAGTCAGCTTTATTGTCAATTCTGCCATATATACAGCACGTACATACAGAGAGTTGAAATTCTGTAACTCTCAGACCCAAGGTGCAACCAGGTTACATTAACAGTAACAATAAAAATATAAAATAAATAATAGATAATAGTGGATAAAGGAGATAAAGAGATAAAGTCGCGATGGTAGAGATGCAAACAATAACCGGCAGCAATGTCACCCTGTAGCCTACGTCTAGTTGCTCACGGATGCTAAGCAGGGCTGTGCGTGGTCATTTTCCTGGATGGGAGACTGACTTGGTTGATGCTGGAAGTGGTGTTAGGAGGCCAGCAGGGGCTGCTCACCCTCTGGTCTATGTGGGTCCTACCGCCCTAGTATAGTGACGGGAACACTGTACTGAAATGAGCACCGTCTTTCGGATGAGACGTTAAACCGAGGTCCTGACTCTCTGTGGTCATAAAAAAAAATCCCAAAGCCAAATTTGTCCATCATGGCTTCCCAACCATCCCCTTTCTCTGATTGGCTTCATCACTCTGTCTCCTCTCCACCAATAAAGCTGGTGTGTGGTGAGCGTTCTGGCGCAATATGGCTGCCGTCGCATCATCCAGGTGGATGCTGCACTCTAGCGGCGGTTGAGGAGATTCCCCCCGTCCATGTAAGCGCTTTGAGAGACTTTGATAAAGTGCTATATAAATGTAATGAAATATTATTATTATTAGTAGACATTTAGGGGGTGTTCAGAGGTCAGGAGCGTAGGGCAGAAGAGTGGAGAAGGGGCAGAGTCGGGAGGGAGTTCAATGCCCTGACAGCTTGGGGTATGAAGCTGTCCTTCAGTCTGCTGGTCCTTGCCTGGAGACTACGTAGTCTCCTCCCTGATGACTGAAGAGGCTGTGCAATGGGTGGGTGAGGTCTCTAGCAATGATGAGGGCTTTGCGGGTGAGGCGGGTGTTGTAAATGTTGTCCTGGAGGGGTGGGAAAGAGACTTCCGATCTTCTCCACTGCTCTCACTACGTGCTGAAGTGCTTTTTGGCAGGACGAGTTGCAGGCGCCGTACCACACAGCGATGCAGCTGGTCAGAATGCGCTCGATGGTGCCTCTGTAGAAGGTGCGCATGATGAGGGCTCGGGCTCCAGCTCTTCTCAGCTTACGAAGAAAGTAGAGTCGCTGCTGAGATTTCTTGGTCAGTGCTGTGGTGTTGGCGGTCCAGGAGAGGTCTTCTGTGATATGTACACCTAGAAATTTGGTGCTCCTCACTCTTTCCACGGTCGCACCGTTGATGGTCAGAGGAGCGTGCTGGGTGTTCATTCTCCTGAAATCAACAACAATCTCCTTGGTCTTCTCTGCGTTCAGAGAGAAATTGTTGTCACTGCACCACCTGGCCAGGCGGGTCACCTCGTTCCTGAAGTTTTTCTCATCACCGTTGCTAATGAGACCAACTACAACTACTGTGTTGTGCGCAAATTTGATGAAGAGACTGCTGTTGTGTATCGGAGTACAGTCATGGGTCAGCAGAGTGAAGAGGATGTGGATGTGGTGGATGTGTTACTGCTGACTCGAAGAGCCTGAGGTCTTCCTGTCAGGAAGTCCAGCAGCCAGTTGCACCGCAATGTGTTGAGTCCCAGCTGAGACTGTTTTTGAGTAAGCTGTTGAACGATGATTTTATTGAATGCTGAACTAAATTCTATGAACAGCATTCTGACATGTCTTTTTTTTCCAGATGTGTGAGTGCTGAATGGACGGCAGTGGCGCTGGTGTCATCGGTCGAGCGTTTTGACCGGTATGCAAATTGGTAGGGCTCCAGGGAGGGGGGAGGACAGGCTTAATGTGGTGCATGACTAGCCGCTCAAAGCACTTCATAAGGATTGGGGTAAGTGGGACTGGGCGGTAGTCATTGAAGCAGGATGGAGATGATATCTTAGGGACTGGAATGATGGTGGTTGCTTTAAAGCAGTGGTCCCCAACCCACGAAGTGCCACCGGGCCAAGGAGCGATTTCACGGACCGGTCCGTCGATGAAATGGTACCGGGCCGCGGAGCGCATTCGCGAGCCGGTCCATGAGCTGCTGCAAGCGGCTGTGGCGATGTGACTATGGAGACGTTTGAACAGTCTCGCCTGCGCTTGCGCCCATACCCCCTCCCCCTTCCCCCTCCCCCTTCCCCTTCCCCCTTCCCCTTCCCCTTCCCCCTCCCCCTTCCCCTTCCCCTTCCCCTTCCCCTTCCCCTTCCCGTCAACAATCTCGCGCGGACCCATCATCCATCTCACTCGCACCTGGACTGGTTTGGTGAATATCATGAGTGGTCTGTATGCTGGCATTAACATAACAGTGCTGTGATCTGAAGCACAAAGGTGTACACAAAGCCCAGAGTGTTATTTCCACGTGTTGGGAAGTCAATGTTGAATGGCGGAGTCTGGAATGCTATTGTTGAGCCATGTTTCCGTGAACACAAAAACACAACAGTCTCTTACAGTCCTCATAGTTGAGCATAGAAGTCGGAGATCATCCAGTTTATTGTCCAACATGCGCACATTAGCCAGAACAATGGTGGGGATAGTAGGCTTGAGTGGGTTAGTTGCTAGACTGACCCAGATACCTCCGCGCTTCCCCCTCTTCTGTTTCCCCTCACTTCGCTTGTGGCGCCTCCACTGTGGGAGAGGTGCAGTAGTGGGGGATGGTGAAGGAGTAGGCCTCCGTAGAAGACCATGATCCCGCAGATCTTGTACGAGCGCCGACCTTGGATTGAAAACTGTAGTCTTTCCAACCTCAAGCAGAAACTCACGTCTGTAGCTATGTTTGCAGACGAGTTGATGCGACAAGGACGTACAAAACACTGTGATTTACACAACAAAAAAACACCAAACTGTCGAGAGAGAGAGAGAAGCCCCTGCGTGTGCACGCGCTGCCATTAATTATGGATCATGAACAGCACTGTGAAAGAAGTGGAGTCATTCAGTTTCCTGGGCCCCAGGACCTGAAGTGGGACAATTACATTCACTCCATTGTGAAAAAAGCTTGGCTCAGGTTGTACTTCTTTCTTCAGCTGAGGACTTTTAACCTGCCACAGGAGCTGCTGAAACACGCTGCTGAAATGTATACGCTCCTTCATATACAACCAGTTTTTTTCAAGCAAAACCTACGCTCTCTTTCCCCTTCCACTCTTTCCTCTGTTGTTTCATCACCTCTTCCCTCACCCAAGCAATTCTCATCTCTGGATGTGAATACTACAACAGACACTTTATGTTCGACTCTAACGTCTTGTCTAGACAATATCTGTCCACTCTGTTCCAGGCCATGAAAGAGCATCATCTGAGGTTCAACTTGGCAAAGACGGAGCTTATTGTCTTTCCTGCCAAATCCGACTCTACAACACGACTTCACCACCCAGATCGGCTCCTTGACGATCACCCCATCAAGGTAAGCCAGATTTCTTGAAGTGATCTTCGAGGACCAGCTGACCTTCAAAGATCACATCGTAAAGATGGCTAGATCATGCAGGTTTGCACCTCCTACTACATTAGGAGGACCAGGCCGTTCCCAACATAGCAAGAAACAACTTCTGGTACAGTCCATGGTCATTTCCAGACCGGATTATTGCAATGCCCTTCTGCTGGACTTCCTTCTAGTGCAGTGGTTCTTAACCTGCGTTTGATCGAACCCCAGGGGTTCGGTGAGTCAGTCTTAGGGGTTTGGTGGAGCAGTGTTCCCCAAACCCTGGTCTGTGGATCGTATCGCAGATCAAATGGTATTGGTCCGCCCAAGGAAATACAAATACGTCAACAGTCAACAACAGTCACCCCCCCTCCCCCGTCAACAGTCGAGCATCGCGCTACACACCTACCAGAAACCTTCTATCGATCAATGAGCAACGACCTGTTGTTCCTTCACAGAGAGGCAAAAAAAATCACTCTCAAGAACATTTTCATTCACTGTTCCTCGCCTAGTGGAACGACCTCCCTCCCTTTATCCGGAATGCAGAATCCTTGGCAATATTCAAAAGAATATTGAATAATATTCTCAATAACTCCGTAACTCAATAACTCAATAACTCCGTAACTCAATATTGTAATGCATTATTTTTAAAAGTAACTTTCTCCAACACTAATCTTTACTTTGTGGTTAATTGTACTTCATGTAATGTGTGTGCGCTTGCATCACAAAAGATCTTACTGGAAAATTACAGTATGCTAAATGGCACCTGTAAATTGAAGGTATGTCAACTCGACATCCTGCTATTGCTTAGGAACTGTCCTGGGCCTCGAGAATGAGAGATGTTTTTGTCTGCGTATACAGTATAGACCTTCAATTAATTCAACATGATAGGAAAACCGCAGAGTGAGTGATGACTATAAGGCAAGCATCGCTGTCCTTCTCTGCAGAAACTTTGCCTGTATGTGAACGGCCTTCTTGCAAGAATAAAATACTTCCAAAGTTTGGTTTCAGTGACCATTGAAAATCAGACAATTTTCATTTAAACATGAAAATAAATTAAGCCAACTAATATGATTTGTGTTCTTTAAAATACTTACAAATGCAGTGAAAATACAGACTCGTTCTGAAAAAAGTGTTTTCACTGCATCTCTAATGTTCAGGTGTTACAATGATAGTAAAGCACTTTTGAGGAAGAATAGGGGAAAAGATTTTGTTCTCCATTACAGAAGTGGATTTTGTGTTTAATGTTACACAGAATAATGGTTTTGGCCATTTCTGCATTAAACACTGTAAGATTTTACTGTTACTGTACATTATATTGATGAATGTATATATTCTCTATTTCTGTAGTTGCACGTTTCAATAACGATCAGATGTGAATGAAACCAACCTGTTTGTTCCTCAGTTTCTTCTTGTTTCACTCTGATTGTTTCTTCAATCTTCATGTCTTCACTTTCTTCTTTAATAAACACCATCTTTATAATTGTGAGTCACGTCCTGTGTGTGTTTGTCCTGTTGAAGATGAGAATAATGAACAGACAGACAAATAAATAAACTCTAAATCTCTGAGCTTCTCAATCAGATTCTGGTTCAGAAGAAAGTTGTAGTTAAATGGACATGATCGGAAAAAACAACAACTCTAAACTATAGTTTATAAAACAAAAACTGTACAGACACTTCATATTTAGGCATTTATGATTTACATGTGTTATATAATAAATTATATGGATTATATGATATAATTACACTCGTGAAAACAGCAGTTTTGTTAAAGTTGTGTTTGTTTGTTCTTCATTGACACTGTTTGAGCAGCGCGAGTCGAGCTTCGATTCATTTAATCGTTTGATTCAATTGACTCGGAGTTAAAGCTCTGTTTCTCCATCAGTTTCTCTCCAGGGACTGAATTCATGTTTATGATGAACTGATTCACGATAAAAGAGAGAAACGAGACGCTATTTCCTGTTACTCGAGCGTGAACGCGCTTTACTCACGGAGTCCCTGTGGCTACTTGATTCGTAGCGGAAACACGATTGGTACTGCGCATGTGCGAAAACGCAAATTTCGTTCTGCGCATGCGCGATTCTATGACCACTTCCTCTTATTTTACGACAGCTTCGTACCTGCATGATTTGTACTGCGCATGTGCGCGCTTTATAGTGACGTCATTTGGTGGTGAGGGACAATATGGATTTTTATACGTTTTATGATGGAATGCAAGAATTTTTTTCAAAGAGAAAAATTCCTGACAACTTTACACAGCGTCTGAAGATGACACGGGCGTCTACTAATTTAACCAAGGTGATTTTAGGTACTGAGAGAATTTATAATGGGAAAAAGAGGTCTGTTCTTACAGAGAGCCACATTAACTCTGGGACTGGCACTCACAGTGGAGTCAGAGACACTCAAAACAGGGTTATTGCTGCTACTGTTGGTCTGCTATCCAGAGTGTGAAAGAATGGGTAATGTATTACAGAGATGATATAAGAACTTTTAATAATAACTTTAATACTTTAATTTAATAACTTTTCTTATTCATTCTCAGTTTTCTTGAGTTTTCTTATTCATTCTGATCATTTAATTACACATTATGTATTTTCTTTGTATTTCTTATGTATTTCCTTCATTGATCCTGGACTGAAAAAACAGGAAGAGACCTTAGGGTACGTTTTACATGATGTATCCATACATTTTTTAATTAGTTTTACACATGTCAAATAATGCTAGTAGGTATTGTTTGTTTTATAAAGTAACTGTCTGAACTTTTCCAGTTTTTTCCTCAACAGTCCTCAGACAATTCCTGTGAAGTATTCCTGTAGACAATTCTACATGTTGATGGTAAGATTGTTTAATTTTTCAAACCTGTTGGATAATCTACAATCAAAGCCTTACAGTGTTATTTGTATTTCGCAGTTCACTCTCAGCACCTGTACGTCATGTCCATGAACATTCACAGAGGTAAGCTGGATTTTCACACACAAGTAGTTTCAAACTACTAGTATGTTTCGATTATTATTATTATTTTTTTTTTGGTGTGTGTTTTTAGGAGGAGGTGCCATTGATTCTCCAGTGGTGGTGCATTCGGCATATGGAGAGGTTTTGCCTGGAAGGAATGACTGACTAAAATGTCAGTGTCTTGGCTGTATTGTTACTTTTGGTAAAGTGATACTATAAAGTTATTGTATGAATAGTGCCTATACATTTACATGTTTTCTAAAGGCATGGACAGAGATTTGCATACTGGACAGAAGCAGCATCCCCATTTCTTCAGGGAACGCTTGTGCCTGTTTTTAGGGTGTCAAAATGCATCGGCACCAAACCTTCGCTCAACAGAAGAGATCAGGAAGAGGACACTGATAAGGTAAAGGATTTTAGTCGTCACATACCAAGCAGTTGCATGTATGCTGGATACATATTTTAATTGGTTTGTGCCATTTCATATGTATTTATTTTACCAGGTGCAACAGCCAGCCATTGCGAGAGACCTTCGTACAGCGTGGAGCTGCTAAACACAGACTCATGCCGTGAGATGACACAGCCTGCTTTTCTCCAGATGAACTGTGATGATCAACAACATGCCCTCATGAAGGTCCTAGGGAGTGACTTCTCTGAAGCAAAGCATGACTTTTTATTTATATTTCAGTGTCAAGAGGACATGGAAACATGTTTGTCATACTGTGCTGATGAGTAAGGACTGAAAGTCAATGCCATGTTACTCAATCAGCGAGTGTGTGTGTATGTGTGAAGGAATTAATAAATGTTTGAATAAATAAAATTGAATAAATTAATATCTTTATTTTGTGTTTCTTAAATGCAGACATTTAAGCATACTGATATAAGTTGAATCTATCTTTTGAAAGTTAAATATTAAATGTAAACTCCTATACAAAGTATTATGTACACATCTGTGTTTCCAAAAATGTGGTCTAACAAATGTAAAACTATAATAATAAATAAATATAATATATTAATATAATATATATTTATAATAAATAAATACTAAAACTAAATACTTTGTATTTAGTTTGATTAAATTTAATGATATATTTTACCTTTTGTGTGTGTTTAAATGCTTTATTAACAAATAGCATGTATGAGGTTAACATTAATATTATATCATAACATTTGCTTCACAATACAGTTGAGATTACATAAAATGTGTTGTTTTTAGATTTTGAAATCACATCTATGCACATTTTAATCTCCTTAAGCACTAAAACTGGGTTTTCCATTTTTAAATTTATATTTCTGTATATTAAATTTGCATTAAAATAAAATGTATAATGATTCAGGCACCATTTAAGCGTAAAAAGTGTCAAAGTGTAAATTTCTGAAATATTTCCGGTACGGATCGAGTAGTCACGTGATTGTGATCTGCCGTAAATTGTTTCGCACAGCTCAGACAGGAAGTAGACGCGTTTTCGCGCATGCGCGGTACCAATCGTGTTTCCGCTACGAATCAAGGAGCCACAGGTGTGATGGCCAAATGAGGCTTTCTTCTTCTTCTTCTTCTTTGGTTTTTATTGGCGGATGGCAAACCAACTGAAGGTGCATTTACCGCCACCTACTGGACTTGATTTTTTAAAATCATTCCTTATTCAAATTCTTTCATATAACCTAGTATTTTTCAAATACTGCATTAGAAGGTTGAATATTTTCCCAGCCATTGTTTTCCCTAGTAGATTTCCTAACGTCATATTTTGCTTTCCAACTTGTGTTTCCAGTTCTTTCCTTTCTTCTTCATATCTTTTACAGTCCATTAAAATGTGTTTGACCGTCTCTTGTGTGTTGCAGTGATCGCAAAGACCAGTAGGTTGTTTCCTATTCCATGTAATGTAGAATTTAAACCAGCATGACCTATTCTGAGATGTGTAAATATCTTTTCTTCCTTTGGATTTCTGTTATGCCAAATATTTATGCCTACTTGTTTTTGTATATTGTATAGATGACGTCCAGTGTCAGCTATGTCCCAATATTCTTGCCATATTCTATTTACATGTCCTTTAATAATAGTTTTAATTTCTGCTCTACATAATGGTATTTGTATATCAACTACTTCATGTTTTATTGATCCTTTTGCCAAAGTGTCTACTATCTCATTTCCTTCCACCCCTACATGAGCAGGAACCCACAGGAAGAAGACATCCATCCCCCTACCACTCAGTATTAGAAGCAAGTGAAATATCTGGTATATGATATCTTGTCTGCATGATGTTTTCCCAGATTGAATACTAAATAGAGCAGATAACCTGTTCAAGATCTTGCCCATATAGCTTTAGTAATACCGTTTTATGACGTTTCAAAAAACATATAACTTGTGATTTTTAAATTGAGAGTTTAAATCCCCATTTATTTGTCCACTGCTCTACTTTCCCTATTACATTTTGCATTTTCTTTCTTAAGTAGCCTATTCTATATTCCGACCTTTAACCCAGAGCGCCCCATCATCTGCATATAATGATTTACCTACGTTTCCTTCAACCTGGTCAAATATGTCATTAATCATAAAAAGTCATTAATCATATTAAAAAGTATTGGACTGCATACACTGCCTTGTGGGATACCATTTTCCACTATATATTACACTATATTTACATTATTTCTTATTCCACTCATTTTCCTAATTGTTCTCCATATATCTGATAACGGAGTTTCTCTTCCAATTGTGTTACAGAATTGCCTCCAATATATTCATTTAGCTGATCTAATAGTTTTTCTCACTACCGCTTGAGCCCTTTTATAATTAATCAGAGTTTCTAGTCTATAATGAGTTTAAGCTGTTTAAACATTTTGTTTCTCTTTTTAATTACTGTACTACAAGTCTCATCCCACCATGGCACACATTTTCCCATTTTTCTTCCTTTCTTTTTTGGAATTGTTTCTTCAGCTGCTCCTATAATGGCTGAAACCACACTATCATTCATTTCTTCCACTTCCGTTATATTTTTATTTAATAAATCTACACACTTAATTTCACTCAGCATTTGAAACGACTGCCAATCAGCTTTCTCCAACTTCCACCTTGGTGTTCTCGCTTCATTATCCAGACACATCTCTACTCCATTCCTGGTTTTTATTGGATAATGATCACTACCTATCGGTGACTGATTTAAAACCTCCCATGTGCTGATTCCAGCAATTTCAGTTGACATTATTGTCAAATCAATAACACTTTCTGTGTTATGTGTACTATTATACCTTGTGCCCTTTCCGTCATTAATACATCTGCACCTGCACTTGGGCTAGTCTTTCTTTTCCTGTTGTGCTGGTCCTGAAGTAGGTTACAAGCTTCCTACATTTGGTGCGAAGCTCATTTAAGGCTGCCACATTGTCAAAAGACTTTTTCATAATTAAATTCAATGCATGTGCAATGCATATCGCATGCCTAACATTTAATCCTTTATGCCCCACTCCTCCATGACCATAGTTTGGGCAAGAGCCAAGTTGTCTCCCGTATGGATGTTTGGGAAATGTTGCACCCCAAGCAAGATTGTCCCAAGCTGGTCATTGGCATCAATAAAATAACACAGCCAGGTAAGCCTCCGTGTTGATAGACGTCCACATGTCGGGCGTAAGGCTAACAGCAGCAACATTGCCCAATTTGTCTTTGGTCTTCTCCTTAGCCTCCTCATACCTAGTGTCAACCATGGACTTCAAAGCCTGAGAACGAAAATGTGAATTGTTACTATTCATTCTGACTTTATAACAAACATTACTACTTTGCTATATTCACATACAGTGCCTTTCTTGTTGGGAGAACATATGACGGATCCAACACATGCATGAAAAAAAGGGTTGGGAGTCTTTGATGACCATGTCGACCAAAGCCTCATCCACCATTTTCTTTCTGTAATCTATAACACAGTACAATGCTAGTGTATTGTAAGAGCCTAACACAAGATTTAAATAATAAAATAAAGATTAAATATTACTTTGACTAATGTCTTGTGTGTTTGCAGCAGGTTGCACATCCTCATGCATTGCACGATAATGCCTAAGCATGGAGGTGGTGTTGTTGCTGTAAGTCAGCTCTTTGCGGCACATCAAACATTTCACCTTCAACATGCAGATAATACACAATGTGATTATACAGCCATATGGTGAGGATTATGTGATATTATGACAATAAATTATATACATTTATACAAACCTTGTTATGAGCAACCAATTCAAAATGCTCCCAGACAGGAGAAGTTCTCCTCTTTCTTGCTGGCTCCATTGTAAGGAGGACAAAAAGACCTCTAGGTTTGCCTATAGCGGTTGCACTGGACTAGACCAACTTTCTAAGCTTTCCCTAATACAGTCTAGTCTTATAATAATAGTAGTAATAATAATAATAACAACAATACTAATAAAAGCAATAACACATAATAACACTACTACTAATATACACAATAATATAATTACGTATTATAGGTATTACAACTAGATTTACTCTAAATTATACATAGTTCAGTAGATTATTAATCTAATAATCTCCTAAACTAAGTATAATGTCATATAATATATAATACAAGCTATGATATATAATGATAACTATGCTACTACCCACTACTACTCGCTACGTCCAACCAACACCTCAACGCCAACTGCAAACCCCACAAGAAGTGCAAGGTTTCGAACCACTTTTATCCGGAAGCGATACTCAGAATGAAGCAATGACGTATTCAACAGAAACCGAGGCCTCGTTTGTCATTGTCACGTGATTTTCACGGAAACGGAAGGTTCAGTCCAATTAAAAAAGTTAATAGTTCACTTATTTTCATCAAGCTTGTACAGACTGATCACAGACACAAAGATGAAGCTTTCATTTGCCAGAGTGAGAAGTGTTTTGTAGGGGATATACAGTTAAGACCGGAGGACCAGATATGTTGAATGAAAACCAGGAGTCAGAAGTGCAGTCAACTGAAGAAATTTTAGTGAAGTTTAGTTTGCAGTTTCATCAACAGAAGCTTCAGGTCTCACCAGGAGTTCGTAGGCCGCCCCACTTACAATAACATTGTTACAGCAATTATACTCTAACAGAGGGTGCTAACCACGCCAATGATGACGGTTAAATGATTTTGATTGGCTAAGAAAGAAAAGTAAACAAACTAGTAATTTTCCACCGAAGAGCAAACGGTCTGAAGCATATCTTCGTTGATCACATGGATGACAGGTCAAGTGACCTTCCACAAGGCAGAAATGTGTTCCTCTGTGTCAGATTGTCGGGAACAACAAGTCATTCGATCTCCTCATGGTGCCAGTTAATCACCTCACCAATACAGACCATATTTACGCACATGCACAAACACATTACCCCAAGTAATTAAGTAGAATAAGGATGAATATTGTCTGCACTTCTCACCAGATAGAACATGTTATCAGAATGTTTGTGTAGTCTCTCTGTTGATAGTTGGAGCCTGAGCCGAGTTCAGCCTTGGAGAAGCTGTGTATCTCTCTCTCTGTGTCTGTGTTAATATAGTCTGTATTGGTGAGGTGATTAACTGGCACCATAAGGAGACGGAATGACTTGTTGTTCTCGACAAGCCATGTAGAAGATCACTAACCCGTCACAAAGATCAACGAAGATATGCTTCAGACTGTCTTCTCTTGTGTGGAAAATTACTAGTTTGTTTATCTATCTTTCTTACTTTCTTAGCCAATTAAAATCATTTAACCATCATCATTGACGTAGTTAGTAGCCTCTGTTAGAGTATAATTGCCTTAATGTTATTGTATTTGGGGCGGCCTACAAACTCCTTGTGAGATTTCAAGCTTCTGCTGATGGAACTGCAAACTAAACTTCACTAAAATTTCTTCTATTCACTGCACATCTGACGACTCCTCTTCATTCAACATATCTGGTCCTCGTGTCTTAACTGTAATTCCCCTACACTCTCCCCCGATGATCTTCCTGTTAGTGGTCAATTGGGTGATGCATCGGACAACTAAAATAGGAAAAAACGGAACCCAATTGTCCCTGACTCATTTCCTTGAAGACTTGGACTTTGCAGACAACTTGTGTCTGATGTCCCAGAAATGCCAACATATGCAACAGAAAACTGATAACCTAGCCCAAGCAGCATCCAAGACTGGACTACAGATCAACCTAGAGAAGACTCAGATCATGACCCAGTTAAAAAAAGCAGCAGAAGCCAATCACACTGGGAGACACCGAGCTGAAAAGAGTCATCTCTTTCAAAGCCAGAATTGGGAAAGCTAGATTACCCTGAGACCAGTCTAGAGGTCAACATCCCTATCTGTCCGCATCAAAATTCAAATTTTCAACAGCAACATTAAGTCTGTCCTCCTCTAATGCTCAGAAACCTGGAGAGTCACCAACACCCTAACCAACAAACCCCAAGTATTCGTCAACGGCTGCATTCGCAACATACTGAAGATCAGGTGGACAGACAAACTAAAGAACACTGATTTGTGGCAGCGGACAAACCAAGATCCCATCAATCAGCAGATTGCCAGGCGTAAATGGCGATGGATAGGACACATCCCGCGGAAACCCACACAGGACGTCACCCGGCACCTGGAGACGATCCTGCGAAGAGGAAATAAAGAAGTGCAACCTGTCGTGGGAAGAACTGAAAAAGGCTGCCCAGAATAGACTGCGATGGAGAGCTGTTGTTGAGGCCCTTTGTTCCACGGGGAATCCAAGAAGATAAGCAAGTAAGCAAACTATTCATTCACTTAACCACCAACATTTCCTGCCGGTACTAAGACTCGAGCCCACAACCTTTGTGGTTACAAGTCTGTCTCTATAACCATTAGGCCACACTCATTGAAAGCACCAAGTCGCACTGGACCGACTGTGGAAAAGTGTCTGTTTACCAGATCAACACATCTCTTCAATCTGTCAGATTCAAGAGATTCACTTGAGTCTTTTGAATCTGATAGAATTTATTTTACACAGGTATTCAGTTTTATGCATTTTATTCAAGTTTATACTTTTGTTGACATACAAAATTTTAAACAGTTCATTCTTCATTTGACTAATTGTTACGGCCCATAACCAAATGATAGCTTGTTATTTTAACTTAAACCAATAATGAGAATGGACCGAGCACATGAATAATCCAGACACTTGATGACGGTTTAAGAAGCCCATGTACCTACATTTACTCATGAGTAAACGAAACATTACAAAACACATCAAGAAGTATTTACAAAAATATTATCCAATAAACAAAAGAAAGAAACAACAGTAACAAGGCTAAGGAAACAGAACCCCAGCCTACACCTGTTTTCACAAGCAGATCTTACCTGCTCTCGATAAAAGAACAGGTGAGTCTTCCAGGAATCAGGAATACTAAATAAACAAAACATGAACTAATAATCAAAACCACTACCAGTTACTGATTAAGAAAAGTAACAAAGGACAATAAATACACAACTACTCAAAGATCAACATAAACAGAACTAAACTAGAATACATTGAAAAAGGCAAAACTCTCAAGGAACGGATAGCGGCGTCCGAGACACAATTGGATTGGATGGATCAAGAGAGAGCATTATTGTCAGCTAATAGGGGATTCCCCCTCAACACCACCTAGAGGCTGAAACAGATGAATACACAGATACCATAACATAACTCTAATCAATACATTGAGTCCAATTCTTGACTCTGGCTCCTTTACTCCTCTTTTAGTCTCTGGACATTAATTGGGAATTCAGCCTCTAGGGTGATTTAGTAACATTACAACAATCAGCACATTATACAGACTCTCAAACATGAGACGTTTCCTGAATGTGAAATTCATTCCACACAGTTACATACAAAAACAGTCCTCTCATCCATGAATACTCATGTGTCTCTTAAGAGTTACTTTGTACCTAAAATGTTTTCCACAGTGACCACATGTAAACGGTTTCTCTCCAGTGTGAATTACCATGTGCCTGTTAAGAAAACCTTTTTGGTTGAAACTTTTCCCACACTGTTGGCAGGTGAAAGGCTTCTCTCCAGTGTGAATCCTTATATGGGCTACAAAGTGTTGTTTTTGATAAAAACGCTTTCCGCACTGAGGGCATGTGTAACGTTTCTCTCCAGTATGAACTACCATGTGCTTTTTAAGACCTCCTTTTCGAGTGAAACTTGTTCCACACTGCTGACAGATGAAAGGTTTCTCTCCAGTGTGAACGGTCATGTGAGCTTTAAGGTTTACATCTCTAGCAAAACTCTTTCCACACTGAGAGCATGTGTAAGGTTTCTCTCCAGTGTGAATTATCATGTGTCTTTTAAGGCTTCCTCTTTTAGGGAAACTTATTCCACACTGCTGACAGATGAAAAGGTTTTCTTCAGTGTGAACTCTCATGTGCCGGTTAAGAAAACCTTTTTGGTTGAAACTTTTTCCACATTGTTGGCAGGTGAAAGGCTTCTCTCCAGTGTGAATCCTTATATGGTCTTCAAAGTGTTGTTTTTGATTGAAACCCTTTCCACACTGTGGGCATGTGTAGGGTTTCTCTGCATCATGAAGCCTCATGTGGTCTTTAAATTGTTCATGCTGATCAAAAGTCCTTGCACATTCTTGGCATATGAAAAGACCTTGTTCAACGTGAACGCTGTTGTGGTAATTAAGGCTCCATTTTCGTCTGAAACATTTTCCACACTGACGGCATGTGTAACGTTTCTCTCCAGTATGAATTACCATGTGCCTTTTAAGACCTCCTTTTCGAGTGAAATGTGTTCCACACTGCTGACAGATGAAAGGTTTCTCTCCAGTGTGAACGGTCATGTGAGCTTTAAGGTTTACATCTCTAGCAAAACTCTTTCCACACTGAGAGCATGTGTACGGTTTCTCTCCAGTGTGAATTATCATGTGTCTTTTAAGGCTTTGTTTTAGAGTGAAACTTATTCCACACTGAGAGCATGTGTAAGGTTTCTCTCCAGTGTGAGTTCTCATGTGCTGGTTAAGGCTTCCTCTTTTAGTGAAAGTTATTCCACACTGCTGACAGATGAAAAGGTTTTCACCAGTGTGAATTCTCATATGGACTGAAAGGTTTACTTTCCACCTGAAACTATTTCCACACTGAGGGCATGTGTGAGGTTTCTCTCCAGTGTGAACTCTCATGTGTCTTTTAAGGCTTTCTTTTAGAGTGAAACTTATTCTACACTGAGAGCATGTGTGAGGTTTCTCTCCAGTGTGAATTCTTTCGTGCCTTTTAAGAAAACCTTTTCGGGTGAAACTTTTTCCACATTGCTGGCAGGTGAAATTACTTCTAGTGCCTGTCTTTTTAGCCTTTTTTCCTGAGGAAGTATTTTTATCCTGTGAGCACTTAAAAGTTTTTTCTCCAGTCTTGAGATCATGATGATTCTTTTCCTGATCTGTCACTTCCATTTCATTCAGTACTTCATTCTCCTCTTTCGCCACCATTAGGTCTAAGGTGAAAGAGACAAACAAAAGTTAAGTATAGTTTAATGGCACAAGGGAACAGAGAACAAAACATTTACACATGTAAAACATCAAAATCAACATACAAGTAGATCCTATACCCAGGGGACATCAAAGTCAAAATCAGCTTTATTGTCAATTCTGACATATATACAGCACGTACATACAGACAGTTGAAATTCTGTAACTCTCAGACCCAAGGTGCAACCAGGTTAAATTAACAGAAACAACAAAATTATAAAATAAAATAAAAATAAAGTGGATTAAGGAGATAAAGAGATAAAGTCGCGATGGTAGAGATAGTGCAAACAATAGCCGGCAGCAATGTCACCCTGTAGCCTACGACTGGTTGCTCACGGATGCTAAGCAGAGACTGACTTGGTTGATGCTGGGAGTGGTGTTAGGAGGCCAGCAGGGGCTGCTCACCCTCTGGTCTATGTGGGTCCTACCGCCCTAGTATAGTGACGGGAACACTGTACTGAAATGAGCGCCGTCTTTCGGATGAGACGTAGACAATAGTCAAGTCAAGTCAAGTCACCTTTATTTATATAGCGCTTTTTACAATGTAGATTGTTTCAAAGCAGCTTTACAGGAAAAACAATATAAACAAAGTTTGTTTGGCTGAACAGAAGCCCCAAAAGAGCAGGCGAATCAATACAATTGATGAATTTTAAGTGTTAAGTTTCCCCAACTGAGCAAGCCATAGGCGACAGCGGCAAGGAAAAAACTCCGGCAGGTGACGTAACGAATGAAGAATAGAATGGAGAAAACCTTGGGAGAAACCAGGCTCAGTCGGGGGACCAGTTCTCCTCTGGCCAAAGCCAAACAGTACATGATTATTATATTGACAACAATTCAAGTCCAATATGAAGTCCAATTTGGTCCGGTTGGAGATGGGTTCATGATCGTCACAGGGGAGGGTCTAGTAGAGTCACGGTCTCCGCAGACACTTCAGGGTAGTGCTGTGCTCGTGTCCAGGTCCTTCATCTGATCTGGATACGGCCCGGATCCGGCTGACCACGGTAACCTCGGAATAAACAGAGAACAATATCAGCGTAGATGCCATTCTTCTTCTGATGTATCGAGTACATCAGGTGTTATGGGAATGTTCTCGGTTCCGGCTTATCTAAATTAGGCAGCCTAACAATCATTTTACATGATTTGGATTCAAATGTATGTATAATGTGTTATGTGTATGCCAGGTTGAAAAGATGTGTTTTTAGTCTAGATTTAAACTGACAGAGTGTGTCTGCTTCCCGAACTGTATTAGGAAGACTGTTCCAGAGTTTAGGAGCTAAATAGGAAAAGGATCGACCGCCAGCAGTTAACTTTGATATTCTAGGTATTATAAGCTGGTCAGTATTTTGGGATCGCAATAGACGTGAAGGACTATAATGTGTTAGGAGATCGCTCAAGTACTGGGGAGCTAAACCATTTAATGCTTTGTAAGTAATTAGCAAGATTTTAAAATGTATTCGGTGATTAATAGGAAGCCAGTGCAGGTTTGACAGAACTGGGCTAATATGCTCATATTTCCTGGTTCTAGTAAGAACTCGAGCTGCTGCATTTTGGACCAGCTGGAATTTGTTTATTAAGCGTGCAGGGCAACCACCTAGTAGAGCATTACAATAATCTAGCCTTGAACTCATGAACGCATGAACTAACTTTTCCGCATTTGTCTTAGAGAGCATATGTCGTAATTTAGATATATTTTTAAGATGGAAGAATGCCGTTTTACAGATGCTAGAAACATGGCTTTCAAATGAAAGATTGGTATCAAAGAGCACACCCAGGTTTCTAACTGACGACGAAGACTTGACAGAACAGCCATTGAGTGTTAGGCGGTAGTCTAGATTATTACGCGCTGAACTTTTTGGTCTAATAATTAGAATCTCTGTTTTTTCAGAATTAAGCAGTAGAAAGTTATTAGTCATCCAATTTTTTATATCGGTTATGCATTCAGTTAATTTAGTGAATTTGTTTGTTTCATCCGGATGAGAAGAAATATAGAGCTGAGTATCATCAGCGTAACAATGAAAGCTAATGCCATGCTTCCTAATAACTGCACCCACAGGAAGCATGTACAGGGTGAAAAGCAATGGTCCTAACACTGAACCTTGAGGAACTCCATACTGAACTTGTGACCGATATGACATCTCCTCATTTACTGCTACAAACTGATAACGGTCAGATAAGTATGATTTGAACCAGGCTAATGCAACTCCACTAATGCCAACATAATTTTCAAGTCTATTCAGAAGGATTTTGTGGTCAATTGTATCAAATGCAGCACTAAGGTCCAGTAACACTAACAGAGAGATACAACCACGATCGGACGATAAGAGCAAATCATTAGTAACTCTAATAAGAGCAGTCTCAGTACTATGATATGGTCTAAATCCTGACTGGAAATCCTCGTAGATGCTGTTTCTTTCTAGAAAGGAACATAGTTGTGAAGATATTGCCTTTTCTAGAATCTTTGACAAAAAAGGTAGATTCGATATCGGCCTGTAATTAACTAATTCTGTAGGATCAAGTTGTGGTTTTTTAATAAGCGGTTTAATTACGGCCAGCTTAAAGGTTTTTGGTACGTATCCTAATGACAAAGATGAATTAATAATATTAAGGAGAGGATCTATGATCTCTGGAAGCAACTCTTTCAGTAGCTTAGTTGGTATTGGGTCTAGCATACATGTTGTTGATTTTGATGATTTAACGAGTTTAGACAATTCTTCCTCCCCAATAGCAATGAAGGAGTGGAATTTTTCTTCGGGGACACTAAAATTTACTGTATTTTGTGATATTGTAGTAGACGGTTGCATGGTTATAATTTTCTCTCTAATATTATGAATTTTGCAAGTAAAGAAGTCCATGAAGTCATTACTGCTGTGCTGTTTTAAAGCATCTGGGGTTGAGGCTTTATTTCTTGTTAATTTAGTCACTGTCTCAAATAAATACCTAGGGTTGTATTTGTTTTCTTCTAAGAGGGTGGAAAAGTAAGCAGATCTAGCTGATTTTAAGGCTTTTCTGAATGCAATAGAGCTGTCTTTCCATGAAATGCGAAAAACCTCTAGCTTAGTTTTTTTCCAGCTCCGCTCCATTTTTCTGGCTGCTCTCTTGAGGGCCCGGGTGTGCTCGTTGTACCACGGTGTTGGACTATTTTCTTTAATCTTCTTTAAGCGCAACGGAGCAACAGTGTCTAAAGTGCTGGAAAAGAGAGAGTTAATAGTTTCTGTTGCAACATCAAGTTCTTCTAGGCTATCTGGGATGTTAAGTAGATCAAACTGATCAGGAAGATTATTTATAAAGCTATCTTTTGTGTTAGGAGTGATAGTTCTACTATATTTATAACAGGGAGTTAGTTTTTCGACTTTGGCTAAAGGTAGTCTACACGCAACTAAGTAATGATCTGAGATGTCATCGCTCTGCTGTAGAATTTGAACAGTATCAACATTGATCCCATGCGACAATATTAGATCTAAAGTATGATTATGAGAATGAGTGGGTCCTGATACATGTTGTGTAACTCCAATAGAGTTTAAGATGTCTCTAAATGCCAATCCCAATGCGTCTTTTTCATTATCTACATGGATATTAAAATCACCGACAATTATGACTTTATCTGCAGACATTACTAGTTCTGAGAGAAAATCAGCAAATTCTTTGATAAAGTCTGTATGGTGCCCTGGTGGCCTGTATAGAATAGCCAGCACAAAAGTTAAACAGGAATTATTACTTGCACTAGATAATTTTACATTAAGGACCATCGCTTCAAAAGAATTATATTTCAAATTAGACCTTTGAGCAGTACTGATCGTGTTACTATAAATTACAGCAACACCTCCTCCTTTACCTTTCAGACGAGGCTCATGTTTATAATAGTAATCTTGAGGGGTGGACTCATTTAAAGTGATATAATCGTCTGGTTTTAGCCAGGTTTCTGTCAAACACAGCACATCTAGTTTATGATCTGTAATTATATCATTTACAATAAGTGCTTTTGAGGAAAGGGATCGTATATTCAGCAACCCAAGCCTTATCATTTGTTCATTTGTGTTATAACCGTTCTTAGTTGTTTGTAAATCAATTAAATTTTTACCCTTAAACGGTTTTGAGAGTTTTTTGTATTTGCTAATTCGTGGAACAGACACAGTCTCTATAGGATATCTAGGAGAAAGAGTTTCTATGTGTTGTAATTTATCTGACCTCTGTGACGTGAGACAGCTAGCAGACGGTCGGTTTAGCCAGTTTGTCTGCTTCCTGACCTGGACCCCAGTTAGTCAAGGTTTAGCTCTAAGACTATATGCCAAATTACTAGAGAGAAGAGCGGCACCATCCCAGGTGGGATGAATACCATCTCTTTTCAACAGGTCAGGTCTGCCCCAAAAACTTTTCCAATTGTCTATAAACCCTATGTTACCCTATGTTAACCCAATAGTAGACATTTAGGGGGTGTTCAGAGGTCAGGTGCGTGGAGCAGAAGAGAGGAGAAGGGGCAGAGTCGGGAAGGAGTTCAATGCCCTGACAGCTTGGGGTATGAAGCTGTCCTTCAGTCTGCTGGTCCTTGCCTGGAGACTACGTAGTTTCCTCCCTGATGGCAGCAGACTGAAGAGGCTGTGCGATGGGTGGGTGGGGTCTCTAGCAATGATGAGGGCTTTGCGGGAGAGGCGGGTGTTGTAAATGTCCTGGAGGGGTGGGAGAGAGACACCAACGATCTTCTCAGCTGCTCTAACTACGCGCTGAAGTGCTTTTTGGCAGAACGAGTTGCAGGTCTGTAGAAGGTGTGCATAATGGGGGCTGGGGCTCCAGCTCTTCTCAGCTTACGGAGAAAGTAGAGTCGCTGCTGAGACTTCTTGGTCAGTGCTGTAGTGTTTGCGGTCCAGGAGAGGTCTTCCGTGATATGTACACCCAGAAATTTGGTGCTCCTCACTCTTTCCACGGTCGCACCGTTGATGGTCAGAGGAGCGTGCTGGGTGTTCATTCTCCTGAAGTCAACAACAATCTCCTTGGTCTTCTCCGCGTTCAGAGAGAGATTGTTGTCACCGCACCACCTGGCCAGGCGGCTCACCTCGTTCCTGAAGTTTTTCTCATCACCGTTGCTAATGAGTTGCTAAAGAGACCAACTACAGTTGTGTCGTCCGCAAATTTAATGAAGAGATTGCTGTTGTGTATCGGAGTGCAGTCATGGGTTAGCAGAGTGAAGAGAAGGGGGCTCAACACACATCCTTGAGGGGCTCCGGTGTTCATAATGATGGAGCTGGATGTGTTACTGCTGACCCAAAGAGCCTGAGGTCTTCCCGTCAGGAAATTCAGCAGCCAGTTGCACAGCGATGTGTTGAGTCCCAGCTGTGACAGTTTTTGAGTGAGCTGTTGAAGGATGATTTTATTGAATGCTGAACTAAAATCTATGAACAGCATTCTGACATACTTGTCTTTTTTGTCCAGATGTGTGAGTGCTGAATGGACGGCAGTGGCGATGGCGTCATCAGTCGAGAGTTTTGACCGGTATGCAAATTGGTAGGGGTCCAGGGAGGGGGGAAGACAGACTTAATGTGGTGCATGACTAGCCGCTCAAAGCACTTCATAAGGATGGGAGTAAGTGCGACTGGGCGGTAGTCATTGAAGCAGGATGGAGATGATTTCTTAGGGACTGGAATGATGGTGGTTGCTTTAAAGCATGTGGGTACAACAGGGGTGTCAAACTCAATTGCACAGGGGGCCAAAATCCCAAAAAAATTTAGGTCGCGGGCCGAACAGGATAAACATTTATTGAAAACACAAACTAAACTTTTAAAACGTACCTTTTTTTTTTTTAATTAGATGTGAATAAAAACAGACAGAAATATTATTCTGGAATAAATCAACTTATACCTTAAATAACTTAAAAATATAAAAATATTTTAAAAATACTTTAAAAAAATTTAAATATATCCTGTCTAAATTATACAAGTTAGAAATAAAGTAAACAAGTAAAGTAAAAGTAAGTAAAAGTTAAAAGAACAAACATTCAAATTTCTTTACTCTTATGTCATTTTATATAAAACTTAAAAAGATTTATATATAAAAGATTTTGCTCTCCATAAAAATATATCCTGTCAAAATTATACAAATTCAAAATATGGACATGCTGCATAACGAAACCTGGAAATCTAAATACAATTTTTGCTTTTCAGCAATAACAAATCAAATCATTCAATTGAATTTGCTCTTATATCATTTGTCTTATAGTGCCGTCTTATTAAATTATTTAATTACTGCCACATTAGCTCCGCAAATGAGACACGGGTATACCGGCAGTATGTCAGTAAACATATACCGTATTATCCTGCATATAACCCATGGGTTATAGCAGATTTTACAAACTATATCACATTTTTTTTTACACGTAATAATATTTCAATATATTTGTTACGTCCCTAAGGACGTAATGTTTGTTTTTTTGCGCTGTATTTTCTTTCTGCCGCTTTTACTATCACTCTGACAGCTGGCGCTGATATGCTGTCTGACCTGTCAATCATGCAAGAAGACGTTCTGCCATGAGGGCGGGCTCTTCTCGTCTGATGATCAACACTTGCATTTCGCGCACAAGTACTGTGTACCGAGCCTGAACAGTTATGGATAATTGACAATAACAATCGCGCGGCGCGAGCGCGAAGCATCATTAGCCACTTCCTGTTTAATACAGGAAGTGTTCGGCGGGTCAGCTGGAGCGCGGGACATCTCGCGGGCCATTAATAAAATGCTCTCACGGGCCGGACATAATTACACGCCGGGCCGGATGTGGCCCGCGGGCCTTGAGTTTGACACCTATGTGGTACAACAACGTGTCTCAGTGAAGACATCAGTGAGGTCCTTTGCACAGTCTCTCAATACACGTCCAGGACTGTTTTCAGGAGCTTTGTGTGTGTTGACCCTGCTGAGGGATCTTCTCATGCTGATCATGGACAGTGACAACATCTGGTCATCTGTGCAGTGGTGCTGTTGTGTGCCTCAAAGCGAGCGAAGAAACTGTTCAGCTCATTTAGCAGGGGGTGGTGCTGTCACACGTCCTTCCAGGGGCTTTGTAGTCGTGAGGGTCTGAATTCCCTGCCACAGGCTCCTTGAGTCTCTGCTGTCGCTGAAACAGTGGGCTATCCTTCTGGAGTACTGTCTCTTAGCCTTCCTGATATCACGTGACAGGTTGGCCCATGCTGTCCTCAGGCCCATGTCATCTCCAGCTCTGAAGGCAGCATTAGGCAGCACTCAGCGTCTCCGTCGCGGATGTAACCCGATGCTTCCGACAGGTAAATATCCGCAAGGCTGCGTACTGATGGTACTGATGGCATCCCAGGTTGTGTGCTCCGAGTATGCGCATTACAACTAGCTGGTGTCTTCACAGACATTTTCAAACTCTCCCTCTGTCTTTCTGTGGTTCCCTCGTGCTTCAAAAAATCCACCATTGTGCCAATACCAAAGAAAAATAAAACCACATGCTTAAATGACTGGAGGCCCATTGCTCTCACACCCTTCTTCAGCAAGTACTTTGAGAAACTCGTCAGAGATTACATCTGCTCTGTCCTGCCTTCATCATTGGATCCGCTTCAATTTGCATATCGTAGTAACCGTTCTACAGATGATGCTATTGCTTTCACCTTACATATTGCTCTCTCCCACCTAGAAAACAAGAACACATATGTGAGAATGCTGTTTGTGAACTACAGCTCTGCATTTTACACAATAGTGCCCTCTACAATTGTTGTGAAGCTCCAGAATCTGGGACTAAACAGATCTCTGTGCAGCTGGATCCTGGACTTCCTGACAGGCAGAAGTCAGGTGGTCAGAATGGGCAACAATACATCACCCCCGCTGACCCTCAACACTGGTGCTCCTCAGGGCTGTGTCCTCAGCCCACTCCTGTACTCCCTGTACACACACATGACTGTACAGCCACACACAGCTCCAACGTCATAGTCAAATTTGCAGACGACACAACGGTGATAGGCCTGATCACCGACAACGATGAGATGGCCTACAGAAAGGAGGTATGCACTCTGACTAAATGGTGAGAGGGAGAACTACCTCTCACTCAACATCGACAAGACCAAGGAGCTGTTGGTGGATTTCAGGAGACAGAGCCAAGAACACAGACCCATCACCATCGACAAGACACCTGTGGAGCGGGTAAGCAGCTTTAAGTTCTTCGGCGTCAACATCAGTGAGGATCTCACCTGGACTGCACACACTGAAGCAGTGCTAAAGAAGGCACATCAATACCTCTTCTTCCTCTACATGTGCACCATAGAGAGCATCCTGAGAGGCTGCATCACTGCCTGGTTTGGAAACAGCACTGCTGGCAACCGTAAAGCTCTGAAGAGGGTCGTGTGAACTGCCAGCCACAGGTGTTGTTGTTGTTGGAGGTGAGCTTCCCTCCCTCCAGGACATCTACACCAAGCGGTGTGTAAGGAAAGCCAGGAGGATCATCAGTGACTCCAGCCACCCGTCCCACAGACTGCTCTCTCTGCTGCCATCAGGAAGACGTCTTCGCAGCATCCAATCCCGCACTAGTCGACTCAGGCTTTTTCCCACAGACTATCAGACTACTGAACACTCAAAACTAATACACTACAGCATACTCCCACAATATTGCATGCCACACACCGCACTTAACTTTAACAGTCAACACTGGACTACATCTATATCTGGACTACCTGTCCAGGCGGAAGTAGCGGAGCGATCGATCTGTCGTCCAAGGGAAGAAGTAGCGGAGCGATCAAGCCATATGCAGCCATCAAAAGAGCCATATATGGCCAACCTATAGCCATAGGTTCCCGACCCCTGAACTATATGTATGTGCACATTGCACTTTTTCTCTTCTGTTTTTTACTTGCTTGTATGGTTATGTTAACTATTGCTGCAATTTTCTGGAGCACGCTCCCAAGAATTTCACTCACCAAGGCACATGTGCTGTGGTGATGTGACAATAAAACTGACTTGACTTGATTAAGTGTCTTCAGAAGTCTGTAGACATTCCATGTCAACCACGGCATTTGGTTGAGCAAGACGGTGATGGCCTTTGTGACTGTTACATCCTCAGGGCACTTGGAGATGTATGAAGTGACAGTCTCCGAGTACTTCTTAAGGTCTATGGTGTTATGGTAAGTTGCAGCCTGTTTAAACATGTCCCAGTCAGTGGTGTGGAAACAGTTTTGAAGTGCCTCTGATGACCGTTTTGGCCAGACTTGAATTTGTTTATGGACTGGTTTGGTGAATATCATGAGTAGTCTGTATGCTGGCATTTACATAACAGTGATGTGATCTGAAGCACCAAGGTGTGGGAGGGGAAGGGCTTTGTAAGCTCCTCTCTGTGAGGTGTACACAAAGTCCAGAGTGTTGTTTCCACGTGTTGGGAAGTCAATGTGCTGGTGAATTTTTGGAAACATACTCTTTAAATCTGCATGATTGAAATTACCAGCCAAGATGACAAAAAAACCTGGTGGGCTGTCTTCTGCTCGCTGATGTGTTGATAAAGATTTTTCAGTGCCTTACTCCTGTTGTTGTTGGAGCAGGGGGGGGGGGGGTGTATACAGCAACAAGTATAACAGCTGTATATTCCCGCGGTAGATAAAACGGCTGACACTTAATAATCGTAAACTCCACTAGAGGCGAGCACGTCTCGGCACCACGCATCATTGGTGTAAACACAGAGCCAGCCGCCACGGGTCTTCCTTCAACGACCACTCTGTCCACTCGATGGCAAGTTAGCCTTTCACTTTAGCCAGAACAATGGTGGGGATAGCAGGCTTGAGTGGGTTAGCCGCTAGCCTCACCCGGATACCTCCACGCTTCCCCCTCTTCTGTTTCCTCTCACCCCGTTTGTGGCGCCTCCACTGTGGGAGAGGTGCAGTAGTGGGGGACGGTGAAGGAGTAGATCTTATTCCCGCAGATCTTGTACGAGCGCCGAGCTAGGATTGAAAACTGTAGTTTAGTTAACAATCATCCGTATACAGTTCTCTCCATCACTTAATCACAGTCAGCCTTCTCCTACAATTATTCTCTTCCTTTCCTCCCTTCCAAGAGGTCTTCTGAGTTCTTAGTGCCAATCATAATCTAACTTGTCCCTGAGACCCAATCCCCTCTCACCTTTCATAGGAGAGCTCACTAACATTGCCATCTGCTTTGACTCAAACATATTACTGCGTTAAACACTAGTACAATAACTTCTCAGAAAAAAAAAACAACTTTAAAGAGATCGAGCCTCAGCTAGGTAAGAAAAAGTAACTCAAAAGTAATATAAAGCATTAATTTCCATAAGAAGTAAGCAAGTAACGCAATTAGTCCCTCTCTTCTAGCCTCATTTGATCTCAAACGACTCGTCACCACAGGTACTCACAAAACGGGCAACCAACTCGACTTGATCTACACACTCAACTGCATCGCTGACGACACTCTGGTAAAACCTTTGCATGTGTAATGGAGGTGTTTTGTGGGAATTTTATTTTGATGGGTTGCTGTCTGTGTGGTCGGCGGGAGATGCTGAGGAGAGGAGAAGAAGATATCCATATTGGGATTGACACGTTGTGATCGCGATCCAAGGAAGTCAGTGTTGTAGTGGTACATAAACAGTTCACTAGTAGGATTTAGTGTAGCTGTTATTATCTAGTGCAGGGGCGCCCAAACTTTTTCCTATGAAGGGCCAAAAATCAAACTTGATTGAGAGCCGTGGGCCAAAAGTAAATTTTGCATAATAAATCAAACTGTATTACATTAAAGTTGCTATGAGTTTATTTCATAATATTTAAAATAAATATAAAACAACTTTAATCTGATTAACTAATGCAGTTTTATTTGTAAAGCTTTGCATTTTAATGAACAATTTAAATGGGCAACAATCCCCAAGTGTTCAATGTACAATACAGTTCAGTGCCAAATACACAATCAATAATAAAACTATGTGGTTGCAATATCAGTGACCTAATGAGAGATATGAAGCTGGTCCTTATTTTTCAGAAGTTGTTCAAGATTGGTCTGCAGCTGACTTACAGACAAAGACAATATTTTATGTAGGTGAGAGTCAGTTATTTGGCTTCTTAGTTTACTCTTGTTCAAGTTCATCAGACTGAAAGTCTGCTCGCAGAGGTAGGTACAGTAATCCCTCGCCACTTCGCGGTCTCAGTGCATTGCGGATTTTTCAAAAATAGTCATCAAAAAATAAAATTTCAAAAATACCGCCATGTACAGCCGTATTGCGGAAAGCAGCGTTATTTAATCATGATGCGAGAGAGAAACGGTTTCCCAGGACGCCAAACAAAGAGAGAAACTATCTCAGAGGCTTTGTACACACCCACAGCACTCAGACAAGACACGTGATTGGTTCCCGGCGCGAGCTCGACCAATGAGACCACGAGTGGATGTACCCCGTAAGCTGATTGGCTGATCATACTTCGCGGATTTTCACCTATCGCGATAGTTCCGGTCCACATTAACTGCAATAAATGAGGGATCACTGTACTGCCAAACAGAGACCGTATCACTGATGGTGAAGGACGCAGCAGCGTGCTCTGTTCAGATCGAAGTCCAGCAAGCAGCTCGTGAGCCTTCTGTTTTCGCGCCTCGCCGCTGTACTTTGAGAAAGCTGCACAATGTTTTGTTTCATAATGGATATTCCACGATGGATATTGTACTCTTTTAAAACAGCAACAGACTGCTCTTCCTGTTCAAACTCATCTTCCCCAGTTTTTTTTTTAAATATCTCTTGTCTGTGTGCCACTGCCTTGATTTCTCCATTATTGCGTTTAATTTGTTTACGTTTATTGACGTCATGTGTCGCAAAGCACGCAGTGCTACGCCTTGAATTGCGCATTTACAATAAAATGTTTTATTAATTTACATTTAATTTCAGATTACTCTTGAAAGATACTATTCGGAAATCCATTGCCGCTTGTATATATATTCTTTCATTTTTCTTATTTGTACCTATATTCTTTTCTTTGTCTTAATTTCTTTTCCCTTTCTTATTTGTGGGATTTTTATTAGTTAAAACCTTTCTGTACTCTTCTGTATTTTTCCATCGAGTAAGGATGAATATTGTCAGCACTTCTCAACAGATAGAGAATGTTATCAGAATGTTTTGGTTTATAGTTGGAGCCTGAGCCGAGTTCAGCCTTGGAAGCTGTGTATTTGTGTGTGTGCGTTAATATGGTCTGTATTGGTGAGGTGATTAACTGGCACCATAAAACTTGTTGTTCTCGACAAGCCACGTCACAAACCCGTCAACCATGTGATCAACAAAGATATACTTCAGACTGTCTGCTCTCGAGTGGAAAATTACTAGTTTTGTTTATCTGTCTTTCTTAGCCAATCAGAATCATTTAAACGTCATCATTGACGTAGTTAGCACCCTCTGTTAGAGTATAATTGCTGTAACAATGTTATTGTATTTGGGGCGGCCTACGAACTCCTTGTGAGACCTGAAGCTGGCTTCTGCTGATGAAACTGCAAACTAAACTTCACTAAAATTTCTTCTATTGACTGCACTTCTGACTCCTGGTCTTCATTCAACATATCTGGTCCACGGGTCTTAACTGTAAATTCCCCTACACTCTGTTGTAGTTCAACTATAAAACAAACAAAATTGTTATGTCAAATTAGAAATGACAATCTGTGTCGAAGGTATCTCGCACTCTCTCTCTCTCCTCAGACGGTACGGCGGGCCAAATCAAAGGTTACTAGTTTGAGCACCTCTGATCTAGTGGAATCGGAGACGTTGTAGAAGCCGAAGTTTTGCTTGCGTCATCGGACGAAGAACAGTGTAGGAGACTGGCTGAGAGAACGAGAGAGATACTGGAGCCGTGAGCCTCATTTGGATGCTGATTGATTTTTTTGCATTACTTTTGACTAAGTCCTACGTGTTTTTGCTCTGGATAATCCCCCAGTTGTGCCATAGAGAGACACTGATCTGTTCCTGCGATAGGAGTGATCCTTTTCTTTAATAAAGATTATTTTGAGTTTAAGCATCTTTGGAAGAGACTGATGATTCTGTTTATTACCCTGCCATCCTTTCGACATCTCATTATACTGTCTCAGCTGTTCGTTCGTTCGTTATCATCAGTCATCACAAGTCACCACTACTACAGACTGGTACTAGAGTTTGTTAAACACACACATACACACGTTTCAACGAACCTTTACTGATAAGAACTGAGTTATTGAATGATTTGAACTGTGATCTGAATTGAGTCATTTGAATTGTGTAATTTGAATTTACTCACCTGAGTTGAACTGTAAGAGTTTATTTGACATGCATTTGTAAAATCAGTTGTGACAAGCTTATTAACAGTTAACAGTTTAATTTAAAGGTTGAAAAGAAGTTTAAAGAACATGTATTTCATTTCATTTTTAAATTAAATTTTTGAACCAGTTAAATAAATATCTCATTGTTAAATGTAACAGTCTTGTTACTTTTACACGTCTCTGATAATTTCTTTATTACATTTCATATACAACTTAATACCCCTGCTCCACCAACCCTTTTACCAGTCTTTTCAAGCGACACCTGCGCTCTGTTGTTTCATCATCTCTGGATGTGAATACTGCAACAGAAACTTTATGTTCGACTCTAACGTCTTGTCTAGACAATATCTGTCCACTCTCTTCCAGGCCAGCGCATGCTACTCCCTCTAACCCAGTGCTTCTCAAATAGTGGGGCGCGCCCACCTGGGGAGGCTCGAAGCAATACCAGACCCCGGGGAACATGCTTTTTACTGCACCAGAAAAAAAGAGCACACAGCACAGAGCAGAAGATATGAAGTGGTCATTTCCAGACTATATTAATGCAACACCTTTATGCTGGACTTCCTTCTATCCAGTGCAATCAAACCCCTGCAAATGATCCAAAACGCCGCAGCTCGCCTGGTCTTCAACGAACCCAAAATGCACACGTCACTCCACTCTTCAGCTTCCCAATTGCAGCTCGCATTAAATTCAAAGCAGAAGCAGAAGATAAGTGGTCATTTCCAGACTGTATTAATGTAAAACAGATAGGAAAACCGCAGAGTGAGTGACGTGTATAAGGCGAGCAGCGCTGACCTTCTCTGCAGAAACTTTGCCTGTATGTGAACGGCCTTCTTGCAAGAATAAAATACTTCCAAAGTTTGGTTTCAGTGACCAATGAAAATCAGACAAATTTAATTTAAACATGAAAATAAATTAAGACAAATAATATGATTTGCGTTCTTTAAAATACTTACAAATGCAGTGAAAATACAGACTCGTTCTGGAAAAAGTGTTTTCACTGCATCTCTAATGTTCAGGTGTTACAATGATAGTAAAGCACTTTTGAGGAAGAATGGGGGAAAAGATTTTGTTCTCCATTACAGAAGTGGATTTTGTGTTTAATGTCACACAGAATAATGATTTTGGCTATTTCTGCATTAATCACTGTAAAAAAAATCTGTTACTATACATTATATTGATGATTGTATTCTCTATTTCTGTAGAGCTGCACGTTTCAATAAGGATCAAATGTGAATGAAACCAACCTGTTTGTTCCTCAGTTTCTTCTTGTTTCACTCTGATTGTTTCTTCAATCTTCACGTCTTCACTTTCTTCTTTAATTAACACCATCTTTATATCTTCATTTTCTTCTTTCAAAAACTCCATCTTTATAATTGTGTCACAGTCTGTGTGTGTTTGTCCTGTTTAAGATGAGAATAATGAACAGACAGACAAATAAATAAACTCTAAATCTCTGAGCGTCTCAATCAGATTCTGGTTCAGAAGAAAGTTACAGTTAAATGGACATGATCAGAAAAAACAACAACTCTATAGTTTATTAAAAAAAAACTATACAGACACTTCATATTTAGGCATTTATGATTTACATGTGTTATATAATAAATTATATGGATTATATGATATAATTACACTCGTGAAAACAGCAGTTTTGTTAAAGTTGTGTTTGTTTGTTCTTCATTGACACTGTTTGAGCAGCGCGAGTCGAGCTTCGATTCATTTAATCGTTTGATTCAATTGACTCGGAGTTAATAAAGCTCTGTTTCTCCATCGGTTTCTCTTCAGGGACTGAATTCATGTTTATGATGAACTGATTCACGATAAGAGAGAGAAACGAGACGCTATTTCCTGTTACTCGAGCGTGAACGCGCTTTACTCACACAAATATCCTTCATTAAAGTTAGAGAATGCATTACAATGTTACACTCAAACGCTTAAAATACAAACCTTTCTCCAGAAGAATCACAACAGACGCGGGAGCGCGACGCAGCCTTATGACGTCACACCAACATTACCATAATACAAGTCACATTCACAAACACAGAAGTATTATTACGGTTTCATATTATCATACATGTGTCCGAATCAAAACACAAATAAGAGTCGGTGAGTTTGAACATTTAAAATGTTGACAATACGAAATGTATTTGAGTCTAAAAATTGGTATTAAATGTGTAAAGTGCTATTTTTAAATTAAAAGGAGCAATAGAAAAAAAGTTATCGTATTAAATATAATCCATTCAACACCAGCTTTTACTGCTGAAAGGTTCAGTCCAATTAAAAAAAGTTCACTTATTTTCATCAAGCTTGTACAGACTGATCACAGACACAAAGATGAAGCTTTCATTTGCCAGACTGAGAAGTTCTTGTGCTAGTGTTTTGTAGGGGATTTACACAGGGGCGATTCTAGGATTTTGATTTTAGGGGGGCTCAGCCCCCAATAAGGGTATGATTAAAAAAATATTATTTGACTATTAGGGTAGGGTGGTATGCTACTAACCTTACTGCAATCCACTATTCCAGGGGTGGCCAACCTGTTCAGCATGATGAGCCACAAAATAAAGCTCATGACTGCGGAGAGCCGCATAAAAAGTTGAATTTGCATTTGTTAATGGGTTTTGAAATTAGAAAGGTCTCACACATATATCACACATTTTATATGTTTATAAATAAAAACTTTATACATTTTACTTATGACACCCGCGAGCTATATGAGCATACAGAGAGAATGCGTCTGTGAATTATATATGCGGGAAAAAAATGGTATATCATCTCATTGACGGTGACCGGAAGTATAAAAAGTAAGCAACGGTTTGGTAATGTAGTGATCGGTTGGAAAACGTCTCCGGTTACTATCATAACCTCTGTTATTTTATCATATTCCGTTTAGAGAAGTATGAAGGAAATTATATTTATATCGTCTGGCAGCCAGATCTGCATCGCGCTACGATTGGCCAGTTGTCAACTGCTGTTATCCATAAGGTTTCAGAAATGACGTGAAGGGGAGGAGTTCCCAAATGCATTTCATTAAACATCTCGTTCCCACTCTCGAAAGGGAACGCGCTTCTGCGCGCCTCTATTTGAATTCGGTAAAAACATCATGTCCACGTGAGCGGCGGCTGATCTTGGCAGGATACATGTAAATTTATGGTATTTTTTCCGTAGACAAAAAGGTCTCCGCGGGCCGGATGAGAGCCGCAAAAGAGCAGTCAAAGAGCCGCATGCGGCCCGCGAGCCGCGGGTTGGCCACCCCTGCACTATTCCATGATTACATTATGTAAACTGCAATACATTTATGACAAAGAACTGCACCGATGCAGGTGTAATATCATAGCATTAGCAATCTATCAATAAATGCACGCACACACGACACACACCTTGATGTTCACTCTGCTCGGCGCCCCTGCAGATTGAAAAATGCGCTAAAACCAAGCAGACTCAGATAAGGGGAGGAGCCGAAACTTGATTCTAGGATTTTGACGGCTTGCCGCCGTTTCAAATGAGTTTTTTTAAAGGGGACTGAAGCGATCAAAAATTTATTAATCAAATATATTTTTTAGGGGGGCTGGGCAGAAGTTGAAGCCCCCCTAAAAAGGGCCTAGTGACGCCCCTGGATATACAGTTAAAACTCCAGGACCAGCTATGTTGAATGAAGACCAGGAGTCAGAAGTGCAGTCAATAGAAGAGATTTTAGTGAAGTTTAGTTTGCAGTTTCATCAGCAGAAGCTTGAAATTTCACAAGGAGTTTGTAGGCCGCCCCAAAATTTCTTCTATTGACTGCACTTCTGACTCCTGCTCTTCATTCAACATATCTGATCCTCATGTCTTAACTGTAATTCCCCTACACTCTCCCCCAGTGATCTTCCTGTTAGTGGTCAACTGGGTGATGCATCAGACAACTAAAATAGGAAAAAACAGAATCCAGTGGTCCCGACTCATTTCCTTGAAGACTTGGACTTTGCGGACACCTTGTGTCTGATGTCCCAGAAATGCCAACATATGCAAAAGAAAACTGATAACCTAGCCCAAGCAGCATCCAAGACTGGACTACAGATCAACCTAGAGAAAACCCTGTTAAAAAAAGCAGCAGAAGCCAATCACACTAGGAGACAGCGAGCTGAAAGAAGTCACCTCTTTCACTTGCCTGGGCAGCATTGTATGAGCAACAATTGGTTCTGACATAGACATCAAAGCCAGAATCAGGAAAGCTAGATTAGACAAGAGATGCCTTTAGACCAGTCTGGACGTCATCATCCCAAAAAAATGTGAATTTTCAACAGCAACGTTAAGTCTGTCCTACTCTATGGCTCAGAAACCTGGAGTCACCAACACCCTAACACGGGGGTCAGCAACCCGCGGCTCTTTCACCCCCTTCAAGTATCCGTGATTGGTCCATTATCGCTCCGCCCACGGTCGACAGAACAATTGCTCCGCAACCCCAACGATTGAACGATTGCTCCGCACACCGTGTTTTTTTGGTGCAATATGGCTCTTTCAACAGTTTGGGTTGCCGACCCCTGCCCTAACAAACAAACTCCAAGTATTCGTCAATGGCTGCCTTCGCAACATACTGAAGATCAGGTGGACAGACAAACTAAAGAACACTGATTTGTGGCAGCGGACAAACCAAGATCACATCAATCAGCAGATTTCCAGGCGTAAATGGCGATGGATAGGACACATCCTGTGGAAACCCACACAGGACGTCACCCGACACTTGAGGACAATCCTGCGAAGAGGAAATGAAGAAGTGTAACCTGTCGTGGGATGAACTGAAAAAGGCTGCCCAGAATATACTGCGATGGAGAGCTGTTTTTGAGGCCCTTTGTTCCACGGGGAATCCAAGCAGATAAGCAAGTAAGCAAACTATTCATTCACTTCCCGCCGATACTAAGACTTGAGCCCACAACTTTGTGGTTACAAGTCTGTCTCTATGACCATTAGGCCACACTCATTGAAAGCACCAAGACCAAGACTGGCCCGAGCGTAGAAAAGTGTCTGTTTGCCAGATCAACACATCTCTTGAATCTTGACAGATTCAAGAGATTCACTTGAGTCTTTTGAATCTGATAGAATTTATTTTACACAGGTATTCAGTTTTATACATTTTATTCAAGTTTATACTTTTGTTGACATGTAAAATTTTAAACAGTTCATTCTTCATTTGACTAATTGTTACGGCCCATAACCAAATGATAGCTTGTTATTTTAACTAAAACCAATAATGGGAATGGACCGAGCACGTGAATAATCCACAGACACTTGATAACGGTTTAAGAAGCTCATGTACCTACATTTACTCATGAGTAAACAAAACATGTCAACAAATATTCACAAAAATATTATCCAATAAACAAAAGAAAGAAACAACAGTAACGCAGCTAAGGAAACAGAACCCCAGCCTACACCTGTTTTCACAAGCAGATCTTACCTGCCTTCGATAAAAGAACAGGTGAGTCTTCCAGGAATCAGGAATACTAAATAAAAAAAACATGAACTAATAATCAAAACCACTACCAATCACCGATTAAGAAAAGTAACAAAGGACAATACACAACTACTCAAAGGTCAACATAAACAGAACTAAACTAGAATACAATGAAAAAGGCAAAACTCAAGGAATGGATAGCGGTGTCCGAGACACAATGGGATCAGATGGAGATCGAAAGAGATTATTATTGTCACCGACAACTTTATATCCGGAATCCCAGATGAAGTCTCCTATTCCCCCTCAACACCACCTAGAGGCTAAAACAGATGAATACACAGATACCATAACATAACTCTAAATCAATACATTGAGTCTAATTCTTGACTCTGGCTCCTTTACTCCTCTTTTAGTCTCTGGACATTAATTGGGAATTCAGCCTCTAAGGTGATTTAGTAACATAACAACAATCAGCACATTATACAGACTCTCAAACATGAGACGTTTCCTGACTGTGAAATTCATTCCACACCGTTATATACAAAAACAGTCCTCTCATCCATGAATATGCATGTGTTTCTTAAGAGTTACTTTGTAACTAAAATGTTTTCCACAGTGACCACATGTAAACGGCTTCTCTCCAGTGTGAATTACCATGTGCTTTTTAAGACTTCCTTTTTGAGTGAAACTTATTCCACACTGCTGACAGATGAAAGGTTTCTCTCCAGTGTGAGCTCTTATGTGCCTGTTAAGAAAACCTTTTTGGTTGAAACTTTTCCCACATTGTTGGCAGATGAAAGGCTTCTCTCCAGTATGAATCCTTATATGGTCTACAAAGTTTCCTTTTTGATTGAAACCCTTTCCACACTGAGGGCATGTGTAGGGTTTCTCTCCAGTGTGAGTTCTCATGTGTCTTTTAAGGCTTTGTTTTAGAGTGAAACTTATTCCACACTGCTGACAGATGAAAGGTTTCTCTCCAGTGTGAGCTCTCATGTGCCTGTTAAGAAAACCTTTTTGGTTGAAACTTTTTCCACATTGTTGGCAGGTGAAAGGCTTCTCTCCAGTGTGAATCCTTATATGGTCTACAAAGTGTCCCTTTTGATTGAAACCCTTTCCACACTGAGGGCATGTGTAGGGTTTCTCTGCATCATGAAGCCTCATGTGGTCTTTAAATTGTTCATGCTGATCAAAACTCCTTCCACATTCTTGGCATGTGAAAAGGCCTTGTTCAATGTGAACCCTGATGTGGCAATTAAGGCTCCATTTTCGGCTGAAACATTTTCCACACTGACGGCATGTGTAACGTTTCTCTCCAGTATGAATTACCATGTGCTTTTTAAGACCTCCTTTTTGAGTGAAACTTGTTCCACACTGCTGACAGATGAAAGGTTTCTCTCCAGTGTGAGTTCTCATATGGGCTTTAAGGTTTGCTTTCCACCTGAAACTCTTTCCACACTGAGGGCATGTGTGAGGTTTCTCTCCAGTGTGAATTCTCATGTGTCTGTTAAGAAAACCTTTTTGGGTGAAACTTTTTCCACATTGTTGGCAGGTGAAATTACTTCTAGTGCCTGTCTTTTTAGCCTTTTTTCCTGAGGAAGTATTTTTATCCTGTGAGCACTTAAAAGTTTTTTCTCCAGTCGTGAGATCATGACGACTCTTTTCTTGATCTTTCTCTTTCATTTCATTCAGTACTTCATTCTCCTCTTTCGCCACCATCAGGTCTAAGGTGAAAGAGACAAACACAAATGAAGTCTAGTTTAATGGCACAAGGGAACAGAGAACAAAACATTTACACATGTAAACCATCAAAACCAACATACAAGTACATCCTATACCCAGGGGTGTTGACTACTCTTAAAAGTTTAATCTGGATCATAACGATCTGAATTTGGAAATCCAATGTTTTGCCATCCAAGATCAGGTGCATTTTACTTTTTGCACACTTTTACTTTGTACAGATAACCAATTCTGGATTTAAACAGAAGACTAGGAAAGCTTCAGACCCAGACGGTGTTTCATCTGCTTGTTTAAAAGCCTGCGCTGACCAGCTGCCCCCAATCTTCACCTGGAGTAGAATCAAGTTCCCTGAAGTTTCAAACTCTACATTATCATTCCGGTCTCCAAAGAACTAACTCAAGGGACTTTTTGATTAAAGGCCGGTCACTCTCACATCTTAGGTCATAAAGGGCCCGTCAATACGGAGACGGGAATCACTGTATCCGCATACATTTGTTATTGGATTGGCGTTCCGTCCACACGGATCCGGCGTTTTGGGAGACTAAATCCGCTCTCTTTTGATACCGGGTCCTAAAGTGGATAGATCTAAATCCGACACCCTTGCGGTCTCGTGTGGACGGCCAATCCGTAAATTTTTTGTGAGCCAATGATGTCATCACATCACGTGTAACAGCAAGAGTGTTGCCAGATTGGACTGAAGATTTCCAGGCCAACTACAGCTTAAAACCTGCCCATTTAAAAAAATACCAGCCCAAAGTAATAAAAAATGTTGAGCTATTTTATGCATCAAAAACCATCCCTCATTTTATCAACCAGCTCAATGCATTTTTTCCCAGTCGGACGTGACCAAAAGGTAAATCGCAATCTGGCAACACTGAACAGCAACAACAATGCGCATGTTTAAAGTCTTCTTCTCTGTGTATAGTTTATTATCTGTGGCAGAATTACAGCGCCCCATACTGTTCTGGCATATATACTACACCGTTATCAGTCTGTTTTAGTGGTCTCGTGTGGACGCTGATATTTCTTGTGCTGACGGCGTGTTTATGATCGGATAGGGAATGCACCAACATCATGTGGACGTGGCCAAAGTCATTCAAGAGACTAGTGTTGGCTCACTATCAGCACTTCTGAAGTTTGCAGATGACGCCACAGTCATTAGTCTTTGAACAGCTGTCTGCTGCAGTCATAACAACTTGGAGCAGAACACAGTCAAAACAGTGGAAATGATTGTGGACTTTAGAAGAAACAGCCCTAAACTCTCCCCATCTTGAACAGCACTGTGAAAGAAGTGGAGTCTTTCAGTTTCCTGGGCACCACCGTCCCTCAGGACCTGAAGTGGGACAATTACAGTCATTACATCGTGAAAAAAGCCCAGCAGAGGTTGCACTTCATTCTTCAGCTGAAGACTTTCAACCTGCCACAGGAGCAGCTGAAACAGGACAGACTCCATGACCCAGCTGAACTGAGCAAGTATCATTCCCTCCTGTTCTCCTTCTCCTCTAGAGTTCTTGTTGCAACACCTCAGACAACTGTGAATATACACAACTTTCTCTTTACTCCATCCTCCTCCATATCTTCTGTCTTCCGAATACTTTTCCAGTTGTTTGACCCATTACTTGGCAATTATCCGTATCAAGTTCTCTCCAATACTTATTCACAGCCAACTTTCACCTACAATTATTCTCGTCCTTTCCTATCTTTAAAGAGAAGGTGATCTCCTGAGTTCTGAGTGCCAACCATAATTTAACTTGTCCCTTAGACCCAATCCCCTCTCATCTTTTATAGGAGAGCTCACTAACATAGCCTCGCCCCCACCTCGGCTACTCAGACCACATCTCTGTTATTTACGTTTATGCATTTGGCAGACGCTTTTATCCAAAGCGATTTACATTGTATTCAAGAAACACATTGACATTTTAATCAGTTCTTGCTTTCCCTGGGAATTGATTAAAATGTCAATGTGTTTCTTGAATGCAATGTAAGTCGCTTTGAATAAAAGCGTCTGCCAAATGCATAAACGTAAATAACAGAGATGTGGTCTGAGTAGCCGAGGTGGGGGCGGGGCTATATTAGTGAGCTTTATTTTATGCTAATTCCAGCATACAGTCCGCTCGTCAGACGATGAAAACCAGTTCTGAAGCAGGTGAAAACTTGCTGGAGCCATCTCTGCTCTTCAGGACTGTTTTGAATGCACTGACTGGCACGTTTAGGGAAGCGGCAACTGACGGCGACTCCACCAACTTGGAGGAATATGCAACATCAGTGACCAGCTATATTAGCAAGTGCATTGATGATGTCACCACCTCCAAGACCATCACCACATGCTCCAACCAGAAGCCGTGGATGAACCCGAGACTCCGCATTCAGGGCAGGCAACGAGCACCTCCCCTCTGCAACTGGATCCAGGACTTCCTGACTGGGAGAGCTCAGTCAGTCCGGATCGGGAACAGAATCTCCAGCACCACCACACTGAGAACTGGGGCCCCTCAAGGCTGTGTGCTAAGTCCATTGCTGTTCACTCTGCTTTCTCACGACTGTGTAGCAATACACAGCTTGAATCACATCATTAAGTGCACCAATGACACGACCGTGGTGGGTCTCATCACCAAGAATGACGAGTCGGCATACAGAGAGGAAGTGAAACAGCTAACAGACTGGTGTAGAGCCAACAATCTGTCTCTGAACGTGGTCAAAACCAAAGAAATGGTCGTTGACTTCAGAAGAGCACAGAGACCATTCTCTGTTGAACATCGGTGGCTCCCCTGTGGAGATCGTACAGAGCACCAAGTTTCTTGGCGTTCACCTGACGGAGAACCTCACCTGGTCGCTCAACACCAGTCACACAGCAAAGAAAGCCCAGCAGCGCCGCTACTTTCTGAGAAGGCTGAGGAAAGCACACCTCCCACCCCCCATCCTCACAGTGTTCTACAGAGGGACAATTGAGAGCATCCTGAGCAGCTGCATCACTGCCTGGTTTGGGAACTGCACTCTGTCTCGGACCGCAAGACCCTGGAGCGGATAGTGAGAACAGCTGAAAAGATCATCGGGGTCTCTCTTCCCTCTATCACAGACATCTACATATCACGCTGCATCCGCAAAATGAATATTCAGTAAATAATTTTTCTATCATTTGAAATAATCAGGTAAAGCATTCATTAATTTTTTCTGAATATGTTTTGTTTAATTTGTTTAAATTACAACATAATATCCATTCATTCTTAGTCGGACGCATTAGCGGTAATGAGAATTTCAGTACAAAATGCAGTAAAATAGAAAAATAATTAATTCTCATGTTAGAAAAGTGAACTGAAAGTGACCAAAACAAGGCGTAAATTAAGAGGGGATTTGTGACTTTTTATTTCTATTTTATGTATGAGTATTTTATTTTATCCCTTCTGTACAGCACTTTGGTCTACTTCGGTAGTTTTAAAGTGCTTTATAAATAAAGGTTGTTGTTGTTGTTGTTAAAATTACACATTTTTCAAGGTAGAGAACGGTATGCTTTTTTATTGGACTAAATAACATGTTTTATTTTTTGTGAGAATCACCCATATATATATATATATATATATATATATATATATATATATATATATATATATATATATATATATATATTCTCTATTTCTGTAGAGCTGGACATTTCAATAAGGAACAAATGTGAATGAAACCAACCTGTTTGTTCCTCAGTTTCTTCTTGTTTTACTCTGATTGTTGCTTCAATCTCAATGTCTTCACTTTCTTGTTTCATAAACTCCATCTTTTTAATTGTGCGTCACGTTCTGTGTGTGTTTGTCCTGTTGAAGATGAGAATAATGAACAGACAGACAAATAAATAAACTCTAAATCTCTGAGAGTCTCAATCAGATTCTGGTTCAGAAGAAAGTTGCAGTTAAATGGACAGAAATCACACGATCAGAAACAAAAACACTCTAAACTAGATCATAAAAACAAAAACTATACAGACATTTCATATTTTGGCATTTATGATTTACATGTGTTATATAATGAATTATAGATCATTTAAATGTTTACACTCATGAAAACAGCAGGTTTGTTTGTTCTTCATTGACACTGTTTGAGCAGCGCGAGTCGAGATTCGACTCACTGAATCATTTGGCAAATCGTTTGATTCAATTGACTCAAGTTGATTCAAGATTGTAAATCTCTTTTACAAACGGAATTTGTGTGAGCGCTTTACTCAGACGAATTTCCTTTATTAAAGTAAGATAAAGCATTACAATGTTACACTAAATAGTTCATAAGCTACTTTTACATCGTTGATAAAAATGGTAAAACATTTAAAGAGATTAAACGCTTTAAACACAAACCTTCCCCCAGCAGAATCACAACAGACGCGGGAGCGCGCCGCAGCCTTATGACGTCACACCAACAGACCATAATACAAGTCCCGTTCACAAACACATAATCAGAATTATTATTACTATTACATAAAATCAACCATGTGTCCGACTCAAAACACCAATAAGGGTGCATTTGAACATTAAAAATTTGGAAATTAAAAGTTTATTTGTGTCTAAAAATAAGCATTAAATTTGAAGCGATATCTAAGTGCCTGAGATGGTACATTAGGGTTTACGGGTCTGTTTAAAGTCAATGATCTCAGGGGAGGTAAGTCTGAAACTTTATCTCAGGGTGCTGCTGCCAGATAATGTTACTTTATAAAAATTATATATAATTTATATATTGTGTGCATTCCTCTCAAAATGTCTCTGTGTTGTGTATTGTGCTGGTGAATGAGAAAACACCAAGATCGTAGTTGTGTCACCGCAGAGGATTTCATTTTATTCGGCTCTCTACACACATCAGCCACTTGTCACAAGAAAAGAGAATTGTGTGTTAATTACAAAACTATCCATGGACAACAACTGCACATATACATTAGTGAACATCTTTAAGAATAATATATTTAATCAAATAACATGGATGGCCAAAGTAATCATATAAATTAAATAGATAATAGAGAACAGACATGACCCTCCTGACCTCATCACAAGAAAAGAGAAATGTGGCCAAACAACAGCTCCTCTCAAACAAAGAAGGAAACACTCAAGGAATGCAACACTTATAAAACACATAAGGGGACCACAACTTAATACCACTTATTTATTCCAATTATTGTCATTTTAACCACAGTTGAGTCCGGACTAGTGTGTTTGATTAGGTTTACAGTAAAGGTTCTGGACATTGTTTGGTGGCATGCATCTATAGGGGTAAAGATTCAGAGCAGTCCACAAGTAAACCTTGCTGAAGTTTGAACCATGTTTCCAATAATAAACAGAAAGCCTTGACCAACATCATGCTTCCTTTTTCCTTAGCCTTAAACAACGAGAACGTTCCCAATTATAGTGCAAACATAGCGTGAATATGAGCTCAGTACTACAGGATAAAGGCCTCCACCTGCATAAAGACGCAGTGCGTGTCTTCACAAGGACGCTAAAAGACGCAGCTCTGGGTCACAGTCCAATGTCAACCAGACACTTGTTACCGACTCTAGAACAATACAGGCCCATACACACCCCTCCGACCTGGTGAGGAAAGACATCGGCTGGACAAGCATCCTACATCATCTGCCACAGCCACACTCACCAATGGGTCAATACACACTTGTAAACCTGCAGTCACCAACCTCACATCCACCTGCTTGCCACCAAGCCCCGTCAGAAAGAACAAAACAAAAAAATCCCCCACAAAGGAAATCCCTGCAACCGAGAGCACAGAGCTACGCGAAAGCTGCAGCCCGGGCCTCCTGCTCCACCCACCAACTGTACCCCTGGTCATCACACATCTGGGAGCTTCAGTGTGGCAGTGAACGAGTTTAAAGATAAAGTTTGAAGAGCTCTATACACCATTAAGAAAAAATTCCAACATATTGAATTACCGACTCTAATCTGGTATAAAAACTTTGAAAGCGTGATTCAGTTCATTGCACTGGAAGTGAGGTTTGGGTCCACTCAGTGATCAGAGCTACACTAGATGGCACAGACATCCAACAGAAGCTCTACATGCAGAATACTGCAAACTCATCCTAAAGATACAGAGGAAAACACACAATAACGGATGTGGGGCAGAATTAGGCCGATCCCCATTGATTATTCATATGCAAAAAAAGATCCCTCAAATTCTAAATGCATTTAAATTCAAGTCGACTTGGCCGAGCCCAGGCCCGACGGCGACCGGGCCAGTCACTTGGAGGAAATTCAGCCGCTGCTCGACTCGTTTAAGCAGGCCTTTATCGGGCCACATTCGTCGCACAGGCAGAAGGACAACGCTGGGCAAAAGTCGGCGCGGACTCGCAAGTCCTTTAGTTTCTGCCTCGACAAGGGCAGCACCCGGTTCCTGAACTCTCTCATCTTGGCCGAAGAAGTGGCTCCATGGGCCGGGCAGCTGCTCGACCAGGGCCTAGCCGTCACCACGGCTAGGCACTACCTCATGGACCTGTCTCTGTTTGCCGACCATGCTCTGAATAACCCTGGCCGTCCGCCCTGCCTGACCTGCCTTCACCGCACGGATGCGAGGGACAGGATGTCCCGGTGCATCATCGGAAGGAATCTGCTCTTCACCTACCTCAGGAGGGCTCGGAGGAGGATCCCCAGAGCTCTCGAGGAGCTGAAACGGTCTGAGGGCTACCGTTCGGTGCAGGCCGCCCAGGGCCTGATCGCCGGCTAACTGTGCATACTGAGCGGCTATCGACGGGGCGTGCTAACCAACATGATGACCCCGCAGTTTGAGAGAGCGGCCACCACACGGGACGGTTACCGTGTTGTTGCAGTCAGGGACCACAAGACTGCATCTTACTTTGGCCGCGCCAAGGTTGCCCTCTCGCCAAGGAGCCTTGAAGCCCCGTCAACCGGCCAGAGAGGAGCGTTCCAGTGAGACGGTAAGCCACTTTTAACCTGACCTTGTCTGCTGCTGTGCCACCACACTGTTTTTACTTTTTTCCCCATTTGTACGCAGGCTCACGGACGTCTTCCACAGGACTGGCCTACCCGAGCGCCACGACTACCTCACCGCACCGCCGGGACCCTGAGGCCCCGTCAACCAGCCAATTCCAATGAATATCAATAAACTTTGTGACTGCCTTGTATGAAAAGTACTGTGTCTGTGTCTGTCTTTTGCCCACACAAGCACTTTTATAAACCCACTGGCTCCTCGGAGCCTGCCCAGGGTCCCTCTCCCTGGGCTTGTGGGTGTTGCACGCACCGCACACACACACACTGTCTTGCCCGTCGAGAGCACGCTCTGAGCGGACTGACCCTCCGACAGAGTGCACCCTCTTCCAACTCATCGACATGTCTCCTTCGACCCAGAGGTCACCCCCTCCTCATCAACCTGACGGCACGTGTTTGGACCCAGTATCCACCGGTGCTTCCTCCAGAGGAGGGAGACCGTCCAACGATCGCGCCTGTAAAAGGTGTAAAAGGTGCACTTCGATCGGATCATGCTTCCAGCCCGTCTTTAGGACAGCTGCGTCTTTAGGAAGCCGGCAGCAATGTCACCCTGTAGCCTACAACTGGTTGCCCACGGAAGCTAAGCAGGGCTGTGCTTGGTCATTTTCCTGGATGGGAGAATGACTTGGTTGCTGCTGGAAGTGGTGTTAGGAGGCCAGCAGGGGGTGCTCACCCTCTGGTCTATGTGGGTCCAACCGCCCCAGTAGAGTGACGGGGACACTATACTGAAACAAGTACCGTTTTTTCGGATGAGACGATAGGAACCGAGGTCCTGACTCTCTGTGTTCATTAAAAATCCCAGGCAGGATGTCTATCGCAAGAGTAGGGGTGTAACCCCGGCATCCTGGCCAAATTTGTCCATCATGGCTTCCTAACCATCCCCATTCTCTGATTGGCTTCATTACTCTGTCTCCTCTCCACCAATAAGCTGGTGTGTGGTGAGCGTTCTGGCGCAATATGGTTGCCATCCAGGTGGATGCTGCACTCTAATGGCGGTTGAGGAGATTACCCCTACCATGTAAGCGCTTTGAGAGTCCTTGATAAAGCGCTATATAAATGAATTATTATTATTATTAGGACTTTGTCATTTCCACGTGAGGGATTTCCTCCGGGGTGTCCCCATGGTGAGTCCGACTCAGAGTTCCAGACATTCGGCCTGGACCCACAACTTTGTGAGCCCCCCTGACCACTTCGCAGTTCCAGAGATTCGGCCTGGACCCACACCGTCGTGAGCCCCCCTGACCAACTCGGAGTTCCAGACATTCGGCCTGTACCCACACCGTCGTGAGCCCTCCTGCCCAACTCAGAGTTTCATAGATTTGTGAGGAGGAGCCTGCAACCTAGGTATGCACTCCCCCTCATATACCTGATGGCACGTGTTTGGACCCAGTATCACACGGCGCTTCCTCCAGGGTGTCTCTGACACATCTCATGCCCAGGAAGGAGCAATTTGATCGGGTTGAGATTGCAGCCCGGTGACCATGGTTCTCAGGTTACTTTGCATTTTGAAAAACTTTGAAAAACTCCACGGATCCGGGTGTGTGTGTTATCATTCAATCCGGCTCGAGGAGTACTACACTCGGTATGAATTTCAAACAATTTGGCCCATTTTTGACAGAGTTACGGGCGAAAAACCTCAATTAAAACCAGAGAAAAGTCCCTCTTTCAGAAAAATGTCATAACAAGTCAATCTCCAAGAGTGCGGGCGATTCTGACCCTGGCCCAGGAAGAAGGGCCCTCCCCGGCCTGACTTTGAGGCGCGGAGGGGGTGGAAGTCAGAGGTGAATGTAAAAAATTGACACTTTTTTCCTTTCAGAACATAGGAACACTCTTAAAAAAACTCGAAAAAATGCCCAAAACTCCACAGATCCGGGTGTCTGGTCTCGTTCAATTCCGGACGAGGAGCTCTATATTCGGTGTGATTTTTAGGCAATTTGGCCGCTTTTTGACAGAATTACGGGCGAAAATTGTCCAAAAACTCAGAGAGGGCAAAGTACTGCTCTAGCCCAGCATGCAGATTCTAGCAAGACCACTCTTAAAAGGCTTAAAAAATGGGAAATACTACACGGATCCGGGTGTCTGTGGTCTCGTTCGATCTGGAATGAGGAGCTCTACATTCGGTGTGATTTTCAAACAATTTGGCCCATATTTTACAGAGTTAAAGAGTCCAAATGTCATGTTAAAAGTCCCCATTGAAAACATAGGAAACTTTGACCAGGCGTAGGTGCGGAACGCGGTGGCCTAGAGACACTGTTCCAAGGCCAGGGGAAGCCTCTCAACAGGCCCTCTCGGGCGCCCTTCACATCCCGCCCTTCTATATAATTTATATATATATACACACACAAATAAGAAAAAGAAAAGAATATATATACACAAGCGGCAATGGATTTCCAAATTATCCCCATTACCATGGTCCTTAAACAAGGTACTGCTTGCTTTGGCACTGTGTACAGGTGCAAATTCCTGCTGCTGACCAACAACTTCCATTAACTTCCTGGTATACGGCTGCGTTGACCTTGGACCACAGTAGACCAACACCAGCAGATGACATGGCACCCCAAACCATCACTGACTGTGGAAACTTTACACTGGACCTCAAGCAACATGCATTTTGTGGCTCTCCTCTCTTCCTCCAGACTCTGGGACCCTGATATCCAAAGGAAATGCAACATTTTAATTTCATCAGAGAACATAACTTTGGACCACTCAGCAGCAGTCCAGTCCTTTTTGTCTTTAGCCCAGGCGAGACGCTTGATGTTGTCTGTTGTTCAAGAGTGGTTTGACATAAGAAATGTGATGGCTGAAACCCATGTCTTGCATACGTCTGTGCGTAGTAGTTCTTGAAGCACTGACTCCAGCTGAAGTCCACTCTTTGTGAATCTCCCACACGTTTTTGAATGTTTTTTGTTTCACAATCCTCTCCAGGGTACGGTTATCCCTATTGCTTGTACACGTTTTTTCTTTTCCACTTTTTTCCCCTTGACCTCTCTATTAATGTGCTTGGACACAGAGATCTGTGAACAGCCAGCCTCTTTTGCAGTTACTTTCATGTCTTGACCTCCTTGTGCAAGGTGTCAATGATTGTCTTTTGGACAACCGTCAAGTCAGCAGTCTTCCCCATGATTGTGTAGCCTAGAGAACTAGACTGAGAGACCATTTAAAGGCCTTTGCAGGTGTTTTGAGTTAATTAGCTGATTAGAACAACTTTGAATTGAATTGAGAGACAGAGACAATTGGCCCAACACATAATAATAATGTTACATTTATATACCGCTTTTCCAGACGCTCAAAGCATTTACATGGAAGGAGGGGAATCTCTTCAACCACCACCAGTGTGCAGCATCCACCTGGATGATGCGACGGCAGCCATCTTTTGCCAGGACGCTCACCACACATCCGCTTATTGGTGAATAGGAGACAGAGCGATGAAGCCAATTAGAATATAGGGATGATTAGGCAGCCGTGACGGATCAAGGCCAATGGTCAAATTTAAACCCAGCGTTAATCCACCTACTCTAATGAAACACCACTTCCAGCAGCAACCTAGACATTCCCGGGAGGTCTCCCATCCAGGTACTTACCAGACTCAACCCTGCTTTGCTTCAGTGAGCAAACAGACACACATCTCTGTATCTTTTGAATCTGATAGTTTATTTCACGCAGGCATTCACAGTTTTATGCATTTTATTTAAGTGTAAACTTCTGTTGATGTACAATTTTAAACCATTCATTCTATGACTAATCAATACATTGAGTCCAATTCTTGACTCCTTTCTCCTCTCTTAGTCTCTAGACATTAATTGGGTATTCAGCCTCAAAATGCGATTTAGTAACATAATAATCAGCACATTATACAGACTCTCAAACATGAGGCGTTTTCTGTCCCTGAAATTAATTCCACAGTTATATATGCAAAAATATGCTAGTGGTCCAAAAAGTGTGACATGAGGATGAAAATCAGAAACTCCAGTAGTCTTAGGGAAACAAACATATTTGACAGCTTAATAACCCTTCTCTACAATGCAGCAATAGGGAAGAAAAAATCTTAACAGGCCTTAGAGAAAAATCACTTTGATCGAGAACCCTCCAGAAATGTAACGTACATCACATTGTGTCCAACAAAAGGCCAGAAATAACCTGTTAATTGGGCTAGCCCTCAAATAAGCCCACACAGCATTTATTTATGTTAATATTAACTTGAAAAACCAAAATAGTAGGCAAACTTTTAGTTGTCTATAGCAATGGAGCACTTTGTAAACTGGACACCGTGATGTACGTTACACAATAACTGAGCTACAAACATTTATCTTAAAAGAATAAAACTGTACTAAAATTAATCAAAACACATTTATGACATTCAAATGATCTCAAACAACATCTCATTTGATCTTTGCTCAAATTTTTTTCTAATTTTCAGTATGATTATGATGGAGTAACGTAACTCACAAGGACACCAAATGTTAGCCAAGATCTCAATATTTTGAGTAAAAAATATTGAAGTATTATGGAGAAAAAACTGTTGGATTCATCCATTTATTTTAGGATAGTGGTGGTGGGGGTTCCAGCATAGTTGCTATGCTGCGAGGACATGCAGTGCACCATCATGCATGTCATGGTGCTTTATTACTAAATTGCTCCATGTCTCAAAATATGCAACAAAAATATAACAATAAACATTCAAGTATTATGCAGAAAACCTGTGCCCAGGGGTCATCCATTTAAGGTCTACACATTTGAAGGGATGGTATACCATACAGCCTTATGGTACACTTGGTGTCAACTAAACTTCAACATGGGTAAAGTGCCAGGCCTGTGAAACAGATACATTTGTACTATACTGAAGATATCACGCATCTTTTATCAAGACATTTGACCATAACATCATTAAGCAATTGTCACATCATCATGTGAAGTTAACCAAGCTTGGCACTAAGCCCATGTTGAAGATTAACACAAATAATAAACACGACTGTCCATCACTTGTCAAATTTTTCACTTTTATGGTTAGACAATCTACTTAAGACCACTTTTTTTCAGTTCCGTAAACTTGGTCTTGATTGCAGTGAGGTCCTCTTCAGTAAGGGCTAATTGATGATGCCCTTGTAAGTTGATTGGGCCGTGGAATACATATAAAGGATTTTCCATTTCAACCTCCGCATTCCTCGGCCAGGCAAATAAATTCCTAGAGGGAGTCTGTTGTAGGTACTTGAATGCCAGTTCATTCACAGCTGGCTTTTCTTCCAACTTCCCAAAATAGTACTTCGATGGCTTCGAATAGTACACGGCGTAGAATTTCATGACCTCCAGATCCTGAAGAAAGAGGAATTACTTGGCGAGTTATTCTTCAAAGAAACAGCAATGTGAAATATTCATAGTTTACCAGAAAAGCTGGAAAAATATTGTCTTGTTTTTGTACTGTTAGCTTACTCACCTTAACTTGATACTTATTACTGACAGGCCCACACATCCTCTTGTCATTGGCTTTGGAAGCTGATATGGAAGCTTTGGAAGCTCTAAAAATTGTTAAGGAAAGAAACTTGTACACATGAAACTAAAAACTTTGGTTCACAAATCATTACATTGTTATACACATACCTGTATTTTTGTAATAAAAACTGTTAACATTATTATTAAGGATGTGAAGCACTAATGTACATGTATTTGAAAAAAGGATACAATTTGTAACTCATGACTGTAGTTTCCTTGGGCTTCTGAGGGACTGGCAGATGAGCATCAAGATGGTGTTTCTCAAAAGAGAGTTCAGGTGAGGATGTGCTGGTTGTAGGTTCAAGGCTGTTATGATCTGAGATGACGGTACCATTTTCTTCATCAGATTAGTCTTTATTTTCTTGCTTTTTGTGCTGTTTCTTCCCTTTTCGGTCACTAACTCCAGTTTTCTTCCTATTTTTCATGGTGCTGGCTGAAGCTGATGGACCAGTACTGGCTGACGACATCCCCTTCATTGAAAACTGTTGCCATTCTCCAGTGTGAGCTAGGTTGGGGCATGAGACATCCACAGATGACAGGGAACTAGTACAAACATCACAGAAGCAACTCATAAGCTTTGTTTTCACCAGGTTTGGCTCCAGTCCTCGAAATGAATGCAGTGACCTTGTACTTGGCACAACCTTTCCTGTTCTGGCAGGTCTGATGCGGTTGATTTCGCCCTCTTTAACAAACAAGAAGGTCCTCTTGGAGTGAATATGTTGCTGTTCTCCTGCTTTTGGCAAAGTGAGTGATTCTCCCCAAATTCATGGATATCCTTGGCATCTGATAAGATCTCTCGCCTTGATTTGACTGCACGCAAAGCGCACTTCTTCACAACACCGACTTTGCCGTCGCATGGGCCTTTCCCGTGGCAACTCCCAAAGAAGTGCTTTTCAACTGAAAACCCGAAGTCTTCCATTCCATATGATGCATCGACAAAATTAATTTTGCTTTTGTACTGCGTTGGTGACCCATCTGAAAACTGCACTTGGTGTTTGATAGTGAGCCCCTTCCCAAGGAGATGTTTGTTCGCCAGTTTGACGAAATGCTTCCTGTCATCACTGATTATGACAATCGATTCATGCATTTATTCATTGCAATCAAGGCACTAGTATGCCACAAATGGATGAATTGTGGTTTGATTGTAAGACCAATGGGCACTCTGATCTTCATCCTGAAAACGACAGTTGTAATTTTTGCCAAAGTCCATGAACAGAAGAACCCACTCAGATGGCAAGTTCTTTTTGAGCTCTTCAAAATTTTTAGCTTGCCACTTTGCATTGAACAGATGTCTAAGGGAAATTGCAAGATCCTTATACATTTCATTGAGGAAATCGGTCACAGTGCCTTCTTTTCCATTAAGACACATCCTTTTTGCTTCAACTTCTTTTCCATCCTTCATTTTTCTTTTGATGTTCTGGCTATGCCAAGACTTCCATTTAATCGTGGTCTCACCCTGGTTTGCGCTGAAAGGTTCCAACATGGTCTGCAGCTTTTTCATCCCACAAGATTTAGATTTTCGTTCTATGCAGGATCTCTTGTGGAACTCTTCATTTTCCTCTCGTGCACATAGTGTAACATTTGTCAGTTCATACTTGTGAGGTAAGCTGTCTGCCGCATCCTTATATCCAGCTTGGGATAATTTGGCCGTCAGTGCCCTGAGTTTAAAGTCAACGTTCACACAGTACTCACAGAGGCACTGCAGAAGCTGAGTCTGATCAGTTGTCAGAACATACGATGGCCTCAACTTTGAAAATTTACTGAGGGATATCTTTATGTCTGGATTCTCCTTTATGAATTGATCGTACAGAGCAGACAGGGTAGCTTCCAGTACCCTCTTTCCTGCCATCCTTGGATTTGGAAATTCACGTGAAACATCCCCCCTTTTGAAGAACAAATTAACTTTGCCCAGGACCTCAAACTGTAAGGCGTCTTTCCTCGGTGCTCTCGATTCGCTAGTTTCTCCGATAGTTTTCAACAATTTCCAATTAAATCCGAACATTTTGCGAAAGCTGAAAGCGGTTTCGAAAGCTGTTTCTGTGACATTGCGATGGAATTCAGGGCAAGCTGACGGAGGGCATTGTGTTTGTTTGATCTCTTTCTTGAAGTTGTGTTGAAAAATACCTTCATTGAAGTTTTCTTAAGAAAGTCTAAGTTTCATTTTACTGGCTGGATACGTAATGCATTTTTTTTTTACAAGGCGGCCTTTCGTCTTGGGGTTGTGTTTCCTATGACATGGCTGATGCATTCAGCAAACTTAAATGGAGATCTCGGCAGTGTCATAACTTGAGAAGCTGCTTTCCTTCTGGCTGCCCCAGTTTTGTGTCCAGAGGTGGATGCTGCACTGCTGCATCATGCTGTGATGAAACAGAATGACTGGAACTACTCCCTACAGCAGTGGTTTCTGGCGATAGATATGATGGCAAATTAAGTAGAGGATCACTGTCTGGGTAGACTTCAGGCAAGGGATCTGGCTGTTCAAGAACAACTTGATTTGAAGAGGAACTAGGCGATACCGGCACAATGTGGATGGTTGGGTTCAAGTCTGAACTTTGCAAATTCAGCATTGCACTTGGAGAATCCGGGATTGAAGCCACAGGTTGATTGTCAGTATCTTTCCCAATATATTTTTTGGCTTTCGAGGAGGCATACTGTTCTCGTCTTTTCTCATTCACCCTTCTCCTTTTCTGGACTGATTGTTTGGCTCTGTAGACCCGCTTTTCTTCTCTCCATTTCTCAATACGGCTCTTTTTCTCAGTTCGTGTTAAAGTTATGGTTTTTTTGGGGTCAGTTTCACCTCTCTCCTTTTTAGAAGCACGGTACTTTCGCATATATTCCCTGTGCATTTCCTTGTTGTCAGCCTTCTTTTGATCGGTCATTCTTGTCCGGTACTTTCTCACCCGTTCAGTTTCTGCTTTTCGTCTATCTTCATAATATGGAGTTTCTTTTAATCTGGCTCTATATTCACGCATCCTTTCAGCTGGGGTTTTGGGAGGATGTTTCCCTGTCACCTGTGCATGATGTGGCAAAATATTGGCAAGGGACATTGATGGTGTAACTTTATCGGCAATGACACCATCAGGCAACACAGAACGCTTTGGACGAAGTACCCGCTGCATTTCATTTTCAACATCTTCTGATGTCTCCATCCTGAAATAAAATCAAGTGCTTGTGTATAAAATTTGTTGTTAGCTGTTGTATTCACATGCAATAAATGTTATGTGAATACATGTACATTGTATGTATGTTACCACTGCATATTTATTTTTTGAAACTGTAAATAAAGAATACTAAGTATTGCATCAATCAGCTTCGAACTTCACTCATTTCCTAAAGCATGTTTCAAATTTTCACCCACAACAAAAGACTAATGCATGTACTTGTGGCAAAATTCCAGTAAATCTTTGCATAAACCAAAGTAAAGACGCAAGCTGCACTATCATTGAATAAATATATCCATGTTCATCTTACAAGTCTCCAGTGTGAGTGTGTAACTATGATCTCGAAAATTGTAAGTTTTACATGGTACCAATTATCATGCATGAGAGTACATCTCGGGTCATGATCAATTCTTCTGACGATTTTATAACAGTTTGAACGTTCATCACAAAACTGGACACGAAGATACCGGCTTCATTTAATTCATCGGTAGATCGTAGCAGAATTGTTTAACAACAAAAGTTGAATAATGAATGTTTAGACATATAAATTCTTTATCACGATTAGCACAAATTATTTTTGTCTGTACGATCAGGATTTTACACACTTTGAACGTACATCACAGCACCGGACACGATGGGTGATGTACGTTACGCGATTTTCAAAATCATTTCTCTCAAAGAACGGGATATTTTTCGGCAAAAAACAGCTTGACGATGGTTAGATTGTATAACTTCCCTAACAAATAAAAACATTTGGGGAATACATGTATTTTGTGAGGGAAAAAGTAGGAGTTTTTGTACATGGGGTACAATGTCACGCTCGGTGCGTCAAAATTTGTCCAGTTTTGGGTATCGAATGTTCTACAAAATCCACCGTTCGAAATGGATCATCATAATTATCAAAACTATCTTTACTGTGTATATTGAAGACATTTATTGTTACTTTACCCTGTGGCTTATGCGATTTGTGAATTTATTAGTCACCGAACTCTAAGAGCCTAGGGGGGGACCACTAGCGTATTTTTGCATACAAAAACAGTTCTCTAATCCATGAACTCATGTGTTTCTTAAGAGTTACGTTGTACCTAAAATGTTTTCCATAGTGACCACATGTAAACGGCTTCTCTCCAGTGTGAATTACTATGTGCTTTTTAAGACTTCCTTTTTGAGTGAAACTTATTCCACACTGCTGACAGATGAAAGGTTTCTCTCCAGTGTGAGCTCTCATGTGCCTGTTAAGAAAACCTTTTTGGTTGAAACTTTTCCCACATTGTTGGCAGGTGAAAGGCTTCTCTCCAGTGTGAATCCTTATATGGTCTTCAAAGTGTCCTTTTTGATTGAAACCCTTTCCACACTGAGGGCATGTGTAGGGTTTCTCTGCATCATGAAGCCTCATGTGGTCTTTAAATTGTTCATGCTGATCAAAAGTCCTTCCACATTCTTGGCATGTGAAAAGGTCTTGTCCAAAGTGAACGCTGATGTGGCAATTAAGACTCCTTTTTCGGCTGAAATATTTTCCACACTGATGGCATGTGTAACGTTTCTCTCCAGTATGAATTACCATGTGCTTTTTAAGACTTCCTTTTCGAGTGAAACTTGTTCCACACTGCTGACAGATGAAAGGTTTCTCTCCAGTGTGAACGGTCATGTGAGATTTAAGGTTTACATTTCTAGCAAAACTCTTTCCACACTGAGAGCATGTGTAAGGTTTCTCTCCAGTGTGAGTTCTCATGTGCTGGTTAAGGCTTTCTTTTAGAGTGAAACTTATTCCACATTGCTGACAGATGAAAGTTTTTTCTCCAGTCATGAGATCATGATGATTCTTTTCTTGATCTTTCCCTTCCATTTCATTCAGTACTTCTTTCTCCTCTTTCGGCACCATCAGGTCTAAGGTGAAAGAGACAAACACAAATTAAGTCTAGTTTAATGGCACATGGGAACAGAGAACAAAACATTTACACATGTAAACCATCAATACCAACATACAAGTAGATTCTATACCCAGGGGTGTTGGCTACTCTAAAAGTTTTATCTGGATCATAACGATCTGAATTTGGAAATCCAATGTTTATCCATCCAAGATCAGGTAATCCATTGTACTTTTTTCACACTTTTTCAGATAATCCAAATACATTGTGAAACAAGCACAGCAGAAGTTGCACTTCCTTCTTCAGCTGAGGACTTTTAACCTGCCACAGGAGCAGCTGAAACATAACAGACTCCATGACCCAGCTGAACTGAGCAAGTATCATTCCTTCCTGTTCTCCTTCTCCTCTAGAGTTCTTGTTGCAACACCTCAGACAACTGTGAATACACACAACTTTCTCTTTACACCATCCTTGTCCATTTCTTCTGTCTTCTGAATACTTTTACAGTTGTTTGACCCATTAGTTGACAATCATCCGTATAAAGTTCTCTCCATTACTTACAGCCAACTTTCACCTACAGTTATTCTCGTCCTTTCCTACCTTTAAAGAGAAGGTGATCTCCTGAGTGCCAACCATAATCTAACTTGTCCCTTAGACCCAATCCCCTCTCAATCTTTCATAGGAGAGCTCGCTAATGTAGCCCCGCCCCCACCTCAGCTACTCAGACCAGATCTCTGTTATGCTAATTCCGGCATTCAGACGATCAAAACCAGTTCTGAAGCAGGTGAAAACCTGGCCAGCTGGAGCCATCTCTGCTCTTCAGGACTGTTTTGAATGCACTGACACATGTTTAGGGAAGCGGCAACTGACGGCGACTCCACCAACTTGGAGGAATATGCGACATCAGTGACCAGCTATATTAGCAAGTGCATTGATGATGTCACCACCTCCAAGACTATCACCACACGCTCAAACCAGGAGCCGTGGATGAACCCGAGACTCCGCATTCAGGGCAGGCGACGAAGTGGGCCTAAGAAGAGCGAGGGCCAAACTGTCCCTGGCCATCAGAGAAGCACGCAACGCACATTAAGACCTTGCTGCCCCCTCTCACTAGACCCCCTGCAATTCGCTTACCGCCCCAACCACTCAACAGATGACGCCATCAATACCACCCTCCATTTGGCCCTCACCCACCTGGACAAGAAAAACACCCATGTTTGAATGCTCTTCATTGACTTCAGATCAGCATTTAACATCATTCCTCAGCACCTGACTGATAAGCTGAACCTGCTGGGCCTGAGCACCTCACTCTGCAACTGGATCCAGGACTTCCTGACTGGGAGAGCTCAGTCAGTCCGTAACGGGAACAGAATCTCCAGCACCACCACACTGAGCACTGGGGCCCCTCAGGGCTGTGTGCTCAGACCACTGCTGTTCACTCTGCTGACTCACGACTGTGTAGCAATACACAGCTCGAACCACATCATTAAGTGCGCCGATGACATGACCGTGGTGGGTCTCATCAGCAAAAACTAAGAGTCGGCATACATTCTTGGCGTTCACCTGACGGAGAACCTCACCTGGTCGCTCAACACCAGTCACACAGCGAAGAAAGCATAGCAAGGCAAGGCAAGTTTATTTGTATAGCACATTTCATACACAATGGTAATTCAAAGTGCTTTACATAAAGAAGAATGATAAAAGTAAAACATTAAAAATGATTAAAAGAATAAAAAGATAATACGTATAAAATAAAATGCAAACAGTTCGGACATAGCACAGTGCTCAATCTGCAAATGCATAGGTAAAAAGATGTGTTTTGAGTCTTGATTTGAATGTGGCTACTGTTGGAGCACACCTGATCTCTTCTGGAAGCTGGTTCCAGCTGCGGCTGGCGTAACAGCTAAAAGCAGACTCTCCTTGCTTTGAGTGAACCCTGGGTATTACTAAGTGACTTGATCCTGATGATCTTAGTGATCTGTTAGGTTTATATTCTATGAGCATATCTGCAATGTATTGAGGTCCTAGGCCATTGAGTGATTTATAAACAAGTAACAGTACTTTAAAATTAATTCTAAATTTAACTGGAAGCCAGTGCAAGGACCTAAGGACTGGTGTGATGTGTTCATATTTTCTGGTTCTGCTCAGAATCCTGGCAGCAGCATTCTGTACGAGCTGCAGCTGTCTTATGGTCTTTTTGGGAAGGCCGGTGAGGAGCCCATTACAATAATCCACCCTGCTGGTGATGAAAGCATGAACAAGTTTCTCTAAGTCTTGATTGGAGACAAAGCATCTAATTCTTGCAATATTTTTGAGATGATAATATGCTGATTTAGTTATTGTTTTTACATGGCTACTGAAACTCAGGTCTGACTCCAAAATCACACCAAGATTCCTGACCTGATTTTTAGTTGTTTGACCCCTAGAGTGAAGGTATGCGTTCACTTTGAGAACTTCATCTTTGTTTCCAAATGCAATGACTTCAGTTTTGTCTTTGTTTAACTGAAGGAAGTTTAGGCACATCCAGTTTTTAATTTCATCAATGCATTGACACAGGGAGTCAATGGGGCTGTAATCATTAGGTGATAACGCGAGGTAAATCTGGGTGTCATCTGCATAGCTGTGATATGCAATTTGGTTCTTTCTCATTATTTGCCCAAAGGTATGATTTACAGCGCCTCTACTTTCTGAGAAGGCTGAGGAAAGCACACCTCCCACCCCCCATCCTCACAGTGTTCTACAGAGGGACAATTGAGAGTATCCTGAGCAGCTGCATCACTGCCTGGTTTGGGAACTGCACTGTAAAGCATTCATTATTATTTCATTATTCTCATTATTTCACTATTATTATTTTCATTACTCATTACCTTTTTTTGTTTAGTAAAAACTGTAATTTTCTGGAATAGCAGGAACTAAGCATAACTGAACTTAACTTTCATATTTTTGTAACTTTTCTATTTTATATTATTCTTTAGATTTTTTTCGATTTGTATTCTTTACTTTTGATCACTTTTCTCACCTTTTTCGCCTGACTATCCTCACTTTCAATTTGCGCAGAGCTTTTAACGAAATATCTATCGAAGGAGTTCTGCTTCTCCTTTATCCACAACAACAGAAGCCTCTCCATCTCATCATTTAAATTCGAACGTAACTTTGATATAATTGTCACGCCATTGGAAGGATTTACATTCTTGATAACATCCTTCTGCTTTATTATGGTACATATGGTGGACGTACTGCAATCATAAGTGCGTTAGATCTCTCACGCAGGCTGCGCGCTCATTTATTCACAATTCCATGCTTTATTTCCATGGTCATCATACGTTTCTTCTTCACTACCATCCTTACTACTCACTTTCTTAGAAATTATAAATTTCACCGCTATAATGAAGAATAATGCACAAAATAGAGAGAAAATCAGCTACTCGCGGGCGACGCATACAGAAGTCAGCGAACACGTGAAGTGAAAGTGCGTCTGCATTGGCGTCATGTACGAGTGTTCGTATCTCAAATATTTACTCGTATCTAGAAGCAAAAATCTGCCCAAAGGCTTGCTCGTATCTTGGAATACTCGTATGTAGAGACGCTCGTATCTGGAGGTATTACTGTATTTTTTGTTTAAATTACAACATAATATCCATTCATTCATAGTTGGACGCATTGCAGTAATGAGAATCTCAGTACAAAATGCAGTAAAAAAGAAAAATTATTTTAAATGATTAATTCTCATGTTAAAATTTTAAAAAAAATTCAAGGTAGAGAACAGTATGTTTTTTATTGTGATGCTTTTTTAATTGACTAAATAACATGTTTTATTTTTTAAATCCTTAACGCAGAGTCATTTTAATGGTTTCGTGAGAATCACCCATATATATATATTCTCTATTTCTGTAGAGCTGGACATTTCAATAATCAAATGTGAATGAAACCAACCTGTTTGTTCCTCAGTGTCTTCTTGTTTTACTCTGAATGTTTCTTCAATCTCAATGTCTTCACTTTCTTCTTTCATAAACGTCATCTTTATATCTTCACTTTCTTCTTTCATAAACTCCATCTTTATAATTGTGCGTCACGTTCTGTGTGTGTTTGTCCTGTTTAAGATGAGAAAAATGAACAAACAGACAAATAAATCCACACAATCTCTGAGCGTTTCAATCAGATTCTAGTTCAGAAGAAAGTTGCAGTTAAATGGACAAAAATCACACAATCAGAGACAAAACACTCTAAAATAGATCATAAAAAAACAAAAACTATACAGACACTTCATACTTTGGCATTTATGATTTACATGTGTTATATAATGAATTGTAGATCATTTAAATGTTTACACTCATGAAAACAGCAGGTTTGTTTGTTCTTCTTTGACACTGTTTGAGCAGCGCGAGTCGAGATTCGACTCACTGAATCGTTTGGCAAATCGTTTGATTCAATTGACTCGGAGTTTGTAAATCTCTTTTACAAACGGAGTTTGTGTGAGTGTTTTACTCAGACAAATACCCTTTATTAAAGTCAGATAAAGCATTAAAATGTTACACTCAATAGTTCATAAGCTACTTTTACATCGTTGGTAAAAATGGTAAAATATTTAAAGAGATTAAACGTTTAAAACACATACCTTTCTCCACCAGAATCACAACAGACGCGGGAGCGCGCCGCAGCCTTATGACGTCACACCAACAGACCATAATACAAGTCCCGTTCACAAACACAGAATTATTATTACTATTACATAAATCAAACATGTGTCCGACTCAAAGCACCAATAAGGGTGCATTTCAACATAAAAAATGTGGAAAATAAAAGTTTATTTGAGTCTAAAAATAAGCATTAAGTTTGAAGTGATATCTAAGTGCCTGAGATGGGTACTTTTAATCAGTCTGCCTACATTAGTGTTTACGGGTCTGTTTAAAGTCAATGATCTCAGGGGAGGTAAGTCTGAAACTTTATCTCAGGTTGCCGCTGCCGGATAATATTACTTTATAGAATATATATAATATATTGTGTGCGTTCCTCCCAAAATGTCTCTGTGTTGTGTATTGTGCTGGTGAATGTGGTAAACACCAAGATTGTAGTTGTGTCACCGTAGAGGATTTCATTTTATTCAGCTCTCTACACACATCAGCCACTTGTCACAAGAAAAGAAAATTGTGTGTTAATTACAAAACTATCCATTGACAATAACTGCACATATACATTAGTGAACATCTTTAAGAACAACATATTTATCCAAATAACATGGATGGCCAAAATAATCATATAAATTAAATAGATAATAGAAAAAAGACATCGGAAATTACTCTTAAAGACATCGGCTGGACAAGCATACTACATCATCTGCCACAGCAACACACACACTAATGGGTCAATACACACTTGTAAACCTGAAGTCACCAACCTCACATCCACCTGCTTGCCATCAAGCCCAGTTAGAAAGAACAAAACAAAAAATCCCCCACAAAGGAAATCCCTGCAACCAAGCCTTTTTTTTGCCATCTTTCGGGATTTTTTTTGGGAGTAATTCCCCCCCGGGGATGTCTTTCGCCCCTAAGGTGCACTTTTATTTGTGCAGGTTTTTGGTTCTTGCTGTGCCTTTCTGTTTTTGGACTTAGTGCATTTTTTTCCCCTCCACCGTCTCTATCGCCCCAGCACTCCCGGGATGATACGATCTCCCCAGATTGCACGTCCTTCTAATTTTCACGAGTGGTTTTCCTCCGACAGCTCTCTCTCTCGTCGGGGTCCTCGGGATTTGCATCAGGCACTGCAGCTCAGCCTATCCTAATTGGACGCACCTGTTCGAAATTTGAATTTGAATTGGTGTGCACGGACCAACGGTCGCAGAATGACGGCCATGCATGACACGATCGAGGGCAGTCTTTCAATAGATCGCCGTGAGCGACCTGCAAAGCCATGCATGACACCCTGACCCCAGAATCAGGTCCTTTAGCACTGGGTTTTTCACACGACTTGAGGTGCGACTGTACGGGGAGAGGGGCAACGCTCTTTTGGCCGCCCCTCGGTTCCAGTAATGGTGGGCCTTTGACGTACTCATACTACAAATGGTCAGGCCCGGAGGACTGCCCGGTCTCCACTCCCCAAACGAGCTGCGCGGTATGATCAGCACCGGCAGCCACTGAGGAGAACCCGTGCTGTCCGTGGGACGCCGTTGAGGGGGCCCCTCCCCGACAGGAGAGAGGAGAGACAGGGCCACTCCTGGTGGTGCCCTTCCGTCAATTCCTTTAAGTTTCAGCTTTGCAACCATACTTCCCCCAGAACCCAAAGACTCTGGTTTCCTGCACGCTGCCCGGCGGGTCTTGGGTATAACGCTGCTGTATCGCGGATCGGCCTCCAGTCGAACGAGAGAATGAGAGTCAATGGACAATGTCACAGAGCGAAGAGCCGTCACAGGCTCCGGCCCGGTCACTGACTTCCTCGGCCAACCCCGGGGAGGGTGCCTCGACCCGGGCACGGTCGGGGCAGGCCCCCCCCTCCTCTGGAGGAAGCAACCGTTCAACAGGGGCCCAAACACGTGCAATCAGGTTGTTGAGGAGGGGGTGGCCTCTGGTTGAACAAGACATGTTGAATAGATCGAGAAGGTCAGATTGGCTTGCCCCCCAAAGAGGGTGCCTCTGGGCGGGTTGAGAAAGCCTCCCCGGTCAGATCCAAACACCCAGACAAACACGGAACATGATTTGAGCCGGGGGCCTGTGCCCCACCCTCCGGCTTCCTACCCTGGGGTGCGCATTTTCTTCTAGTCGAATGGAGCATATAACGCGCCAGGGGCAGGCCTCTCTCGGGGGGGGGGGGGGGGGGGGCCGAGGACGCATGCATTTATCAGATCCGAAACCATTCTAGGTGCGCGTCCGCGCAGGCCCCCCGGCCGCTTTGGTGACTCTAGATAACCTTGGGCAGATTGCGCGCCCTCCGCGGTGTCGACTCCTTTTTTGAATGTCTGCCCTATCAACTTTCGATGGTACATTCGGCACCTACCACGGGTAACGGGGAATCAGGATTCGATTCCGGAGAGGGAGCCTGAGAAACGGCTACCACATCCAAGTAAGGCAGCAGGCACGCAAATTACCCATTTCCAACACGGAGAGGTAGTGAAAAAATAGCAATACAGGTCTCTTTTGAGGCCCTGTAATTGGAGTGAGCGTATCCTAAACCCATGGGCGAGGATCCATTGGAGGGCAAGTCTGGTGCCAGCAGCCACGGTAATTCCAGCTCCAATAGCATATACTAAAGTTGATAAAGTTAAACAGCTCGTAGCCACCTCCTGGCCCATCCCCTGCCTCCTGGCGCCTCCCGTTGACTGGGTGTTCGGTCCTCCGGGGCCAGAGCGGTTACTTTGAAAAAATTAGAGTGTTCAAAGCAGGCCGCCCTTCGCCGCTGAATACCGCAGCTAGGAATAATGTAATAGGACTCCGGTTCTAATTTGTGGCTTTCTGGAACCCGGGGCTATGATTAAGAGGGACGGCCGACGGACGAAAGCAAAAGCAGTTGCCAAGAATGTTTTCATTAATCAAGAACGAAAGTAGGAGGATCGAAGATAATCAGATACGTAGTTCCGACCGTAAACGATGCCGATTTACATGAAAGGAGGGGAATCTCTTCAACCACCACCAGTGTGCAGCATCCACCTTGATGATGTGACGGCAGCCATATTGCACCAGGACACTCACCACACATCAGCTTATTGGATAGGAGACAGAGCAATGAAGCCAATTAGAGTGTAGGGGTGATTAGGAAGCCGTGATGGATGCAAATTAAACCCAGCGTTAAACCACCTACTCCAGGGGTCGGCAACCTTTACCACTCAAAGAGCCATTTGGACCCGTTTCCCACAGTAAAGAAAACACTGGGAGCCACAAAACCCTTTTGACATTTAAAATGAAATAACACTGCATATAACGTTTTTTTGCCTTTATTCTATGTATAAACAAATTATAATGTGTTGCATTTATGAAATCAATGAACGACTGCAGAGAAAACAAAATTACATTTCTGTATGCAACAAAACATTTTGAGCTCCGAAAAAAAGACATTGACGTTGGGTTGAAGGTTACTTTCAAGTAAAATACTCAATGTCTATTTGAGTCCTTGTATTTATGAAAAAAAAACGCTGAACTTAAATTATCCACCGTCAGAAAACCAAAAATGCCGTCCTCTCTCTGTGTGCCGTCATCCTTTTACTGGCGCGTGCAGTCAGCTGTCAACCTGAAAAATAAAAGGACTATTTCACTGAACAATGAAAAAATATGAATATGTGCAAAATAATAGGCAATTAAAATATTTATCATACATGGCTAATGTGATTTCTGCTCCTGAAATTCAGCACACAGCATCTGCACATCAGGGCTGTATGCCGTCACCTTCATCTTCACACAGGATCGTAAGCTGTCATCTGTGAGGCGTGCACAATGTTTGCTTTTAATAAAGTTCATGTTGGAGAACACCTGCTCGCATACATATGTGGATCCAAAGATCGACAGGACTCCAAGTGCGTACTTTTTCAAGTTGACATAAACGTCGGGGATAGCATTCCAAGTTTCGAACACAAGTTGGTCCGTTTTGGGGAGGTTTTCAATATCACGCCATTTGTGGTTCTGAGCAAGAACGGCCTTCTGACAGGCAACATCTTCAAGGTCTGCTGTCAAGCGTTTAAACTTGGACACCCATATGTCTTTGTCGGCTATGTCAGCCAGTTCCATCTCAAGATCAGGTTGACTCACCACACCTGCCAATGCAGTCGTATTCAGCAGGGATGGATCGAGGCATAGGGGAGTGATAGGGAAGGATAATGTGTTTTTTTCCTCTCTGAACTCACAGAATCGTTTCCCAAATGATGTTTGCATTGCGATGATTGCAGAATGTAAATACTCCGAATTTATCATGTGAGCTTCTTTGAACTCTCTCAAACTGGGGAAGTGTGACAGTGTACCTTTCTGTAAATCTCTGGCAAGCACTGTCAACTTGCGCTCGAATGCCAAAACTTCCTCCAGCATGTGCAGGGCTGTGCGTCCTTTCCCCTGAAGAGCTGTGTTCAGCGTGTTCAGGTGCGCTGTCATGTCTACCAGAAAGTGTAGCTTTTCCAGCCACTCTGGCTGTTCCAGCTCAGGAAATGTGAGCCCTTTGCTGCCCAGGAAAGTTTTCACTTCTTCCAGACACGCGGCAAAGCGTTTTAGCACCTCCCCTCTAGACAGCCACCAGACTTTCTTGTGCAGCTGGAGATCAGAATATGTGTTTTCCAGTTCGTCCAATAACGAACGGGACTGACTGTGATTTAAACCTTTTGCCATTATTTTATTGACAATCTGAATGACAACATACTTCTGTGCATTCCGGAGGAAATGTTTGAGCACACAGTGCCTCTTGGTGCAGGATGCAGTGAAAAGTCAGCAGCTTTCTGTCCAGCGACTTCTGCAGTAAAGCCACAAAGCCCTTCTGCGCTCCTGTCATACTTAGTGCTCCATCAGTAGCCACTGACACCAGGTGGGTGGTGTTTATTCCTTTGGCTCTTAAACAATTCAAGACAGCCTCACAGATGTCCTACCCCCGTGTTTGGCCTTTTAGTGGTATCAACTCAATAATTTCTTCCTGTGGCCCAGCAGAGTTTACATAACGGCAGAACAGCGCTATTTGTTCAATATCACCTTTGTCTTTAGATTCATCACATGCAATTGAGTAGGCCACAGCTGAATTGATGTCTTTAATTTGCTGTCTGGTAATGTCTTCTGCCATTTTTATGGTTCTGTCTTTGACAGTCTTTGCAGAGAGGGGTATATCCTTGATTTTCTGCACAATTTCACTCTTGTTTTTAAAGTCCGTGAATAGATGTTCTGAAATCTTAATGAAAGATTATTTTATATATTCTCCATCTGTGAACGGCTTCCCGTGCCTGACTATTTCCTGAGCGGCTACAAAACTTGCATATGTGCTTGAATTTGCAGACTTCATCCACTTCTTGAAGTGATTTTTACTCAGATCAACCTTCCGCATAAGTTCCGAAACGGCTTTTTTTCTCTCATCTCCATCCGGATATTTTTTTAGCAAAGGCTGCGTGTTTATTCTGGAAATATCTTGCGACATTTGACTTTTTGTTGTTTCCTAGTTTCTCATTACATATTAAGCATACTGGTAAACCAGTCTCGTCAGCAGTGAAAGCAAATGAATCTGTCCACGTACCATTGAACGTTCTGTTTTCTTCAGACACTTTTCTCTTCTTAGAATTCTCCATAGTTGTCCTACCTGAGATTCGAAAAGTTCAAGAAATCGTGCGCTGGCGGTTGTCGCACATTGGCGGTTGTGACGCATAGTAAGAGCGTAACAGTGACATAACATTTTTTAACACGTTTTATTCAAATGTTACAAGATCACCATAATCTTCAAATTTAGAATTACATTTTAAAAAGAACAAACTAAAATAAAATACATTTTAATTAAATACTCATTAATTATTTTCAAAAGCCACAGGGAGCCGCATCGGAGGGATGAAAGAGCCGCATGCGGCTCTGGAGCTGCGGGTTGCCGACCCCTGACCTACTCTAACAAAACACCACTTCCAGCAGCAACCTAGACATTCCCAGGAGGTCTCTCATCCAGGTACTTACCAGACTCAACCTTGCTTAGCTTCAGTGAACAAACAGACACACATCTCTCTATCTTTTGAATCTGATAGTTTATTTATTGCAGGCATTCACAGTTTTATGCATTTTATTTAAGTTTATACTTGTGTTGACATGTACGGTTTTAAACCATTCATTCTATGACCAATCAAAGAATTGAGTCCAATTCTTTACTCTGGCTCCTTTTCTCCTCTCTTTGTCTTTGGACATTACTTGGGTATTCAGCCTCAAATTGCGATTTAGTAACATAATAATCAGCACATTATACAGACTCTCAAACATGAGGTGTTTTCTGTCCATGAAATTAATTCCACTGTTACATGCAAAAACATTTCTCATACATGAATACTCATGTGGTTCTTAAGGCCCATTTTATACCCAAAACTTTTTCCACAGTGGCCACATATAAACGGCTTCTCTCCAGTGTGAACTCTCATGTGCCTGTTAAGGTTTACTTTTCGGGTGAAACTTTTTCCACATTGTTGGCAGGTGAAAGGCTTCTCTCCAGTGTGAATTCTTATATGGTCTTCAAAGTGTCGTTTTTGAGTGAATCCCTTTCCACACTGAGTACACGTGTAGGGTCTCTCTTCAGAGTGAAGTCTCAAGTGATCTTCAAAGTGTTGTTTTTGATTGAACCTCTTTCCGCACTGAGGACATGTGTACTGTTTCTCTGCAGAGTGAATTCTCATGTGGACTTTAAAGTTTTCATGCTGATCAAAACTCTTTCCACACTGTTGGCAGGTGTAAGGCTTCTCTAGAGAGTGAATTCTAATGTGTATTTTAAAGCTTCCTTTTTGTGTGAAACTTAATCCACACTGTTTGCATGTGAAAAGTCTCTCTCCATTATGAATCCTGATGTGGTTTTGAAGGTAACATTTTTGATTGAATCTTTTTCCACATTGTTGGCAAGTGAAAGGCTTTTCTCCAGTGTGAATGCTCATGTGGTTTTGAAGGGAACATTTTTGATTGAAACTCTTTCCACACTGAGGGCAAGTGTAAGTCTTTTCTCCTGTGTGAATGTTCATGTGCTTTGTGAGGGCTCCTTTTTGAGTGAACCTGTTTCCACACTGTTGGCAAATGTAAGGCTTCTCTCCAGTGTGAATTCTCATGTGTCTTTTAAGGTGTAGATGTTGAGAGAAACACTCTCCACACTGTTGGCAGGTTAAATTACTTCTAGTTTCTGTCTTTCTAGCCCTTTTTTGTGAAGAAGTATTTTTAGCCTGTGAGATATTAAACGTTTTTTCTCCAGTCATGAGATCATGATGATTCTTTTTTTGATATTTCTCTTCCATTTCATTCAGTACTTCATTCTCCTCTTTCGGCACCAGGTCTAAGGCAAAAAGAGACAAATACAAATTAAGTCTAGTTTAGTGGCACAAGGGAACAGAGAACAAAACATTTACACATGTAAACCATCAAAGCCAACATACAACTAGATCCAATACCCAGTGTTGTTGGTAACTCAAAAAGTTTAATCTGGATCAAAACAATCTGGATTTGGAAATCCAATGTTTTAGGTTTCATCTGCTTGTTTAAAAGCCTGCGCTGACCAACTGCCCACAATCTTCAACAGATTACTGGAGTAGAGTGAAGTTCCCTGATGCTTCAAACTACACTATCATTCAAGTCCCCATAGAATTAAAGGGACTTAATGACAACAGACCCATCGCTCACACAAAAGTAATTTGAGAGACTGGTGTTGGCTCTCTCCACAGAAGCCCTGTACTCAAATGACTGCACCTGTGAAGACTTCTCTGTCAAGTTTCTGAAGTTTGCACAGTCATTAGTCTTTGAACAGCTGCTACCTAATGCAGTCATAACAACCTGGAGTAGAACACGGTCAAAACAGTGGAGCCCTAAACTCTCCCCATCTTGAACAGCACTCTGGAAAAAGTTCAGTCATTCAGTTTCCTGTGCACCACCATCCCTCAGGACCTGAAGAGGGACAATTAACTCCATTGTGTAAAAAGCTTGGCACAGGTCGTACTTCCTTCTTCAGCTGAGCCCACAGGACGTTTAACCTGAAACAGGACAGACTCCATGACCCAGCTGAACTGATCAAGTATCATTCCTTCCTGTTCTCCTTCTCCTACACATCTTGTCTTCCAATGACTTTTCCAGATGTTTGACCCATTAGTTGACAATCATCCGTATAAAGTTCTCTCCATCATTTACTCACAGACAGCCTTCACCTACAATTATTCTCATCCTTTCCTCCCTTCCAAGAGAATGAGGTCTCCTGAGTTCTCAGTGCCAATCATAATCTAACTTGTCCCTGAGACCCAATCTCCTCTCACCTTTCATAGGAGAGCTCGCTAACATTAACATAACCACCTGCTTTGACTCAAACATATTACTACGTTAAACACTAGTACAAGAACTTCTCTGTAAAAAAACGTCTGTAAAGAGATCAAGCCTCAGCTAGGTAAGAAAAAGTAACTCAAAACACAAACTCAAAATACTTCCCATAAGATGTAAGTAACGCAATTAGTCCCTCTCTCCTAGCCTCATTTGATCTCAAACGACTCATCACCACAGGTACTCACAAAACGAGCAACCAACTCAACTTGATCTACACACTCAACTGAATCACTGACAACACTCTGGTAAAACCTTTGCATGTCTCTGATAATTTCTTTATTACATTTCATATACAACTTAATACTCCTGCTCCACCAACCCCTTTACCAGTCTTTTTCAAGTGAAACCTACGCTCCTCTGTTGTTTCATCACCTCTTTCCTCACCCAAACAGTTCTCAACTCTGGATGTGAATAATTGTTTTGGCTATTTCTGTATTGATTGCTGTAAGATTTTACTGTACATTATATTTATGATTGTATATACAGTGGAGTTTATGTCAACGGCCTCGGGGATGCAAAAAAGCATCGAGATAACCCATATTACAGATATTAACATATTTTCCCACATATAACCCGAGACGCATATAATCCGCACACTCATTTAGCCAGCGGGTTTTGGGTTTTGTGTAAAAAATAGCTGGCATAACCCGCACCCATAGATTGATGAACTTTTTTGTGTAAGATCACATTTCGAATTTGAAATGTTGCTTGCATGACTTCAGCTATCCATAACTGTTCAGGCTCGGTACACAGTGCTTGTGCGCGAAATTCACACAATAGATAATAGGATTTGGTGATTAACAGTGTCAAAGGCAGCAGAAAGATCTAAAAGAATGAGAACTGACAATTTTGAATCAGCTTTTGGACTCCTTAAAGCTTCCGTGACAGATCGTAGTCATCTCGGTTGAATGGCCCTTCTTGAAGCCAGACTGGTTGATGATTTGAAAAAGAAGATACTTAGTTAAAAACAACACGTTCAAGAATTTTCGATATGAACGGTAGGAGAAAGACAGGTCTGTAATTGAGGAGTAGGGTTACCCGAGCCTGCTTGAATGCGGTGGGGAAGGATACAGTTTGAAGGGATGTGTTGATGATGTGAGTGAGTGCTGGTAAGATTGTAGGAGAGATGGCTTGTAGAAGGTGTGAGGGTATTGGGTCTAAGGGGCAGGTGGTTGGATGGCTGGAAAGGAGAAGTTTAGATACATCTACCTCAGTGAGTGGAGAGAATGTTGAGAGAGTATTTCTGGTTACAGAGGTCGGTGTATTTTCTTGTGTGTGTGGAGGTAAAAAAGGAACATTTATTGATGTCCATGATGTGAGTTATTAAATGAGAATGTACATGCTCGTGTTTTTGGTGTCTTTTTACACAACAGTGTTGCCGTGATTTGTTTGACGAAACAATCGGCATTCGTCTAAAAAAAATGTACATATACACAGTACAGTGTATGTTTGCTAACAACAAAAGGCATATGTAAAACACCACAATAAAATCCACCTCCGATTCTTCATAAAAACCTTTAATAATATTTTCCAACAATGCAAACACAAAGATGGCTCACAAAAAAACATGCGGGATGCAACAGTGCGTTATCCCTCAGACGAGATCAACGACAGGGAGGGAACCGTGAGCGGACCGCGATCCACGTGCGAGGCAAACTCAGCGCATGCGCAGTGAACTAGGTACGCAAATTAGTCACGAAATAACCATGTGAAGTGGTGACTTTGTCTCTTTTTTTGTGCTTGAGATAATAGATTTCGGCAACATAACAGATTCGAAAATACACACAAGAAAATAAGACAAATAGGGAGTTTGTCATAATAAGATTGGCGAGTTAACCGTGACTCGAGATAAGTGAACTCCACTGTATTCTCTATTTCAGTAGAGCTGCAAGTTTCAATAAGGATCAAATGTGAATAAAACCAACCTGTTTGTTCCTCAGTTTCTTCTTGTTTCACACTGAATGTTTCTTCATTCTTCACGTCTTCACTTTCTTCTTTAATAAACGGAATCTTTATATCTTCACTTTCTTCTTTCATAAACTCCATCTTTATAATTGTGTGTCATGTTCTGTGTGTGTTTCTCCTGTTTAAGATGAGAATAATGAACAGAAAGACATAAATAAACTCTAAATCTCTGAGCGTCTCAATCAAATTCTGGTTCAGAAGAAAGTTGCAGTTAAATGGACAGAAATCACACGATCAGAGAAAAAACCCTCTAAAGTATAGTTCATAAAACAAAAACTGTACAGACACTTCATATTTAGGCATTTATGACTTACATTAATTAATATATATTAAATAATTACACTCGTGAAAACAGCAGCTTTGTTAAAGTTGTGTTTGTTTGTCCTTCATTGACATTGTTTGAGCAGCGCGAGTCGAGCTTCGATTCATTGAATCATTTAGCGAATCATTTGATTCAATTGACTCGGAGTTTGTAAAGCTCCGTTTCTCCATCAGTTTCTATCCAGGGACTAATGTTTATGTTTATGATGAACTGATTCACGATAACAGAGAGAAACGAGACGCTCTTTTCTGTTACTCGAGCGTGAACGCGCTTTACTCACACAACTATCCTTCATTAAAGTTAGATAATGAATTACAATGTTACACTCAATAGTTCATAAACTACTTTTACATCGTTGGTAAAACATTTAAAGAGATTAAACGCTTAAAACACAAACCTTTTTCCAGCAGAATCACAACAGACGAGGGAGTGGGGCGCAGCCTTATGATGTCACACCAACTGACCATAATAACCATAACAACCAAGTCCCGTTCACAAACACACAATCACAGAAGTACAATTCACTATCATAAATGTCTCTGAATCGAAACACAAATAGGAGTCAGTGTATTTGAACATAAAAATGTGGACTTACGAAGTTTATTTGAGTCTACAAATGGGTATAAAATGTGTAAAAAGTTATCTTTACATTTAAATTACATTTATTCATTTAGCAGATGCTTTTATCCAAATTGAGGATATACAATTTGAGGAGTATAGAAGTGATTTGTCCAAAAGATACAAAACACATAAGGGTGCTTACAATAGAAAGTATCAAACATTCTGAACACAAGCAGCACAAGCATGGGGAATAGAGAAAGAATTTTGTGTGTGTGTGAGAGAGGTGTCGTGTGTGTCATGTTAGGTGCTCATGGAAGCGGTGCGTTTTTAGTAGTCTTTCAAACCTTGACAAGGAATCTGCATTCCAGATGAGGGCAGGGAGGTCGTTCCACCAGCTGGGGCTGGTGAATTAAAATGTTCTTGTGATTGATCTTTTTCCTCTCTGTGATGGAACCACGAGTCGTCGCTCGTTGATCGATCGAAGGATTCTGGTAGGTGTGTAGATTTGTACCAGTGAGTGGAAGTATGAAGGTGCTGAGCTTGTGTAAATTCTGTAGAGTCAGTGCTTTGAATTTGATGCGTGCTGCGAGAGGGAGCCAGTGTAGTGAGATGAAGAGTGGTGTGACATGAGTCCTTTTCGGTTGTTTGAAGACCAGACGAGCTGTGGCGTTCTGAATCAGTTGCAGAGGTTTGATTGCACTTGCAGGAAGTCCAACCAGAAGAGCATTGCAATAGTCCAGTCTGGAAATGACCATGGCCTGCACCAGAAATTGTGTAGCTTGCTCAGTTAGGAATGGCCTGATCCTCCTGATGTTGTACAGTGCAAACCTGCACGATCGAGCCGTCTTTGCGATGTGATCCTTGAAGGTCAGCTGGTCCTCAAAGATCACTCCAAGTTTTCCGGTAGACCTTGGTGGCGCCGATCTGGACGGTGAAGTCATGCTGTTGGGCTGGATCGGCAGGAAAGACTAGAAGCTCCGTTTTTGCCAGGTTGAGTTGCAGATGATGCCCTTTCATCCATGTCGTGGTGTCCGCCTGGCAGCTTGTGATTCTCGGAACCACCGTTGGATCATCTGGTTGAAATGATATGTAGAGCTGAGTGTCATCGGCGTAGCAGTGATAGGAGAAGCCGTGTGCCTCTATGATGGGACCCAGTGATGTGGTGTACATGGAGTAGATAAGTGGTCCAAGAACTGAGCCCTGTGTAACACCGGTGATCAGTTGACATTCTTTGGAGACCTCCCCGCACCATGCCACCCTAAAGGACCTATCCGTGAGATAAGATTCGAACCACTGAAGAGGAGTTCCATTGATGCCTAGTGACGAGAGGGTAGATAAAAGGATTTGGTGATTAACAGTGTCAAAGGCAGCAGAAAGATGTAAAAGTATGAGAACTGACAATTTTGAATCAGCTTTTGGACTCCTTAGAGCTTCCGTGACAGATTGTAGTGCCATCTCGGTTGAATGGCCCTTCTTGAAGCCAGACTGGTTGATGATTTGAAAAGAAGATACTTGGTTAAAAACAACACGTTCAAGAATTTTCGATATGAATGGTAGGAGAGAGACAGGTCTGTAACTGAGGAGTAGGGTTACCCGAGCCTGCTTGAATGCGGTGGGGAAGGATACCGTTTGAAGGGATGTGTTGATGATGTGAGTGAGTGCTGGTAAGATTGTAGGAGAGATGGCTTGTAGAAGGTGTGAGGGTATTGGGTCTAAGGGGCAGGTGGTTGGATGGCTGGAAAGGAGAAGTTTAGATACATCTACCTCAGTGAGTGGAGAGAAGGTTGAGAGAGTATTTCTGGTTACAGAGGTCGGTGTATGTTCATGTGTGTGTGGAGGTGAGAACTGGCTACTGATAGTTGCAGTTTTGTTAATAAAGAAATTAGTAAAATCATTTGCAGTTAAAAAGGTAGAGGGAGGTGGTGGAGGGGGACAAATGAGGAATAGAGGAGAAATGAGAAGGAGAAAGAGCACAGGTTACGCCTGAAAGTGACTGGAAGAGGGGTTGGTGTTGCAGAATTAGTAAGATACTAGTGTTGTCTGTGGTGCAGTTGTGTGTGTAGATCAAGTCGAGTTACCACTCTGACACCCAGTGGAAGATTTACCAGTATACAATAAAAAACCACCTTCGATTCTCGATACAAACCTTTAATTATATTCTCCAACATTGCAAACACAATTTCGCTCACAGCGTAAACACAGCCACAGCTCACACAAACACATTTGCTCATAACACAGTCATTTCGCTCTGACACAGTTCTGAAAAGTATTGCACATGCAGTTAATATGGTTTGTGATTGAGTGAAGCGTCATTGGAGTGAGCGACCGTACAGACTGTGATGCACGTGCAACGCGAACTCAGCGCATGCACAGTGAACTCGGTACTAACATTAATCACAGGGTTCGAAATGTAAAGTGGAGACTTTGTTCCTCTTTTGTGCTCGAGATATCATAGTTCAGCGACATAAAATAATCAACATAACCGATAAGAAAATGCTAAGAAAAATAGGGAGTTTGGCGGTTCCACTTCACAAACGTCAACATAACAGGGTTGGCGAGATAACCAAGGTCGAGATAAGTGGGTTCCACTGTATATTCTTTTCTTTTTCTTATTTGTACATATATTCTTTTCTTTTTCTTATTGGAATGATTTGTAAAGAGTGATTTGTAATCACGTTAGGGATTTTTATGTTAAAGCCATTCTTTAATTTTCTGTATTTTTCCATAGAGTAAGGAGAAATATTGTCTGCACGTCTCACCAGATAGAACATGTTATGAAAATGTTTGGGTAGTCTCTCTGTTGATTAATCCGTCAACCATGTGATCAACGGAGATGTGGTTCAGACTGTCTGCTCTTATGTGGAAAATTACTAATTTTGTTTATCTTTCTTTCTTTCTTAGTCAATCAGAATCATTTAACCGTCAACATTGACGTGGTTAGTAGCCTCTGTTAGAGTATAATTGCTGTGACAATGTTATTGTATGTGGGGCGGCCTACGAACTTCTTGTGAGACCTGAAGCTGGCTTCTGCTGATGAAACTGCAAACTAAACTTTACTAAAATTTATTCTAATGACTGCACTTCTGACTCCTGCTCTTCATTCAACATATCTGGTCCTCGGGTCTTAACTGTAATTCCCCTACAGTTCCTTTCTCAGCTCCACGTACTAGATGTTTTCCTGTTGGCAGATACACACATACTTCTTTTATGCAAATATCAGAAACACTTGGTGACTAAACACAATGAATCCTATTCTACGTTGTGTTTGACAGAACGTCTAGTTTTCTGATAAGCTTGCCTACTTCCAAAGATAAGGATTAATAAGTACGAAAGTAATACAATTTCCATCACACTAATCAATACATCGACTACAAATTCTTGACTCTGGCTCCTTTTCTCCTCTCTTAGTCTCTGGACATTAATTGGGAATTCAGCCTCTAGGTGATTTAGTAACATAACAACAATCAGCACATTATACAGACTCTCAAACATGAGACGTTTCCTGTTATTTTATTCATTCCACAACAGTTACATACAAAAACAGTTCTCTCATACATGAACACTCATGTGTTTCTTAAGACCCATTTTATACCCAAAACGTTTCCCACAGTGACCACATATAAACGGCTTCTCTCCAGTGTGAACTCTCATGTGCCTGTTAAGGTTTACTTTTCGGGTGAAACTTTTTCCACATTGTTGGCAGGTGAAAGGCTTCTCTCCAGTGTGAATCCTTATATGGTCTTCAAAGTGTCGTTTTTGAGTGAATCCCTTTCCACACTGAGGACATGTGTAAGGTTGCTCTCCAGAGTGAAGTCTCAAGTGATCTCTAAAGTGTCGTTTTTGACTGAAACTCTTTCCACAATGAGGGCAAGTGTACTGTTTCTCTGTAGCATGAAGTCTCATGTGGACTTTAAATTTATCATGCTCATCAAAACTCCTTCCACACTGTTGGCAGGTATGAAGGTTCTCTAGAGAGTGAATTCTAATGTGTATTTTAAAGCTTCCTTTTTGAGTGAAACTTAATCCACATTGTTTGCATGTGAAAAGTCTCTCTCCAGTGTGAATGCTCATGTGGTATTGAAGGCTTCCTTTTAGAGTGAAACCTATTCCACACAGCTGACAGATGAAAGGGGTTTCTCCAGTATGCATTCTCATGTGTATGTTAAGGGATACATTTTCAGCAAAAGTCTTTCCACACTGATGGCAGGTATGAAGGTTCTCTAGAGAGTGAATTCGCATGTGCCTGTTAAGGGCTCCTTTTTGTGCAAACCTCTTTCCACACTGGTGGCAAACGTAAGGCTTCTCTCCAGTGTGAATGCTCATGTGGGCTTTAAGGCTTCCTCTACAACTCAAACTCTTTCCACACTGCTGACAGGTGAAAGGACTTTCTCCAGTGTGAATTCTTATGTGGGCTTTAAGGTTTCCTTTAAAACTGAATCCCATTCCACACTGTTGGCATGTGTAAGGTTTCTCTCCAGTGTGAACTCTCATGTGTCTTTTAATGCTTACATTCTCAGCAAAAGTCTTTCCACACTGAGGGCAGGAACGACGCTTCTCTCCAGTGTGAAGTTGCATGTGTCTGTTAAGGTGTAGATGTTGAGAGAAACACTCTCCACACTGTTGGCAGGTGAATTTACTTCTAGTTCCAGTCTTTTTAGCCCTTTTTCGTGAAGTAGTATTTTTAGCCTGTGAGCAATTCAACTTTTTTTCTCCAGTCGTGAGATCATGATGATTCTTTTCTTGAAATTTCTCTTCCATTTCATTCAGTTCATCCACTTCATTCTCGTCTTTCAGCACCATCAGGCCTAAGGTGAAAGAAACAAACACAAATGAAGTATAGTTTAATGGCACAAGGGAACAGAGAACAAAACACTTACACATTTAAACCATCAAAAACAACATACAACTAGATCCAATACCCAGGGGTGTTACTCAAAACGTTTAATCTGGATCAGAACGATCTGGATTTGGAAATCCAATGTTTTGCCATCCAGGATCAGGTAATCCATTTTACTTTTTGCACAATCCTTCAGATAACCAAATCTGGATTACTAGTTCTCATTTATTTTTTCAAAAAACAGAAGACTAGGAAAGCTCCAGACCAAGATAGGGTTTCATCTGCTTGTTTAAAAGCCAGTGCTGACCAAATGCCCCAAATCTTCACGCAGATCTTCAACAGTGAACAGTGAAGTTCCCTGACGCTTCAAACTGTACACTATCATTCCAGTCCCCAAAGAACTTTGTGACTAAAGACCCATCGCTCTCACATCTGCGGTCACTTTTTCCAGAACGAGTCTGTATTTTCACTGCATCTCTAATGTTCAGGTCCTACAATGATAGTAAAGCACTTTTGAGGACGAATAGGGTAAAAAAAACTGTTCTCCATTACAGAAGTGGATTTTGTGTTTAACGTTACACAGAATAATGGTATTGGCTATTTTTGCATTAATCGGTGTAAGATTTTACTGTTACTGTACATTATATTGATGAATGTATATTCTCTACTTCTGTAGAGCTGCACGTTTCAATAAGAATCAAATGGGAATGAAACCAACCTGTTTGTTCCTCATTTTCTTCTTGTTTCACTCTGATTGTTTCTTCAATCATAACATCTTCAATCTCTTCTTTCATAAACACCATCTTTATATCTTCTCTTTCTTCTTTCATAAACTCCATCTTTACAATTGTGTGCACGTCCTGTGTGTGTTTGTCCTGTTTAAGATGAGAATAATGAACAGACAGACAAATAAATAAACTTTAAATCTCTGAGCGTCTCAATCAGACTCTGGTTCAGAAGAAAGTTGCAGTTAAATGGACAGAAATCACACGACAAGAGACACAAAAACACTAAACTAGACCATGAAACAAACTTCATATTTAGGCATTTATGATTAATATGTTTTACATAATTAATTATAGATTATTTTTAAATGGTAACGCTCATGAAAAAAGTAGTTTTTTTAAAGTTGTGTGTTTGTTTGTTCTAAACTGACAATTTGTGAGCAGCGCGAGTAGAGATTCGATTCACTGAATCATTTGGCGAATCAAACTCGGAGTTTGTAAAGCTCCGTTTCTCTATCAGTTTCTCTCCAGTGACTGAATTCATGTTTATGATGAACTGATTCACGATAACAGAGAGAAACGAGACGCTCTTTCTGTTACTCGAGCGTGAACGCGCTTTACTCACACGAATATCCTTTATTAAAGTCAGATAAACAATTACAATGTTACACACAATAGTTTATAAACTACGTTCACATCGGTTGTAAAAACTGTTAAACATTTAAAGAGATTAAACGCTTAAAACCCATACCCTTCTCCACCAGAATCACACCAGACGCGGGAGCGCGCCGCAGCCTTATGACGTCACATCAACAGACCATAATACAAGTCCCATTCACAAACACACAATCACAGAATTATTTTACTATTAAAAACACACAATCACAGAATTATTACTACTATTACATAAATCAAACATTACATAAATCAAAACACAAATAAGGCTGTGTTTGAACATTAAAATTTTGGAAATTTAAAGTTTGAAATGATATCTAAGTGCCTGAGATGGTTACTTTTAATCATTCTGCCTACATTAGTGTTTACGGGTCTGTTTAAAGTCTGAAACTTTATCTCTAGGTGTTGCTGATAATGTTACTTTAAAGAAAAAAGAAGAAAAAAAAATATGGGTGATTCTTCAATCAGGGGAACTTTTATGTCCCCAGGTTATACATTCATGTTAAAAATACTATATTATAGAATAAATAGTTATTATTATTGAAGGCGAATAATCAAAATCTCTTGTCTCTTCTATTTACATTATATATATTTTCTTTTCTTTCTCTTATTTCTCTTAGAATGATTGACATATATGACTATAACCTCAGTATTAAATCATTAACCAATATCTTGAATACTTATTTTTATTATTAAATAATTCTAAATGATTTACATTTATAAACAACCATATTATTGTGTAATTGCTCTAATATTTTCTGATGTCCGTATTCTATTTGCCTATGCTAGGGTCCCAAAGGTCATCACGACCCGTGGAATACGTGACAGTCCTTCAATTTTAGAAGTGTTAGGGTTGATATTGTCTGTGTTTTTCTCGGAAGGAGAACGAGTTATCAGAATGTTTTTGTACGTCTTCGGTTGATAGGTCTGTTTTTCCCAGCCAGCACCAACTTCAACCTTGGAGAGACGGTGTATTTGTGTATGTGTGCATTCATCTTTCTGTGCAGGTCTAGGAGAAAGGGTGCGAGACGTAGATTTCGATGGAGACTTACAGGCGCCTCGTGATGATCGGGGAGGTCATTTCATGCCTAAATCCAGTCTAAACATCAGCAGTTCGATGGATGGAGATATGCTATTGATGTTATGTCTTTTTGTGGAAGATTAATAATTTCTGCCTACTTTCTTAGCCAATCAGAATCATTTAAGTTTTTTTAAGTAATGACGTAATGTGACCTTAGAAAATGGTATAATTGATGTAACAATGAAAATGTAAGCAGAGCGGCCTACGACCTCCTTGTGAGACTTGAAGCTGGCTTCTGCATGATGAAACTACAACCTATTCTTTACTAAATTTTTTTGATTTGACTACACTCCTGACTTCTGGTCTTCATTCAACAAATCTGGTCTCCGGGTCTTAACTGTAAATTCCCCTACATTATAATATTATAGTTATTTCAAATAATATTTATTGCACCACCAAAAAATGTTATACGATAAAATTAGTATGATTTCCATTTTTAAAAATGTTTCCATCACTATTATTTGACTAAATACATTACTCAGGCTTTGTTCCCAACTCAGACTTTAAAACTTATCTGCTCTGAAAATTTAATAAAATGTTATCAGTTCATAAAAAATAAATAAATCACAATACATGTTTAAACAGTAAGTTATAAAGGCACTTGATGCATAATTCGGGTTCATATCTGTGCAATTTGTGAATATTTTTAACAATTTAGTATTGTCCACAACAAAACTGTCATTACCATGACAGTCTATGATTACAGCAAGGAAATGACCAGAACAAATACAAACACTGACCTTTGCCTACAATACAATGGTCCATGAGATGACAGGGTACGCTCCATTCCAGCTTATGTTCGGCCGTGTACCAAGATTACCGTTAGACGTTGTTCAGACAGGTGCTACACAACCCTGTAGTTGTTGATCACAGTATTTACCTGAAGTCGTTGATGTCATATCTCCATGAAACAGCCAAGATTGCGCAGAGACACTCTGAAAAAGAGCAGCGTAAATAGGCAAGAGGTTACAACAAGAAAGTCAAGGGGACATGTCTGAATATTGGGGACACTGTGTTGGTGGCGAATAAAGGAGAACGAGGAAAGAAGAAACTAGCAGATAAGTGGGATCCAGCACTGTACACTGCAGACACACAGTTACAAGCTGAAAGATGAAAAAGGGAGTGTGAGGATTGTGCACAGGAACCTACTGTTGGATATTAGTTTCCTACCTGTTGAGTCACCTGATAAAGAGGGAAGCATTTTACCTTCTGCAGTGGAGTCGGAGAGTGAGTCAGGTAGCGTCAGAAGTGAGCTTTGTGTGGATGACTTTGAACCAACAGACCTAGAGGAGAGAACCAGGAGATGGGTTAATGGGGACTCTGAAAGCCTGGTAGTTCAAGACTCTGCTGTTGAGGAAGCTTTAGGAACAGACTATCTTAGTTCAGGTGGAGAAGAGCCCAGTGATCAGTTGCAGACTGAAGAGAACAGTAGCAGAGACCTTCTTCAGAGTAGAAGTTGAAACCAATCCAACATCTCTTGACGTTAACCTTGACTGTGACACAGATACACATACACAAATTCTGACTGACACTCATACTGACACCCAAGTTCCAGTTCCTGACATTCCTGAGTTGTTAAGAAAGTGAACAGATTAATTGAATCAATGGTTCAGAAACCCTTTTACCTCCAAGAGTATTTTGCTTCAGAGGTTTTTTTGTATTGATGTGAAAAGACATTTTGATTCTAAATATGAAGGCCAGGTCATATAGCTGTACACGACGTCACGCAACTTCCGTTCTAACTCAAAGCAGGGTATCTTCACTTCCGCTTAGCATGGCTCAGTCTACTTGTAGGTGTTATTGTAGTGTTCCTTGTTGTTCAAACAACAAGCATAAATTTACGTTTTTGAGTTTCCATGATTTTCCTGTCGACCCAGAAATACGTGCCTGTTGGGTTAGAGCAATAAAAAGAGATGAGGGATCGAGCTTTACAATCCTTCGTGGGAGTACATATGTCTGGTCCCATAGCTGGTCTCTAGCCAGCACTTTGCCCCTGAGGATATATGCACATCAACCAGTGGACGAAACGGAGCAGTGCTGTCAAGATTCCCCTGGAATGACTGGGGTAAAGGTAGGATATTAAGCCTGGTAAAACCTTCAATTGATCAATACATCACTGTATATTAAATGTGTAAAATTACTAGCTTATTTGATGATCATAGGTATCATTTTATTTCACATCTCCAGGAAGAGGCTCACATGCTCGTCAGTCAGTTTACCAGAGATCAAGGAAGCATTTTAGGGCTGCTGTCCCTGATGAATCTCAGGGGATGCCTGCAGGTGCAGTGGCACAAGATCATGACTATGACTACCACCCTTCTCCTGGTTAGTATTTAAAAGTTGCAGGATTTTCTTTGGAAGTAAAATACTGCTAAATATTTTTGGAAGGAAAAAGAAAACTTTTTGAATTGCACTACTTTTATATCTAAAAATAAATAGCAACTGAATTTAGGCTAATGTGCAAGTTGTCACGGCACAGAAGAGGAGACACAGGACTGAATGTACAATAGTTTTATTGAGCAAAGTAAGGCAAAAGCTACCAGGCGTTGTAGGGTGATACTGAAGGAAAGCTGGAGGATGAGGATGAAGACGAGGATGGCCACGGAAGACGAAGACAGACTTGAAGAACGTGAAGGAGTCGGGTAAGACGTCTGCATACACTGATGAGACCGGACAAGGAGTGGATGGAACTCTGTAGATATATATAGTCCTTAATGGCTGGTGCAGGTGTGTGTGATTAAAACTCGGGTGATCGGGATCGTGTGGGCGGAGTGTTGTGATCTGGTGTTGCGGCTTCTGGTGGTTCTGTGACACAAGTAAGTGCAAGTTCCCTTTATAGTTTACAGCATTTCTGAATTATAGCCTGAAATACACCTGATGTAAGCTTGTTCTACCTTTTAAGGTAAACTGGATAGTGCTGCAAGGAGGATTCAAGAGTTGGAGCTTCAGGTTTTGTCACTAGAACTTGAAATCCAGCGGCTGACAGTTAAGCAGCCGAAGCCGCTGCTTTTTAAGTTCTGTGTCACAGATGAGGACTTCCGTTACTACACGAGGTTCAGCTCAAAGGAGGTCTTCACTGTGTTTTAGGAGTCAGTCTACCCCTCTGCTTCAAGGCTTTTGTACTGGTCCAAGGCACAGCGAACAGCACAAGAGACGCCAAGCCCTCAACGAAAACTTCAGCTCATTGATGAACTTTTCATGTTTCTCTGCCGTGTTGCACCAGGGCTTCAGGAGAAAACATTATCATCCATCTTTGAGGTTAGCATTTCTACAGTCAGTCGCATCATTTTAACATGGACAAGCTACCTTTACCAGGTTCTTGGCTCACTGCCATTGTGGATGACAAGAGAGCAAGTGTAGGCTACAATGCCTGACAAGTTCAAGCCGGGGCAACACTCAACATCCCTCTGCTGAAGAGATCCGCTCAGCTCAGCTTGGAGGATACTCAAAAGACACAGGCTATTGCCCGTCTGAGAATTTTAGTTGAGAAGGCCATACGCAGGGTGAAGGAGTACCATATTTGGGATGGGCTTGTTCCTCTTTCTATGGTAGGTTCAGTCAATCAGCTGTGGGCCATATGTTGCCTAATGTCAAACTATCAGGGACCTCTTGTTATCAATGGGGACAAACCAGTCAGAAGTGTTTCCTCTCAATCTCACTATTTTCAGTTGACACTGTCTAGATTGTACATACAAGTGTGTATATATTTTAAATATATAGCTCATTAAAAAAAGCTATGTATTTAGGGGTAAGTATATTTTCATGGTTATTAATGAACAATGTCGAAGCATTCTGTAAAAAGTTTTTCCTTAGTAAAATGTAAAACTTTTACATTAAAAGAACCAGAATATTTTTCAAAACTTGCCTTTTTATGTACTGTATACATTTGGTAATAACATGTAACTGCAGTGAAACCAATTAAAACAAATTGGAACATAAGCAAGTAGGGAACAATGGCAGACAAAAAACTCATACACATTTACATAAAAATACAACATTTGCTGAAATTGTAAACTGCAAAGACAATTGTATGGGAAAAAAGTATTTACAAAATGAATTACGTATTACAAATGTAAAAACTTAAATAATATATATCTATGTAGATGTTATGATAAAAATTATCCAGCTTCTGTCGCATTGAGTTGATGATCTCATCTCTAAAGATTTTTTCTTAAGACAGGCCTGGCCTCGAACTGTATCAGAGTTGATCAAATGTTTAACTTGAGAGACATCATCAACTCTTAACCTCTGCCAACCCAAATGGGGGTGTTTCTCTCGGGTTAAAGACTTTAGCATCAGGGCTGGCTGCAAGGTGAGGTGCATCAGGGTGGATGATTATCCCACACTGTGTCACAGAGACGTCACAAAAATCTGCATATTGTCTAAGGATATCAGGTTCCAGGTCCAGCCCTTTTTTCATAGCAGCTGTCTGGAGAGTTCCTTTCAGAAAGCGAGCAGCTAAGACTTTGGCAGTAAACCCACCGCGGACATGGCATATTTCTCCAAATCTGCTGGCTGTAAGTCGGGGTTTGCGTACCTGGTTCCATAGCTGGCATTCTGACTGCAGTCGTGTTTCTGCCTCAATAGCAGCAGAGATCTCCCTTGACACATTGAGGCTCTCTAAGTGGCACTGTTGCTTGTAGCTGGGTTCAAAATGTATTTGAAATTAAAAATTGTACCCATCAACAGGCAACTTAGGTACACCATGATGTTTAATAATGTCTCTACTTATCTCAGGAGGGCACTGGTAAGAGAACACAGACCCAAATGGCACAAAAGAGTCCACAAAATTAAGGCCCTCAAACCCATGCAGCAATTTACAAATGCCTGGTTGTGGGCGTATATCTCGCAGCTTCTCACCACTGGCCATGATGTGAGGATCTGGAAGAGGCCCTGACATAAAGATGAGATGTCATGTTTAATTAACTTATTATTAGTATTACTAATTGTTCTGTTTTAAAATTAAAATGTTTCAGTCTTACCGCCATATGCTTTGTAGAGTATACATTTGACTTTGGTAGTGGTTTACACACTACCATGTCATTTGTTGCTTCTGGAGTTATTCCCTGTAACAATGATAATAAACTATTAATTAACAAAAGTCATTACAAGCCAAAATCAGTAACTGTAATGAATAGTAATGTCTTACCTGTGTCCTAGGCCGGTGCCAGGTCTGCAGTGAGCTGGTGCATGACAGTGGCAATGGCACTGTCTTGAAGCCCATGGTTTTGTAATGAGCGCTTTGGAACAGTAATGCCACAATACGGTTGCACAGTGCTTTCCCAGCAATGCAGGTACATGACATGCATTTCAGTACCACAGGAATCTCTTTAGCATGATATGTAACCTGATAATAAAAGCATGAAGTTAGGATTTTGCTGCACAACAATTTTAAATTACGTTATGGAACAAACTTAAGAACTACATTTATTGTATTAGCTAAAACATCAACTTTTTTACTTATTACACAGAATATTTCTCAGTCTTTATTGTTCACAAACAACTCTCTTCTGTCTTAAAATATATGTAAAGGTGTCTGAATTTTTATCTTTTTTTTTGCAACACAAAATAATTGACATCACACTGAGAAACATCCTGAACCACAATGGAACTTTGTGGGATACTTCAAAGTCTCTGCAACCGCAACAGAACACAACAAATCAGAAAAACCTGAAGGCAAAGAGCAGCCTCATTTTTCCTCATGGACCTGTGACAACGTCCTCTCATTGTCACCTCATCGACAACTACATTCGAAACTATTCCAAAGCAATGTTTTGGTCATATGGCACAACATTAACAACTAATATATTACCGACTTTTATCTAAAAGAGACTGAGTAAACTCCATCGCGTTCAAATATGCCGGTCGACGGAAGTGAAGATACCCTACTTTGAGTTAGAACGGAAGTTGCGTGACGTCATTGTGAAAAGGGTCTATTATGGTGTACAAGGCACCGTAGTGTTCCAATATGATTTTAGGCTTGATCACCCTGAGGTTTTTCTTGACCTATTAGTGGGTAACTCACAAGTTGAACTAATGAATGTTTCATTATAGACCTGTACCGGTTATTTGCGTTGGATTCAGTACGGATTTTGGTGAAATCCGGAAGGGATGAATGTAACGAGTTAAAGTGAACTATATAAGTATGCAATACTTTTGCTTTTCACTTAAATCCTTTTTATTGGTTTTATCCTGTTTTTCGTTATTTGCTTATTTTGCTGTTAACTTCATAGGGACTCTTATTTTGACACTATTTTCTGGTGATCTTTTGACGTCATTTTCAAGTGAGTGACTCTCACCAGTTCGCATTGCATATGCTGGGGAGAGGAATATCTTGTGCAACATCCATGGGAGAGATATGACCTATGACCATATTAATCCACAGACGATCCAGACCTGGTGTGGGTATCAATAAACTCCCCTTTGATGAACAGTAGTGAGAGTGTCCTGGTCTTCTATTATACAGAACACCGAGAGAGATAGAGAACGTAACGGCGTTCAGCAGAGGACCGGTTACACTTGTCAACCTGGTAAAGAAACTCTCCCTCTTTGCATACAGCAGTTCTCTCCAGTTGCTCATAAACATCCAGTTCCTTCCTCCCCGACTTCTCTCCATTGCACAGGTCTTGCTGTGTTGAGAAAATCCACTGTGAGCAGGATTGAAAAGTTTTTGTGACTTCTTGACTCAACATCCTTGAGAGTGCATCAGCATTAGAGTTAGACTTTCTTTGCCTACACTCAATGTCAAAGTAAAACATGGCAAGCTGTGACACCCAACGCTGACCTGTGGCGTCCAATTTTGCGGTACTCATTACTGATAGAGACGATTCGAAAATCCATTGCCGCTTGTATATATTTCTTATTTTGTATATATTCTTTTCCTTATTTGTACACTTCAGTCTATCTATGTAACCAATTATTACTTAAAGCCTTTCTTTGCTTTTTTCTTTCTTTCTTTCTTAGTCAATCAGAATCATTTAACCGTCCTCATTGACGTAGTTAGTTGCCTCTGTTAGAGCAGTGGTCCCCAACCCCCGGTCCGCGGCCCGGTACCGCTCCGCGGACGAAGTGCCACCGGGCCGCGGAGCGATTTCACGGAACGGTCCATCGATGAAATGGTACCGGGCCGCGGAGCGCATTCGCGGAAGCGGCTGTGGCGATGTGACTATGGAGACGTTTGAACATCCCGGCGTCAACAATCTCGCGCGGACCCATCATCCATCTCACTCGCACCCGCCCCCCCGTCAACAATCTCGAGCGGGCACCGGTCCGCGGCAAAATTATCACACGTTTACCGGTCCGCGGCACAAAAAAGGTTGGGGACCACTGTGTTAGAGTATAATTGCTGTAACAATGTTATTGAATGTGGGGCGGCCTACGAACTCCTTGTGAGACCTGAAGCTTCTGCTGATGAAACTGCAAACTAAATTTCACTAAAATTTCTTCTATTGACTGCACTTCTGACTCCTTTTCTCCATTCAACTTATCTGGTACTCGGATCTTCACTGTAAATCTCCTAAATCACATATTTAAGTGGGTTGATGTCAGTCAGCACAGAACATTTATGTCCATAGAGGTAATCATAGAATGCATCTGTAACAGCTAGGGATGAGCGAGTACAGCATTATCTTCATCTGTTAACCATATGAGTGGTCGGGTTGTCTTGAAATGGGCGGGGCTTTAATCAGTATGTTATTAATCGTACAATTGATATGGGTTGATTAGAAATTGTTATATTTATTGCTGATTAAAAGACTATTTACATGACAGCATCAGCATTGAGCTTCAGATCAATGGTTTTGATCACGATAACAAACGAACTAGCGAGATGGATGATGAGTCCGCGCGAGATTAAGCACACATCCTCACCGCCAAAGCAGTGAAATCACGATTGGGGACCACTGTTCTACGGATCATATAGTCCAACGCTGTTTTTAAGATCTGCATTCCTTTATTTTTTATGAAATACAGCAAGAAAGTGTCATACTCAGTGCGTGAAGTCAAAAAACTGATTAGAGCCAGCAGACTGTTCAAAAAAACTCTGATGACCGGCAGAGAGAAAGAGTGTGCGAGTAGCTCATTCATTTGTAATATAGTTTTTATACCACTATAAACTATACCACTTTTATACCACTACCGCCAGCAGACGGTAAAAAAAAAAAACTCTGAAAGAGATGCAACGCTAGTCGCATTCTTCCAAGAACCAGGGGTCTCATTTATAAAGCGTGCAGTTTCCACGCAAAGGTTGTGATCTATAAAAAACAAACTTGATGGGAGAATGTGCGGACCTTGAAGCAAACTTTGAGCTGTGTGTTCGCACATTCTGGAGACAAAGGGAATTGGCTACACAGATGGTTAATTTTATTATTATTTTTTTTGCGTATGTCATTTTTGACTTTTAGGAATACGTAAACTTTTAGTAGGGATCCTACGCACAGTTTTATAAATGAGACCCCAGGTGTGAACAAACCCCACATTTACCAGAACTACACTAGGTTAACTACAAACCTGAGGCTGAAGAAACCCTAAACGTTAACGGGAAAGACCTGTGAACCTGAGTGACCGAGAAAGAGAGATGTTCTCTTCTCATAGTTCTGCACGTGAATGAGCAGGGCCGAGCAGCGGGATGCAGCAAATCTGCACGTGTAGGGGAGGGGCGCTGTGACTAGCCTATCACAGAATGCAGACACAGTCAGCGACCTAATGAGGATTTTTATTCAATCCGAGCACAGATATTGACTCCCCTAATACTCTTACTCTGCAAAATTGCTTTATCCGTACTGGGCTAAAGCCGAGTATCCGGCTCAACTCTAGTAACAGCCCACTTTAGAGCCAAAAACTCTTAGTTTTGTGCAGGATAGCAGGTTTCAAATGGTCTCAAACCTCGGCTTGTATAAGCAGTTGCTTTTTCCACCTCATCTTGAGCTTGCGCAAGGACCGACCCAAGACCCTCTGTCGGTACTGAGACTTGAACCCGCATCCTTTGTGGTTACAAGTCTGACTTTCTAACCATTAGGACACACTCACTTAAAGCGCTAACTCACATTGCCTGACCGTGGAAAAGCGGCTATTGCATCTCTGTATCTATGCATCTCTGTATCTTTTGAATCTTAAGTTTATTTTACTCAGACATTCACAGTTTTATGACTTTTTTTATTCAAGTTTAAACTTCTGTTGACATGTACAATTTTAAACCATTCATTCTATGACCAATCAATACATTGAGTCCAATTCTTGACTCTGGCTCCTTTTCTCCTCTCTTAGACTGAACATTAATTGGGAATTCAACCTTTAAGGTGATTTAGTAACATAACAACAATCAGCACATTATACAGACTCTCAAACATAAGGAGTTTTCTGACTGTGAAATTCATTCCACATGGTTACATACAAAAACAGTGTGGTTTTTGAGGGCCATTTTGTACCCAAAACTTTTCCCACAGTGACCACATATAAACGGCTTCTCTCCAGTGTGAACTCTCATGTGCCTGGTAAGGTTTACTTTTCGGGTGAAACTCTTTCCACATTGTTGGCAGGTGAAGGGCTTCTCTCCAGTGTGAATCCTTATATGGTCTTCAAAGTGTTGTTTTTGATTGAAACCCTTTCCACATTGAGGGCATGTGTACTGTTTCTCTGCATCATGAATTCTCATGTGAACTTCAAATTTTTCAAGTTGATCAAAACGTCTTCCGCAGTGTTGGCAGATGTGAAGGTTCTCTATGGAGTGAATTCTAATGTGTCTGTTAAGGCTTCCTTTTTGAGTGAAACTTATTCCACATTGTTGGCATGTGAAAAGACTTTGTCCAGTGTGAACCCTGATGTGGTAATTGAGGTTCCCTTTTCGGTTGAAACTCTTTCCACACTGAGGGCACGTGTAAGGTTTCTCTCCGGAATGAAGTACCATGTGCTTTGTAAGACTTCCTTTTAGAGTGAAACTCTTTCCACACTCAGGGCATGTGTAAGGTTTCTCTCCAGTGTGAATTCTCATGTGTCTTTTAATGCTTACATTTTGAGCAAAAGTCTTTCCACACTGTTGGCAAGAACGGCGCTTCTCTCCAGTGTGAACACTCATGTGGGTTTTAAGGTTTCCTTTACAACTGAAACTCTTTCCACACTGTTGGCATGTGTAAGGTTTCTCTCCAGTGTGAACTCTCATGTGTCTTTTAATGCTTACATTTTGAGCAAAAGTCTTTCCACACTGAGGGCAGGAACGACGCTTCTCTCTAGTGTGAATTCTCATGTGCCTCTTAAGGTGTAGATGTTGAGAGAAACACTCTCCACACTGTTGACAGGTGAAATTACTTCTAGTTTCTGTCTTTTTAGCCCTTTTTTGTGAAGAAGTATTTTCAGCCTGTGAGCAATTAAACGTTTTTTCTCCAGTCGTGAGATCATGATGATTCTTTTTTTGATCTTTCTCTTCCATTTCATTCAGTACTTCATTCTCCTCTTTTGGCACCATCAGGTCTAAGGCGAAAGAAACAAATACAAATGAAATCTAGTTTAGTGGCACAAGGGAACAGAAAACAAAACACTTGTAAACCATCAAAACCAACATCAGTTGCTCAAAAAGTTTAATCTGGGTCAGAACGATCTGGATTTGGAAAACCAATGTTTTGCCATCCAGGATCAGGTAATCCATTTTACTCTTTGCAAAAAAAATTCAGATGACCAAAGTGGGAATACTAGTGCTCATTTATTTAAAAAAAACCAGAAGACTAGGAAAGCTCCAGATCCAGACAGTGTTTCATCTGCTTGTTTAAAAGCCAGTGCTGACCAACTGCCCCCAATCTTCACGCAGATCTTCAACAGATCAATGAAGTACAGTGAAGTTCCCTGATGCTTCAAACTGTACACTATCATTATAGTCCCCAAAGAACTTTGTGACTAAGGACCCGACGCTCTCACAAATAGGGTAAAAGATTTTGCTCTCCATTACAGAAGTGGATTTTGTTTAATGTTACACAGAACGGAACTTCTCGAGATCTTGCTGCTTCTATTTCTCACTGGATAGTGGACGCTTTTGCTTTGGCTTATGCAAACTAGGGACAGGAATGTCCTCTCGACATCAGAGCTCACTCGACGAGAGCTATTGTTTCGTCGTGGGCCTGATCTAGAGGTACGTCAATACATCTGTTTTCCTGCTGGCTGGTCATCTCAGAACACTTTCGCCAGGTTTTATAAACTGGATGTTCCATCTTTGGCTTCTCAAGTGCTTTCGGCGAGTAACTGAATCAATTATTCCTGGGATATTGCAATTTTTCTCAAAATACAGTGGTTCCCACTTTTGCTGTTGACGCTGTGGTTCTTGTACAGTAGTTTGTGCTAATGTGCTCAGTCACCGCTTTGCCGTTGCCGCTATGCTCTCACATTAGTTGCGCTTAAATGCTCTCTGAATACCGTATTTACCGCACTATCAGGCTTCGACAAATCCACTAAAATTTAGTAAAAATTTGATAAAAGATAGATTCTTCAGATTCCAATACAGTTTTTTTAATCATTCAACTGTTACTACATAGAAAAAACTTTAGGCCGCATAACACATAAAATTTGCCAAACAAAAGCAGAACATCGACGACGGGCTAGTAGCGATCAGATATACGATTCAGTACTAAAGTTTGAACCACGAATGTAGTATTTACTACAGGGGTCTCAAACATGCGGCCCGCGAAACCACATGAAAGTTTAATGCAAGTGTGGCCCGCGAGTTTTGAATGAATAGCGCTTTACCGCGTTGTGTGTCTGTGCGAAAGGTTCCTTTTTCGTGCGAGCTGGTGCTGTACAAACCAACCAATCACAGTGGAGTACATGACTCCCGGGGGACAATCATAGTGGAGTAAATGACTCCGGGGGCCAATTTTGACTTTGAGCTGGACGAAGTGAATGTTACCGTTATCGGCGTTGGGTTTAGCGTCATGCGGATTGTATTTTGTTTTTCCATCATTTGAAATGGGCTGATTTGCGGGACATCTGTGTTATAATATAGAAAATAAAATCACGTAAATAACGCCTCCGTGGCTGCATACCATTGTTTGTATATAGTACATATATTAAATTTATGTCCATAAAAATGGACTTGTGGACTTGTCTTCAGATTCACTATCAGATTAATTATATTGTTTCTGGGTTCTTGTTGCATTCAACCAATAAATATTTGTTTTTGCAGTATATCATGTGTTTTTTACTTTATTAACTATTTTTGTCTGTTAAAATGCAGGGCGAGTGCTTTATGTGAAGGGCGAGTAAGTTTTTAGGGTCACTAGTCCTGCAGGGCGAGTGACCCTGGAATAATTCATCGAGGCCTGACTATAAGGCGCACCCGAAAGACGTATATTTTCTCAAAAATCGGCCGTGCACCTTATCAGGTGTGCCTTATGTGTGGGCTGAGTTCCAAAATATCAATCGATATTATTTTCACACAGCAAACACCCAGAACTGCTTGAGTTGAGTACACTTAAATTAATACAAAGAAAAAATGAAATAATGTGTCTAAAGGATGTGAGATGGATTGAAACTGTAAACTTCCTGAGCTTTGCCAGGAAAGACACCAGCAGAACTGTTGATTCATAACATAATACCTGACTCCCCGTCTCGTGCATTCATTAATCCTTGAGCATATTCCCTTATCAATAAATTTTTTTAACACAGTAAACACCCAGAAAGTGCACAGAAGTTGAGTACACTTAAATTAAATGATGAAATATGTATAAAGGTGTCATCCAACGAGAACGAGTGTGATTACTTATTCTCATTTTACACAATATTTCCAGTGGAGTGAGTGGTAAAAGATGGCACAAGCAAAGACTATAATTGAAAAACAGCTGTGGGAAAAAAAATTATGCAGAATTTTAATGATCATTAAGAATACTTGTTAAACTTAAAGAATACCTGATCTGTATTTGAAATTAATAATATTTAAATATTTGAATTTTATAGTAATGTCAAGTCACACCGCAGGACATAATTTGCCTGGCGCTGAGAAAAAAACGTAATAAATTACATAATGAGGAAAAAAAATCTACAAACCTCTAACAGTTTCATCAACAACAGTATTTGAACTTTACAAATGCATACAATTCTCAAGCAATTTTGAACCTTTTTTGAAAAAATGCTGTTTCACCCTTATTTGTCATCTGCCCATATATTCTCTATTTCTGTAGAGCTGGACGTTTCAATAAGGATCAAATGTGAATAAAACCAACCTGTTTGTTCCTCAGTTTCTTCTTGTTTCACTCTGATTGTTGCTTCAATCTTAACATCTTCACTTTCTTCTTTTATAAACATCATCTTTATATCTTCAGTTTCTTCTTTCATAAACGCCATCTTTACAATTGTGTGCACGTTCTGTGTGTGTGTGTCCTGTTTAAGATGAGAAAAATGAACAGAAAGACATATAAATAAACTCTGAGCGTCTCAATCAGTTTCTGGTTCAGAAGAAAGTTGCAGTTAAATGGACAGAAATCACACGACCAGAGACCCAAAAACACTCTAAACTAGATCATAAAACAAACTTCATATTTTACAGACACTTCATATTTAGGCATTTATGATAAATATGTTTTACACAATTAAATATTATTTTAAAATGGTAATACTCATGAAAACAGCAGTTTTGTTAAAGTTGTGTAATTGTTTGTTTTTTGTGAGCAGCGCGAGTAGAGATTCGATTCACTGAATAATTTAGCGAATCATTTGATTCAATTGACTCGGAGTTTGTAAAGCTCCGTTTTTCCATCAGTTTCTCTCCAGTGATTGAATTCATGTTTATGATGAACTGAGTCACGATAACAGAGAGAAACGAGACGCTCTTTCTGTTACTCGAGCGTGAACGCGCTTTACTCACGCGAAAATCCTTTATTAAAGTCAGATAAACAATTACAATGTTACACTCAATAGTTTATAAAATACGTTCACATTGCTGGTAACAACTGTTAAACATTTAAAGAGATTAAACACGTAAAACACAAACCTTTCTCCACCAGAATCACAACAGATGCGAGAGAGCGCCGCAGCCTTATCCCAGCAAACACGTGAATGTGGGGCCCACATGGGTTTTACATGGGCTACAGGGGTACAGAGTGGGCATGGGCTCAAAATGGGCATCTTATCTGGGGCCCACTTGGGTTACCCAGCTAGGACCCACATGGGTTCACCCAGGTGGGCATCTTATCTGGGGCCCACTTGGGTTACCCAGCTAGGACCCACATGGGTTCACCCAGGTGGGCATCTTATCTGGGGCCCACTTGGGTGACCCAGCTAGGACCCATATGGGTGAACCCAGGTGGGCTCCCCATGTGGCTCCCAGGTGGGTATTTAATGGGAAATTTGTGCATGGGCTCAAAATGGGCTACACATGGGACCCTTTTTGTTTTATCAAATACAAACATAATTGCATAAGTGCAAACATAATTAATTCCATAGGTGATTACAATTTGCATATATGCCTTTAAAATTATTTTTGTTGTTGTTGTGACACTTGAATTAATTTTATCAATCTTAATTTAATCATAATTTAAATCAAAATCAAATAGACAGTACATATATGCTTCAAAATATTTAAGTTGTTGCTTTGACACTTGGACTAACAACCTACTTAAATCAAAATTTAAAAATGTGAACACTCATGCAATTGTACCACACTTTCTGATTTTAAAAAGATCAAGAGCCCACGATTTGAAAAAAAATAATAATAATAATTTTTGTGAGGTCAAAATTATTGCAGGAACTCACGCAGCAATGCCCATCCCCCTGTCAACAATATCGCGAGATCTTAAACAACACTACCATCCCCCACCCGCTGTTGCGCGCCACTTTCGTCCATTTTCCGTTGGTGATTTTGCTGTCAACTATACTTAAGGTAAGAACTACAACACTACATAAAAACTGAAAAGTAAAATGTATTTGAAATACCTAGTTTTCACAACATAATGTTAACCAAAGCATTAGTTTAACTATTGTCTCGTTAGAATGTTGACAATTACATAGACAACGATCCTCAGAAATCGCGCCTCTTTTTGAAAAATGTTCGCCGTTTTTTTTTTGGCTCCTCATAACAAAAACTATATGAGTTACAATATTAGAGTAATATATTTTCTTATAATTTATAATTTACAAACTGTTATTAAATTGTTTCGAGTTTAGGCTTATATTTGACTACTGTTTTACGATATACCTCAATGGCATTTATAGTGCGCACATCAAACGTCCAAAAAGAATTAACGTTATCGGTATTTTGAATGTAACCTGTTCAATCTTGTCTGCTCCCGTTTATTTTTAAGCACAGAATTATACGTTACACAAAACACAGACGCTTTTAGTCCAAAAATTGTGCACATTCATTGAGATATAATGCACTTTCATATGTTTAATAGGCATTTATTCACTGAACTATAATGCACATTGATTTTCCACTGAATTATTCGATCTCCGCGTTCTGTACATTCGGGACTGGTACACATGTGAGAGAGAGCAGGCCCGTAGCCAGCTCGGTCACTCAGTAAGTTTCATGTTTAAAATAAAATGTGTTATCTGAATGACTAATTTGCTGTTTAAAACTCCTCAGTCCTCATGAATGTCTCTATGTATAATTGTATCATGTATAAAAATCTTTAGAATGTTTGCATTAGCCTAATGTTTATTGTCCGTGTATGAAAAGAATCGAGGCTGCTTGAGAGCTGAGTGAGTGAGGACGCGGGCGCAGCCTCTGTGTTGCCGATGTCTCTCTGTGTTGACGCTCTTCAATGACGCTCTTTAATCGGTATTACAAATGAATGCATCTGGAGCAGTAACTCTGAAATGTACACTATTATACTAATATTGGGGTATTAATGTCTAGTCAGCATCACTATTTCTAAAACAAATAAAAATTTCAGTTTTTAATAAAACGGTTATTTATATATATATTATTATTATTTTAATAAAATCATATTTAAAAAAAATGTTGTGCCTGTTTGTGCACACAGTTAGTATGTGTAGCATTTAGCATTGCATAAAAAGCTAAACAATATATTTCTGACCAGAATTCACTTTAGATCAAAATTAGGTGTAATTAGAAACCATACAAATAGTTATTATGATGAAACAAATGTTTTGCCTCAATTAGAATATTAACTGTTTGAAAGTAATAAGCCTTTTGTTATCTTACAGAAAGTAATGGAGCATTCTCAAAGAACAAAAAGAAGGAAAATAGCTGCAAAAGTGGCTGAACATTTCCGTCTTGTTTCACAGCAGATTGACCAACCACTGGATTTTAATTTGGAAGCTGCTTATGGTGAACCATTGGAGGATGATCCTTTGGAGATCTATCATGATTCTGTCGAGGATGTGTCACAAAATGTAGAACATGAATGTGCCACAGACATTTTTTATGACGCTTTTGATGATGAAATATTCAATGATTTTGAAAATGGGATGCCTGCTGATGCCAGTGACTTTGACTTTGAATGTTCAGATTCAGAGGATGCTGCTTCTGAGAAATTAGATGATACACGTGGACTTGCAGAGTGGGCTGCAGAATACAACATAACACAAAATGCGTTGTCTGCACTTCTGAAAATTCTTAAGCAAAAAGGCCTTAATGTCCCACTGGATGCTAGAACCCTGATGTGCACAGAACGCAAGTGTAATGTGAAAAATATAGCAGGGGGATCGTACTATCATTTTGGAATCAGGAATTCAGTTGTGGCAGAATTGGCATCCTTAGATTTTGATCTAAGAGTTCTGACAGACACACTTACACTTAGAATTAATATCGATGGTCTACCTTTATTCCGCAGCACCACTCTGAGTTTGTGGCCTATTTTGGCTAGGATAAAGGAGATCCCAAATTCAAACGTCTTCATGATTGGATTGTACTCTGGTGTGACCAAACCATCTCAACTACAAGAATATCTGAATGAATTTATTCAGGATTTTAAAGCTGTTATACATGAGGGTATTCAGCACAATGGTGTACATTTCAGGGTTGCTGCTCCAGATGCATTCATTTGTGATGCTCCAGCACGTGCTTTCCTCAAATGTGTGAAGGGACACACTGGCTATTATGCATGTGAACGCTGCACTCAAAGAGGTTTATATCTTAACAGAAGATTGTGTTTCCCTGAGTTGACGTCTGAGCAAAGGACTGACGAGAAATTTAGAGATATGGGCTATGAAGGTCACCAAGTAGGTGTCTCGCCACTCTGCGAGTTAGGAGGTGTGGCGTTAGTTTCAAGTTTTGTGCTTGACTATATGCACCTTGTGTGTTTGGGAGTGATGCGCAAGATGATTTTTCTTTGGTTAAAAGGACCATTGAAATGCAGACAATCTGTTCGAATTCTCACTGTAATTTCAGCATATTTGGCTTCAGTCAGGCAGTACTTGCCCAGTAATTTCGCAAGGAAACCTAGGTCTATCTTAGAAATTAGCATGTGGAAAGCTACTGAACTGAGGCAGTTTTTACTTTACACCGGCCCTGTTGCCCTATTAAATAATATATCCAGTGTAATGTATAAACATTTTATGCTTTTGTCTGCATCTATGAGAATTCTTCTAAGCCCAGATTTGTGCACTGAAAATTGTGACTTTGCTGAAGATATTTTAAAACTCTTTGTGAAAGATTTTGGCTTGATTTATGGTCTTGAATTTGTTGGATATAACGTACATTCTTTGATACACATTGCCCAAGATGCACGGAACTTCGGCCCTCTGGATAGCATTTCCTGTTTCCCCTTTGAGACATTTTTAGGTAAACTTAAAAAAATTGTACGGAGACCCCAAAATCCTGTGCAGCAAATTGTCAGGCGCATCCATGAGAAGCAGAGTTTGGCAAAACAGAAGAAAACATCCATTTCCTCTCCCCTTAAACAGCCCCATCTCTCTGGACCAGTGACTAATGAACTAGGAACATGCCAGCAGTACAGGCAGTACAATGATGGACAGACGTTAATTTCTTGCTGTAAAGGCGATAACTGTTTCTCCGTAGGGGGGAGAATTCTGATTGTGAGAAACATTTTGCTTTCTTCTTGTGACTCTGTAAAGGTACTGTGTAATATCTTTGAGAACTATGACTCTTTTTTCAGCTACCCAATTGACTCTGCATGCCTTGGAATTCACTTTGTTTCAAACTTATCCAAAGACTTGCATACTGTATCGGTTGAAGAATTAAGGAGAAAAATGGTCCTCTTGCCATATAAGACTGGTTATGTGGCATTGCCACAACTGCACTAGCCTGCTTGTTTTGCATTTTTCCAGCATGCTGCCATTTGCAATTGTGGATTTTTTGGACGGTGGAGGTGTAGCTGTTGTACCCTGCAAGTGGTTTACAGGACCTGAGGAAGATGCTTGTTACTGGCCTCCAGGACGAGTAAACATCAGCAAGGCAGTAAAGGATGAAGTAGTTCCAAATTCTGACTGGCCACAGTTTAAAGTGCGCATATTGGGAAAAGCAGGTAATGTTTTTATTGAGTGTGGAATGGTGATAGTTATAATAATAATAATTATGTTTCAAATTACACACAAATAAGGTATGTTTTTTTTAAAGTTTTTTTTTATGCCTATAACCTACAGGAAACTATGCCCATGCCACAGCAAAGCTTCTAAAGTCTGAAGTGACCTCTGACTTGCAGACGGAATCAGATTCTGGAGGAAATATGGGAAAAGGGAAGCGAAAAAGAAGGTAAGACTAAATTTATATATTGATGCCGTCAGATGCTGAGCCGACCCAGGACGCATAATGTAACCATCAGACTCTCCAACACTCATGGCATTTAGTGTTTCTAATACCGACCTTCCATTTTACATATACAGCCCTGAATTGAACCTTGTACAACCATATCATTATACTTCACATTTTGTGCATTTTAAGGCCAGTATCTCTGTCAAGCTCAGATGAGGAATCAGATGGTGCTGGGCATGATCGTCCACCATCTAGTGTGCCTTTACTTCCCCCAGTTCCAGAGATCCGCCAAACAGAGGCTCCTCAGTTGCTCAACATCCGTCCATTTATCCAGCCCCCTCCACCTTCAACACCTTCAAATGTTACACCAGACCGCAGACTTCAGCAAGGAACCAATCATTCTACATTTAGGGATGGCATTTTTGTACGCCTTCTATCCCTCTTGGAGGAAGTTAAGGAGACGCAGAGGGTTCATGGAAAGATGATACAATCACTTCTTACACAGCGTGATGGAAACACTGTTGCTGTACTACCCCAGGATATTCTTTTCCCCCTGAAGACGGTCTCAGATGTTGAAGCAATGGAGCTGAAATTGACAGACCCCACCGTCCACAAAGAAGTGGTATGTAGAGGCTTCTGTGTTTTCTTTTTTAAAGGGGACATCAGGTGCCCATTTTCCACAAGTTGGTATCATTATTTAGAGCAGGGGTGTCAAACTCATATGTAATGATAATCTTATTTTTCATTAGGTTGCCGTGGTGGCAGATATTGGAGGGAGCACTGTAGATGAAGCTACAAGGAGAATGATGGCCTTCCTTTTGGATCACTCCTTGTCGAGGGAATACAATTTCGTTGGGCGCCATGGAAAGCGAGAGTTCCGGGGACTCAAACTCTTTGAGGTCATATATGGTATGTTTATTACGACAGTATTATTCATCTTTGCCAGAGGTTACTCAGCAGAGTTGAGTTCTTCATAAATCATTGGAATAAATGATTATTTATTATTTACTATTTGATTATATGCAAACAATAACAAATTGTCCATACTTGGGAAGAGAAAACCTGAGTTGTAAGTGTGCTGACAATTTCATTGATTTGTTGCAGTTAATTTAGAATTGTAGTTTTGTTTTGTTTTTTTTGGGGGGGGAGGGTTGCATTTCTTATATTTTTACAACAATCTAAGGATTAAATTGGAATAATAAAAATTTTTACTAGGGGTGTAATGGTACAAAAAAAATACTGTATTCGTTCGGTACACATGTGTACCGAACCGAAAGACCCATACTGAAACGGTTTGGTATGAATAAGTGTACCGTTACACCCCTATTAATTACAAATTTGTATACAACATTTTTAAATTACACATAATGTGCATTATAATAATAAAAAAAAGTTAATGATATAATTATATTTCTATTTAAATTAGTTTTTTGTTGTTTTGTTTTTTAAAGATTGTATTTTGATAGGACAGAGTAATGACAGGAAGCGTAGTGAGAGAGAGGAAAGGGGGTGGGGATTGGTAAAGGTGTAGTAGAACACAAACACTAGAACACTAGTATTTTCAGCAGCTAAAAATGGTTTTGAGTATGTTATTTCTATCTTTTGCTGTAGTGTGTCGGTAGGAAATATCAGTTTACATGTCCAAAAATTAATTTAGCCATTAATAGTAATAATCCAGTGAGATTTTTGTCAGGTAGGTTTCTTGAAGCATTTTGGAGATGTTGCCACAGTTCTTCTGGATTTAGTCTCAGTTTGTACTGTTTCTTCATGTCATTCCAGACAGACTGATGATGATCAGATGAGATCAGATCTCTGTGTGGAGCACACAAATCTCACTAGATTATTACAATTAATGGCTAAATTAATGTTTGGAAATGTTAACTGATATTTCCTACCGACACACTACAGCAAAAGATAGAAATAACTGATTTTAAAATTTCAGCAGCTAAAAATGGTTTAGTGCTCAAATCATTTTGGCTACCGCTGTTTTTAGTAATTAAGTGGCTTTTCTGATGTAAATGAGCATTGTGACAGTGTTTACAGACTCTTTCCATGGTTGGAAAAAAAAGAAAAACACTAGGACATATGTCTATTTAATTTGATACCATTGTTTTGTGGAAAACAGTAAAATTGGAGAACTGCTTCTTTGATGCAAGTGGTCAAATATGGAATTTAATCTCTATTATGCTCTTTGTTTATATGTATTTCACAGGCAGCTTGAAAAAAAATGCACTTACAAACCAAATAAACAGAAAAGAAGCAGAAAAGGCAGTGTCAAAGTGGCTCATTGGTGCCAGGGACAGGGGAGGAAACCGGACTGCGAGGGCACATGTTGGAGAGCAAGATGAGTAAGAGATGCAAAAATAATAATAATAATAATTTATTACTATGGGCTCCAGGAATGTGGTTGAGAACCACTGATTAACAACGTGATGTGAGATACTAAAGGCTAATCTGACATGTTTAAACTAAAAATATAAAATTTATTTTATATGTATTATATAACATTTTAGATATTTTAATATAACGAGTGGCAAAATATATTATTTTGTTCTATCTTTTCAAAGGGCCACTGGGAGAGTGAGAACGGAGGACTGAGGAGCACTGTTGCTTTGGCTTGTTTTGTTTTGGGAACTCTTCAGTTCAAGAGGTTATAACAAATATGTTGCTGGAGCATTACTGCACTTTGTGTACTGTATTTCAGTTTAAAAAAAGTTCTAAATAAATGAAAGCATGAGCTACTGGTCTTTCTTCATTGACTTTTCTGGACATTTTACTGTACTTTATTGGGTTAAATGTAATATTTGTAGTTAGGGGTTTACTGTAAAATAAGGTAACCCAAACAAACAAGTATGTTAGCCCATATATATAGCTGTTGTGGCCCACACGAGACCTACATAAAACCTAGCCGGGTCCCATCATTTACCCATTAAGCAGTCTCCTATGGGCCCCACATGGGATAACCTAAATGGGCCCTATATGGAACCCGTCAAGGGCCCATCATAAACCCATGTAAGCAGTCTCCTATGGGCCCCACATGGGATAACCCAAATGGGCCCTATATGGAACCCATCAAGGGCCCATCATAAACCCATGTAAGCAGTCTCCTATGGGCCCCACATGGGATAACCCAAATGGGCCCTATATGGTGCCCATCAAAGGCCCATCATAAACCCATCTGGGCTAACCCATGTCGGGCCACCATGGAAACTGAGGACAAAATTAGCTGGGTCCCAGTTGGGTAGCCCAGGTGGGCCCCAGAAATCAGCCCAGGTGCAACCCCTTTGGGCCCCACATGGATGTGTTGGCTGGGATGACGTCACACCAACAGACCATAATACAAGTCCCATTCACAAACACATGATCACAGAATTATTATTACTATTACATATCACAGAATTATTATTACATATAATCAAACATGTGTCCGACTCAAAACACAAATAAGGCCGTGTTTGAACAATAAAAATTTAGACTCGTTTTTTGAGTCTAAATATAAGTATAAAGTTTGAAATGATATCTAAGTGCCTGAGATGGTTCCTTTTAATCATTCTGCCGACATTAGTGTTTACGGGTCTGTTTAAAGTCTGAAACTTTATCTCTAGGTGTTGCTGCTGGATAATGTTACTTTATAAAAAAAAGAAGAAAAAATATATAGCTATGGGTGATTCTTCAATTAGGGTAACTTTTATGTACCCAGGTTATACATTCATGTTGAAAAATACTATATTATAGAATAAATAGTTATTACAGTGGAGTTTGGTTATGTTGACGGCCTCGGGGGTTGCAAAAAAGCGTCGAGATAACCGTTTAGCGAGATAACCTATACCCAATATATCTATATATTAGATCAGTGGTCCCCAACCTTTTTTGTGCCGCGGACCGGTAAACGCGTGTTAATTTGGAAGATGGATGATTGCAGCCGCTCACGGACCGGTCCGCGAATTAGATCCGCGGCCCAGTACCAGTTCGTCCGCGGACTGGTACCGGGCGTTGGGGACCACTGTATTAGATGAAGCGATCGGCATGCTATAAAAATGTACATACACTCTATATGTTTGCAGCGGTGCTGAGCAGACCGCGTGTAAGAAACAGGGATGTGTTTGTGTGTGTGTGCGTTCATGCACGCGTGTATGTGTGCATGGGCGTTGTGTGGCTGTACTAGATTGCATACTTTCTTGCATACTTTCAACAAATATGCCCGTGTATTATCACCAATAACCGGCTTTAACCAGCCTTGGAATGTACCAGCCTCCTGTATTTTTGGGTGTACAGTTTTGACTGAGACATCATAAGCAAGCCAGCTAGTTAGCTTTTGTCACAGACAGGCGCACACACACAGTGGACGAGAGTACGTGACTGAGGCTGTGTGAGTCAAACAAATGCAGCGATTTATATTTGTGCAGTGATTTAATTATTTTTTAGACAAAGAACACTAGCTTGGTCTTTGCAGGCAGAGCATCAGTGCCTGCCCCATCAAATAGATCGGCAAGCTTGTCAACCCGGTCCAGAAACTCTCCCTCTTTGCATACAGCAGTTCTCCCCGCTTGCTCATAAACATCCAGTTCCTTCCTCCCCGATTTCTCTACATTGCACAGGTCTTACTGTGTCGAGAAAATCCACTGTGAGCAGGATTGAAAAGTTTTTGTGACTTCTTGACTCAACTTCCTTGAGAGTGCATCAGCATTAGAGTTGGACTTTCCTTGCCTACACTCAATGTCAAAGTCAAACATGGCAAGCTGTGACACCCAACGCTGACCTGTGGCGTCCAATTTTGCGGTACTCATTAGGGATGAGCGAGTACAGCATTATCTGTATCTGTTAACCATATGAATTATCTGTATCTGTACTCGGACTGGGCGTGGCCTAACCCGCAAATGGGCGGGATTTAACCAGGAAGTGGGCGGGACTGTACCTACTATGTTGTTTTTAATCATGCAATTGATTTGGGTCGATTAGAAATTGTTATATTTATTGCTGATTAGAAAACTATTTACATGACAGCATCAGTATTGAGCTTCATATCAAAGGTTTTGATCACAAGAACAAACTATATAAAATAAGTTTTGCAACAATGAATACAACACATGCGGTTGGAATTATGAAGAAAAATGTAATGAACAAGAGTTTTCATTTAAACATAACTTTCTTTTTTTAACTTTTAATGTTTTTATGATCAGTGTGATTTTTTTTAATTTCCACGCCAGGTATGCGTGTGTGTGTGTGTGTGTGAGTGAGTAAGAGAGAGAGACAGAGAGAGACTGTGTTCTATGGATCAAATAGTCTGACGTTGTTTTTAAAATCTGCATTCCTTTATTATGTATGAAATACAGCAAGAAAGTGTCAGACACTTAGTGCGTGAAGTTAAACACTCGTTAGAGCCAGCAGACGGTAAAAAAAAAAAAATCTCCGACAGGCAGAGACGCAACGACAGTCGCATACTACCGAGCAAACCCCACGTTCACCAGAACTATACTGGCTAATAAGTAAGTACTACAAACAAATTGAAATAAAAACAAATCTAAAGCTGAAGAAACCCTAAACCATAGGTGTCAAACTCCCGGCCCGGCGTGTTATTATGTCCGGCCCGCGAGATCATTTTATTAATGGCCCGCGCTCCAGCTGCCTCGCCGAACACTTCCTGTATTAATCAAGTCTAGCATATGGCTTATGATGCTTCGCGCTCGCGCTACCACCCTACCCTAAACGTTAACGGAAAAGACCCGCGAACCTGAGTGACCGAGAGAGAAAGACACCTGTTCTCGTCTCAGCGTTCTGTGTGTGAATGAGCAGGGCGGAGCCGCGGGACGCAGGAAATTTGCACGCAGACACTCAGCTGCCCAATGAGGATTTTTATTCAATCCGAGCACAGATAATGACTCGTTTTACTCGTATGATCAGTGCCGGCCCGAAGGGTTGTGGGGCCCTAGGCGAGATAAAAAAATTGAGCCCACTGGTGTAAAACACAGAACATTTATGTCCATAGAGGTCATCAAAAAATGTATCTGTAACAGCCCACTTTAGAGCCAAAAACACTAACTTGTGTGCAGGATAGCGGGTTTCAAGTGGTCTCAAAAATCGGCTTGTATAAGCAATTACTTTTTCCACCTCATCTTGAGGACCGATCGCAAGGACCGACCCAAGACCCTCTGTCGATACTGAGACTCGAACCCGCAACCTTTGTGGTTACGTTGTTAAGTCTGACTTTCTAACCATTAGGACACACTCACTGAAAGCGCTAACTCACATTGCCTGACCGTGGAAAAGCAGCTATTGCCAGATCAACACATCTCTGTATCTTTTGAATCTTAAGTTTATTTTACTCAGGCATTCATAGTTTTATGCCTTTTTTTAAATTCAAGTTTAAACTTCTGTTGACATGTAAAATTTTAAACCGTTCATTCTATGACCAATCAATACATTGACTCTAGCTACTTTTCTCCTCTCCTTTTAGCCTCTAAGGTGATTTAGTAACATAACAACAATCAGCACATTATACAGACTGTCAAACATGAGATGTTTTCTGACTGTGAAATTCATTCCACACTGTTATATACAAAAACAGTTCTCTTATCCATGAATACTCATGTGGTATTTGAGGGCCTTTTCGTACCCAAAACTTTTCCCACAGTGACCACATATAAACGGCTTCTCTCCAGTGTGAACTCTCATGTGCCTGTTAAGGTTTACTTTTCGGTTAAAACTTTTCCCACATTGTTGGCAGGTGAAAGGCTTCTCTCCAGTATGAATCCTTATATGGTCTTCAAAGTGTCGTTTTTGATTGAAACCCTTTCCACATTGAGGGCATGTGTACTGTTTCTCTGCATCATGAATTCTCATGTGAACTTCAAATTTTTCAAGTTGATCAAAACTCCTTCCACATTGTTGGCAGATGTGAAGGTTCTCTATAGAATGAATTCTAAGGTGTCTGTTAAGGCTTCCTTTTTGAATGTAACTTATTCCACATTGTTTGCATGTGAAAAGTCTTTTTCCAGTGTGAATGCTCATGTGGCAATTGAGGTTCCCTTTTCGGTTGAAACTCTGTCCACATTGTTGGCAGGTGAAGGGCTTCTCTCCAGTGTGAATCATTATATGATCTTCAAAGTGTCGTTTTTGATTGAAACCCTTTCCACACTGAGGGCATGTGTACTGTTTCTCTGCATCATGAATTCTCATGTGAACTTCAAATTTTTCAAGTTGATCAAAACGTCTTCCGCAGTGTTGGCAGATGTGAAGGTTCTCTATGGAGTGAATTCTAATGTGTCTGTTAAGGCTTCCTTTTTGAGTGAAACTTATTCCACATTGTTGGCATGTGAAAAGACTTTGTCCAGTGTGAACCCTGATGTGGTAATTGAGGTTCCCTTTTCGGTTGAAACTCTTTCCACACTGAGGGCACGTGTAAGGTTTCTCTCCAGTATGAAGTACCATGTGCTTTGTAAGACTTCCTTTTAGAGTGAAACTTATTCCACACTGCTGACAGATGAAAGGGCTTTCTCCAGTATGAATACTCATATGGGCTTTAAGGTTTCCTTTACATCTGAAACTCTTTCCACACTGAGGGCACGTGTAAGGTTTCGCTCCAGTATGAATTACCATGTGCTTTTTAAGACTTCCTTTTAGAGTGAAACTTACTCCACACTGCTGACAGGTGAAAGGACTTTCTCCAGTGTGAACACTCATATGGGCTTTAAGGTTTCCTTTACACCTGAAACTCTTTCCACACTGAGGGCATGTGTAAGGTTTCTCTCCAGTGTGAACTCTCATGTGTCTTGTAAGGTGTACATTTTGAGTAAAAGTCTTTCCACACTGTTGGCAGGTACGACGCTTCTCTCTAGTGTGAATTCTCATGTGCCTCTTAAGGTGTAGATGTTGAGAGAAACACTCTCCACACTGTTGACAGGTGAAATTACTTCTAGTTTCTGTCTTTTTAGCCCTTTTTCGTGAAGAAGTATTTACAGCCTGTGAGCAATTAAACGTTTTTTCTCCAGTCGTGAGATCATGATGATTCTTTTCTTGATCTTTCTCTTCCATTTCATTCAGTACTTCATTCTCCTCTTTCGGCACCATCAAGTCTAAGGTGAAAGAAACAAATACAAATGAAGTCTAGTTTAATGGCAGAAGGCAACAGAGAACAAAACATTTACACATGTAAACCATCAAAACCAACATACAAGTAGATCCTATACCGAGGGGTGTCGGTTGCTCAAAAAGTTTAATCTGGATCAGAACGATGACAATTATAGTCACTCTGAAACAGGACAGGCTCCATGACTATGATTAGAACTGTGTTCATCTATAAATGTTTGGTTTGGTTCAGCTAGAGATTACAATGGACCGTCAGGAAGATTTTTGGTGCCCCTCAGCTCACCCTCCAGGACCTGTACTCTTTAAGAGTGAGGAAAAGGGTAGGTAAATTCATGACAGGCCATTCATCCACTCACCCCGGCCACAAACTATTTGAACTGTTGCCGCCCAGATGGGTCCTCGGATCTAGGCACTAGACCAGACATGGGCAAACTACAGTCCGCGGGCCATATACACCTTGGGCTTTTTAATCTGACCCGCCAAACTTGTCCAAGTTATATTACTAAATTAAATTTTATCATAATTAAATCTCCTTCATTTTATCTTTCCCTGTAACGCATGTGTTTCTCCAACAGATGGCGAACTCCAACGACATTGACCTTTGTTTGAGTGTGATGTGTTACTCTCTACTAGAGTTAAGCCGGTACTCGGCTGAAACGAGTATCCGGTACGGATAAAGCATTTTTGACGAGTAAGAGTATCATACGAGTAATACGAGTCAATATCTGTGCTCCATTGAATAAGAATCCTCATTGGGTAGCTGACTGTGTCTGTGTTCTGTGATAGGCTAGTCATAGCGCCCCTCCCCTACACATGCAGATTTGATGCATCCCGCAGCCCGCCCTGCTAATTTACAAACAGAACACTGAGAAGGGAACAGCTCTCTTTCTCTCCCTCAGTCACTCAGGTTTGTGGGTCTTTTCCGTTAACGTTTAGGGTTTCTTCAGCTTCAGGTTGTTTTTTTATTTCGGTTTGTTTGTAGTACTTGCTTATTAACCAGTAGAGTTCTGGTAAACGTGGGGTTTGTTCAGACGTGGTGCTTGGTAGAATGCGACTAGCGGTCGACTAGTGCTAACTGTCTGCTGGCTCTAACCAGTTTTTTGACTAAAAATAGTAGTGGTATAAAAACTATTACAAATTAATTAGCCACACACACACACTCTCTCTCTCTCTCTGCCGGTCATCAGAGTTTTTAACAGTCTGCTGGCTCTAACCAGTTTTTTGACTGTCTTACACCTTCTTGCTGTATTTTGTGGGGACGATTCGGAAATCCATTGCTGCTTGTTTATATGGGCCATTCAATAGAATTGGTGCAAACTGCTGTCCCTCATCCAAAAAACACATTTGACAAGCATTTAAATATTCAAATCTTAGATGTTTACTAAGATCCTTGAATTATTTATTTAAACGCACAATAATATTAAAAATATTTAAAAGCTTTATACAGTGGAGTTCACTTATCTCGACTCACGGTTAACTCGCCTATCCTATTATGTCGACGTTTTTGAAGTGGAACCGCCAAACTCCCTATTTTTGTCTTAGCATTTTATTTTCGGTAATGTCGATTCTTTTATGTCGCCGAACACTAATATCTCTAGCACAAAAGAGGGACAAATTCACCACTTCACATGGTTATCTCATGACTAAGTTCACTGCACATGTGCTGAGTTCGTGTTGCACATTTTCAGACCACTCTAGCTCACATTTTTTTAAAGCGACTAGCGACAAATCTAATGACTTTATCTGGAGTTATTGGAGACTCTCTGAAGTGAAAAGCACATCTCATTCTTACTCTTCTCAATGAGCAGCGAGTGCTGCTGCATCCCCATCCCAAAGCACTCACAGGTGCCCCGCTCCTCCCAGATGCAGGCAGAGCAGGAGATGTTCACTCCTCCAAGTGCAATTGAATCTGCGCATGGCTGATCCTGCCATGGCAGCACATGATGTAAAATGTTCTTTGTCTAAAAAATAATTAAATCACTGCACAAAAATAAATCGCTGCATTTGTTTGACTAACACAGCCTCAGTCACATATTGTCGTCCACTGTGTGTGTGTGTGCGCCTCCCTGTGACAAAAGCTAACCAGCTGGCTTGCTTATGTCTCAGTCAAAACTGTACACCCAAAAATACAGGAAGGAGTGGGAATCAAACCATGAATTCCAAGGCTGGTTAAAGCCGTTTATTGGTGATAATACGCAGGCATACTTGTTGAGAAAGCACATTACGCAGGCAGGACGCAAGAAAGTATGCTAATTTACACATGACGTCGCCTAGCAACATTTAGCAACTTTTTGACCAATGAGTATGAGGCTTAGATGAACACACATACAAACACATCCGTTTCTGTTCTAACATGAGCTCTGTTCAGCGCCACTGCGGATTGAAGAACGCTGTTGTTAAAAGACGGGACGAAGCCGAATTTGTTGAGGAAGCACATTAGACAGGCAGAACGCAAGAAAGTATGCAATCTAGTACAGCGTGACGACCTCACGAATAAGTTATGATTATTTACACTGTGAGCGAAATTGTGTTTGCAATGTTGGAGAAAATAATTAAAGGTCTGTATGGAGAATCAATATACTGATAAATCTCTGCTGTTAGTTGGTGCACATATTCCTTTTGTTGTTAGCAAACATATACAGAGTATGTAAATTTTTATAGCATGCCGATCGCTTCATCAAATAAATCTTTCATAAAAACAATGTCATCATTTGAACGCCGATAGCATTAGAGACATGATTGTCAAGGACATGAGAAACTTGCACCTGTATTAGGCAGTATTTATGTACTTTATGGACTTTGTTTACAATTTTTCTGCATGGATTTAAGTGGCATTAATGGTAGGTGATTCTCTAAAATGGTGTTTTGTGTTTTAATTGTGGTACTTTATTTTGACTAGGCTGTTAGAAATTATTCAACAAAAATTTAAAACACAAATGGTACATATTTATCGGAAAGATAGCCAAGAATTAATCCATCCTAAGAAAAAACAACCCATTAGATTAACCAGAAAAATTACCTTTAGTAATAGATTTATTTATTTGCAGATTAATCCACAAAAATAACTTGTTAGCTGCAGCTCTATCTATAACCAGTACAAGGAGCCAGAGTAGCACTTATTGGCTTTTTAGCCATTTCCACTCCCTAAGACAGGGGTGTCAAACTCAATTGCACAGGGGGCCAAAATCCCAAAAAAATTTAGGTCACGGGCCGAACAGGATAAACATTTATTGAAAACACTAAAACTAAACTTTTAAAAATTACCTTTTTTTAAATTAGATGTGAATAAAAACAGACAGAAATATTATTCTGGAATAAATCAACTTATACCTTAAATAACTTAAAAATATAAAAATATTTAAAAAATACTTAACATTTTTTTTTAAATATATCCTGTCTAAATTATACAAGTCAGAAAAAGTAAACAAGTAAAGTAAAAGCAAGTAAAAGTTAAAAGAACAAACATTCAAATTTCTTTACTCATGTCATTTTATATAAAACTTAAAAAGATTTATATATAAAAGATTTTGCTCTCCATAAAAATATATCCTGTCAAAATTATACAAATTCAAAATATGGACATGCTGCCTGCATAACAAAACCTGGAAATCTAAATACAATTTTTGCTTTTCTTTATCAAATCATTCAGTTGAATTTGCTCTTATGTCATTTGTCTTATAGTGCCGTCTTATTAAATTATTTAATTACTGCCACATTAGCTCCGCAAATGAGACACACGGGTATACCGGCAGTATGTCAGTAAACATACTGTATTTTCCCGCATATAACCCATGGGTTATAGCAGATTTTACAAACTATATCACAATTTTTTTTTACACATAATAATATTTCAATATATTTGTTACGTCCCTAAGGACGTAATGTTTTTTTTTTTTTTTTTTGCGCTGTATTTTCTTTCTTGTACTATCACTCTGACAGCTGGCGCTGATATGCTGTCTGACCTGTCAATCATGCAAGAAGACGTTCTGCCATGAGGGCGGGCTCTTCTCATCCGATGATCAACACCTGAATTTCGCGCACAAGCACTGTGTACCGAGCCTGAACAGTTATGGATAATTGACAATAACAATCGCGCGGTACTAGCGCGAGCGCGAAGCATCATTAGCCACTTCCTGTTTAATACAGGAAGTGTTCGGCGGGCCAGCTGGAGCGCGGGACATCTCGCGGGCCATTAATAAAATGCTCTCGCGGGCCGGACATAATTACACGCCGGGCCGGATGTGGCCCGCGGGCCTTGAGTTTGACACCTATGCCCTAAGATATACATCACACATTTTGCTTTTAATTTAGATTTTTATAAAATATCATTTTGTAGCACGTTTGAATAAGGACCAAATGTGAATGAAACCAACCTGTTTGTTCCTCAGATTCTTCTTGTTTCACTCTGAATGTTTCTTCAGTCTTCATGTCTTCACCCTCTTCTTTAATAAACTGAATCTTTACTTCTTCACTCTCTTCTTTAATAAACGGCATCTTTATATCTTCACCTTCTTCTTTCATAAATGCCATATTTATAATTGTGCGTCAATGCTGTGTGTCTAAATCTCTGAACGTCTCAGATTCTGGTTCAGAAGAAAGTCACAGTTAAATGGACAGAAATCACACGATCAAACACAAAAACACTATAAACTAGATCATAAAACAACACAAACACTTTATATTTAGGCATTTATGATTTAAATGTGTGGTATAATGAATTATAGACTATATTACATGGTTACATTCATGAAAACAGCAGTTTTGTTAAAGTTGTCACGTGTGTTTCTTTATTCTTCATTTACACTGTTTGAGCAGCGCGAGTCGAGATTTGGGGAATCGTTCGGTTCAATGGACTCATTTGACTCAATTGACTCGGGAGTTTGTAAAGCTCCGTTTCTCCATCAGTTTCTCTCCAGTGACTGAATTCATGTTTATGATGAACTGAGTCACGATAACAGAGAGAAACGAGACGCTCTTTTCTGTTACTCGAGCGTGAACGCGCTTTACTCACACGAATATATTTTATTAAAGTCAGATAAACAATTACAATGTTACACTCAATAGTTCATAAATTACTTTCATATCGATGGTAAAACTGTAAAACATTAAAAGAGATTAAACGCTGAAAACACAAACCTTTCTCCAGCAGAATCACAACAGAGGAGGGAGCGCGCCGCAGCCTTATGACGTTAAACCAACAGACCATAATACAAGTCCCGTTCACAAACACACAATCACAGAAGTATTATTATTACTGCATGTTATCATAAAAGTCTCTGAATCAAAACACAAATAAGGGTGTGTTTGAACATTAGAAATGTGGAAAATAAATGTTTATTTGAGTCTGAAAAGAAGTATAAAATGTGTAAAAAGCTATCTTTCAAGAATCAGTGTAGGTAAAAGAAGAAATAGAAAAGGATATTGTATAAATATAATCCATTCCACACCAGCTATTATTGCTGAAAGGTTCAGGCCAATTAAAAAAGTTAATAGTTGACTTATTTTCATCAAGCTTGTACAGACCCTTACAAAAATAACCTACAGGAATCCTGCAGGATTTTCATTTTTTCTGCAGGTATCCTGCAGGAATTATAAAATCCTGTAGGATTTTTCACTTGTACTGCACAGCAGTCCTGCAGGAATTATAAAATCCTGCAGGATTTTTTTAAAAATCTGCAGGAACTATAAAGTCCTGCAGGATTTTTCACTTGTACTGCACAGCAGTCCTGCAGGAATTATAAAATCCTGCAGGATTTTTTTAAAAATCTGCAGGAATTATAAAGTCCTGCAGGATTTTTCACTTGTACTGCACAGCAGTCCTGCAGGATTTTTTACTTGTGTTGCATGTTTCTGTTGTACTGAAGGGTTCATTCTAGAACATTTAGGAATGTCCTACACATACTGCTGCACATACTGCGCTGTACAGCACAAGTGAAAAATCATACAGGAATTTTAAAAAAATCCTGCAGGACTGCCGCGCACCTCACGCAGAAACAAAATGTTTGCTTACAGGAGTTTTCCCTGTAAATGAAAAATAAATAAGTCAAAAAATATATATAAAATATAGCTGCAAGCAGCAATGACCGGGGTTCAAACGTCGCAAGACCATCTAAGCTGTCAAGACGGTTTGTGGTCAATCTGACTGGTTCTCCTAATGTGCACAGTTCTGCGAAGTTTCTATTTGTGTAAACAATGTATAGACATCTTTCAAAGATGTTCAGAATGAGAAGATCAAATGATATTGACATTGTGAACTGAACATATGAACAGTTATGTCGGTGTATGTCGGTCTATGTCAATCTGACTTGTTCTCCACATAAACAGAGCTGTATGAAGTTTCTAGTTTGTGTAAATGATATATAGACATGTTAAAAAAAATTTCAGTATGGGAAGATCTATCAAATGATAATAATGTGGATATGTTTAACACTACACGTCATATCATCTGAACTGTTCTGACCTTTTTTTGTAAATCTGACTAGTTTTCCTAATGAGCACGGTTCTGTGAAGTTTCTACTCTGTGCAAACAATGAATAGACATCTTTCAAAGATGTTCAGACTGAGAAGATTAAATGATATTAATATTGTGAACTGAACATCTGAACTGTTCTGTCGGTTTATGTCAGTCTATGTCAATCTGACTTGTTCTCCACATAAAAAGATTTTCTAGCCTGATGGTGCCTCTTACGGACAAAAGTAGTATTACAGCTTTTCTAAGATTTTAAAATGTAGATCATTTGTAATTTATTGTGAGCCCTATGAGCATCAGAAATACATGAGACCTGACACATTTCTTCAAAATGACTTGTTCTTAACATGTTCACAGATCTGTGACGTTTCTCTTGTGGACAAAACTAGTATTACAGCTTTTCTAAGATTTTAAAATGTAGATGGTTTATAATTTATTGTGAGCCGTACGAGCATCAGAAATACATGAAACCTCACAAGTTTCTTCATAATGTCTGGTTCTTAACATTTACACAGTTTTGTGAAGTTTCTTGTTTTTGGACAAGATATATACACATTTTAATCACAACAGGCCAAATCAGAAATATATGAAAAATTGTATCTGCTGAACGGTTTAACTAATCGAAAATCCTTTGACAACTTTTTGCCTTGAGTGTCCCTAGATGATGCGTGTGAATTTTCAAGCCAGTGAGATTGACGGCCTATGACGAGTTCGAAAAATTTGAAATTTCAAAAATCTCCAATATTTCGCAAACAATTTGATTGACAGCAGTGGTTCTTGAGGCAAAGTTGTTCAGTATGAGGAGATCTATCAGATGATGTCAATATTTTGTGGATGCGTGAAACACCACGTGAGTAGAGACGCAAAAAACTCGTTAGCGCCAACTAGTGTCCGATTTTCTTCAAAATTCTGACAGACCACTAGGGCCATGAGTCAAACACGCCCATCGAGTTTCGTTCCAATTGACCTTCGTTAAGCTAGTCTAATTGATGCTCAAAGTTCATTGGCCGATGACGGTCATGTTTTTTGAGATACACCAATGTCCTCATAGACCATCATGGACCATTGGACAAAGACCGTGCATGACAAGTCTCAGGTCAATCGGACTACCATGTGACCCTGTACAGGTGATTGAGTGTTTTTTTCGCAATATAGCGCCACCAAGTGGTCAATCATCGCAGTTTTTTTGGTGTGACCACAAATTGAGCTTATACATGACTATGTGAAGTTTGGTGAGATTATCTCTTTGCGTTCCAGAGCTATTACGATTTTAGCAAAAGTGTCTCCGCCTTATGCGAACGTTTTATTGTCTTGTTGCAAGCGTGAATCACCGATTCAAATTCCTTTGACAACTTTTGGTCATGAGAGTCTCTAGATGATGCGTGGGAAATTTTGCGTGATTTGGCCAAACGGCCTATGAGGAGTTCGAAAAAAATTTTTTTCAGAAAATTCAAAATGGCGGAAAATTTTTATAGGCGGAAATGAAATCGGAGATATACATTTTTTAAGTCTTGAGCCAAGGATTCCAGGGATATAAGACACTTGAGTGTACGACAAACGGTTCACGAGTTATGAGAGTGTACGCGTTTGTAGTCGCTGTAGCGCCACCTATTGCCCGATTTGCGTCATATTTTGATACGTTCTCCCCAAATTGAGACCTACCATCTGACCAACTTTCAAGTCTCTAGACCTTACGGTTTGGTCTGCACGATAAGAAGTACGGCAGAATAATAATAATAATAAATATAGCTGCTAGCAGCCATCACGGGGCCAAGCGCAAGGAGGGCATTAAATGTCATGCCGACATGGCTGGCATCATCAGACCAACGGCAGTAAGAATCTAAAGACATTTCAACATGACTTAAGTCTAAATGGCTGAAAAATCAACAATACGGTCTTTAGTATTTCGATTTAATGGTTTATCACATTCAACCAACAGGCAGCGCTGTAACCAAATTGTGGTGTCAATTCGTGTGGTACATTGGGTAAATTGGGTAAACCATGGCTGAAAGAGCACTAAAGTCATGTGTTTGTTAAACATAGCATCTTATAAGAAAAATCGAAATGGCAGACGCTCAAAATGGCCGATATGGGAATATTTGGTATCACAGGACTCGGCATGACCCACTGGATCTAAAGAGACCAGTTTCATGATTTTTGGCCAAAGGGTTCAGAAGTTATAAGCAAAAAAGTCAGTTTTTTAATATCTCCTGACCACTAGGGGGCACAGCGCCAAAACTCTGCAGGTAGCCTCAGACAATGATTGCCATAATACACACCTAGTTTGGTCAGAAAAGGCTAATGCATTGCGGAGATAAAGCCTCAATTTCATTTTGGCGACCATTACGTCGGATTCTTTCGCGAGTTATTCGTAAACGGTTTGACATATCAACTTTCTTTGGATAACTTTTGTCATGATGGTCTGGAGATGATGTGGTTCAATTTTGGTGAAAATTGGACAAACGGTCTGGGAGGAGTTCGAAAAAGTAGGTTTTTAAAGAAAAATAACATGGCAAATCGGAGGTTTGGCCGAATATGACATATTTGCTATCTATGGTCTCGGCTTGACCCAATGAACACATTAAGACCATTTGTTTTACAATAGGTTAACGTCATCAAAAGTTATTAACATGTTTGTAAATTTGGTTATAACGTTTGACCACAAGGTGGCGCTGCCCCCAAACTTTTTGTGCCGTATCAAGGTTAGGTGCCGAAGACACATATTGAGTTTCGTAACGATACGCCAATCCATTTGTTAAATATAGCAATTTATGACAATATTCAAAATGGCCGACGCTCTAAATGGCCGATATGGGAAAATTTGGTATCGCACGACTCGGCATGATGCACTGAATCTAACGAGACCAGTTTTATGATTTTTGGACAAAGCGTTCAGGAGTTGTAAGGAAAAATGTCACTTTTTCATATCTCCTGACCACTAGGGGGCACAGCGCCAAAACTCTGCAGGTAGCCTCAGACCATCATTGACATAACACACACCGAGTTTGGTCAGAAAACGCTAATGCGTTGTGGAGATAGAGCCTCAAGTTCATTTTTGCGATCATTTCGTCGGATTCTTTCGTGAGTTATTCGTAAACGGTTTGACATTTCAACTTTCTTTGGATAACTTTTTGTCACCATGGTCTGGAGATGATGTGGTTCAATTTTCGTGAAAATCGGACAAACGGCCTAGGAGGAGTTCGAAAAAGTAGGTTTTTCATAAAATTCAAAATGGCGGGAAAATATTCATGACGGAAAATGACGTCATATGGTGCAATCGAATCGTCTTGAGCCAAGGAATCAGTTGACAAAAGAATTTTGTTTCTAGGACATACGGTTCAAAAGTTATTAACGTAAACGTGAGTGCAACTTTGGACAGTTGGTGGCGCTATAGAGATTGAGTTAGAGACTTCAATTTTGCTATGGTCAATGATTGGACTGTCCTTAATGAGTGTGCCAACTTTTTTTCATTTTCCCGTTTACGGTTCTATGGGCTGCCATAGACTCCCATGGCACAAGAAAAAGAATAAATATAGCTGCTAGCAGCCATCACGGGGCCAAGCGCAAGGAGGGCATTAAATGTCATGCTGACATGGCTGGCATCATCAGACCAACGGCAGTAAGAATCTAAAGACATTCCAATATGACTTAAGTCTAAATGGCTGAAAAACCAACAATACTGTCTTTAGCAATTCGATTTAATGGTTTATCACATTCAACCAACAGGCAGCGCTGTAACCAAATTGTAGTGTCAATTCATGTGGTACATTGAGAGTGTGGTGACATTGACACATGCAAAGTTTGCTTTCAATTGGGTAAACCATTGCTGACAGAGCACTAAAGTCATGTGTTTGTTAAACATAGCATCTTATAAGAAAAAATCGAAATGGCAGACGCTCAAAATGGCCGATATGGGAAAATTTGGTATCACAGGACTCGGCATGACCCACTGGATCTAAAGAGACCAGTTTCATGAATTTTAGACAAAGTGTTCAGGAGTTATAATCAAAAATGTCAGTTTTTTAATATCTCCTGACCACTAGGGGGCAGAGCGCCAAATCTCTGCAGGTAGCCTCAAACCATAATTGACATAACACACACCTAGTTTGGTCAGAAAACGCTAATGCGTTGCGGAGATAAAGCCTCAATTTCATTTTTGCGACCATTACGTCGGATTCTTTCGCGAGTTATTCGTAAACGGTTTGACATATCAACTTTCTTTGGATAACTTTTTGTCATGATGGTCTGGAGATGATGTGGTTCAATTTTAGTGAAAATTGGACAAACGGTCTGGGAGGAGTTCGAAAAAGTAGGTTTTTAAAGAAAAACAACATGGTGGACAAGAAGTTTGGCCGACTATGACAAATTTGGTATCTGTGTTCTCGGTTTGACCCAAGGAACGTATAAAGATAATTTTTTTTACCATAGGTTAACGCACTCAAAAGTTATTAGCATATTTGTAAATTTGGTTATAATTTTTGACCACAAGGGGGTGCTGCCTCGAAACTTTTTGAGTCGTATCACGGTTAGGTGCCGAAAACACATATTGAGTTTCGTAACGATACGCCAATATCTTTGTTAAATATAGCAATTTATGACAATATTCAAAATGGCAGACGCTCAAAATGGCCGATATGGGAAAATTTGGTATCGCACGACTCGGCATGATGCACTGAATCTAAAGAGTCCAGTTTTATGATTTTTGGCCAAAGCGTTCAGAAGTTATAAGCAAATATTTAACTTTTTCATATCTCTTGACCACTAGGGGGCACAGCGCCAAAACTCTGCAGGTAGCCTCAGATCATGATTGACATAACACACACCTAGTTTGGTCAGAAAACGCTAATGCGTTGCGGAGATAAAGCCTCAATTTCATTTTTGCAACCAATACGTCGGATTCTTTCGCAAGTTATTCGTAAACGGTTTGACATATCAACTTTCTTTGGATAACTTTTTGTCCACATTGTCTGGAGATGATGTGGTTCAATTTTCGTGAAAATCGGACAAACGGCCTAGGAGGAGTTCGAAAAAGTAGGTTTTTCATAAAATTCAAAATGGCGGGAAAATATTCATGACGGAAAATGACGTCATAGGGTGCAATCGAATCGTCTTGAGCCAAGGAATCAGTGGACATAAGAATTTTGTTTCTAGGTCATACGGTTCAAAAGTTATTTACATAAACGTTAGTTCAACTTTGGACAGTTGGTGGCGCTAGAGATATTGAGTTAGAGACTTCAATTTTGCTATGGTCAATGATTGGACTGTCCTTTATGAGTGTGCCAACTTTTTTTCATTTTCCCGCTTACGGTTCTATGGGCTGTCATAGACTCCCATGGCGGAAGAAGATGAAGAATAAATATAGCTGCTAGCAGCCATCACGGGGCCAAGCGCAAGGAGGGCATTAAATGTCATGCCGACATGGCTGGCATCATCAGACCAATGGCAGTAAGAATCTAAAGACATTTCAATATGACTTAAGTCTAAATGGCTGAAAAATCAACAATACGGTCTTTAGTAATTCGATTTAATGGTTTATCACATTCAACCAACAGGCAGCGCTGTAACCAAATTGATGTGTCAAATCATGTGGTATATCCAGAGTGAGGTGACAATGACGCATGCAAAGTTTGGTGTCAATAGGGTAAAGCATTGCTGACATACTGCTTTAAAGTCATGTGTTTAAGCATAGCATTTCATGACAAAATTCTAAATATCTGACGCTGAAAATGGCCGATATGGGAAAAATTGGTATCGCAGGACTCGGCATGATGCACTGAATCTAAAGACAGCAGTTTCATGATTTTTGGACAAAGCGTTCAGGAGTTATAATCAAAAATTTCAGTTTTTTAATATCTCCTGACCACTAGGGGGTAGAGCGCCAAAACTCTGCAGGTAGCCTCAGACCATGATTGACATAACACACACCTATTTTGGTCAGAATACACTAATGAGTTATGGAGATATAGCCTCGCTTTCAATTCTATGGCCATTGTGTCGAATTCTTTCGCGAGTTATTCGTAAACGGTTTGACGAATCAACTTTCTTTATATAACTTTTTGTCATGATGGTCTGGAGATGATGTGGTTTAATTTTGGTGAAAATTGGACAAACGGTCTGGGAGGAGTTCGAAAAAGTAGGTTTTTAAAGAAAAACAACATGGTGGACAAGAAGTTTGGTCGACTATGACAAATTTGGTATCTGTGTTCTCGGTTTGACCCAAGGAACGTATAAAGATAATTTGTTTTACCATAGGTTAACGCACTCAAAAGTTATTAGCATATTTGTAAATTTGGTTATAACTTTTGACCACAAGGTGGTGCTGCCTCGAAACTTTTTGAGTTGTATCAAGGTTAGGTGCCGAAGACACATATTGAGTTTCGTAACGATACGCCAATATCTTTGTTAAATATAGCAATTTATGACAATATTCAAAATGGCCGACGCTCAAAATGGCCGATATGGGAAAATTTGGTATCGCACGACTCGGCATGATGAAATGAATCTAAAGAGACCAGTTTTATTATTTTTGGCCAAAGCGTTCAGAAGTTATAAGCAAATATTTAACTTTTTCATATCTCCTGACCACTAGGGGGCACAGCGCCAAAACTCTGCAGGTAGCCTCAGACCATGATTGACATAACACACACCTAGTTTGGTCAGAAAACGCTAATGCGTTGCGGAGATAAAGCCTCAATTTCATTTTTGCGACCATTACGTCGGATTCTTTCGCGAGTTATTCGTAAACGGTTTGACATATCAACTTTCTTTGGATAACTTTTTGTCCACATTGTCTGGAGATGATGTGGTTCAATTTTCGTTGAAATCGGAAAAACGGCCTAGGAGGAGTTCGAAAAAGTAGGTTTTTCATAAAATTCAAAATGGCGGGAAAATTTTCATGACGGAAAATGACGTCATAGGGTGCAATCGAATCGTCTTGAGCCAAGGAATCAGTGGACATAAGAATTTTGTTTCTAGGTCATACGGTTCAAAAGTTATTAGCATAAACGTTAGTTCAACTTTGGACAGTTGGTGGCGCTAGAGATATTGAGTTAGAGACTTCAATTTTGCTATGGTCAATGATTGGACTGTCCTTTATGAGTGTGCCAACTTTTTTTCATTTTCCCGCTTACGGTTCTATGGGCTGTCATAGACTCCCATGGCGGAAGAAGATGAAGAATAAATATAGCTGCTAGCAGCCATCACGGGGCCAAGCGCAAGGAGGGCATTAAATGTCATGCCGACATGGCTGGCATCAGCAGACCAACGGCAGTAGGAATCTAAAGACATTTCAATATGACTTAAGTCTAAATGGCTGAAAAATCAACAATACGGTCTTTAGTAATTCGATTTAATGGTTTATCACATTCAACCAACAGGCAGCGCTGTAACCAAATTGTAGTGTCAATTCATGTGGTACATTGAGAGTGTGGTGACATTGACACATGCAAAGTTTGCTTTCAATTGGGTAAACCATTGCTGACAGAGCACTAAAGTCATGTGTTTGTTAAACATAGCATCTTATAAGAAAAATCGAAATGGCAGACGCTCAAAATGGCCTATATGGGAAAATTTGGTATCACAGGACTCGGCATGACCCACTGGATCTAAAGACAGCAGTTTCATGATTTTTAGACAAAGCGTTCAGGAGTTATAATCCAAAATGTCAGTTTTTTAATATATCCTGACCACTAGGGGACAGAGCGCCAAAACTCTGCAGGTAGCCTCAGACCATGATTGACATAAAACACACCTATTTTGGTCAGAATACGCTAATGAGTTACGTAGATATAGCCTCGCTTTCAATTCTATGGCCATTGTGTCGAATTCTTTCGCGAGTTATTCGTAAACGGTTTGGCGAATCAACTTTGTTTATATACCGTTTTGTCATGATGGTCTGGAGATGATGTGGTTTCATTTTGGTGAAAATTGGACAAACGGTCTGGGAGGAGTTCGAAAAAGTAGGTTTTTAAAGAAAAACAACATGGTGGACAGGAAGTTTGGCCGACTATGACAAATTTGGTATCTGTGTTCTCGGTTTGACCCAAGGAACGTATAAAGATAATTTGTTTTACCATAGGTTAACGTACTCAAAAGTTATTAGCATATTTGTAAATTTGGTTATAACTTTTGACCACAAGGTGGTGCTGCCTCAAAACTTTTTGAGTCGTATCAAGGTTAGGTGCCGAAGACACATATTGAGTTTCGTAATGATACGCCAATATCTTTGTTAAATATAGCAATTTATGACAATATTCAAAATGGCCGACGCTCAAAATGGCCGATATGGGAAAATTTGGTATCGCACGACTCGGCATGATGCACTGAATCTAAAGAGACCAGTTTTATTATTTTTGGCCAAAGCGTTCAGAATTTATAAGCAAATATTTAACTTTTTCATATCTCCTGACCACTAGGGGGCACAGCGCCAAAACTCTGCAGGTAGCCTCAGACTATGATTGACATAACACAGACCTAGTTTGGTCAGAAAACACTAATGCGTTGCGGAGATAAAGCCTCAATTTCATTTTTGCGACCATTACGTCGAATTCTTTCGCGATTTATTCGTAAACGGTTTGACATATCAACTTTCTTTGGATAACTTTTTGTCCACATGGTCTGGAGATGATGTGGTTCAATTTTCGTTGAAATCGGAAAAACGGCCTAGGAGGAGTTCGAAAAAGTAGGTTTTTCATAAAATTCAAAATGGCGGGAAAAAATTCATGACGGAAAATGACGTCATAGGGTGCAATCGAATCGTCTTGAGCCAAGGAATCAGTGGACGAAAGAATTTTGTTTCTAGGTCATACGGTTCAAAAGTTATTAGCATAAACGTTAGTTCAACTTTGGACAGTTGGTGGCGCTAGAGATATTGAGTTAGAGACTTCAAATTTGTTATGGTCAATGATTGGACTGTCCTTAATGAGTGTGCCAACTTTCATCATTTTCCCGCATACGGTTCTATGGCCTGCCATAGACTTCCATGGCAGAAGAAACGGCAAAAGAATAATAATAAATATAGCTGCTAGCAGCCATCACGGGGCCAAGCGCAAGGAGGGCATTAAATGTCATGCCGACATGGCTGGCATCATCAGACCAACGGCAGTAAGAATCTAAAGACATTTCAATATGACTTAAGTCTAAATGGCTGAAAAATCATCAATACGGTCTTCAGTAATTCGATTTAATGGTTTATCACGTTCGACCAACAGGCAGCGCTGTAGCCAAATTGTAGTGTCAATTCATGTGGTACATTGAGAGTGTGGTGACATTGACACATGCAAAGTTTGCTTTCAATTGGATAAACCATTGCTGACAGAGCACTAAAGTCATGTGTTTGTTAAACATAGCATCTTATAAGAAAAATAGAAATGGCAGACGCTGAAAATGGCTGATATGGGAATATTTGGTATCACAGGACTCGGCATGACCCACTGGATCTAAAGAGACCAGTTTCATGATTTTTGGTCAAAGGGTTCAGAAGTTATAAGCAAAAAAGTCAGTTTTTCATAACTCCTGACCACTAGGGGGCACAGCGCCAAAACTCTGCAGGTAGCCTCAGACCATGATTGACATAACACACACCTAGTTTGCTCAGAAAAGGTTAATGCATTGCGGAGATAAAGCCTCAATTTCATTTTGGCGACTTTTACCTCGGATTCTTTCGCAAGTTATTCGTAAACAGTTTGGCGAATAAACTTTGTTTATATACCGTTTTGTCCACATTGTCTGGAGATGATGTGGTTCAATTTTCGTGAAAATCGGACTAACGGCCTAGGAGAAGTTCGAAAAAGTAGGATTTTCATAAAATTCAAAATGGCGGGAAAATTTTCATGACGGAAAATGACGTCATAGGGTGCAATCGAATCGTCTTGAGCCAAGGAATCAGTGGACAAAAGAATTTTGTTTCTAGGACATACGGTTCAAAAGTTATTTACGTAAACGTGAGTGCAACTTTGGACAGTTGGTGGCGCTTTAGAGATTGAGTTAGAGACTTCAATTTTGCTATGGTCAATGATTGGACTGTCCTTTATGAGTGTGCCAACTTTTTTTCATTTTCCCGCTTACGGTTCTATGGGCTGTCATAGACTTCAATGGCAGAAGAAAAAGAATAATAATAATAATAAGAACCGGAACAAAAACAATAGGTGCCTCCGCACCTTCGGTGCTTGGCCCCTAATAATAAGAACCGGAACAGAAACAATAGGTGCCTCCGCACCTTCGGTGCTTGGCCCCTAATAATAAGAACCGGAACAGAAACAATAGGTGCCTCCGCACCTTCGGTGCTTGGCCCCTAATAATAAGAACCGGAACAGAAACAATAGGTGCCTCCGCACCTTCGGTGCTTGGCCCCTAATAATAAATATAGCTGCAAGCAGCCATGACGGGGCCAAGCACAAAGAAGGCATTAAATGTCATGCCGACATGGCTGGCAGCATCAGACCAACGGCAGGAAGCATCTAAAGACATTTCAATATGACTTCAGTCTAAATGGCTGAAAAATCATCAATACGGTCTTTAGTATTTCGATTTAACGGTTTATCACGTTTGACCAACAGGCAGCGTTGTAACCAAACTGATATGTCAAATCACGTGGTTTATCCAGAGTGAGGTGACAATGACACATGCAAAGTTTGGTGTCAATAGGGTAAAGCATTGCTGATATCCAGCTTTAAAGTCATGTGTTTGTTAAGCATAGCATTTCATGACAAAATTCTAAATAGCCGACGCTGAAAATGGCCGATATGAGAAAATTTGGTATCGCAGGACTCGGCATGATGCACTGAATCTAAAGACAGCAGTTTCATGATTTTTGGACAAAGCGTTCAGGAGTTATAATCAAAAATGTCAGTTTTTCATATCTCCTGACCACTAGGGGGCAGAGCGCCAAAACTCTGCAGGTAGCCTCAGATCATGATTGACATGACACACAGAAAGTTTGGTCAGAATACGCTAATGCGTTGCAGAGATATAGCCTCGCTTTATTTGGTGGCCATTTGGTCAAATTCGTTTGCATTTTTATCGAAACCTGTTTGACGAATCAACTTTATTTTAATAACTTTTTGTCAGCATGGTCTGAAGATGTTGTGATTCAATTTTGGTGAAAATTGGACAAACGGTGTGGGAGGAGTTCGAAAAAGTAGGTTTTTAAAGAAAAACAACATGGCGGACAGGAAGTTTGGCCGACTATGACAAATTTGGTATCTGTGTTCTCGGTTTGACCCAAGGAACGTATAAAGACAACTTATTTTACCATAGGTTAACGTATTCAAAAGTAATTAGCATTTTTGTAAATTTGGTTATAACTTTTGACCACAAGGTGGCGCTGCCTCGAAACTTTTTGTGTTGTATCAGGCCCAGGTGCCGAAGACACATTTCGAGTTTCGTAACGATACGCCAATGTGTTTGTTAAATATAGCAATTTATGACAAAATTCAAAATGGCCGACCCTCAAAATGGCCGATATGGGAAAATTTGGTATCGCACGACTCGGCATGATGCACTGAATCTAACGAGACCAGTTTTATGATTTTTGGTCGAAGCGTTCAGAAGTTATAAGCAAATATTTCACTTTTTCATATCTCCAGACCACTAGGGGGCAGAGCGCCAAAACTCAGCAGGTAGCCTCAGACCATGATTGACATAACACATACCAAGTTTGGTCAGAATACGCTAATGCGTTGCGGAGATATAGCCTCGCTTTCATTTCTGCGGCCATTTTGTCAAATTCTTTCGCAAGTTATTCGTAAACGGTTTGACAAATCAACTTTCTTTTAATAACTTTTTGTCTGCATGGTCTGGAGATGATGTGATTCAATTTTCGTGAAAATCGGACAAACGGCCTAGGAGGAGTTCGAAAAAGTAGGTTTTTCATAAAATTCAAAATGGCGGGAAAATTTTCATGACGGAAAATGACGTCATGGGGTGCAATCGAATCGTCTTGAGCCAAGGAATTAGTGGACGAAAGAATTTTGTTTCTAGGACATACGGTTCAAGAGTTATTTACGTAAACGTGAGTGCAACTTTGGACAGTTGGTGGCGCTAGAGACATTGAGTTAGAGACTTCAAATTTGCTATGGTCAATGATTGGCTTGTCTTCTATCAGTGTGCCAAATTTTATCATTTTCCCGCAAACGGTTCTATGGCCTGCCATAGACTCCCATGGCGGAAGCGGAAGAAGCGGAAGAATAATAAGAACCGGAACAAAAACAATAGGTGCCTCCGCACCTTCGGTGCTTGGCCCCTAAATATAGCTGCAAGCAGCAATGACCGGGGTTCAAACGTAGCAGGACCATCTGAGCTGTCATGACGGTTTGTGGTCAATCTGACTAGTTCTCCTAATGTGCACAGTTCTGTGAAGTTTCTACTTTGTGTAAACAATGTATAGACATCTTTCAAAGATGTTCAGAATGAGAAGATCAAATGATATTGACATTGTGAACTGAACATATGAACAGTTATGTCGGTGTATGTCGGTCTATGTCAATCTGACTTGTTCTCCACATAAACAGAGCTTTATGAAGTTTCTAGTTTGTGTAAATGATATATAGACATGTTACAATTTTTTTCAGTATGGGAAGATCTATCAAATGATAACAATGTGGATATGTTTAACACTACACGTCATATCATTTGAACTGTTATGACCTTTTTTTGTCAATCTGACTAGTTTTCCTAATGTGCACAGTTCTGTGAAGTTTCTACTCTGTGCAAACAATGAATAGACATCTTTCAAAGATGTTCAGACTGAGAAGATTAAATGATATTAATATTGTGAACTGAACATCTGAACTGTTCTGTCGGTGTATGTCAGTCTATGTCAATCTGACTTGTTCACCACATAAAAAGATTTTCTAGCCTGATGGTGCCTCTTGTGGACACAAGTAGTATTACAGCTTTTCTAAGATTTTAAAATGTAGATCGTTTGTAATTTATTGTGAGCCCTATGAGCATCAGAAATACATGAGACCTGACACATTTCTTCAAAATGACTTGTTCTTAACATGTTCACAGATCTGTGACGTTTTTCTTGTGGACAAAACTAGTATGACAGCTTTTCTAAGATTTTAAAATATAGAAAGTTTATAATTTATTGTGAGCCGTACGAGCATCAGAAATACATGAAACCTCACAAGTTTCTTCAAAATGACTTGTTCTTAACATTTACACAGTTTTGTGAAGTTTCTTGTTTTTGGACAAGATATATAGACATTTTAATCACAATAGGCCAAATCAGAAATATATGAAAAATTGTATCTGCTGAACGGTTTAACTAATCGAAAATACTTTGACAACTTTTTGCCTTGAGTGTCCCTAGATGATGCGTGTGAATTTTCAAGCCAGTGAGATTGACGGCCTATGACGAGTTCGAAAAATTTGAAATTTCAAAAATCTCCAATATTTCGCAAACAATTTGATTGACAGCAGTGGTTCTTGAGGCAAAGTTGTTCAGTATGAGGAGATCTATCAGATGACATCAATATTTTGTCGATGCGTGAAACACCACGTGAGTAGAGACGCAAAAAACTCGTTAGCGCCAACTAGTGTCCGATTTTCTTCAAAATTCTGACAGACCACTAGGGCCATGAGTCAAACACGCCCATCGAGTTTCGTTCCGATCGACCTTCGTTAAGCTAGTCTAATTGATGCTCAAAGTTCATTGGCCGATGACGGTCATGTTTTTTGAGATACACCAATGTCCTCATAGACCATCATGGACCCTTAGACAAAGACCGTGCATGACAAGTCTCAGGTCAATTGGACTACCATGTGACCCTGTACAGGTGATTGAGTGTCTTTTTCGCAATATAGCGCCACCAAGTGGTCAATCATCGCAGTTTTTTTGGTGTGACCACAAATTGAGCTTATACATGACTATGTGAAGTTTGGTGAGATTATCTCTTTGCGTTCCAGAGCTATTACAATTTTAGCAAAAGTGTCTCCGCCTTATCCGAACGTTTTATTGTCTTGTTGCAAGCGTGAATCACCGATCAAAATTCCTTTGACAACTTTTGGTCATGAGAGTCTCTAGATGATGTGTGTGAAATTTTGCGTGATTTGGACAAACGGTCTATGAGGAGTTCGAAAAAAATTTTTTTCAGAAAATTCAAAATGGCGGAAAATTTTTATAGGCGGAAATGAAATCAGAGATATACATTTTTTAAGTCTTGAGCCAAGGATTCCAGGGATATAAGACACTTGAGTGTACGACAAACGGTTTACGAGTTATGAGCGTGTACGCGTTTGTAGTCGCTGTAGCGCCACCTATTGCCCGATTTGCGTCATATTTTGATACGTTCTCCCCAAATTGAGACCTACCATCTGACCAACTTTCAAGTCTCTAGACCTTACGGTTTGGTCTGCACGATAAGAAGTACGGCAGAATAATAATAATAATAATAATAAATATAGCTGCAAGCAGCAATGACCGGGGTTCAAACGTGGCAGGACCATCTGAGCTGTCATGACTGTTTGTGGTCAATCTGACTAGTTATCCTAATGTGCACAGTTCTGTGAAGTTTCTACTTTGTGTAAACAATGTATAGACATCTTTCAAAGATGTTCAGAATGAGAAGATCAAATGATTTCGACATTGTGAACTGAACATATGAACAGTTATGTCGGTGTATGTCGGTCTATGTCAATCTGACTTGTTCTCCACATAAACAGAGCTTTATGAAGTTTCTAGTTTGTGTAAATGATATATAGACATGTTACAAATTTTTTTCATTATGGGAAGATCTATCAAATGATAACAATGTGGATATGTTTAACACTACACATCATATCATTTGAACTGTTATGACCTTTTTTTGTCAATCTGACTAGTTTTTTCCTAATGAGCACAGGTCTGTGAAGTTTCTACTCTGTGCAAACAATGAATAGACATCTTTCAAAGATGTTCAGACTGAGAAGATTAAATGATATTAATATTGTGAACTGAACATCTGAACTGTTCTGTCGGTTTATGTCAGTCTATGTCAATCTGACTTGTTCTCCACATAAAAAGATTTTCTAGCCTGATGGTGCCTCTTGTGGACAAAAGTAGTATTACAGCTTTTCTAAGATTTTAAAATGTAGATCGTTTGTAATTTATTGTGAGCCCTATGAGCATCAGAAATACATGAGACCTGACACATTTCTTCAAAATGACTTGTTCTTAACATGTTCACAGATCTGTGACGTTTCTCTTGTGGACAAAACTAGTATTATAGCTTTTCTAAGATTTTAAAATGTAGATCGTTTAAAATTTATTGTGAGCCGTACGAGCATCAGAAATACATGAAACCTCACACGTTTCTTCAAAATGACTTGTTCTTAACATTTGCACAGTTTTGTGAAGTTTCTTGTTTGTGGACAAGATATATAGACATTTTAATCACAATAGGCCAAATCAGAAATATATGAAAAATTGTATCTGCTGAACGGTTTAACTAATCGAAAATCCTTTGACAACTTTTTGCCTTGAGTGTCCCTAGATGATGCGTATGAATTTTCAAGCCAGTGAGATTGACGGCCTATGACGAGTTCGAAAAATTTGAAATTTCAAAAATCTCCAATATTTCGCAAACAATTTGATTGACAGCAGTGGTTCTTGAGGCAAAGTTGTTCAGTATGAGGAGATCTATCAGATGATATCAATATTTTGTGGATGCGTGAAACACCACGTGAGTAGAGATGCAAAAAACTCGTTAGCGCCAACTAGTGTCCGATTTTCTTCAAAATTCTGACAGACCACTAGGGCCATGAGTCAAACACACCCATCGAGTTTCGTTCCGATCGACCTTCGTTAAGCTAGTCTAATTGATGCTCAAAGTTCATTGGCCGATGACGGTCATGTTTTTTGAGATACACCAATGTCCTCATAGACCATCATGGACCCTTGGACAAAGACCGTGCATGACAAGTTTCAGGTCAATCGGACTACCATGTGACCCTGTACAGGTGATTGAGTGTTTTTTTCGCAATATAGCGCCACCAAGTGGTCAATCATCGCAGTTTTTTTGGTGTGACCACAAATTGAGCTTATACATGAGTATGTGAAGTTTGGTGAGATTATCTCTTTGCGTTCCAGAGCTATTACTATTTTAGCAAAAGTGTCTCCGCCTTATGCGAACGTTTTATTGTCTTGTTGCAAGCGTGAATCACCGATTAAAATTCTTTTGACAACTTTTGGTCATGAGAGTCTCTAGATGACGCGTGCGAAATTTTGCGTGATTTGGACAAACGGCCTATGAGGAGTTCGGAAAATTTTTTTTTCAGAAAATTCAAAATGGCGGAAAATTTTTATAGGCGGAAATGAAATCGGAGATATACATTTTTTAAGTCTTGAGCCAAGGATTCCAGAGATATAAGACACTTGAGTGTACAACAAACGGTTTACGAGTTATGAGCGTGTACGCGTTTGTAGTTGCTGTAGCGCCACCTATAGCCCGATTTGCGTCATATTTTGATACGTTCTCCCCAAATTGAGACCTACCATCTGACAAAGTTTCAAGTCTCTAGACCTTACGGTTTGGTCTGCACGAGACGCATTACGGCAGAAGAAGAATAATAATAATAATAATAATAATAAAAATCCTAACAATTACAATAGGTTTTCAACGCTTCGCGTTTGAACCCCTAAATATAGCTGCAAGCAGCAATGACCGGGGTTCAAACGTAGCAGGACCATCTGAGCTGTCATGACTGTTTGTGGTCAATCTGACTAGTTATCCTAATGTGCACAGTTCTGTGAAGTTTCTACTTTGTGCAAACAATGTATAGACATCTTTCAAAGATGTTCAGAATGAGAAGATCAAATGATATTAATATTGTGAACTGAACATCTGAACTGTAATGTCGATCTATGTCAATCTGACTTGTTCTCCACATAAACACATCTTTATGAAGTTTCTAGTTTGTGTAAACGATGTATAGACATATCATATTACACATTTTTTCACTCTAGGAAGATCTATCAAATTATATTAATATCGTGTGGATATGTTTAACACCACACATCATATCATCTGAACTTTTATGTCAGTCTATGTCAATCTGACTTGTTCTCCACATGAAAAGATTTTCTAGCCTGACGGCGCCTCTTGTGGACAAAAGTAGTATTACAGCTTTTCTAAGATTTTAAAATATAGATAGTTTATTATTTATTGTGAGCCCTATGAGCATCAGAAATACATGAGACCTGACACATTTCTTCAAAATGACTTGTTCTTAACATGTTCACAGTTCTGTGACGTTTCTCTTGTGGACAAAAGTAGTATTACAGCTTTTCTAAGATTTTAAAATATAGAGTGTTTATAATTTATTGTGAGCCGTATGAGCATCAGAAATACATGAAACCTCACAAGTTTCTTCATAATGTCTTGTTCTTAACATTTACACAGTTTTGTGAAGTTTCTTGTTTTTGGACAAGATATATAGACATTTTAATCACAATAGGCCAAATCAGAAATATATGAAAAATTGTATCTGCTGAACGGTTTAACTAATCGAAAATCCTTTGACAACTTTTTGCCTTGAGTGTCCCTAGATGATGCGTGTGAATTTTCAAGCCAGTGAGATTGACGGCCTATGACGAGTTCGACAAATTTGAAATTTCAAAAATCTCCAATATTTCGCAAACAATTTGATTGACAGCAGTGGTTCTTGAGGCAAAGTTGTTCAGTATGAGGAGATCTATCAGATGATATCAATATTCTGTGGATGCGTGAAACATCACGTGAGTAGAGACGCAAAAAACTCGTTAGCGCCAACTAGTGTCCGATTTTCTTCAAAATTCTGACAGACCACTAGGGCCATGAGTCAAACACGCCCATCGAGTTTCGTTCCGATCGACCTTCGTTAAGCTAGTCTAATTGATGCTCAAAGTTCATTGGCCGATGACGGTCATGTTTTTTGAGATACACCAATGTCCTCATAGACCATCATGGACCCTTGGACAAAGACCGTGCATGACAAGTCTCAGGTCAATCGGACTACCATGTGACCCTGTACAGGTGATTGAGTGTTTTTTTCGCAATATAGCGCCACCAAGTGGTCAATCATCGCAGTTTTTTTGGTCTGACCACATATTCATCGTATACATGACTATGTGAAGTTTGGTGAGATTATCTCTTTGCGTTCCAGAGGTATTACGATTTTAGCAAAAGTGTCTCCGCCTTATGCGAACGTTTTATTGTCTTGTTGCAAGCGTGAATCACCGATCAAAATTCCTTTGACAACTTTTGGTCATGAGAGTCTCTAGATGATGCGTGGGAAATTTTGCGTGATTTGGACAAACGGCCTATGAGGAGTTCGAAAAATTTTTTTTTCAGAAAATTCAAAATGGCGGAAAATTTTTATAGGCGGAAATGAAATCGGAGATATACATTTTTTAAGTCTTGAGCCAAGGATTCCAGGGATATAAGACACTTGAGTCTACGACAAACGGTTTACGAGTTATGAGCGTGTACGCGTTTGTAGTCGCTGTAGCGCCACCTATTGCCCGATTTGCGTCATATTTTGATACGTTCTCCCCAAATTGAGACCTACCATCTGACCAACTTTCAAGTCTCTAAACCTTACGGTTTGGTCTGCACGATAAGAAGTACGGCAGAATAATAATAATAATAATAAATATAGCTGCTAGCAGCCATCACGGGGCCAAGCGCAAGGAGGGCATTAAATGTCATGCCGACATGGCTGGCATCATCAGACCAACGGCAGTAAGAATCTAAAGACATTTCAATATGACTTAAGTCTAAATGGCTGAAAAATCAACAATACGGTCTTTAGTAATTCGATTTAATGGTTTATCACATTCAACCAACAGGCAGCGCTGTAACCAAATTGTAGTGTCAATTCATGTGGTACATTGAGAGTGTGGTGACACATGCAAAGTTTGCTTTCAATTGGGTAAACCATTGCTGACAGAGCACTAAAGTCATGTGTTTGTTAAACATAGCATCTTATAAGAAAAATCGAAATGGCAGACGCTCAAAATGGCCGATATGGGAAAATTTGGTATCACAGGACTCGGCATGACCCACTGGATCTAAAGACAGCAGTTTCATGATTTTTAGACAAAGCGTTCAGGAGTTTTAATCAAAAATGTCAGTTTTTTAATATCTCCTGACCACTAGGGGCCAGAGCGCCAAAACTCTGCAGGTAGCCTTAGACCATGATTGACATAACACACACCTAGTTTGGTCAGAAAAGGCTAATGCATTGCGGAGATAAAGCCACAATTTCATTTTGGCGACTTTTACCTCGGATTCTTTCGCGAGTTATTCGTAAACGGTTTGGCGAGTCAACTTTCTTTATATATCGTTTTGTCCACATTGTCTGGAGATGATGTGGTTCAATTTTCGTGAACATCGGACGAACGGCCTAGGAGGAGTTCGAAAAAGTAGGTTTTTCATAAAATTCAAAATGGCGGGAAAATTTTCATGACGGAAAATGACGTCATAGGGTGCAATCGAATCGTCTTGAGCCAAGGAATCAGTGGACGAAAGAATTTTGTTTCTAGGACATACGGTTCAAAAGTTATTTACGTAAACGTGAGTGCAACTTTGGACAGTTGGTGGCGCAATAGAGATTGAGTTAGAGAGTTTAATTTTGCTATGGTCAAAGATTGGACTGTCCTTTATGAGTGTGCCAACTTTTTTTCATTTTCCCGCTTACGGTTCTATGGGCTGTCATAGACTTCAATGGCAGAAGAAAAAGAATAATAAATATAGCTGCAAGCAGCCATGACGGGGCCAAGCACAAAGAAGGCATTAAATGTCATGCCGACATGGCTGGCAGCATCAGACCAACGGCAGGAAGCATCTAAAGACATTTCAATATGACTTCAGTCTAAATGGCTGAAAAATCATCAATACGGTCTTTAGTAATTCGATTTAACGGTTTATCACGTTTGATCAACAGGCAGCGCTGTAACCAAACTGATATGTCAAATCACGTGGTTTATCCAGAGTGAGGTGACATTGACACATGCAAAGTTTGGTGTCAATAGGGTAAAGCATTGCTGACATACAGCTTTAAAGTCATGTGTTTGTTAAGCATAGCATTTCATGACAAAATTCTAAATAGCCGACGCTGAAAATGGCCGATATGGGAAAATTTGGTATCGCAGGACTCGGAATAATACACTGAATCTAAAGAGAGCAGTTTCATGATTTTTGGACAAAGCGTTCAGGAGTTATAATCAAAAATGTCAGTTTTTCATATCTCCTGACCACTAGGGGGCAGAGCGCCAACACTCTGCAGGTAGCCTCAGATCATGATTGACATGACACACAGAAAGTTTGGTCAGAATACGCTAATGCATTGCGGAGATATAGCCTCGCTTTATTTGGTGGCCATTTGGTCAAATTCGTTCACAATTTTATCGAAACCTGTTAGACGAATCAACTTTATTTTAATAACTTTTTGTCAGCATGGTCTGAAGATGTTATGATTCAATTTTGGTGAAAATTGGACAAACGGTGTGGGAGGAGTTCGAAAAAGTAGGTTTTTAAAGAAAAACAACATGGCGGACAGGAAGTTTGGCCGACTATGACAAATTTGGTATCTGTGTTCTCGGTTTGACCCAAGGAACGTATAAAGACAACTTATTTTACCATAGGTTAACGTGTTCAAAAGTTATTAGCATTTTTGTAAATTTGATTATAACTTTTGACCACAAGGTGGCGCTGCCTCGAAACTTTTTGTGTTGCATCAGGCCCAGATGCCGAAGACACATATCGAGTTTCGTAATGATACGCCAATGTGTTTGTTAAATATAGCAATTTATGACAAAATTCAAAATGGCCGACCCTCAAAATGGCCGATATGGGAAAATTTAGTATCGCACGACTCGGCATGATGCCCTGAATCTAACGAGACCAGTTTTATGATTTTTGGTCGAAGCGTTCAGAAGTTATAAGCAAATATTTCACTTTTTCATATCTCCAGACCACTAGGGGGCAGAGCGCCAAAACTCAGCAGGTAGCCTCAGACCATGATTGACATAACACACACCAAGTTTGGTCAGAATACGCTAATGCGTTGCGGAGATATAGCCTCACTTTTATTTCTGCGGCCATTTTGTCGAATTCTTTCGCAAGTTATTCGTAAACGGTTTGACAAATCAACTTTCTTTGTATAACTTTTTGTCCCCATGGTCTGGAGATGATGTGGTTCAATTTTCGTGAAAATCGGACAAACGGCCTAGGAGGAGTTCGAAAAAGTAGGTTTTTCATAAAATTCAAAATGGCGGGAAAATTTTCATGACGGAAAATGACGTCATAGGGTGCAATCGAATCGTCTTGAGCCAAGGAATCAGTGGACGAAAGAACTTTGTTTCTAGGACATACGGTTCAAAAGTTATTTACGTAAACGTGAGTTCAACTTTGGACAGTTGGTGGCGCTAGAGACATTGAGTTAGAGACTTCAAATTTGCTATGGTCAATGATTGGCTTGTCCTTGATCAGTGTGCCAAATTTCATCATTTTCCCGCAAACGGTTCTATGGCCTGCCATAGACTTCCATGGCGGAAGAAGAAGAAGAAGAGGAATAATAATAAAGAACCGGAACAGAAACAATAGGTGCCTCCGCACCTTCGGTGCTTGGCCCCTAAATATAGCTGCTAGCAGCCATCACGGGGCCAAGCGCAAGGAGGGCATTAAATGTCATGCCGACATGGCTGGCATCATCAGACCAACGGCAGTAAGAATCTAAAGACATTTCAATATGACTTAAGTCTAAATGACCAAAAAAAATCAACAATGCGGCCTTCAGTATTTCGATTTAATGGTTTATCACATTAAAATCAACAGGCAGCGCTGTAACCAAATTGTAGTGTCAATTCATGTGGTACATTGAGAGTGTGGTGACATTGACACATGCAAAGTTTGCTTTCAATTGGGTAAACCATTGCTGACAGAGCACTAAAGTCATGTGTTTGTTAAACATAGCATCTTATAAGAAAAATCGAAATGGCAGACGCTCAAAATGGCCGATATGGGAAAATTTGGTATCACAGGGCTCGGCATGACCCACTGGATCTAAAGACAGCAGTTTCATGATTTTTAGACAAAGCGTTCAGGAGTTATAATCAAAAATGTCAGTTTTTTAATATCTCCTGACCACTAGGGGGCAGAGCGCCAAAACTCTGCAGGTAGCCTCAGAACATGATTGACATAACACACACCTAGTTTGGTCAGAAAACGCGAATGCGTTGCGGAGATAAAGCCTCAATTTCATTTTTGCGACCATTACGTCGGATTCTTTCGCGAGTTATTCGTAAACGGTTTGACATATCAACTTTCTTTGGATAACTTTTTGTCATGATGGTCTGGAGATGATGTGGTTTAATTTTGGTGAAAATTGGACAAACGGTCTGGGAGGAGTTCGAAAAAGTAGGTTTTTAAAGAAAAACAACATGGTGGACAAGAAGTTTGGCCGACTATGACAAATTTGGTATCTGTGTTCTTGGTTTGACCCAAGGAACGTATAAAGATAATTTGTTTTACCATAGGTTAACGCACTCAAAAGTTATTAGCATATTTGTAAATTCTGTTATAATTTTTGACCACAAGGGGGTGCTGCCTCGAAACTTTTTGAGTCGTATCTAGGTTAGGTGCCGAAGACACATATTGAGTTTCGTAACGATACGTCAATATCTTTGTTAAATATAGCAATTTATTGCAATATTCAAAATGGCCGACGCTCAAAATGGCCGATATGGGAAAATTTGGTATCGCACGACTCGGCATGATGCACTGAATCTAAAGAGACCAGTTTTATTATTTTTGGCCAAAGCGTTCAGAAGTTATAAGCAAATATTTAACTTTTTCATAACTCCTGACCACTAGGGGGCACAGCGCCAAAACTCTGCAGGTAGCCTCAGACCATGATTGACATAACACACACCTAGTTTGGTCAGAAAACGCTAATGCGTTGCGGAGATAAAGCCTCAATTTCATTTTTGCGACCATTACGTCGGATTCTTTCGCGAGTTATTCGTAAACGGTTTGACATATCAACTTTCTTTGGATAACTTTTTGTCCACATTGTCTGGAGATGATGTGGTTCAATTTTCGTTGAAATCGGAAAAACGGCCTAGGAGGAGTTCGAAAAAGTAGGTTTTTCATAAAATTCAAAATGGCGGGAAAAATTTCATGACGGAAAATGACGTCATAGGGTGCAATCGAATCGTCTTGAGCCAAGGAATCAGTGGACATAAGAATTTTGTTTCTAGGTCATACGGTTCAAAAGTTATTAGCATAAACGTTAGTTCAAATTTGGACAGTTGGTGGCGCTAGAGATATTGAGTTAGATACTTCAAATTTGTTATGGTCAATGATTGGACTGTCCTTAATGAGTGTGCCAACTTTCATCATTTTCCCGCATACGGTTCTATGGCCTGCCATAGACTTCCATGGCGGAAGAAACGGATGAAGAATAATAAGAACGGGAACGAATACAATAGGTGCCTTCGCACCTTCGGTGCTTGGCCCCTAATAAGAACGAGAACGATTACAATAGGTGCCTCCGCACCTTCGGTGCTTGGCCCCTAAATATAGCTGCTAGCAGCCATCACGGGGCCAAGCGCAAGGAGGGCATTAAATGTCATGCCGACATGGCTGGCATCATCAGACCAACGGCAGTAAGAATCTAAAGACATTTCAATATGACTTAAGTCTAAATGGCTGAAAAATCAACAATACGGTCTTTAGTAATTCGATTTAATGGTTTATCACATTCAACCAACAGGCAGCGCTGTAACCACATTGTAGTGTCAATTCATGTGGTACATTGAGAGTGTGGTGACATTGACACATGCAAAGTTTGCTTTCAATTGGGTAAACCGTTGCTGACAGAGCACTAAAGTCATGTGTTTGTTAAACATAGAATCTTATAAGAAAAATCGAAATGGCAGACGCTCAAAATGGCCGATATGGGAAAATTTGGTATCACAGGACTCGGCATGACCCACTGGATCTAAAGAGACCAGTTTCATGATTTTTGGCCAAAGGGTTCAGGAGTTATAATCAAAAAAGTCAGTTTTTTAATATCTCCTGACCACTAGGGGGCAGAGCACCAAAACTCTGCAGGTAGCCTCAGACCATGATTGACATAATACACACCTAGTTTGGTCAGAAAACGCTAATGCGTTGCGGAGATAAAGTCTCAATTTCATTTTTGCGACCATTACGTTGGATTCTTTCGCGAGTTATTCGTAAACGGTTTGACATATCAACTTTCTTTGGATAACTTTTTGTCATGATGGTCTGGAGATGATGTGGTTCAATTTTGGTGAAAATTGGACAAACGGTCTGGGAGGAGTTCGAAAAAGTAGGTTTTTAAAGAAAAATAACATGGCAAATCGGAGGTTTGGCCGAATATGACATATTTGGTATCTATGGTCTCGGCTTGACCCAATGAACACATTAAGACCATTTGTTTTATAATAGGTTATCGTCATCAAAAGTTATTAGCATATTTGTAAATTTGGTTATAACTTTTGACCACAAGGTGGCGCTGCCCCCAAACTTTTTGTGCCGTATCAAGGTTAGGTGCCGAAGACACATATTGAGTTTCGTAACGATACGCCAATCCATTTGTTAAATATAGCAATTTATGACAATATTCAAAATGGCCGACGCTCTAAATGGCCGATATGGGAAAATTTGGTATTGCACGACTCGGCATGATGCACTGAATCTAACGAGACCAGTTTTATGATTTTTGGACAAAGCGTTCAGGAGTTGTAAGGAAAAATGTCACTTTTTCATATCTCCTGACCACTAGGGGGCACAGCGCCAAAACTCTGCAGGTAGCCTCAGACTATGATTGACATAACACACACCGAGTTTGGTCAGAAAACGCTAATGCTTTGTGGAGATATAGCCTCAAGTTCATTTTTGCGATCATTACGTCGGATTCTTTCGTGAGTTATTCATAAACGGTTTGACATTTCAACTTTCTTTGGATAACTTTTTGTCACCATGGTCTGGAAATGATGTGGTTCAATTTTTGTGAAAATCGGACAAACGGCCTAGGAGGAGTTCGAAAAAGTAGGTTTTTCATAAAATTCAAAATGGCGGGAAAATATTCATGACGGAAAATGACGTCATATGGTGCAATCGAATCGTCTTGAGCCAAGGAATCAGTTGACAAAAGAATTTTGTTTCTAGGACATACGGTTCAAAAGTTATTAACGTAAACGTGAGTGCAACTTTGGACAGTTGGTGGCGCTATAGAGATTGAGTTAGAGACTTCAATTTTGCTATGGTCAATGATTGGACTGTCCTTAATGAGTGTGCCAACTTTTTTTCATTTTCCCGTTTACGGTTCTATGGGCTGCCATAGACTCCCATGGCACAAGAAAAAGAATAATAAATATAGCTGCTAGCAGCCATCACGGGGCCAAGCGCAAGGAGGGCATTAAATGTCATGCCGACATGGCTGGCATCATCAGACCAACGGCAGTAAGAATCTAAAGACATTTCAATATGACTTAAGTCTAAATGGCTGAAAAATCAACAATACGGTCTTTAGTATTTCGATTTAATGGCTTATCACATTCAACCAACAGGCAGCGCTGTAACCAAATTGTAGTGTCAATTCATGTGGTACATTGAGAGTGTGGTGACATTGACACATGCAAAGTTTGCTTTCAATTGGGTAAACCATTGCTGAGAGAGCACTAAAGTCATGTGTTTGTTAAACATAGCATCTTATAAGAAAAATCGAAATAGCAGATGCTCAAAATGGCCGATATGGAAATATTTGGTATCACAGGACTCGGCATGACCCACTGGATCTAAAGAGACCAGTTTCATGATTTTTGGCCAAAGGGTTCAGAAGTTATAAGCAAAAAAGTCAGATTTTCATAACTCCTGACCACTAGGGGGCACAGTGCCAAAACTCTGCAGGTAGCCTCAGACAATGATTGACATAATACACACCTAGTTTGGTCAGAAAAGGCTAATGCATTGCGGAGATAAAGCCTCAATTTCATTTTGGCGACTTTTACCTCGGATTCTTTCGCGAGTTATTCGTAAACGGTTTGACATATCAACTTTCTTTGGATATCGTTTTGTCCACATTGTCTGGAGATGATGTGGTTAAATTTTCGTGAAAATCGGACCAACGGCCTAGGAGGAGTTCGAAAAAGTAGGTTTTTCATAAAATTCAAAATGGCGGGAAAATTTTAATGACGGAAAATGACGTCATAGGGTGCAATCGAATCGTCTTGAGCCAAGGAATCAGTGGACAAAAGAATTTTGTTTCTAGGACATACGGTTCAAAAGTTATTTACGTAAACGTAAGTGCAACTTTGGACAGTTGGTGGCGCTATAGAGATTGAGTTAGAGACTTCAATTTTGCTATGGTCAATGATTGGACTGTCCTTTATGAGTGTGCCAACTTTTTTTCATTTTCCCGCTTACGGTTCTATGGGCTGTCATAGACTTCAATGGCAGAAGAAAAAGAATAATAATAATAATAATAAATATAGCTGCTAGCAGCCATCACGGGGCCAAGCGCAAGGAGGGCATTAAATGTCATGGCGACATGACTGGCATCATCAGACCAACGGCAGTAAAAATCTAAAGACATTTCAATATGACTAAATGGCTGAAAAATCAACAATACGGTCTTTAGTAATTTGATTTAATGGTTTATCACATTCAATCAACAGGCAGCGCTGTAACCAAATTGTAGTGTCAATTCATGTGGTACATTGAGAGTGTGGTGACATTCACACATGCAAAGTTTGCTTTCAATTGGGTAAACCATTGCTGACAGAGCACTAAAGTCATGTGTTTGTTAAACATAGCATCTTATAAGAAAAATTGAAATGGCAGATGCTCAAAATGGCCGAAATGGGAAAATTTGGTATCACAGGACTCGGCATGACCCACTGGATCTAAAGACAGCAGTTTCATGATTTTTAGACAAAGCGTTCAGGAGTTATAATCAAAAATGTCAGTTTTTTAATATCTCCTGACCACTAGGGGGCAGAGCGCCAAAACTCTGCTGGTAGCCTCAGACCATGATTGACATAACACACACCTAGTTTGGTCAGAAAACGCTAATGCGTTGCGGAGATAAAGCCTCAATTTCATTTTTGCGACCATTACGTCGGATTCTTTCGCGAGTTATTCGTAAACGGTTTGACATATCAACTTTCTTTGGATAAGTTTTTGTCATGATGGTCTGGAGATGATGTGGTTTAATTTTGGTGAAAATTGGACAAACGGTCTGGGAGGAGTTCGACAAAGTAGGTTTTTAAAGAAAAACAACATGGTGGACAAGAAGTTTGGCCGACTATGACAAATTTGGTATCTGTGTTCTCGGTTTGACCCAAGGAACGTATAAAGATAATTTGTTTTACCATAGGTTAACGCACTCAAAAGTTATTAGCATATTTGTAAATTTGGTTATAATTTTTGACCACAAGGGGGTGCTGCCTCGAAACTTTTTGAGTCGTATCAAGGTTAGGTGCCGAAGACACATATTGAGTTTCATAACGATACGTCAATGTCTTTGTTAAATATAGCAATTTATGACAATATTCAAAATGGCCGACGCTCAAAATGGCCGATATGGGAAAATTTGGTATCGCACGACTCGGCATGATGCACTGAATCTAAAGAGATCAGTTTTATTATTTTTGGCCAAAGCGTTCAGAAGTTATAAGCAAATAATTAACTTTTTCATATCTCCTGACCACTAGGGGGCACTGCGCCAAAACTCTGCAGGTAGCCTCAAACCATCATTGTCATAACACACACCTAGTTTGGTCAGAAAAGGCTAATGCATTGCGGAGATAAAGCCTCAATTTCATTTTGGCGACTTTTACCTCGGATTCTTTCGCGAGTTATTCGTAAACGGTTTGACGAATCAACTTTCTTTATATACCGTTTTGTCCACATTGTCTGGAGATGATGTGGTTCAATTTTCGTGAAAATCGGACGAACGGCCTAGGAGGAGTTCGAAAAAGTAGGTTTTTCATAAAATTCAAAATGGCGGGAAAATTTTCATGACGGAAAATGACGTCATAGGGTGCAATCGAATCGTCTTGACCCAAGGAATCAGTGGACAAAAGAATTTTGTTTCTAGGACATACAGTTCAAAAGTTATTTACGTAAACGTGAGTGCAACTTTGGACAGTTGGTGGCGCTATAGAGATTGAGTTAGAGACTTCAATTTTGCTATGGTCAATGATTGGACTGTCCTTTATGAGTGTGCCAATTTTTTTTCATTTTCCCGTTTACGGTTCTATGGGCTGCCATAGACTCCCATGGCACAAGAAAAAGAATAATAATAATAAGAACCGGAACAAAAACAATAGGTGCCTCCGCACCTTCGGTGCTTGGCCCCTAATAATAAGAACCGGAACAAAAACAATAGGTGCCTCCGCACCTTCGGTGCTTGGCCCCTAATAAGAACCGGAACAAAAACAATAGGTGCCTCCGCACCTTCGGTGCTTGGCCCCTAAATATAGCTGCTAGCAGCCATCACGGGGCCAAGCGCAAGGAGGGCATTAAATGTCATGCCGACATGGCTGGCATCATCAGACCAACGGCAGTAAGAATCTAAAGACATTTCAATATGACTTAAGTCTAAATGGCTGAAAAATCAACAATACGGTCTTTAGTATTTCGATTTAATGGTTTATCACATTCAACCAACAGGCAGCGCTGTAACCAAATTGTAGTGTCAATTCATGTGGTACATTGAGAGTGTGGTGACATTGACACATGCAAAGTTTGCTTTCAATTGGGTAAACCATTGCTGACAGAGCACTAAAGTCATGTGTTTGTTAAACATAGCATCTTATAAGAAAAATCGAAATGGCAGACGCTCAAAATGGCCGATATGGGAAAATTTGGTATCACAGGACTCGACATGAGCCACTGGATCTAAAGACAGCAGTTTCATGATTTTTAGACAATGCGTTCAGGAGTTATAATCAAAAATGTCAGTTTTTTAATATCTCCTGACCACTAGGGGGCAGAGCGCCAAAACTCTGCAGGTAGCCTCAGACCATGGTTGACATAACACACACCTAGTTTGGTCAGAAAACGCTAATGCGTTGCGGAGATAAAGCCTCAGTTTCATTTTTGCGACCATTACGTCGGATTCTTTCGCGAGTTATTCGTAAACGGTTTGACATATCAACTTTCTTTGGATAACTTTTTGTCATGATCGTCTGGAGATGATGTGGTTTAATTTTGGTGAAAATTGGACAAACGGTCTGGGAGGAGTTCGAAAAAGTAGGTTTTTAAAGAAAAACAACATGGTGGACAAGAAGTTTGGCCGACTATGACAAATTTGGTATCTGTGTTCTCGGTTTGACCCAAGGAACGTATAAAGATAATTTCTTTTACCATAGGATAACGCACTCAAAAGTTATTAGCATATTTGTAAATTTGGTTATAACTTTTGACCACAAGGTGGTGCTGCCTCGAAACTTCTTGAGTCGTATAAAGATTAGGTGCCGAAGACACATATTGAGTTTCGTAACGATACGCCAATATCTTTGTTAAATATAGCAATTTATGACAATATTCAAAATGGCCGACGCTCAAAATGGCCGATATGGGAAAATTTGGTATCGCACGACTCGGCATGATGCACTGAATCTAAAGAGACCAGTTTTATGATTTTTGGCCAAAGCATTCAGAAGTTATAACCAAATATTTAACTTTTTCATATCTCCTGACCACTAGGGGGCACAGCGCCAAAACTCTGCAGGTAGCCTCAGATCATGATTGACATAACACTTACCTAGTTTGGTCAGAAAACGCTAATGCGTTGCGGAGATAAAGCCTCAGTTTCATTTTTGCGACCATTACGTCGGATTCTTTCGCGAGTTATTCGTAAACGGTTTGACATATCAACTTTCTTTGGATAACTTTTTGTCCACATTGTCTGGAGATGATGTGGTTCAATTTTCGTTGAAATCGGAAAAACGGTCTAGGAGGAGTTCGAAAAAGTAGGTTTTTCATAAAATTCAAAATGGCTGGAAAAATTTCATGACGGAAAATGACGTCATAGGATGCAATCGAATCGTCTTGAGCCAAGGAATCAGTGGACATAAGAATTTTGTTTCTAGGTCATACGGTTCAAAAGTTATTAGCATAAACGTTAGTTCAACTTTGGACAGTTGGTGGCGCTAGAGATATTGAGTTAGAGACTTCAATTTTGCTATGGTCAATGATTGGACTGTCCTTAATGAGTGTGCCAACTTTTTTTCATTTTCCCGCTTACGGTTCTATGGGCTGTCATAGACTTCAATGGCAGAAGAAAAAGAATAATAAATATAGCTGCTAGCAGCCATCACGGGGCCAAGCGCAAGGAGGGCATTAAATGTCATGCCGACATGACTGGCATCATCAGACCAACGGCAGTAAAAATCTAAAGACATTTCAATATGGCTTAAGTCTAAATGGCTGAAAAACCAACAATACGGTCTTTAGCAATTCGATTTAATGGTTTATCGCATTCAACCAACAGGCAGCGCTGTAACCAAATTGTAGTGTGTGGTACATTGAGAGTGTGGTGACATTGACACATGCAAAGTTTGCTTTCAATTGGGTAAACCATTGCTGACAGACCACTAAAGTCATGTGTTTGTTAAACATAGCATCTTATAAGAAAAATCGAAATGGCAGACGCTCAAAATGGCCGATATGGGAATATTTGGTATCGCAGGACTCGGCATGACCCACTGGATCTAAAGACACCAGTTTCATGATTTTTGGCCAAAGGGTTCAGAAGTTATAAGCAAAAAAGTCAGTTTTTCATAACTCCTGACCACTAGGTGGCACAGCGCCAAAACTGTGCAGGTTGCCTTAGACCATGATTGACATAACACACACCTAGTTTGGTCAGAAAAGGCTAATGCATTGCGGAGATAAAGCCTCAATTTCATTTTCGCGACTATTACCTCGGATTCTTTCGTGAGTTATTCGTAAACGGTTTGACGAATCAACTTTCTTTATATATCGTTTTGTCCACATTGTCTGGAGATGACGTGGTTCAATTTTCGTGAAAATCGGACAAACGGCCTAGGAGGAGTACGAAAAAGTAGGTTTTTCATAAAATTCAAAATGGCGGGAAAATTTTCATGACGGAAAATGACGTCATAGGGTGCATTCGAATCGTCTTGAGCCAAGGAATTAGTGGACGAAAGAATTTTGTTTCTAGGACATACGGTTCAAAAGTTATTTACGTAAACGTGAGTGCAACTTTGGACAGTTGGTGGCGCTATAGAGATTGAGTTAGAGACTTCAATTTTGCTATGGTCAATGATTGGACTGTCCTTTATGAGTGTGCCAACTTTTTTTCATTTTCCCGCTTACGGTTCTATGGGCTGTCATAGACTTCAATGGCAGAAGAAAAAGAATAATAATAATAATAATAATAATAAATATAGCTGCTAGCAGCCATCACGGGGCCAAGCGCAAGAGGGCATTAAATGTCATGCCGACATGGCTGGCATCATCAGACCAACGGCAGTAAGAATCTAAAGACATTTCAATATGACTTAAGTCTAAATGGCTGAAAAATCAACAATACGGTCTTCAGCAATTCGATTTAATGGTTTATCACATTCAACCAACACGCAGCGCTGTAACCAAATTGTAGTGTCAATTCATGTGGTACATTGAGAGTGTGGTGACATTGACACATGCAAAGTTTGCTTTCAATTGGGTAAACCATTGCTGACAGAGCACTAAAGTCATGTGTTTGTTAAACATAGCATCTTATAAGAAAAATCGAAATGGCAGACGCTCAAAATGGCCGATATGGGAAAATTTGGTATCACAGGACTCGACATGAGCCACTGGATCTAAAGACAGCAGTTTCATGATTTTTAGACAATGCGTTCAGGAGTTATAATCAAAAATGTCAGTTTTTTAATATCTCCTGACCACTAGGGGGCAGAGCGCCAAAACTCTGCAGGTAGCCTCAGACCATGGTTGACATACACACCTAGTTTGGTCAGAAAACGCTAATGCGTTGCGGAGATAAAGCCTCAGTTTCATTTTTGCGACCATTACGTCGGATTCTTTCGCGAGTTATTCGTAAACGGTTTGACATATCAACTTTCTTTGGATAACTTTTTGTCATGATCGTCTGGAGATGATGTGGTTTAATTTTGGTGAAAATTGGACAAACGGTCTGGGAGGAGTTCGAAAAAGTAGGTTTTTAAAGAAAAACAACATGGTGGACAAGAAGTTTGGCCGACTATGACAAATTTGGTATCTGTGTTCTCGGTTTGACCCAAGGAACGTATAAAGATAATTTCTTTTACCATAGGATAACGCACTCAAAAGTTATTAGCATATTTGTAAATTTGGTTATAACTTTTGACCACAAGGTGGTGCTGCCTCGAAACTTCTTGAGTCGTATAAAGATTAGGTGCCGAAGACACATATTGAGTTTCGTAACGATACGCCAATATCTTTGTTAAATATAGCAATTTATGACAATATTCAAAATGGCCGACGCTCAAAATGGCCGATATGGGAAAATTTGGTATCGCACGACTCGGCATGATGCACTGAATCTAAAGAGACCAGTTTTATGATTTTTGGCCAAAGCATTCAGAAGTTATAAGCAAATATTTAACTTTTTCATATCTCCTGACCACTAGGGGGCACAGCGCCAAAACTCTGCAGGTAGCCTCAGATCATGATTGACATAACACTTACCTAGTTTGGTCAGAAAACGCTAATGCGTTGCGGAGATAAATTCTCAGTTTCATTTTTGCGACCATTACGTCGGATTCTTTCGCGAGTTATTCGTAAACGGTTTGACATATCAACTTTCTTTGGATAACTTTTTGTCCACATTGTCTGGAGATGATGTGGTTCAATTTTCGTTGAAATCGGAAAAACGGCCTAGGAGGAGTTCGAAAAAGTAGGTTTTTCATAAAATTCAAAATGGCGGGAAAAATTTCATGACGGAAAATGACGTCATAGGATGCAATCGAATCGTCTTGAGCCAAGGAATCAGTGGACATAAGAATTTTGTTTCTAGGTCATACGGTTCAAAAGTTATTAGCATAAACGTTAGTTCAACTTTGGACAGTTGGTGGCGCTAGAGATATTGAGTTAGAGACTTCAATTTTGCTATGGTCAATGATTGGACTGTCCTTAATGAGTGTGCCAACTTTTTTTCATTTTCCCGCTTACGGTTCTATGGGCTGTCATAGACTTCAATGGCAGAAGAAAAAGAATAATAAATATAGCTGCTAGCAGCCATCACGGGGCCAAGCGCAAGGAGGGCATTAAATGTCATGCCGACATGGCTGGCATCATCAGACCAACGGCAGTAAGAATCTAAAGACATTTCAATATGACTTAAGTCTAAATGGCTGAAAAATCAACAATACGGTCTTTAGTATTTCGATTTAATGGTTTATCACATTCAACCAACAGGCAGCGCTGTAACCAAATTGTAGTGTCAATTCATGTGGTACATTGAGAGTGTGGTGACATTGACACATGCAAAGTTTGCTTTCAATTGGGTAAACCATTGCTGACAGAGCACTAAAGTCATGTGTTTGTTAAACATAGCATCTTATAAGAAAAATCGAAATGGCAGACGCTCAAAATGGCCGATATGGGAAAATTTGGTATCACAGGACTCGACATGAGCCACTGGATCTAAAGACAGCAGTTTCATGATTTTTAGACAAAGCGTTCAGGAGTTATAATCAAAAATGTCAGTTTTTTAATATCTCCTGACCACTAGGGGGCAGAGCGCCAAAACTCTGCAGGTAGCCTCAGACCATGGTTGACATAACACACACCTATTTTGGTCAGAATACGCTAATGAGTTACGTAGATATAGCCTCGCTTTCAATTCTATGGCCATTGTGTCGAATTCTTTCGCGAGTTATTCGTAAACGGTTAGGCGAATCATCTTTGTTTATATACCGTTTTGTCATGATGGTCTGGAGATGATGTGGTTTAATTTTGGTGAAAATTGGACAAACGGTCTGGGAGGAGTTCGAAAAAGTAGGTTTTTAAAGAAAAACAACATGGTGGACAAGAAGTTTGGCCGACTATGACAAATTTGGTATCTGTGTTCTCGGTTTGACCCAAGGAACGTATAAAGATAATTTCTTTTACCATAGGATAACGCACTCAAAAGTTATTAGCATATTTGTAAATTTGGTTATAACTTTTGACCACAAGGTGGTGCTGCCTCGAAACTTCTTGAGTCGTATAAAGATTAGGTGCCGAAGACACATATTGAGTTTCGTAACGATACGCCAATATCTTTGTTAAATATAGCAATTTATGACAATATTCAAAATGGCCGACGCTCAAAATGGCCGATATGGGAAAATTTGGTATCGCACGACTCGGCATGATGCACTGAATCTAAAGAGACCAGTTTTATGATTTTTGGCCAAAGCATTCAGAAGTTATAACCAAATATTTAACTTTTTCATATCTCCTGACCACTAGGGGGCACAGCGCCAAAACTCTGCAGGTAGCCTCAGATCATGATTGACATAACACTTACCTAGTTTGGTCAGAAAACGCTAATGCGTTGCGGAGATAAAGCCTCAGTTTCATTTTTGCGACCATTACGTCGGATTCTTTCGCGAGTTATTCGTAAACGGTTTGACATATCAACTTTCTTTGGATATCTTTTTGTCCACATTGTCTGGAGATGATGTGGTTCAATTTTCGTTGAAATCGGAAAAACGGCCTAGGAGGAGTTCGAAAAAGTAGGTTTTTCATAAAATTCAAAATGGCGGGAAAAATTTCATGACGGAAAATGACGTCATAGGATGCAATCGAATCGTCTTGAGCCAAGGAATCAGTGGACATAAGAATTTTGTTTCTAGGTCATACGGTTCAAAAGTTATTAGCATAAACGTTAGTTCAACTTTGGACAGTTGGTGGCGCTAGAGATATTGAGTTAGAGACTTCAATTTTGCTATGGTCAATGATTGGACTGTCCTTAATGAGTGTGCCAACTTTTTTTCATTTTCCCGCTTACGGTTCTATGGGCTGTCATAGACTTCAATGGCAGAAGAAAAAGAATAATAATAATAATAGGAACCGGAACAAAAACAATAGGTGCCTCCGCACCTTCGGTGCTTGGCCCCTAATAATAAGAACCGGAACAGAAACAATAGGTGCCTTCGCACCTTCGGTGCTTGGCCCCTAACTAGCAGCCATCACGGGGCCAAGCGCAAGGAGGGCATTAAATGTCATGCCGACATGGCTGGCATCATCAGACCAACGGCAGTAAGAATCTAAAGACACTTCAATATGACTTAAGTCTAAATGGCTGAAAAATCAACAACACGGTCTTTAGTAATTCGATTTAATGGTTTATCACGTTCAACCAACAGGCAGCGCTGTAACCAAATTGTAGTGTCAATTCATGTGGTACATTGAGAGTGTGGTGACATTGACACATGCAAAGTTTGCTTTCAATTGGGTAAACCATTGCTGACAGAGCACTAAAGTCATGTGTTTGTTAAACATAGCATCTTATAAGAAAAATCGAAATGGCAGACGCTCAAAATGGCCGATATGGGAAAATTTGGTATCACAGGGCTCGGCATGACCCACTGGATCTAAAGACAGCAGTTTCATGATTTTTAGACAAAGCGTTCAGGAGTTATAATCAAAAATGTCAGTTTTTTAATATCTCCTGACCACTAGGGGGCAGAGCGCCAAAACTCGGCAGGTAGCCTCAGATCATGATTGACATAACACACACCTAGTTTGGTCAGAAAACACTAATGCGTTGCGGAGATAAAGCCTCAATTTCATTTTTGCGACCATTACGTCGGATTCTTTCGCGAGTTATTCGTAAACGGTTTGACATATCAACTTTCTTTGGATAACTTTTTGTCAGGATGGTCTGGAGATGATGTGGTTTAATTTTGGTGAAAATTGGACAAACGGTCTGGGAGGAGTTCGAAAAAGTAGGTTTTTAAAGAAAAACAACATGGTGGACAAGAAGTTTGTCCGACTATGACAAATTTGGTATCTATGTTCTTGGATTGACCCAAGGAACGTATAAAGATAATTTGTTTTACCATAGGTTAACGCACTCAAAAGTTATTAGCATATTTGTAAATTTGGTTATAATTTTTGACCACAAGGGGGTGCTGCCTCGAAACTTTTTGAGTCGTATCAAGGTTAGGTGCCGAAGACACATATTGAGTTTCGTAACGATACGCCAATATCTTTGTTAAATATAGCAATTTATGACAATATTTAAAATGGCCGACGCTCAAAATGGCCGATATGGGAAAATTTGGTATCGCACGACTCGGCATGATGCACTGAATCTAAAGAGACCAGTTTTATTATTTTTGGCCAAAGCGTTCAGAAGTTATAAGCAAATATTTAACTTTTTCATATCTCCTGACCACTAGGGGGCACAGCGCCAAAACTCTGCAGGTAGCCTCAGATCATGATTGACATAACAAACACCTAGTTTGGTCAGAAAACGCTAATGCGTTGCGGAGATAAAGCCTCAGTTTCATTTTTGCGACCATTACGTCGGATTCTTTCGCGAGTTATTCGTAAACGGTTTGACATTTCAACTTTCTTTGGATAACTTTTTGTCACCATGGTCTGGAGATGATGTGGTTCAATTTTCGTGAAAATCGGACAAACGGCCTAGGAGGAGTTCGAAAAAGTAGGTTTTTCATAAAATTCAAAATGGCGGGAAAATATTCATGACGGAAAATAACGTCATAGGGTGCAATCGAATCGTCTTGAGCCAAGGAATCAGTTGACAAAAGAATTTTGTTTCTAGGACATACGGTTCAAAAGTTATTTACGTAAACGTGAGTGCAACTTTGGACAGTTGGTGGCGCTATAGAGATTGAGTTAGAGACTTCAATTTTGCTATGGTCAATGATTGGACTGTCTTTTATGAGTGTGCCAATTTTTTTTCATTTTCCCGTTTACGGTTCTATGGGCTGCCATAGACTCCCATGGCACGAGAAAAAGAATAATAATAATAAGAACCGGAACAAAAACAATAGGTGCCTCCGCACCTTCGGTGCTTGGCCCCTAAATATAGCTGCTAGCAGCCATCACGGGGCCAAGCGCAAGGAGGGCATTAAATGTCATGCCGACATGGCTGGCATCATCAGACCAACGGCAGTAAGAATCTAAATACATTTCAATATGACTTAAGTCCAAATGGCTGAAAAATCAACAATACGGTCTTTAGTATTTCGATTTAATGGTGTATCACATTCAACCAACAGGCAGCGCTGTAACCAAAATGTAGTGTCAATTCATGTGGTACATTGAGAGTGTGGTGACATTGCCACATGCAAAGTTTGCTTTCCATTGGGTAAACCATTGCTGACAGAGCACTAAAGTCATGTGTTTGTTAAACATAGAATCTTATAAGAAAAATCGAAATGGCAGACGCTCAAAATGGCCGATATGGGAAAATTTGGTATCACAGGACTCGGCATGACCCACTGGATCTAAAGAGACCAGTTTCATGATTTTTGGCCAAAGGGTTCAGGAGTTATAATCAAAAAAAAAGTCAGTTTTTTAATATCTCCTGACCACTAGGGGGCAGAGCGCCAAAACTCTGCAGGTAGCCTCAGACCATGATTGACATAACACACACCTAGTTTGGTCAGAAAACGCTAATGCGTTGCGGAGATAAAGCCTCAATTTCAATTTTGCGACCATTACGTCGGATTCTTTCGCAAGTTATTCGTAAACGGTTTGACATATCAACTTTCTTTGGATAACTTTTTGTCATGATGGTCTGGAGATGATGTGGTTCAATTTTGGTGAAAATTGGACAAACGGTCTGGGAGGAGTTCGAAAAAGTAGGTTTTTAAAGAAAAATAACATGGCAAATCGGAGGTTTGGCCGAATATGACATATTTGGTATCTATGGTCTCGGCTTGACCCAATGAACACATTAAGACCATTTGTTTTACAATAGGTTAACGTCATCAAAAGTTATTAGCATATTTGTAAATTTGGTTATAACTTTTGACCACAAGGTGGCGCTGCCCCCAAACTTTTTGTGCCGTATCAATGTTAGGTGCCGAAGACACATATTGAGTTTCGTAACGATACGCCAATCCATTTGTTAAATATAGCAATTTATGACAATATTCAAAATGGCCGACGCTCTAAATGGCCGATATGGGAAAATTTGGTATCGCACGACTCGGCATGATGCACTGAATCTAACGAGACCAGTTTTAAGATTTTTGGACAAAGCGTTCAGGAGTTGTAAGGAAAAATGTCACTTTTTCATATCTCCTGACCACTAGGGGGCACAGCGCCAAAACTCTGCAGGTAGCCTCAGACCATGATTGACATAACACACACCGAGTTTGGTCAGAAAACGCTAATGCGTTGTGGAGATAGAGCCTCAAGTTCATTTTTGCGACCATTACATTGGATTCTTTCGTGAGTTATTCATAAACGGTTTGACATTTCAACTTTCTTTGGATATCTTTTTGTCGCCATGGTCTGGAGATGATGTGGTTCAATTTTCGTGAAAATCGGACAAACGGCCTAGGAGGAGTTCGAAAAAGTAGGTTTTTCATAAAATTCAAAATGGCGGGAAAATTTTCATGACGGAAAATGACGTCATAGGGTGCAATCGAATCGTCTTGAGCCAAGGAATCAGTGGACATAAGAATTTTGTTTCTAGGTCATACGGTTCAAAAGTTATTAGCATAAACGTTAGTTCAACTTTGGACAGTTGGTGGCGCTATAGAGATTGAGTTAGAGACTTCAATTTTGCTATGGTCAATGATTGGACTGTCCTTAATGAGTGTGCCAACTTTTTTTCATTTTCCCGCTTACGGTTCTATGGGCTGTCATAGACTTCAATGGCAGAAGAAAAAGAATAATAATAATAATAGGAACCGGAACAAAAACAATAGGTGCCTCCGCACCTTCGGTGCTTGGCCCCTAATAAGAACCGGAACAAAAACAATAGGTGCCTCCGCACCTTCGGTGCTTGGCCCCTAATAAGAACCGGAACAAAAACAATAGGTGCCTCCGCACCTTCGGTGCTTGGCCCCTAAATATAGCTGCTAGCAGCCATCACGGGGCCAAGCGCAAGGAGGGCATTAAATGTCATGCCGACATGGCTGGCATCATCAGACCAACGGCAGTAAGAATCTAAATACATTTCAATATGACTTAAGTCCAAATGGCTGAAAAATCAACAATACGGTCTTTAGTATTTCGATTTAATGGTGTATCACATTCAACCAACAGGCAGCGCTGTAACCAAAATGTAGTGTCAATTCATGTGGTACATTGAGAGTGTGGTGACATTGCCACATGCAAAGTTTGCTTTCCATTGGGTAAACCATTGCTGACAGAGCACTAAAGTCATGTGTTTGTTAAACATAGAATCTTATAAGAAAAATCGAAATGGCAGACGCTCAAAATGGCCGATATGGGAAAATTTGGTATCACAGGACTCGGCATGACCCACTGGATCTAAAGAGACCAGTTTCATGATTTTTGGCCAAAGGGTTCAGGAGTTATAATCAAAAAAAAAGTCAGTTTTTTAATATCTCCTGACCACTAGGGGGCAGAGCGCCAAAACTCTGCAGGTAGCCTCAGACCATGATTGACATAACACACACCTAGTTTGGTCAGAAAACGCTAATGCGTTGCGGAGATAAAGCCTCAATTTCAATTTTGCGACCATTACGTCGGATTCTTTCGCAAGTTATTCGTAAACGGTTTGACATATCAACTTTCTTTGGATAACTTTTTGTCATGATGGTCTGGAGATGATGTGGTTCAATTTTGGTGAAAATTGGACAAACGGTCTGGGAGGAGTTCGAAAAAGTAGGTTTTTAAAGAAAAATAACATGGCAAATCGGAGGTTTGGCCGAATATGACATATTTGGTATCTATGGTCTAGGCTTGACCCAATGAACACATTAAGACCATTTGTTTTACAATAGGTTAACGTCATCAAAAGTTATTAGCATATTTGTAAATTTGGTTATAACTTTTGACCACAAGGTGGCGCTGCCCCCAAACTTTTTGTGCCGTATCAATGTTAGGTGCCGAAGACACATATTGAGTTTCGTAACGATACGCCAATCCATTTGTTAAATATAGCAATTTATGACAATATTCAAAATGGCCGACGCTCTAAATGGCCGATATGGGAAAATTTGGTATCGCACGACTCGGCATGATGCACTGAATCTAACGAGACCAGTTTTAAGATTTTTGGACAAAGCGTTCAGGAGTTGTAAGGAAAAATGTCACTTTTTCATATCTCCTGACCACTAGGGGGCACAGCGCCAAAACTCTGCAGGTAGCCTCAGACCATGATTGACATAACACACACCGAGTTTGGTCAGAAAACGCTAATGCGTTGTGGAGATAGAGCCTCAAGTTCATTTTTGCGACCATTACATTGGATTCTTTCGTGAGTTATTCATAAACGGTTTGACATTTCAACTTTCTTTGGATATCTTTTTGTCGCCATGGTCTGGAGATGATGTGGTTCAATTTTCGTGAAAATCGGACAAACGGCCTAGGAGGAGTTCGAAAAAGTAGGTTTTTCATAAAATTCAAAATGGCGGGAAAATTTTCATGACGGAAAATGACGTCATAGGGTGCAATCGAATCGTCTTGAGCCAAGGAATCAGTGGACATAAGAATTTTGTTTCTAGGTCATACGGTTCAAAAGTTATTAGCATAAACGTTAGTTCAACTTTGGACAGTTGGTGGCGCTATAGAGATTGAGTTAGAGACTTCAATTTTGCTATGGTCAATGATTGGACTGTCCTTAATGAGTGTGCCAACTTTTTTTCATTTTCCCGCTTACGGTTCTATGGGCTGTCATAGACTTCAATGGCAGAAGAAAAAGAATAATAATAATAATAGGAACCGGAACAAAAACAATAGGTGCCTCCGCACCTTCGGTGCTTGGCCCCTAAATATAGCTGCTAGCAGCCATCACGGGGCCAAGCGCAAGGAGGGCATTAAATGTCATGCCGACATGGCTGGCATCATCAGACCAACGGCAGTAAGAATCTAAATACATTTCAATATGACTTAAGTCCAAATGGCTGAAAAATCAACAATACGGTCTTTAGTATTTCGATTTAATGGTGTATCACATTCAACCAACAGGCAGCGCTGTAACCAAAATGTAGTGTCAATTCATGTGGTACATTGAGAGTGTGGTGACATTGCCACATGCAAAGTTTGCTTTCCATTGGGTAAACCATTGCTGACAGAGCACTAAAGTCATGTGTTTGTTAAACATAGAATCTTATAAGAAAAATCGAAATGGCAGACGCTCAAAATGGCCGATATGGGAAAATTTGGTATCACAGGACTCGGCATGACCCACTGGATCTAAAGAGACCAGTTTCATGATTTTTGGCCAAAGGGTTCAGGAGTTATAATCAAAAAAAAAGTCAGTTTTTTAATATCTCCTGACCACTAGGGGGTAGAGCGCCAAAACTCTGCAGGTAGCCTCAGACCATGATTGACATAACACACACCTAGTTTGGTCAGAAAACGCTAATGCGTTGCGGAGATAAAGCCTCAATTTCAATTTTGCGACCATTAAGTCGGATTCTTTCGCAAGTTATTCGTAAACGGTTTGACATATCAACTTTCTTTGGATAACTTTTTGTCATGATGGTCTGGAGATGATGTGGTTCAATTTTGGTGAAAATTGGACAAACGGTCTGGGAGGAGTTCGAAAAAGTAGGTTTTTAAAGAAAAATAACATGGCAAATCGGAGGTTTGGCCGAATATGACATATTTGGTATCTATGGTCTCGGCTTGACCCAATGAACACATTAAGACCATTTGTTTTACAATAGGTTAACGTCATCAAAAGTTATTAGCATATTTGTAAATTTGGTTATAACTTTTGACCACAAGGAGGCGCTGCCCCCAAACTTTTTGTGCCGTATCAATGTTAGGTGCCGAAGACAAATATTGAGTTTCGTAACGATACGCCAATCCATTTGTTAAATATAGCAATTTATGACAATATTCAAAATGGCCGACGCTCTAAATGGCCGATATGGGAAAATTTGGTATCGCACGACTCGGCATGATGCACTGAATCTAACGAGACCAGTTTTAAGATTTTTGGACAAAGCGTTCAGGAGTTGTAAGGAAAAATGTCACTTTTTCATATCTCCTGACCACTAGGGGGCACAGCGCCAAAACTCTGCAGGTAGCCTCAGACCATGATTGACATAACACACACCGAGTTTGGTCAGAAAACGCTAATGCGTTGTGGAGATAGAGCCTCAAGTTCATTTTTGCGACCATTACATCGGATTCTTTCGTGAGTTATTCATAAACGGTTTGACATTTCAACTTTCTTTGGATAACTTTTTGTCGCCATGGTCTGGAGATGATGTGGTTCAATTTTCGTGAAAATCGGACAAACGGCCTAGGAGGAGTTCGAAAAAGTAGGTTTTTCATAAAATTCAAAATGGCGGGAAAATTTTCATGACGGAAAATGACGTCATAGGGTGCAATCGAATCGTCTTGAGCCAAGGAATCAGTGGACATAAGAATTTTGTTTCTAGGTCATACGGTTCAAAAGTTATTAGCATAAACGTTAGTTCAACTTTGGACAGTTGGTGGCGCTATAGAGATTGAGTTAGAGACTTCAATTTTGCTATGGTCAATGATTGGACTGTCCTTAATGAGTGTGCCAACTTTTTTTCATTTTCCCGCTTACGGTTCTATGGGCTGTCATAGACTTCAATGGCAGAAGAAAAAGAATAATAATAATAATAGGAACCGGAACAAAAACAATAGGTGCCTCCGCACCTTCGGTGCTTGGCCCCTAATAATAATAGGAACCGGAACAAAAACAATAGGTGCCTCCGCACCTTCGGTGCTTGGCCCCTAATAATAAGAACCGGAACAAAAACAATAGGTGCCTCCGCACCTTCGGTGCTTGGCCCCTAATAATAATAATAATAATAATAAATATAGCTGCAAGCAGCCATGACGGGGCCAAGCGCAAGGAGGGCATTAAATGTCATGCCGACATGTCTGGCAGCATCAGACCAACAGCAGTAAGAATCTAAAGACATTTCAATATGACTTCAGTCTAAATGGCTGAAAAATTATCAATAAGGTCTTTAGTATTTCGATTTAACGGTTTATCACATTCAACCAAAAGGCAGCGCTGTAACCAAATTGATGTGTCAAATCATGTGGCATATCCAGAGTGAGGTGACAATGACACATGCAAAGTTTGGTGTCAATAGGGTAAAGCATTGATGAAACACAGCTTTAAAGTCATGTGTTTGTTAAGCATAGCATTTCATGACAAAATTCTAAATTAGCCGACACTGAAAATGGCCGATATGAGAAAATTTGGTATCGCAGGACTCGGCATGATGCACTGAATCTAAAGACAGCAGTTTCATGATTTTTGGACAAAGCGTTCAGGAGTTATAATCAAAAATGTCAGTTTTTCATATCTCCTGACCACTAGAGGGCAGAGCGCCAAAACTCTGCAGGTAGCCTCAGATCATGATTGACATGACACACAGAAAGTTTGGTCAGAATACGCTAATGCGTTGCAGAGATATAGCCACGCTTTATTTGGTGGCCATTTGGTCAAATTCGTTCGCATTTTTATCGAAACCTGTTTGATGAATCAACTTTATTTTAATAACTTTTTGTCAGCATGGTCTGTAGATGTTTTGATTCAATTTTGGTGAAAATTGGACAAACGGTGTGGGAGGAGTTCGAAAAAGTAGGTTTTTAAAGAAAAACAACATGGTGGACAGGAAGTTTGGCCGACTATGACAAATTTGGTATCTGTGTTCTCGGTTTAACTTTTTGTGTTGTATCAGGCCCAGGTGCCGAAGACACATATCGAGTTTCGTAACGATACGCCAATGTGTTTGTTAAATATAGCAATTTATGACAATATTCAAAATGGCCGACCCTCAAAATGGCCGATATGGGAAAATTTAGTATCGCACGACTCGGCATGATGCCCTGAATCTAACGAGACCAGTTTTATGATTTTTGGTCGAAGCATTCAGAAGTTATAAGCAAATATTTCACTTTTCCATATCTCCAGACCACTAGGGGGCAGAGCGCTAAAACTCTGCAGGTAGCCTCAAACCATGATTGCCATAACACACACCAAGTTTGGTCAGAATACGCTAATGCGTTGCGGAGATATAGCCTCGCTTTCATTTCTGCGGCCATTTTGTCAAATTCTTTCGCAAGTTATTCGTAAACAGTTTGACATATCAACTTTCTTTTAATAACTTTTTGTCCGCATGGTCTGGAGATGATGTGGTTCAATTTTCGTAAAAATCGGACAAACGGCCTAGAAGGAGTTTGAAAAAGTAGGTTTTTCATAAAATTCAAAATGGCGGGAAAAATTTTATGACGGAAAATGACGTCACGGGGTGCAATCGAATCGTCTTGAGCCAAGGAATTAGAGGACGAAAGAATTTTGTTTCTAGGACATACGGTTCAAGAGTTATTTACGTAAACGTGAGTGCAACTTTGGACAGTTGGTGGCGCTAGAGACATTGAGTTAGAGACTTCAAATTTGCTATGGTCAATCATTGGCTTGTCCTCTATCAGTGTGCCAAATTTCATCATTTTCCCGCAAACGGTTCTATGGCCTGCCATAGACTCCAATGGCGGAAGCGGAAGCGGAAGCGGAAGCGGAAGAATAATAATAAGAACCGGAACAAAAACAATAGGTGCCTCCGCACCTTCGGTGCTTGGCCCCTAAATATAGCTGCTAGCAGCCATCACGGGGCCAAGCGCAAGGAGGGCATTAAATGTCATGCCGACATGACTGGCATCATCAGACCAACGGCAGTAAAAATCTAAAGACATTTCAATATGACTTAAGTCTAAATGGCTGAAAAACCAACAATACGGTCTTTAGCAATTCGATTTAATGGTTTATCGCATTCAACCAACAGGCAGCGCTGTAACCAAATTGTAGTGTGTGGTACATTGAGAGTGTGGTGACATTGACACATGCAAAGTTTGCTTTCAATTGGGTAAACCATTGCTGACAGAGCACTAAAGTCATGTGTTTGTTAAACAAAGCATCTTATAAGCAAAATCGAAATGGCAGACGCTCAAAATGGCCGATATGGGAATATTTGGTATCACAGGACTCGGCATGACCCACTGGATCTAAAGACAGCAGTTTCATGATTTTTAGACAAAGCGTTCAGGAGTTATAATCAAAAATGTCAGTTTTTTAATATCTCCTGACCAATAGGGGGCAGAGCGCCAAAACTCTGCAGGTAGCCTCAGACCATGATTGACATAACACACACCTAGTTTGGTCAGAAAACGCTAATGCGTTGCGGAGATAAAGCCTCAATTTCATTTTTGCGACCATTACGTCGGATTCTTTCGCGAGTTATTCGTAAACGGTTTGACATATCAACTTTCTTTGGATAACTTTTTTTCATGATGGTCTGGAGATGATGTGGTTTAATTTTGGTGAAAATTGGACAAATGGTCTGGGAGGAGTTCGAAAAAGTAGGTTTTTAAAGAAAAACAACATGGTGGACAAGAAGTTTGGCCGACTATGACAAATTTGGTATCTGTGTTCTCGGTTTGACCCAAGGAACGTATAAAGATAATTTGTTTTACCATAGGTTAACGCACTCAAAAGTTATTAGCATATTTGTAAATTTGGTTATAATTTTTGACCACAAGGGGGTGCTGCCTCGAAACTTTTTGAGTCGTATCAAGGTTAGGTGCCGAAGACACATATTGAGTTTCGTAATGATACGCCAATATCTTTGTTAAATATAGCAATTTATGACAATATTCAAAATGGCCGATGCTCAAAATGGCCGATATGGGAAAATTTGGTATCGCACGACTCGGCATGATGCACTGAATCTAAAGAGACCAGTTTTATTATTTTTGGCCAAAGCGTTCAGAAGTTATAAGCAAATATTTAACTTTTTCATATCTCCTGACCACTAGGGGGCACAGCGCCAAAACTCTGCAGGTAGCCTCAGATCATGATTGACATAACCTACACCTAGTTTGGTCAGAAAACGCTAATGCGTTGCGGAGATAAAGCCTTAATTTAATTTTTGCGACCATTACGTCGGATTCTTTCGCGAGTTATTCGTAAACGGTTTGACATATCAACTTTCTTTGAAATAACTTTTTGTCCACATTGTCTGGAGATGATGTGGTTCAATTTTCGTTGAAATCGGAAAAACGGCCTAGGAGGAGTTCGAAAAAGTAGGTTTTTCATAAAATTCAAAATGGCGGGAAAAGTTTCATGACGGAAAATGACGTCATAGGGTGCAATCGAATCGTCTTGAGCCAAGGAATCAGTGGACATAAGAATTTTGTTTCTAGGTCATACGGTTCAAAAGTTATTAGCATAAACGTTAGTTCAACTTTGGACAGTTGGTGGCGCTAGAGATATTGAGTTAGAGACTTCAAATTTGTCATGGTCAATGATTCGACTGTCCTTAATGAGTGTGCCAACTTTTTTTCATTTTCCCGCTTACGGTTCTATGGGCTGCCATAGACTCCCATGGCGGAAGAAGATGAAGAATAATAATAAGAACCGGAACAGAAACAATAGGTGCCTCCGCACCTTCGGTGCTTGGCCCCTAATAATAAGAACCGGAACAAAAACAATAGGTGCCTCCGCACCTTCGGTGCTTGGCCCCTAATAAATATAGCTGCAAGCAGCAATGACCGGGGTTCAAACGTCGCAAGACCATCTGAGCTGTCAAGACGGTTTGTGGTCAATCTGACTAGTTCTCCTAATGTGCACAGTTCTGTGAAGTTTCTACTTTGTGTAAACAATGTATAGACATCTTTCAAAGATGTTCAGAA